>OZ023333.1:17529024-18089024 GCA_964007535.1 Brachyptera risi | reverse complement strand
TTGATGAAGAAACGAACGACGATCTTTTGAAGGGATTTATCTTGAAACGATCGTGAAGTTAAGGGTCTAGTAGGGGTTTGAAAAGAATGAACTTTCAATATAATTGATTTTGATGGTCAATAATGTTTCCATAACGACCTCAGCAACATGTGTATTATACAAGAGTACAAACGACCAGATGATAATGAAATGATGAGGTGATGATAAGTGAGAGAACGTTTACATGAATTATTATGCGGTACTCAAAACTCACACGCAACTGTGGCTTCGGTTTTTATAGCAGTGTCTTGGTTGACTGAGCTACGGAGAACGACGTGACCTGGAAATTGTGAACGTAATCGAAAGCTCAGAAATTCAATCATGAATATACTAGTTTTTCTTTCAACAGTAAATTTTCATTGAAATATGGTTTCATCAAAATGCCGGTTTCTGTTGGCAAGTATTGAACAGTATCATATTATATCTTTGTTGGAATGCAAGATAAACAGTGATATTTTGAAAATTTCAACTTGAACTTTTCAAATAGAATTTTATTTGGATTCCAACATTTTTTCAGGCTTACAGCTACAAAAAATTAGCTTTCAGATGTGGATCCATGAAATTATGCGATAAATTGACCGTTTGAAAGGTACTGGTATTGAAAATATATTTGTAACTTTCGTATTAGATATTGCTGATGTATACAGTTCGAAAAAACTGCTATTTCAATTAATCGAGCTCATGTGTTCTTGAATTATTATTGTTCTCTCAATGGAGTGTAATAATAGTAGAACGTGAGGCTGAAACTTCAATATAATTGATTCAAATTAGTCTCACAATTATATTCATCCAGTTCTGAACCTAATCAAACAGTGGAATTCACACTTCTATATTATCTGACGATAAATAGCAATTGAATTCCGCTCTCTTTGAAACAGCTTGAATATTTGAGATGCAATAACTATCGTGCAAGAAATTCGATTATAGCCGAGGAAAATTAGATGGCATTCTTATTGTAATGTTGATTGACTTTCAGTACAGTAAAGCAAGGCATTATAGCAGGCCACATTGTAGTATTATATTGACATTCATAATGAAAAATCAGAATGGAAATATTGAATTGTATTTGTCAATGAAGCCTATATCAATAACAAATATCGAGAATAATCAGACGATGAATCACGTGAGAAACATTGAAGAAATAAAAGTTTATTTTCATTCAGATACGGTGTTTTAATGAGCCAACATCTTCTCAGCAAGCCTTTGATCAATCAGATTTTCGAATTTTGAAATGTGTAGGCCATGTGCATATAAATTGATTCAGTCTCATCTTTATTATCCTGGACCTTCAAATTTTGTCGATAATATATTTTATGATATGTTCAGTGGAACCTCTTTAGTACGTTTTTCATGGTTCCAGACAGAAAAAACTTACTGAAGTGAAAAACTTACTGAAGAAACTATTCAACATGTGGGAGCTTACAGATGGGATCAAAAATGAAACTTACAAGGAGAAAAATGTACTGAAGAGAAACTTACTGGAGAGGTTCTACTGTGATAACATAATCATCATCACAATAAAGACATTGAGTAATTGATACATTCCTT
Organism: Brachyptera risi; assembly: GCA_964007535.1. Lineage (NCBI taxonomy): Eukaryota > Metazoa > Arthropoda > Insecta > Plecoptera > Taeniopterygidae > Brachyptera > Brachyptera risi. Next base: position 18,087,437 of record OZ023333.1, on the reverse strand, counting down.
CACTACCGGTAGTCATCATTCACGAAACCAAGCTTTGATTACCTGACCGATATTTTTTTTGAGGATTGATCATCCTGACATAGATTTTTTGTGCTTTCTCTCTCGTGAGAGCCAATACGATTCCTCGAAAACAATGTCACGACAGGTTCCTCTTTACCGTTCAAAACCTATAATAAAATGGCCACAAATTTCATCTTCCCATCACCCCATTCATCGTTGACCCCGCGATCCCGATTGATCTTAGTCATAATCGCAGCACCAGATATGAATGGAATATATATACTCACAGTGAAATGAGAACGAAAGTTTATTCTTGAAACAGTTCATAACTTAGTGGTGACTAATTCATATGATTTTCACTCCATCCATTTTCACGACATTGGATTAGAATTTGATTAAAAAATATCCATTCAATTTCTTGTAGATTTCAACTCCATTTCCTGCATTCCACATTATTTCAAGTGGCGACTTTTAACATGAAGTTATGCAATCGACATAACACAAAGATTTCACGGCTCGAGTTGGAAAACTATTTTGAAAATGTTGGCGCAGATATGGTGAAAGGGTTTTTCTGGACGAGGGGTGCTGAGGGTGAGGGAGAAGAAAGGGGGGTCTGAGTATTCTCTTGAATCAAAGGTTTTCTGACTCTAATAAAATGAAGGCAAAAGCCGAACTTTCAATAGCACTTTGCGGCGTATGAAACTGGTTGTGACCTGAACAAAGAACATCCATATTGCATAGCACGAGAAATTAACAAAATAAAACACTTTCGAACTTTTTTCATTCAATTTTTTTTCTAGTCCAACTACCGGTAGTTTCATTCATCTGTGAGCGTATTTGTTTTGAGGGGATAGAGTGAGAAAGAACATTCTCGATGTCGAGTGACATATCATAGTGAGCCCATTATAGCGACTGACTCTCGATTGAACACGTCCCAGTTGAATTTATTCATTTCATTCAGAGAAGCGTTTTTTCAATAATGCTCCCAATCTATGAGTCCATGTTTGATGAACATTCAAATAACATTAAACGTGATATATATATATATATATATATATATATATATATATATATATATATATATATATATATATATATTTATATATATATATATATATATATATATATATATATATATATATATATATATATATATATAATGTATTTATGAATATATATATATTTATATATATATATATATTGATTCATATATATATATATATATATATATATATATATATATATATATATATATACATATATATATATATATATATATATATATATATATATATATATATATATATATATATATATATATATATATATACGTATATATATATATATATATATATACATATATTCTCGTATAGACGGATATTTCTATCCGTGTTGGGTAAAATACAGAGGGCAAACATATGAGATCATTGGTTAATCAACCATGAATCATTTCACATATGCTTTTATGAATTTGGTTGATCGATGTAATTTTGTTGTTTTATTGTGTTTTATTCACCCGGTATCTATTACATGAAATGGATCACTACATGGCGTCATATGACAACCTTTCTCATAGAGACAGGCTTATTCATGCTGATGAGAAAAAATTACACAATTTTTCAAAAATATATTTCTCATTCAATGATTTGCAGAATATTGACCAACCAGCATCTGTGCACCACACCAGCAAGCATTGATTATTATTATCAATTCCAAATTCACTTTCTCAGTTCCTCTCAACTCGAAATAATGAACAGTATATACTCACTCTCCCAAGAGTTTCTCCTCTGACGTCAGTGTAATTTGCCAAGAAAAGTTGTACTAAAAAGTACATTGCGAACGGGAAACTTCTCAAGTTGGCCACAAAACTGAAACTTTCTTAAACTCACTCTCAGGAATTGTGATGGTGTAATTTCTCGCCGCTGCACCGCTCTGCCTTGACAGTTTTTAACTACGCGAATAGATAACAGACAAGACTTTGCTCAGGTTTGGTTACACGACATTCTACACTGCACACTGGAGAGACCAGATATGTGCAAGTCGTAAAAGTGGAGGAAATGAATGTCAAGCTATTTTTCTCATCCATTCAATTATCATCCAACTATGACGTTACATTTTAAAACATTTCTCGAGGAAATAATGATTCATAATATAACATATAAGAATGGTTGAAATATACATTTGTCATAATAGTCATTTGAGATATGAAAAATTGGCGATATATCGAAAAATATCGAATAAAATACATTGATACAACACATCTGAAAAACTCTAAAATACACACAATAGAACCACATTCTAGAATCACATCGAAATAAATCAAATGAAACAGAGGGAGTAATTTTAAAATATGAATTATGAACACTATACGAATAACACGTCAATTACTGAAATGGTATAGATTCGGAGGAAAGGTTACCGACCACTAGTCAAGGTTGAATTAGACGAAAGTGAAGTTGACGGAAATGATGAAGATGATGTAGACGATGAATGAAACGATAATTCACATTTAACCTGGTGGACTTATACCTAGAGGTCATGGATGATAATCTATAAAGACCTCCACCCATTCTCAAACTGACTGGAAAAGTGACGAGCACTGAAGGAAAAATTGGATACGGTGGAATAGATGGAGAGAACGATCTTCTCGCCAGTTTATATATTCGTTATATAAGATCGCCCTCGTGGTGCTCCGTCCAAACGATCCCATTTTTCATCCATAGCCTTAATTGGGAAACAATGATTTTGTATCAAGTTTCGATGTAATTAAAAAAAACATATATATATATATATATATATATATATATATATATATATATATATATATATATATATATATATATATATATATATATATATTCTAAACTCGAATCTGTGAGAAGTTGGTGAGCTAAGCAGCACTCATCACTATTTGATGCTATATAATGTAGGTAACAATTGTGCAATAATGAGTACGTGTGACTGTCTCACTGTTTGTTGAAGCTTGAAGTGTGTGTGTGGGTGTGTGTGTGTGTGTGTGTGTGTGTGTGTGTGTGTGAGAGAGGGATTGGGAGGGGATTTGTGTGCTGAGATGAAGTCTCATCCTCACTGCGTGCTACAATATATATATATATATATATATACATATTTTTTTTTTTTTGATAACATCGAAACTTATACAAAATCATTGTTCCCCAATCAAGGCTATGGATGAGAGATATGATCGTTTGGACGGGGCACCACAAGGGCGATCTTACCATCCCATTTTGATTATTTAAAAGTAATGATCTTCAACACCAGGACTGCGCTGTCTGTGACCATAATTTTTCGCCGTAGATAATAGTCTTCCAGTATAAACACACGAATGTTGATATCTTCCACTTCGAACTAAGTCTCTTAGGCAATGATCACTTCTTTCTCTTGACAGCAGATGTAAAATTGATCATTGAACAAAATGCACAAATTAAATGAGTGGTAGGCCTAAAATGTTATAATCAGGCCTATCGCTCCACTAATTAATGGTCGTGGCCAATTAGTACTTCATCCAAGCATTTGCTTCGAAAATAATCATGAACTAATGAGTGAGTTTAATGATAAGTATAATAAGTGATGAAGAGTATGATGGCTGAAGAAACATGGCTTGAACATGAAGCTATGAAAGCGATAATTCTGATCCATAATCGATGTCTTCCTCCGGATTTTATACCGTACGATACTTCTGATTTTTTCATATTCTGGATCGATTTTCAATTTGAGATTCACGATATTGCTCATGAATTCTCGATCGGACGCTTCAACTCTAGTATATGCGGATTGAAGAGGTATACCAAGGAGGAAGAAATGATGTGAAGAAAATGTTGAGGACGATCCTCTAGGACTGACAGTATACATCGTGATGAGCTATTGAATCTAGATACTTGTGGACTAACATATCTTGACATGGCATTGTTGGAACTGGGCGCAATATATTCATTCATCTGGAGCACTGAGGTATACCTTGTGTCATCTTGAATTAACTGTTTGAATAACCGCATCATATTTATATATCATTTTTGTTGTTTACATCATCTATTTTCGTCATTTCTATTATTTTGATTATTAATTTTTGTAGTTCTCCCCCTCTTGGATATTTTCATTCTGGTTAATGCATTTTCCTCCTATTCCACGCACAGGCTTCGGCTTATGTGGCTCTTGATTCAATTCATTATTATTACATTATTATTATTATAATTATCATTATTATTTTTCATGTGATTGATTTAATTGTATGTCTGAACAAGTTGTTTTGAACCAAGCATTAATATTGAATAAATTAATTAATAATGATAATTTTCGTAGGAGATATGATTAGGTAGACGAGATGAACCCAGAACGAACGTTGAATACCAATTGGATGAGCGAAGCTACTTACTCTATTTATTTTTTTTCTGTTGAACAGGTCAAACGAGATAACAATTTTTGTTGCAACTTGACTTACGTATATGTTCCATCAGCAAAACTGAGTAGTTTCAGGCGCAATTTGTTGCACCACTTTTGAAACGAAATATTCCGGATTTTTCAACAACTCTATGAGAAGAGCTTTGGAGAGATTGTTTCAAGAAAATATCTAACTGTAGTGAATTAAAATTCTCACTCAATGTAAACATAAGAATTATACACCATTACAGATTCTCACAATGGTTCAAAATGTTGTTTTGTCTGAAATAATCACAATGCAATTATTGCAGATGGATCGAAAAGCTATTGGGAAGATTGAAAGAGTAAAAATTATTGAATCATTAAACCACTAAACAAATGAGCAATAATGTGCACTAGTGGCTCCAAATTCAAATTGTGCTTTTCCCAATATTTCACATAAATCGGTCCATGACTCTCATCTTACCATGCATATTCTGCGTTTTCTTGGTATTTCATCAATATCATCACCACAATATCTGTACTTTTGTATTTTGAATCAATATTCTCCATGGTTGAATTTTTATTCATTTAGTTTATTCGCACTAATTATTTTTTATTTTTTTTACGTTTCTCACATTTTGATATTGAATTCACTTCCGACTATAGAGTGGAGAATCATTACGGACGAGTGATCCAGTGGTTGGTAAGCTTAACCGACACCCAGGATATACAGGAGACCAAAGCTATATTCCTGTCACAGTCGAATATCCCAACGTCGAGTTTTTTACTGGGATGGTTCCTAAAAAACATGCCACGGACCGTTTCCTTTCCATTCAAAACACATAAGAAAAACTTCCGACTCATCTCCACAGCATCCAATTCTTCATTCAACGACGCCAATAGATCTTAGCCATCATCGCTACAGTGCGTCACCAAACCGGATATAAATCAAATGAACATATAAATAAATTCGCATCCCAATAAAATACAAGATTTACATTCACGTCCAATTTTATTTATTATTTTCTTCTTTCACTAAACTTCTCATGTTGTTTTTCTTTTCAAAGTTCTGTCCCAGATACAAGTTATTTTCTCAATGCGTAGAGGATTGTAATTTGTTTTGTTTTTCTTCTCGTGATCGTAAAGTGACATGTTTTAAACATGTGCAACATGGAAACATGGTTCTGACAGTCAACAATCAAGAGACCACGATGACGCATGCGCTGTGACGATATTAAGAGCGTTTGGGAGTCAAATAAGGAAATGTTAGTTGTATCGACAACATTCAGAACTGAATTAAAATGGAACTATATAAATAGAGTGGAATGGGAGAGAATTGACTGAATATGATGGAATGAAATAGAATGGAGCATCACCATCATAACCTCAATTGATCTTCAAACAGACATTGTGAATGTCATGAATCACAAATATCATCCAAATTAACAAAATCAGCACATTTTAATCGAATCAGAACATTTATTTCCGATGAATACAAAATCACATGGTTTTGAACGATTCAATTCATGTCAAACGATGTATAATAATAATAATAAATAATATATAAATGATGAATATGATAAAAATAAGTAATAATAATATATTATAATAATAATAGTGATAATAATATATATCATATAATAATAAGTATAATAATAAATATTTTCGATTGTTACATTCATTTTTATAAATAAATCTTCATTGAAATCTCTGCCCATGTACATTGGGTTACCAAACCGACGCAGAATAACGAATACATTTGAATTTGGAATGGATAATAGAATCATTTTCAATTTGTGAAGATGAAGCTAATTTGAGACTGAAATATTGAAGCTGATTGTGACTGTATAAATGATTTATGAAAATGATTGAATTGCGTAGTACGCTCACTACTATATCCTTCTATGGAAATATGGATGGAACACAATACAGAAATACCATAGAGAATACGACATCATGCCAAGAGCATCTTGATTTCATCAGTTGAACGAAACTTTTTGATGTGGTCAGAAACTGGACGAATATGGAGCGAGCAGAGACCGAAATCAGTGTGGACTGGCAGTGTCTTTGAAATAATGAAGTTCAAATATTGTATATTCACATTTTCTACTTTATCAACAGGTTTCAAACTATTATTTGATTAATTCTTGTTCTATATGATTCCCAGAGAATTCCACTCTTTTTCAGATTTGAACTTATGAGAAATGCGCTATATAATTCAACGTTTTTGAAGATTATTGGAATATCCATGTGTTCAAATTGAAACGAGAAACTTAATTATGATGAATATGATTTGTGGGATTTTTTACCAAATGAAGATCGATGTTTTTTCATCAACGTAAGTGATTGTGCTGCTCATTAACTCTTTACCATCAGTTTTTATATTCACAGTATGTTGAATGAATGAATTGAAATTCAATATTTCCATTTTGGTGGTGAATGTGAACCACCCTCATGTTTCCTCGTCCGAACGATCCTACCTTTTCGTCCTTGATCATAACTAGGAAAACGCTATATACGCGTTGTTGGACGAGTGGGAAGTAATAGTGTGTCGACTTCTTTGCCAAACTTTGACTAAATTCGCCAATTGGGTGACATTCAAGTTATAAATGAGTAAAAACTGCTTCGAGTAGTATCAATTTAGCACATTTCATATGTTTTCTTTGAAATGTCTGACCCGATCATACTGGGAATTTCCAGAAATGTGTAACAAGATGTAATTAAACTTGACACAAAATTTCATTCTTTTTGAAAATGAAAATATTTTTATTTTTTTCCCGCCGTGTTATTCTGAGTAATTTTTAAATTTCTAAAATTCATAAAAAAAAAGTTATCATCCGATGATGCCACAAAACTATACTAACTAAGTTAGATGAGAAATCGTGATAAAAAAAGTTTGAAGTTGATAGCTGTAGCCGTTTGACCTGTGGAAAACCGACAATAAAAACAGAAAACGGAAAAAAAAATCATAAAAACGAACACCAATTTTTTTCAGTATGTCAGATTGAATCCTCGCTAAAGCTCGTCTAAAAATTGAAATATGAATGCAAATACATCGCAATTCACGATTCGAAATAGGCGTGGCTTCATCAGTCCGCCATTCGGATCTATGTCATTTGTGGTCATTTGAAGATACCCCGATCGGATATTTGAATTTCACTACAGTTCCAACAGCCCTGTTGATTGGACAGTATTATTTGTGACGTCAAGGGGGCGGAAACACCGAGTCGTCAATTAACTTTGAATTCAATCAAGTGGCTCGATGAAACTGATCTCGCTAGATCGACTCTCATGTACTCTTAAGCGGATATTGCGTCGAAAGTTTCAGAACCACGGAAGTGATCATTTTATGATGTTTCAACTCTCTGGAGTTGAGAGTTTATGGTCACGATCGACCGTCTCTTTCATGTATCAGTGTTAACGATAGTTGATGTTGATACGGAAGGAAGTTTGAATATGTGATGAAGTACAAGATGAAGAAGAAACTCCATTACTTCAATGATTGACAGTATGAGAAACCGAAGATTGAATTCGTTTGATAAATACCTTCTTCATACTCAGTCTCTGAAATATTAATCTTCATTTTGTATACAATTCGATGACGTACAACTTGAAGCAAAAGTCAAAGTCTTCTTCCTACCTGGTCATAACTAGTTGATCATTTTACATCGCATGGAATCCAACAGGTATTGAACGACTAAAGCAGACTTTCACTCATGCTTCAAACCACTGATGTCGGTGAGAGATGATTTAGATAATGGGATGATTTGAATGAATGAATCATGAATTTATTCATCTTGTATTTCAATCTGTGAGTGAGAGAAGATTGGGAGCTGATATCGAAGAACAAACACAGTAATAACCTGAATGAATAAAGACTAAATAAAACCACAAAAAAATCAAGTCTGGATGATCGGTCATGGCGGAAATCGAACCTCGGTCTCCAGAATGACAGTTCAGAATTCTTTTGACATGTTGACCCATCTCAGTCCAACCAGTATAGATTATTCATCTCAATACTCCATTCTTATAACGGAAGGGAACGGAACTGAGTTTTCTCCTGTCCACTTTCACTTAAGTACAAAATCCCGAGGAGGCCCGTCGTCTCAAATCCAATGTGAATCCCAGTAATCTGGACCGTCAGTGCTTTAAATGACAGTCAATATAAGCACATTTGCGCACAATTATGAGCGCTCTTAGTGGGCAGTGACATCTCTACGAGTTGAGAGGGAAGAAGGAAGAAAGGAAATTAGGGTAGATGGAGTGGGGGTGAGGGACGGGGAAGGGAGTTGTTGGAGAGAGAAGGGGAGAAGGAGGATAATCAGATTCATTAAAAAAAATGCATGACATTTCTTTGAATATATTTATATATATATATATATATATATATATATATATATATATATATATATATATATATCGTCATTGCTTCTACCTAGACCTGAATCACAACTAAAACGACACTCAATGCAAGCTCTTTGGTCTTTTCTCACCTAATCCATCAACGATCTATTCTTACCAACCCTTATTATACTCGATAACATCGATTTAACTTTCTTCCATGAACCTTGAAGGATCAACTCACTCGAGCGTTAGTGTGAAATGACGGTGGAGACGGTCGCTCGAGACCATTTATCGCGTGCAATAAGAGCTTATGTAAAGATGCTCGTGGGAAATGAGAGCACTTAGGTTCAGATGATTGTCTTAGTTCAAACACAAAGGCTATTCCCACTGCGATGTTATTTGGAATTAGCGGGACCGCTATTCGCGCGCAGTACTTGTAATGTGATACACCGCAAGATAGCTACACAGCCGAGTGAAAATGGCGGGGGAATTGTTTCATAGTTTGCATATATTATGGTTTTAAACATAGTCTTGTGGTTCAGAGAATGGAAAATCGTCCATCGATGTAATAGAGATGAATATTACTGAAAAGAAAATGAATTATTCACGATGAATGGTCCAGCTTACTATGAATTTTGACTTATAATTGCCGGAAGTGAAAATCGGTTATACAAATATGGTGGTACAATCAAAAATTAAATTGGTGATGATTAAATGAGAAAAAGATTGAAATTGTGTTTTAGGATGACTAAAACACGTTGGAGAATGTGACAATTTGTGTAAAAATGTCAAGACTCTCGTAAATGAATTATTCTAATGTATTGTATGATTTCTGAATGTATGGTATGTCTTCGATGTAGCATGATTTTAATTCTTCCAATTTCCATTTCTTTCATTTGTTTCCTTCATTTCCTTTTCTCATTGTCCAATAATTTACAAATTTCCACAATGTTATATACGTATGGTATATTGTTGGTATATTTGTATGGTGTTTTGAATGTATCATGATTTTTTTGGGACGAGATTTATGATAAAATATGCGACTGCGTCAGAAAGTGCTGAATCCTCAAAGTTTCAGCGACATGGTCTCAAATGGAATTTACTCATGGCATGTCTCTGATGAGAGTGATGATGAATATAATTATCGGAGTTTTCGTGATGTTTGGTTTATACACGATTTTTTTTTGTCATACAATTTTATTGAGGTGAGATGAACATTTTTTTTGTGAGTGAAATGTCGTGAAAACGACAAAAACGAACCAAACGAAAAAACGAAAAACGGAAAAACGGAAAAACGTCCATCAGGATGAGCAGGAAATGAACGAATGACGGGGAACGAAACAAAGAAGATATTGAGATATCATCCTAATGAAATATGATTTCTCCAATTGATTTGATTGAATCATCCAACAGTCCATGTAATCATTACTTTGAATGAGCTTGATGCTATCATCATCATTCTCTTCCAGGCTGTGAATTGTTCTTGTGGTGCCACGGCCAAACGATCCTACCTGAAATCATTATACCAAATCGGTATAGTATGATGACCTTGTCTCAAGTTTCAAGTGTTGACTTGAAAATATGCATACGTCAAGAGTAGAGAGGATGAGTAAGTCTGACATTAGAAGTTGGGAAGTATTATATTCTGTGAACAATGACAGCTAGTATGCAATCAATATCCAAAGGAAAGAGAATGTGAGAACACTTCTCAAATATTCGTGAGTAATTTCTTGAATATGGTTGATGATTTACAATGTATGTGAATCATCAGGAATTTCTTGGCGAAGTATATATGAGTATATATATATATATATATATATATATATATATATATATATATATATATATATATATATATATTCATGAACATTCATATATCATATATCTATTCATATATATATATATATATATATATATATATATATATATATATATATATATATATATATATATATATATATATATATATATATATACATATATATGTAATCTGAACAGAGGAATTCGTGAGTATGATTCTTTCAGTGATGATATTTTTAAGGACCACAATCTTATTCTTTCAATTATCAGGAATACTTTCCCAATCTGAATGCAACTCAAGGTACACCAGGTTGATGGAGAGTGATTAGAATTCAATTCGCCATCATATATCGATTGCGTCATCGAGAGAAATTTCTCTCTTCGATGTAAGATACGAAAGGATTCGCATAGACAACTTTCAAATTCTGAATACAGTTGTTGAAATTACTGATTATTGACAAATGGCCACCCTCTCGGAAAAGTCTTGAACATCCACGATTTCTAGAATCTCACTAATCCATCACAATAATAATTCAGGCAAATTGGAACGCAATATTTCCATACTTCAAGAAGTATGTATACATTCCTCCCTTACTCGAAACATTTTTCCCGTATATTTACTACTATACTAATAGCCCGGCAATTCTAAATCATGCTATCAACTCCCACAAGTACTTTGGCTATTCCCTTAAGTGGACTCTTACCAGGCAATTCTCCAGTCACATGATGCACTCGTTGCCATGACTACATGGACCTCACAACATCGAAACATCTCCATACATATCAATCATTCATATTGATACAAGTTTATGCGAGTTTCACAGTGATTCAGAATTATAAATAAGTCTGAAAATTCAAATGGAGTGAATTGTGTATTTGTTATATTTGTATGGTGTTCTAGAAGCGATGTTATTCGAGGGTGAGTAGCGAAGTCTGGTGGGAAACATTAACAACATCAACGCCATCTGGTGTATGATTTATCAAGTCGAGAAAAATACAAGATGTTGGTGTTTACTGGTGTTGGAAATATGGAAAATTGTTCGGTTTTGAGATGGAATATTGTCAAGGATGTATTTTATCGATATTAGTTTGTATGAAAATTTTTGGATGACGAGAAAAATTTTGGACGACATCTTTGTCCACGGATTGGTGCTAAGGTATGAGGTAGAATAGTTCGTTTAAAGTCACATATCAGAAAATGTAATGAATAATGGATATAGACTGTGTAGTATTCCACAAGCTGTAGGTAGTAAACGTGTGAGCGATGATGAACATTCAAACAGATACACGGATGAGATGAAAATCTTCGATATCCATTTTGATGATTTCAATAGAAAAAAGTTACCAAAAACAGATTCCTTTTCGAAACTATAAACTTTCTTGCGATATCGTGAAATGACGAGTTGATATAAATATTCAAGCCACTTTATATTTCACATTATTTGATATCAGAGAAGGACAGGTTGAAGATTGATTACACCAACGGAGAAAGAAAATGGGTTAGCCATCTTGACAAATGAAAACAAAAGAAATCGCTATGACTAATGTATATCATTAGTCAAAGAAAGCTTGGAGAAATGTAAAAATCTAGAAAACTAACTTTATTCTTCGTTCTTCAGATTATCAGTTTCATTCGCTCCTTTTTCAATGGTTTATCCACGGGATGTAAAACACATTTTCTTCGAAAGAAACACAAATGAGTATATGCACTTCTATGTTCACGAATATAATATATCCAAGCATATCGTAACTTGCAATGTGGATGTTGAGATGCATTTTCATTTTCTCTATCATTCTATTAAACGTGTGCATGGATGAAAAATATCCCCCATCGAAGAATGATTGTGAAAATTCAGCATTTTGTAGCGAATTTGTTGACATTCCAATAATATATCACCTCAGAAACCTGAAATGTAGTCTTCTATTGTGAATATAGTTTTGAAAAATCTTAGAACCTTGCAATTCCACAATCTCACAAATAGAATGGCTATTGTGCATTTCAATCCATTCATAATTTTATTGTGTCATTTTTCACCTTCCTCTTTTGTGAATATGATATCAGAATACTACTCTACGTTCAAATTTATCTCCATAGAATGATTTATAATTTATTGTTAGTTTACAATAACAATTCAACCGTCGTGGTTTATGAGACTTTATTATTTTTAGTGGTGGTGCCGTGTTTGCCAGTGCTGGCTTGACCGCTAGTCTGTGGGCTGTGTCCTGCTGATGTTGGCGCGAACCGTGCACTGCGGGTTGTATTCAGGGGTAATGCAACGTATTATCTATTGCTCATATTCCGTGGTTTGATGGAACATTAGTTTTGATGGAAACACTGTTTCCAGCCATGCCACTGACGTTCTTTATGATCACCTGCATCAAAAGGGACGGGATTTAGGGGGGGGGGGGGGGTGAGAGGGGAGGGGGCGGGAAACAACATCCTCGCACTAAAATAATCAATGAAACGCGTGTGAGTAATGCTTGACATGTCTGAACAATGATTCCATATCTACATTGTCCAAAATTGTCAAAAATCAATAATTATGAAAGAAGAGAGAAAAAACATTTGAAATCAAGAAAACGAAAATATCACGAGCATGAACAGAAATAATAATGAATGAAAATCACATTGAATACATTAAATGAGGGAAATTCCCTACAATCACGTCTCGATTGAGGAATTCTCCAGAGTGAGAAGATACAAAAGTAGAAAAAGCTGAAAAATGTCTTCAAAGGGGAATAATCAAGAAAATGTAATTGAAACAAGAATCAAACTGTCATACTAAAAATCTCAACATTGAACAAAAACGCATGATATGAAGAAATAGAAAACACTCTGGAAGTATATACCCTCACTCTCTCAAGTTACAGTATTTTTTCCAAGTGTCAAACATTGATGTACAACAACAGAAACTTCTATTCGAACTCACAAAGAAAACTCACTCACACAAACCGAATCAACTCCACAATAAATCACCATATGGAACCAATGTGTGATACATGATACGATAAATACCATAGAACACATGTCTCACAGAACGCAAACTTACATTTACAATCCGAATCTGTTCTTGCATATAAATCCTTCGCAAATAGACAGACTGACTAAAGACCGTTAGTTTTACATGGAAACTAGGTTAGCTATTTCATATTCTTTGACTTATGTTTAGCACACTGAACGACTGTAGAATTGACGCCATCACTAATACCCTTGTGATACTAGGTTAATGCCAGAATAGTGTTGCCTGATAAGGATCAGATTAGTAATGTCAGAGATTTATAGATGAACTTGGGTTTTGATATTGAAAATATAGAATGTTACATTAACTAGTTTCGGAATGTTATTTGAAAAAGTTTCAATATGCAGTTATTGACAGGGTCTATGTAAACGACTTGGTGGAAATCATATTCATTCATATCGAAATGTAATTCGTAATTAGATTTCTCCCATCAGAGTTGAGGATGATAAATGATGTTCGGGAGGGAGGGGTACAACAAGAGTGATCTCATTTTCTGAATGTTTTCAAAATCATTTCCCAAACTTTGAAATATTTCGATATCATCAGATGGGTAAATTGAACTTTTCAGACATTTGAATTACGAGGTAGGAATGTCTCCGATACAATAATCATCTTTATATTATTCTGAAACCATCCTTTTTTATTCTATCTAATATTCTATTTCAAATCATCACACTATATAAATTCATCATATTTTTTCTTCCATATATTTTTTCAGATCATCATCATGAAATTCGTATTGATGATTGAAGACCCCAACAACAAGTGAGTTTGGTGCAGATGAGAATCAGGTAATGGTGATAGAACGATAGATTGATGATAAATGAAGGAATGTCTATGAAAACCCATGCCTACAGCAGGACTCGAACACGAGTCTGTCAGTATTCATATTTTAGAGCAATACATCGAGTGTACTGAGACGAGTGGTCGAGTGGTTGATACACTGAACTGTCATTCAGGAGACTGGGGTTCGATTTCCGTCATGGTCGACAATCCTGACCGGAGTTTTTCGTGATTTCCCTCTGTCGTTCAGTAGCCTTATTCTGTAACTCTAAAACGAAATGAATACCAGCTGAACTTAATTTTGTTCCTACTTTTCCCTATACTTTGACGTGGTGTATCATATGGGGTATGACATTTTCGTCACGCCTCCACTTCGTTTATTGGTATAGAATAAGGGCCCTGGTCAATACTGGGATGATTTCTTAACAATAAGTCACGACCGACTCCAGCTCATTAATCGAAAACACCTGATGAAATAACCTTTCATTTCATCATCCCATCATCTTGAATATCATGCATCGACGCCAATAAATCGTAGTCGTCAGTAGAGTGCGTCGTTGAACCTACTATGATTAAAATGAATTAACTCGAGTGTCTGAGTCGAGCGGATAGTCACGTGATGTAAATGTGTTGTTAATGAAATAATAATACTGACCTTTTGGTTCGAACAATCATTACCTTGAACAAAATATTCAAGTTCTGATGCATATCGTTTATTTTCACAGAATGATTCACCTTTTGATTCCATTATATATATAATTTGGTGTGGGGCAACATATACGGGAATCCACGACAATTTTCACGTGAGGCTGTTTCACCGAATATGACTTGAATCGCACAATTTGAAGCCTAATGGATTAGGTTTCACTACCTCTGGTCAGTAATGCGATTTTTGTATATATAACGTGAAAAATGAATGCATTAGTAAACTTAGTATGGTCGAATTACGCTCCATAAACAATGAGTTGTGTGTGTCATGATTAAGTTCGGATTATTGGTGAATCAAATACCTTGTTGATACATAAAAATATACTCAACAATGAAGATGATGATAAACACAGATTCTTACATTCGAAAGTTATTATATAGTTGAAAAAGTCATCAAAAAACTCCAAACAAAACTGAAGTTTGAAAAGTGCTGCGATAAATTAATATACTTTCAAAAGTGGAAAAATCTTCGGGAACTTCTGATATAAGTTTCAACCGAGGGAAGGTGCTCGTCGAAACTGAAACTCTACGCACTGACCACTAGAAAAATAAAAATAAAATAGCTTCCAAGGTCCAAATCACCCCTACACAGTCAAAAAGGAATTGCCTTCTCACAACCACTCATTGTGGAGTAATGCTAACTATTCACCCCCCAATGACCACTCGAGACTTCCAATTGTCAATGATAAACAATACTGAAAAACACCCTGTCGTTCTTTCACCCTTGAATTATCGTTCTAACAGCATAGGGTAGAGGGCCAAAGGGCTAATAAAAGTGACGGACTACTCTTCACTGCTGATTTGCTGGCTTCGTGCCCATCTTATCCTACACTTGCCTCCACGAGAGATGAGGGTTCCGAGAGATCGTCTCTATTATCCAGCAGCTTTGGCGTGCGGGTGGTTCGAACCTTCTGTTCTACTACCCATTTTCTACTACTTCAATTGCCGTACGGCTTTGTACCAATCTTTACTCTGTGCAGAGTTGTTGGTGTATATACCATACTGAACAAAAATCATGGACAAAGTTACACTCCAGGCCCACATCATGAGTGGGACTGGAATTTTGCTATCATAAGAATGGACGGAGATGAAGATTCAATAAGGGAAAAAGTAAAGAACAGTGGGTAATATATTATATTGAAATACATTATACAGGGTGGAGCAAAATAACGTGGGGGATGGAGGGGAAGAAATTCTGTACGCGTTATGAGAATGAAAAAGTGAGCAGGTAGTGTGGATGATATAGGATTATGTGTTATAAGACAACCGTTGCCGTATTGAGTAGCTCATTAATAAACAAAAGCCAATCGAGCATCATTTTTTCCATTTCATTTCATTTTTTTGTTCTTGCCATATTAGGAATCAGTGAAAATTGAAACGATGTGAATTGAACAATGTAATTTAGGAAGCGAACTCCTCACCTTTTCTCAGGCAGTCTTTATTCATCGTATGATCGAACTGTTCCACCCCATTCGGTAGTTATTGTTGTTGTTGTTGATGGTATTGTTTTTCACACTTTTAATTGATTCCGTGTAACGTATACCAATCCAACATTCATATCTTCAACTGTTTCAACCTAACCTGAAACAAACTTCGGGCTCACCTGAATTCTTGGCGTTGCCACATAGTACAACGTGTTTTTCAGATCTTACAAATAACCACTTCGCTGTTCTGGGTGGTAAATGTTGAATACTTCCTTACATGAACGACCTGCATTTCACCAAGCATCACCTGTGTTGTGGTGGAGTTACTAATCAAACCATGGCCGATAAAAGAAGGCATTTACTACGACTGCGATATCGACCCTTGATTAAACCCTAGTCATTTAACCCTGTGAAGATGCAGGCTGGTAAACCTAACACAATCTTCCCTATCAGGCTTTGATAAGATCAAGTTGGTACCAGGCCAATAACACGATTTAACAACAATAAAAAGTTCGATAAAACGAAATTACTTTTTTCTTTCTTTTAAGTGTAGAAACGTCTCTCTTTCTCTCTCTTCCTCCCTTCCTCTCTCTCTCGCATCTCTCATTCCACTCTCTCTATCTCTCTCGTTCGACAAGTTGTCCAAATGGTAAGACACCGTCTCTAATCAAGTTACCCAATTAACATGGGAATACAATTAGCAACAAACGTAGTTACGTTGAGAATTAAACTCACTTTTGAAGTACTGAAGACACTCAACGTGTAAAACTTACTAATGTCTATTTATACGAGTACATGATCACCAAACAAAACTCTCTCCTTCATTTGTTTCTCATTCGTAGATATTAGCATGATTGTAAGATTACCATGACAACCAGAAAAGTTGAATACAACACAACTAATAATATTATGAGATTACGTTTAAATAACATAAGTTGGGAACTAGTTTCGTTGTACACTAATTTCAACAATGTGTAACATCAATTGTAAAAAGCTTGATGTTGTTGTTGTTGTTGTTGAGAGAGCTGACAGGCATTCGAGACTCATACAATTGATGGAGTGGTCATTCTTCATGGACATAAACTTCATTCATGAGATTGTTTTCTGTAATGAAATTAACAAAATAAAATGTGAATTAATATTTGGAGAATGCGGTCCTGAGATTCCATGGCGTGAAAGCTTGGACGCCGTATATCATCTGAAATATGTATGATTGTGATTATTAACAATCAATACAAAGTGTTCTTCTGAATGGAATCATTCATTTTCCATTCATATTTTTCATGATACCATATAATGATGATATCATATCTGATTATCATGTATTCGTATTTATCTATATGCATTCGTATCTATTATCAGCGGATCCACTCATTTCTCGAACAATAGGTTATTTATATATTCACTGTTCATTTCGCAATAATTGAGGTGAGTTCATCTTTCGCGTTTTGGCTTTATACCATTTGGAAGGTCACTACCCAGACTCCGTAAGGGATTATCAACCCCAACCACTGGTAGTTCATGATGAGAATATATATATATATATATATATATATATATATATATATATATATATATATATATACCAGTATATATATATATATATATATATATATATATATATATATATATATATATATATATATATATATATATATATATATATATATATATACCAGTATATATATATATATATATATATATGTATATATGATGGTTACAGGTAAGTATGCAATAGTTCTTAGAAATCCTGACGTACTCTCCTTTGAAGAGACCATACTATCTCCAGTCATCTGTTTGATACTGTACAGAAAGCAATTACATTCTCAAAACACCTGTTAGTTATTAATGGTGTCCCGAACCTCTCTATCGTTGATGTTAACAGATGGGAGAAACGGCCGTTCGGGATATACAGGTAGCATGTTATTATATTATAGTTATGGTATTAATATACAGGTTGATCAAAGGACAGAACAGTTCCATTAACGTAATCCCAAATTGAGTCAACTTCGTCAAATATGGTATGTTAATAGTTTGCCATGGAATATTCCACAAATAAATAGAGTACTCTATCAGAAAACATAATTATTTGTTGTCAGATATATGGTAATTCATACCAAACTGTACTTTCTCACGATCACCATGGTTGCATGGAGCTATTGCCGTGCGAAATGTATTTTTCCTCATCCCCCTACATGCCAACAATCCACTTTCCACCTTCCCTCCTTTCCCATTTCTCGTATTTCCCTCAGACCTGTTGTTCACGACACGCCGGTACCAACAGGCATATGGATATCACTTGCGAAGCAAGTATTCCATCCATATTTGTCTTCAGCTTACATTTACATTAGTTCACAAGTGTCGATTTCCTCGTAGAGCAACATCCGAACATCTTCCGGGTGACCTGAATTCGTCTGCTCTTTTCGCCTTTTCTTCGATGATTTTCAGAATCTCTCATCAATCTCCGCTTCTCGTGACGAGTATATTGGCGTTTTTCTCGAGTCGATCGGCCCGGGGGTTCTCGAAATCAAACTTCTTGGACGAGATCCAATATCAAGATATTCAGGATGTTAAATCCATTGATATAGTCATTTCAATATAGTCATTTTATATAGTCATGATAATTGGTGATATATAGGTATCGTCATGTCGGTATAGTCACTTTGGTAGCTTTGTGGTGGAGAACCTGACCAGCAATCAGAAAGTCCCGGGTTCGAGACACGGTCGAGGCGTATCTTCTACGACATGACTATAACATCTCATCCATATATATATATATATATATATATATATATATATATATATATATATATATATATGTATATATATATATATATATATATATATATATATATATATATATATATTATATATATATATATATATATATATATATATATATATATATAAATATATATATATTTATGGGATGTTGAAGTTATGTCCAAGAAGATACGCCTCGACCGATATCCCGGACCAGGCGTATCTTTTTCGACATAACTATAACGTCCGAAATATCGAGATATTGGATCGTATCCAAGAAGTTTGATTATCATATATATATATATATATATATATATATATATATATATATATATATATATATATATAAATATATATATATATATATATATTGTATATATACACGTGACTTTCATGAAGCTCTGTATGACAGCACTCGTTTCAACTGTGTCGCTCTTAACCATTGCGTACGAAAAAAATGTAGCTCATTTTCTTAAGCACAGACGTATTGTACTTTTTTGAAAAGTGTAAATCATTGAAACAGAATGTGATCATTATTTCATCTTCGGAGATAAAATTGTAGGGAGAAATATTGGAGGAAATAATGATCAATTATAGACGTGGACGAGAGAAAAATGATGATGAGTAAAATCAGAAACCGTTTTTGATGAAGTACAATGGAAGAGATCGTTAAAATGATTCGTGGAATTTCGGAGAGAATCTTCCTCCTCGAAAATTACACCTTTCTTCTTTTACTCCCACATCATCGTTTCACCCCAGTTGGAGATGTTTCCATATTGTAAAGATTGTGTATAATTAGGTGTCATTTTGCATCATCATATTGAATCTATATGGCATTCATTTTCAAATATATATATATATATATATATATATATATATATATATATATATATATATATATATATGAGAAATAAAATCCTCTCTCAATGTGGACTTGTTATAAAATCAATGAAAAAAAATATAATTGTCGTGACACATAATCAAACCTCAATGTGATTCAAAATTTCTCTATAATTGGCTCTTGACGAACCAATTCGATTTTCCTCCATCCATTTGTATTGGGTTCAACGATGCTCTTTACAGATGACTACAATCTATTGGCGTCTGTGAATGATATATGAGATGCTGGGATGATCATATCGAAGGTTATTTGATCAGGTGTTTCTGAACAGTTGGATGAAGTCGTTGTCTAGGAACCGTCCTAGGATCGACCTGGACGACAAAGGTGAATCACAAAAATTCACTCTAATTTACAATTTAAATTGAGAATAATGATAATATTCAATGATAATTTTGATAATCTTCATTGAGAATCTTCAATTTAAATTTAATTCACAAAACTCCACTGAAAAACTCTTATCTGCGGCGGAAAATAATGGTCACAGACAGTGCAGTTCTGGTGTTGAAGCTAATTTATTTTGAATAATTGAAATGGGGTGGTAAGATCACCCTTGTGGTGCTCTGTCCAAACGATCCCACTTTTCATACATAGCCATAATTGGGGAACAATGATTTTGTGTCAAGTTTTGATCTTATTAAAAATAAACAAATAAAAAAATCCCTGACAGGATATCGAATCACGACAGAAATCGAATCTTGGCCTCCTGAATGACGGTTCAGTGTGCCAGCCACTCGACTTCTTATCTCAGTGAATTGAATAATATCCTAACAGAACTAGTGAGTGTTTGCTCTTTCGAAATGGAAATCATAGTGAAAAGGTCGATGTATTTAGATGAAAGTGATAACAGACCATATGATATTCTAAATGGATGAAATAATATTATCATCATCTGATTTCGTCATCATTGAAAGGAGTCAAAGATATTCTGGAATATCCAAAGTGAATACAATATACGCAACAATTTCTATGTGGACTACGTAATACAGGTTCGCCTTATTCTCCAAGTCCCAACTCGCTAAATATGAAAAGGACTTGGCCGTCCCCAGCAGCATGTTGACGTAAACTCCGTGCAGACCTATACCTACGTCACGTATAGGTTAATTTCCCATGTGGTTTGTATTGCCAGCGTCCCCAAAACGTTATACATTTCTGATGTTGAATTAGTTGAAAGTATTGTTGTATCTCGTTCAGTTGGTAACATTTGTTGTTCTGATGTTGAACAACTTATATGTTTGCAAAGTGAGAATTAAATATTAACTCAGATTAATTTGTGGTTTCTAGCTTCCACTTTGGTATATCAGGATACTTGTAGAAATCGTATTGAACAAATGATGGGTGTATATCAATACTGAAGGTTCTGTGGTGAACATAAAGATACAAATATGGTGAAATATCACACTTAATACAATACAACAAGACCTTGAAACAATTACACATTCGCACTCAAAACAGCATAGTCACACGTAATCATACTCAAACCTGACTACATTTGAAGAGTTAAAAAGTTGATTATATTGGAATTTCATTCTGCATCTGTCAGGAAATCATTCATAGGATTAAAACACTTTCGTTTTTGATCAACTACATCATGTGAGTGCAGATGTACGAAAGAAAATACTCGACCTGGATTTTTGATATTTTGTTTGATAAGTACTTCAAAATACCCTGTTCTACTTCATCCTACATACTGTTTCCCACCTAAAAAATAACTTCCACTATTCTATCAACTGTTTATATCACAGTCGACAAAACAGCATACAGTCACTGTTTTGTAGACTCTAGTATTATCCCAGTCGATAAGGTAGCACACTCCAACTGCTCCATCGACTCTAGTATTATACCGTCGATAAATATGTATGGTAAATCGTCTCAAGCTCCGAGCCTACATAACGCTTGTGTATATAGCGTGTAGAAAGTGCCCTTCAAACTGAACAGCTTGAAGAAAGTTGGCCGAACAAGCTTTACTAGTCGAATAAGCTGACGAATATATCTAAGCTGCAGGATAGACTCTGAACAGGATAAGGTTTCCGAGAGGGAAATCACAGGAATTTCATTACGACAACGAAGAGTTCACTTTCATTGTGATCAGTAGTTTTATAGTGGAAGTGAATGGAATTGATGCTCTCAGTAGCTCAGTCAGATAAGGTACCGCTTGAGAATACTCAAGTTACCAGTGGGTTTGAACCCGCATAACTAAACGATATTTATTTATTAACTAACGATTAACGATATTTGTAAACGTCTTTCCTCTTTATCATCATAGTTTCATTATGGTCTGCTCGTACATACCCTCAAATAACCCAGGTATTGGTGTAGTCGTTAATTAAACAATAGTTATAATGATTGTGAATAATATGTTCATTGATCTTATTTGAGTTATCCCAAGAATATGTTTGAAAAACTAATGTCAATAGAAAACTAATTTTCAGAAATGATTTTATTTTTGTAATGTATTTTGATGGTTTTCGATAATATTCAAGAGGAACATAGAACAGGTATATTAGGAGTGCACACTGGAATAGTGATTTCTGACATGAAAAATATATATTTCAAGATCAATTAAGGATACAATGATACAATGATTTTCAATGAAGGATATAAAAATGTGTTGACATAAGACATTGTAATGGAATACAATTTTGCTAGAGGTGCATTTCAGGGTATGGTCGACAATCTTACAAGTCTATCAAAACGTCGAATAATTTCAAAAAAACATGTTTCTCCATTAAAAAATATGAACACTATGGCATGTTCGTTTGGAGTGGCTTCGAATTGACATTTTTGAAGGAATGTGTCATCATAGTGTTGTGAAATTTGAAAATTGTATTTCTCAGTATACTAAGTTTTCAAAAATATTCAATCTTCCATAAATACCTCATATTCTTCAAAAAAATCAACTTCCGATTAAGTTGTCAATCATTTGAATGAATTTTCATTTCAGAGTGAGTAAATTGTTGATGATCTCACGAGTAATTCTACCACTTGACTGGTCACAAAATATAGCCTATTCTGTTCAATTATATGAAAATCATAAATCAACAAATTCCACTTTTTGTATGAATAATCATAGGAAATCTAGTTCGTGCTCTGTAAAGAAAATAATGAATATGTATGAACCGTCAAATTTCCCACGCACCATAACGATCCGCAGCACAATACAAAGCACCGCAACGCAACGCAACGCAACGCGTTAGACCGCATCTTAAGACGCACCGAGTATGTCGAGTGGTTGATCCAGCATGAAGGAATCGATCTAGTGTTATGTGATAATACTTCGAAGACAAGGTTATACGGCATTATGTGGAGAAGATATGAATATTAATGATCTTCTTCGTACGAGCTTGAATAATCCTCGTAATGGTTTGTATTTCAATGATGTTTTAAAGAGCTGGGGTTGGTTGACGTTATGGAGACTATGTTCTCACTTAAGAAGGTTTCATCTGGATTAGAACAGGATAAGAGAAACGATGAGGCTTATTTCTGTATGAAAATGTGTGAATTAATAGATGAGCGTAGCGAAGAATCCACATCATATACCGAAAAAATTGTGCTCCGTTTTTTTTTTTTTTGGAATTCTGTACGCGGCATAGAGGTCAGGAAAAAATATCTATCAACTTGAAAATTTCTCTACATATTTTTGTGTCACCAGAATAGGCTGGGAATGTTTTTCAAAAAATCGGTCGGAAGGTTTTTTCCGGAATAGATTGTAGAGTTTGAAAAATCCTCGTAAGAATAACCCGGAGGGAAAATACTTGAGAAACAGGAATTTTTCAAAAGCTCTCAAATTTTCACCGAATATGAACAATACTATTATACACCTTTTCAGAGATTTTTGCAACAATCGGATGAGAAATGACAAATAAAACGCATTAAAGGTGTACATTTTATTGAATATTTGGATCAATAGGGTATTCTCAACTGAACTGACGTCACCCATTGTTGAAAGAGAGAGACAACAATGTGCACCAGTTGGAATTGAACAATCAGAATGTTTGATAGACCACCAGTTTGCTGTATTGCTACAGTAACGATTGTTTGTCGTTTGTTACGTGCGAATACCCTATTGGTTTTGCAAAGTGAATATGCGACAGGTTGCAGCACTATGAATATCAACAAGTTGCAAGTAAGATTTTTGAACGTTTGAAGTAATCCAAGGTCCGTAAATGGGGATTGAGCTGACAGAATATTTTTCATTCTAGATTTCCACACTTCTAAGCTCATCTCACGACGTGTATCCAATGTTTTTCCAGTTTTAAACTCCCATTTACGAGAGAATAAGATCGTAAGATACCAAATTAATAATTGTACAAACTTCGTGAATTTGTCATATGTGCGATTTGTATTCATTTTGGATCATACTATACTCAGGCCTATACTATACCACCATACTTTATACTCATACTTATACACTATACTGATTATTATAATCTATTGGCGTCGGTGAATGATATATAGGACGGTGGCATGATGAGATGAGAGGTTATTTTATAAGATGTTTGTGGATAGTTGGAAGGAGTCGGTTGTGGTCTGTTGTTAAGGATTAATCCCAGTATTGACCTGAGCGACAGGTGTAAATCACAAAAAACTTCTGTCAAGATGGTTGACCATAACGGGAATCGAAACCCGGTCTCAAGAATGACGGTTCAGTTTGCTAGCAACTCAACCACTCGTCCACACGTCCACATTTCTAAGTAGGTGTGAGATTTTTCTCATTTATTCCATATATTCTGAGTATAATTGTTGTGATACGAATTTCAACAAGAATTGAAAATATCTTGAAGAGAATCCTCAGATATTTCAACTTGATTAATATTTGGTCTTTAGTGTTTTCAATCCCAATCGGAATCGATTTCAGTTTATTCACTTCTTAATTTGTGTGAGGCGATTAAACTTCGCTATCACTAGTAAGTAGTGAACTGTCGCTGGCAACTTCCGTGGTCAGCGGTTACTTAGTGTTGGTTGAACTTAACGGGGCGTCAGTGAATTATGCATGAAGACTGTTGAAGAGGATGTTAAATCGCTGGAGAGTTATGTATACTCGGATAACTATCCACGTTTGAAGAGGATGCAAAATTCAGTCAACGGAGATAACTCGAAACTACATCATACTTCATTTTTTTTTATTCTATACAAACATATAAAATCCATGAGATGTTTATCGAGATGATGGAACAAATATTGAATGAATATATAAAATACATATTTTCTCTGAGAATGTATTATCGAGCCATTTTCAGTACATCGACATTATGTAGTTATTCATCTTGTATGAATGTTATATCTCTTGAAAGAAGGTGAACGTGTGAGATTTCACGCCGGAAACTTTCATGACAATATTATAATACCTTCAAGATGGTATGGATAGAATCAATTTCATCTCCTTATTATACCCAGTTGTCGAAGGTATATGGATGAAAATGTGTGTTTTTTCAGCCTGTGAACGTTTAGTCCTTCATTTAGGTGGCCAGAATTGCCATTCCGTTCTCACTGAAAGGGACCACTTGTATTATAAATAATTCGATT
Organism: Brachyptera risi; assembly: GCA_964007535.1. Taxonomy (NCBI): domain Eukaryota; kingdom Metazoa; phylum Arthropoda; class Insecta; order Plecoptera; family Taeniopterygidae; genus Brachyptera; species Brachyptera risi. The sequence continues at coordinate 18,061,794 of OZ023333.1, read as the reverse complement.
TGGCACATTCCAAGCAATCAGACCTTATATGATACTTCAAAAATAAATGTCAAGCACAGGCGCCATGGCAATTAGAATGTCGACATCGCCTACTTTTCGACAGTGTGGATCACAATATTCAAATTGATATATCTCACAAAGTATTTGTCAAAATAATTTGATTTTGATTGCAAACGACACACAATAGTATTTTCAGTTGGAAAAGTGTTCTTGTTCAATTTTAATAAATTTAAACAATCCAAATGGCAACATGTAATGGAGATTTTATTATTTTTCATCCAACCAGCAAAGTTTCGTTACCTTTTACTCCGCTCTCAGGGAGATAGACGATAAGTATCATACATCACTCGATCAGGCACACTTTTGGCAATAATTCCGTAAATAATACTTTCCAACTCAGTGTCATACATAGGCGCCATGAAACTTTGAAAGTGAGCATAGCTCACTTTTCGATAATTAATGATCATAAAAATAATCATTGATTATAAAAATAATTATTCATATAATTTTTCGAAGATATTTCTCTCTCGCTAAGTTGCTGAATCCGCTTCCAATCGCCAAAGAATTCGCAATAACACCACCGCATTTTTTTTCATGGCAACAAGGTTTTTCCTCAATCTCAAATGAAAATTTGACAATTTCTGATGTCGAGGTACTTTTCCGATTTTTTCTTATCGACAATCTAGATTTAAGTATGCATCTATCCATCACATACAAGACATCCGTCAAGACCTCAAACTGAATAGCAAAATTGCGAATTGGAACAATTATAATGAAAATATTAATCACTGGAAAACCAACCAACAAAAATTCTCGGATCCCCTCTCTCAACGTTTCTCTATACACTACCACATTTTAAAATTCTTTCAGAGTCGGGTCCCCTTCTTGATCCGTTTAAGGCCATTCCAATCTTCTCAGGTTCTAGGTAAAAAAAGTAGTTACTCAAATATGTCCTTCATCTTTATTCAGATGAATGCCGAAGATAACAAAACCATCGCTAGACATAGATGGTGATAACACATAGAATAATCAAGATGGGACAGAAATCAAACAATAAATATATCATCTGAACAATTACATCAGAATAAATTATAACACACCTGCAGATAACATAATTTCCCGACATTGTTTGTTTATTACACGTTCAAGCTGAGCGTTTACCACATTAATCGTTTCAACCCGGCTAGCCTAATGAGTAATAAATACTCACATTGTGGTCACAGTGTTAAAGGTCGATTATAAAAGGCTGAGGTAAGCCCACTTGGTCCGATATTAACGTGGCAAGGAAATTAGTGGCAAATCGCAATCTACGTTATATCTTTGATCTGTGCGTATTAATTGCGCTTTGAATAGGCTATTAAGATAGCACGTAGTTGACCTTTAACCCTGAGGGTGATTTAGTGGGTATATTGTCAAAGTGCTCTGGCCGTATTGCCATGATTCCATAACCTAATTCCCATGACGACATAAATATATCTGGAGAAATGTGTTGACATGAGACATTGGAATGAGGTACAATTTTTCTGGAGGTGTATTTCAGGATTTGGTTGACAATCTTACAAGTTGATCAAAACGTCAGATAATTTCGAAAAACGTGTTTATTTTATTAAAAATATAAACATGGCACGTTCGTTTGGAATGGCTTTTAAACAACATTTTTGAAGGAATGTGTCATCATGGCATTGTACAATTTGACAATTGTATTCTTCAGTATACTACGATTTCAAAAAGATTCAATCATCTATGAACACCTCAAATTCTTCAAGAAAAGGAACTTCCGATTGTGTTATCAATCATTTGAAAGAATTTGTATTTGTTTATTTCAGAGTAAGTGAATTGTTGATGATCTCTCAAGTGGTTCTACCACTTGGATGACGTCACAAAATATAGCCACGCACACGTAGCTCACTTGCTAGCGCGCTCACTCCATGTGATCCGAGAGGTGGGGGAATATCAAATCTCGGTTTAATACCTGCCTCCATCCATTCTCACATGGATTATCCCGTGATTTTCCTCTGTAGTCCATAGGCTGATGTCAGAATGTCCCTACAAAGTGGGCCACGACCTCTTTCTTCACACCATTCTTCTCACTACCCAAGAAACCGTCATCTTATCATCACATTATCTCATCAATTATTCATTCGACGCCAATAGATTCTGGTTTGAATTACAGTGGTCGTTCATCCCAATATGAATCAAATAACATCCAATCACTTGGACTATTACTTGAGGGGAATTTTCGAAATCTCGGATCAGTGTATCTCAAGATGCATAGCTTCAGGTGACACCTATGAATAGTCGTTGATTCAGAAGTCGAGAATTTTCATAAACGGATGTATATACAAATATGAAAACTTTATAGTAATTCGTTCAGTATTTTTTCTTCGATTATACTCTCAAGAGGATGTTATTGTGTCTCTGTGAAGATTAAGTACTTTTTATTATTTTCAGTTTTTCTCAACCCCTTCAAGAAGCGGATTCTTCTATCTATTGTATGTTCTGATCAAATGGACATATATATTCACGTCAGAATACGAATTAATGTGTATTCCGGGGTACGGCATTGTTAGAGATTATTAGAGTTGATTGGTTACCTTGCCAAGATACGTCATACCTGCAGCCGATAGCGACGTATGCTCGTTCCAATCAGGGTGGCCATATTGTACATTCACAAATAGAAACTAAGTAAGGAATTCTATATCATCATTGATTTAAGTCGGATATGGCCGAAACACACTGGGTTGCAAAGCCGTGTGAAGCCACTCCCGAGACAAAAATATGTACGCCTTCTCAGAGGGGCAGTGAGGTGCAAATCTTAATTTTTACTATTAGTCCTTCTCATCATGTTTTGATAGAAAACGATCCGGCGAAAATTATTACCTCATTTGACATGGGAGAGAAAAATCGTGGAAGTCGATCATTTTTGGCCGGGCCTAACAAAAATCTATCTTATTGAGAATGACATGTAACGCTTTTTCGAGATGGAAATTGAAAGAACCAAGATAGGTAGAGAAAAAGTGTTTCCTAAAAATACCTGCACTCGATTGTCATCTTTCGTTATGTATAACATGGCTACGTATTTCCAACATTTAATTTTAATTGATTAATTTGCATGGGACATTATGGAGTGTGGCTGAATTGTTGCAGTATTGATCGTGCTCCCAGCAATAATCCGGGGCTGTCAACCCATTTTGATTTATATTTAACATAATTATCTTTGATATGCGCTCGATCTTCCTGTTGGTCTCTAGCTTGCTTGCGGTCTAGTTCGGGACGACAGACGTTTGTACAATTCTGAATAAAATGAAATCATATTCCATGAATATTAGGCGTTCCGAAATAGCCTATGTTTTCAAAATATTTTCTGTGAATATTTAGAATGATCATTCATTTTTGAAGAGCTTTTTCTTTCATAACATAGTGAGACAGACCAATGGTGAAAATTAAGATTTGCACTTTACTGTCCCTCTGACGTTGAGTAACGTATATCGGTAATGTATCCATGGTTACAACATCAAAAAATTGAAAATCACATTTTTTTCAAACGATAGTAATATTCGTTTGAATGTGTAGTTAAAAACATTTGAAATCGACCGTAAAATTAAACGCTGTGAAATTCTAGCATTTTGTTCCATCCATTTCCCAACTTTTCCACACACTTCGAACTAGCATTAGGCCATCATTTATATTCCAATGAATAAGCAAATGTCTGGAACCAGATAACTTTTCTCGTCTCCAAGAGATTCAGCGAATATTCTCAGGAAATTAAACTGATATTGTGTTGTACTCATACGTGGGATGGAATTCACTAGACTGTATCGAAATCGATTATTTTGTATCTTGAATGTACAGTTCATGAATAAATTTTGAATAATTCAGTGGAATCGAATTGGATTGAATTGCGAAATATACTCGAATATATCAGTTTGTTTCTCTTCATCTTAAAAAGACGAGTCATATTATGTCTTCTCTATTATAGCAATTATTATCTGAGCTCATAATTCTGTACAACATCCATTTCATGAAATGAAACAAGATGATAAAAAGCCGAAAGAGAAAAAGGTAAATAACTCTTCCATTCTATAGAAACCACTGTTACCAACATGTTGTGATCTAGAAGATCGCAACAGAATATTCTTTCAGAAATCTTTCACCAACAAATCTATTCTAACCATACGAGAGAGTCAGAATACATAAACAAGAATTTTATTTTCAATATCATTTCCGTTGGCATTAGATGGAAATCCCATCCCCTTATTATTCTAAGTTACTATTATTGGCCGGGCAACGTAACTTTTTCCCTCGCAAATTCCCTAAAATGAGTGTTATCTAATATTGGTATAAGTTATTAGACAGCATGCGGGAATATTTCTAAGCTCAAATATTCGGACCTACATTGTGTTTCGGTCGTGGAATATCCATTAGGGTTACTATCTGCGAACATCTGCGAGTTAAGAAAGAGCAATAAACTCGGGTCATTTTCAATATCTTGATGGTTTCACCAGGGTCGATAAAAAAGTTTTATACCACTTTATCGACCCTGTTTTTCTCTGAAGATTTTTGTAAGAGAATTTGATCTTCTAGAGGACTCAGACTGTGAGGCGTTTAATAATGAGGAAAGGATGAGAGGGAGAGAGAGCATGTAGATAGAGAGAGTGAGTGAGAAAAAGAGAAAGAGAGAGAAAGAGAGAAGAGAGAATCTTGATATATGTAGAGAGGGAAGAGACGTAATTTCAGTTGGCAGATATGAAAAACGATATTCACAATTCACTTTTAAAGTATTAGAAGAACTAGACGATGGTTCTTTATTCGAGTTGGATGTTTCATTAAATAGCTGACTATATTACCAAGAGAAAATAATATGTTTAATAAAAAGCACTGGTTCAAATCAAAACGTGTTACACAGTGGCGGACTGATAACAGCATCTCCAAAATGTAAAGAGTGAAATATGAAAATGTGATTGTGAACAGTAAAGATGAAAGAGTAGGGTGTGAATTTGAAGTGTCTGATGTGAGAATTGATTACAAGAAGCGATGTTACCATGAAAGGAGCTAGCTACTGAATATAGGTATTCTAAATCTCACAAAATCGCAATCTTCTCCAAGTCAAATTCAATTGTTTTTTCAAAAATATATATTTTTTCGATTTCCAATATATAAGATCTCAGAAATGACTCGAGAAATGAACTCCAGTTGGTTTAGTTCAGGAACTGGAATAATGTGTATTGAAATAAACAAGCTAAATTTGTGGGAGAAGATATGAGGAAAGATACACCATTCATGACTCTTCTTACTTGAATGAATAGCATTAATCACAATTCAATTTTTTCATATTCGTACAGAAAATTCCGAAGACAGTATTCTTGATCATGATATGTCATCAAAATGTGCATTGGGATTTTCGAAATTTTATGTGGCTCTGATATTTGATGTCAACCAAGTTGATAATCGTGGTTAACAATACAGAATAAAAACAAAATAGTTAACGTACGTTTTTGAAAATGCGGTGATTCCAACTCGATAGTGATGTTTTTGGCCGATGGTTTTGCATCGACAAGACAAAGTCTACGGAGAGTATCATTTGAACAGATGATGTCTGCATAATTTCTTAGATAAAAAATGGGCTTCGGTTTTATGTTTTTTTTTTTTTTTGGTGCGCGGCTTACAGGTCAGGAAAAAATACCTATCGACTTGAAACTGTTCACATATATTCTTTTTATACCAGAATAAGTTGGGATTGTTTTTCAGAAAAATCGTTCGGAAGGTTTTTGTGGAAAAAAATTCGGAAAATTTTAGAAATCCTCATAAGAATAAAACGGATGGAAAATACTTGAAATGTGGAAAATTGTCAAAACGTCAAAATTTCCACTGAATATGAAAATCATAATGACAAATATTTTCAGTGACCTTCACAACAATCGGATAACAAATAACAAAGAAAACGCAATAGAAGTATACATTTTGTTGAATATTGGGGGCAATTGGTTTTGCAAAGTGCATATGCAACAGGTTGCAGCATTATAAATTTCAACAAGTTGCAGATAAGGTTTTTGAACGTTTGAAGTAATTCAAGGTCCGTAGATGTGGATGGATCTGACAAAATATTTTCCATTCTAGATTTCCATACTTCTAAGCTCATCTCACAACGCATATCCCGCGTTTTCCTAGATTATCAAATATACACTAGGTTCATCAATATTGTAACAGTATACATTCTGAATATTTATTTGTACTTCCATGATGAAATTCAATCAAGCTTTCCCTCATGAGACTGTGAATTATGCTAATGAAAATATTAATGGAAAATCTTGATTTATTGGGGATTTATAGAGTGAGGATTCATCTCGGAGAATTTTAAGACTACATCATTTTTATTTAGAATAGAAATAATCAGCATGATAAAAATAAAAACTGACAACTCGATGACAAACGTAAATATATGAATGAAATCACAACCACTGGGAGAAAGTAGAGAAACAATTCAATTTCTGAGGCGAATTGAATTGAAATCAATTCGAATACAAAAAACTAAGAGATAAATATCTCAATTATGATGACATTAATATTACACTTGATGGCCAAACTACTACGTCACAGGAAGAGGTTGCAACGCTTCTGAATACATATTTCAGTAATGTTGTGAATGGTCTAATAGAAAGAGATCGATCACAGAAGTGGATACTGATATCATTCATGAAAACACAAAAATACTGTGAATATATTATATTCTAATCATCCATATATAAATACTTTATTGGTGAAAAATAAAGTCTCTGCCTTACGAAAGGTTGCCCTTTAGAAACAGAATAATATAAAAATGGAAATAACATAATAATGATTATAGTAAAATGACGATACAATAGTGTTTGATGAAAACATCAACAATAATATTGGGTCATAGTCTAGGAATATTGTAATTGATCATTGTAATTGATTACTCATCCAGAAAAAAAAGAAAAAAATGAAATATCAATAAAAGAGGAGAAAATATTTGAAAAATGTATTTAAAAGAGAAAAAGGAAAATGCAGATGATATAGAAGTGATACATTCAGGCCCACACACACGATTCATTCAAACCATATAGATAGTTCCTAAAAATTGAAATTGAACTTCTCAAGGCTAGGAGGACCATACTATAAATAAAAATATTACCGAGGTTAAATCTTCTACAAAATTCAACAAAGAATTGAAGAATTGTGCTTCTTGCTCCAACCAAGAGTCTAATCAGTTCAATGTCTTCCAGATTTTGAAGAATATTGAAGAATATTAAAGAATTCCATAAGATCACTGATAGAGTGTATAATTCATTCTCAGCTGGCCTTGATGAAGTCCTTGCATCTGATTCAAATATAATCATTACATTCATGTATGGAGACTTTGTATTCAGAATACATGTATGATTAACTTTGAATTCATTTCCAAATATGTTGGAAAACATAATGTATAAAGCATGCTTTGAAGTGGTGATGGAAGTACTCTCATTAATATGCATGAATCATTGTTTTTAATAGCATTATTCGAAAAAACTTACAATATGCATTATAGTCATCAATTATTGCATTGAATATGCCTGTGGGATTATTCATGCATGGCTGCATCCAAGGAGAATTAATGACAGCAGTTGGTTGATTCACAAATGATATGCCACAATCGTTAGAAAATGAAAGGCAAACTCATTATATTATCGATTATTTCTCTTTGATACGTTGAACTATAATTTATCATCATTAAAATTTAGAACCATGGGATTTTCTCAAGTGACAAAATGTTGGATTTTATATTATTTTAAATATATCAACCAATCATTGCACATATCAGAAAAAAATGAAATGATGAATTTAGTGAAAACTTGATGAATATTTGTGTTCTACAGCTAACTATTATAGCACCTATCCTATTTGTTTTATTTACAAACAATCCGAAAAAATATTTTGAAAGAAATCATTCATTCAATACGTTGACGATACCATTCATTTTGTTCATGATAATGAGGGAATATTCATGAAAAAATAATCAGGGACTGAAGTAGAATTTCGTATTCATTAGTGTCAGGAGAATCCCCCCCCCCCTCTCCAGAAAAAGTTATTTTTCATTCACCCTTCCAAAACGAATAGAAACCAACTGTCGAAACGTTGATTTTTTACCACTTATACGTCAACAAGGAGTGGAGTGTTCATAATGGAACTACATGAAACGAAATTTGTAGGGTTTGGTCATAAATGATGACTTGAACTGAGTGAGTGATAATCATAATGTGTAATGTTTGTCTCAAATGATCTTCGGGCTCTTCCCTGATTAAAATATATATGAAGTTATTAATTTCAATATCATTGTATTTGTTGATCCCTTCACAGTATTCATGAATTCAATATACTATGATCCTATCGGGTGATTGACCTTCAGCATGAAAATGATTCACATTACAGAAACGAGCAATCAGCGCCTAAGCTGAAGCCAAATATGTACCCAGATCAAAGACTCTTGCTCCTATACATTCAAGTAATTTTAGACTTCAAGTCCTCATATATTAATTATATGTATGTCAGTTTTGAATGTGATGTGGTTTGATTGAATATGACCATTTAGTCGCAGGAAATGATATTAAAAATCATACAAAAGACGGACATTTTAATCAGCATTCAGAGCACACAGATCTGAAATATAAGAGAGATGTTCTTCTGATCATATATGATGATTATCTCAAAATTAAATCATCAACCTGAATGAAAATGAGAAGTAACGAAGATCTTTTCAAAACACGAATTGATAATTTTTCATCAGACAAATGTTATCATGGAGTGAGTGATTTTTTTTTCTCATTGGGTTTTAACGACGCACTTTAATGATGACTGAGATATATTGGCATCGGATGAATGATTAATGGGATGATGAGATGAAGGTTTTATGGGTAATGGGAAGGATAGTTGGAAGGAAGCGGTCGTGGCCTATATTGTGAGAACCATCCCAAGATTAGCCTAGACTACAGAGGGAAACCACGAAAAAACCCTGTAAAGATGGACGGTGGCTGGGATCGAACCGGGTCCGATATGTCCCTTCACCTCCCGGGTCACACGAAGCAAGTACCCTAACCACTCAGCTACTGTGCCGGTGTGAGTGATTTTATCGACCCATCATTCAATACGTGCAGTGAGTCTATTTCATCCATCTCATTCATATTATATAAATTTGACTCATCAATGTTGGGTATCTATGAAAAATAACATCTAACTCAATTTTATTGTGTGTTTCGATGTTATATGTATTTTGATTAACCTCTCTTCGTGATGTATATTATTAGTATGATTCATAATTATATAGATACATTGTTCAATTATGGTTCAAATTGATTATCCTCCTGGGTCAAAATTGAATTCAGTACAATAATGCAATGTGTTATATGGAAATATGTATACCCAGTGAACAGTTTATTCCATTCGTAATAATAGTAAATTGTTATCACCATGTACTTTGACAATTCAACACTCGTATTATTGAATTAGGCTAATGTTCAATATTATCACCGTTAATATCATTATAATCATACAGTACTGTCCATTTCAATTCCATTGGCTCTGCTTTCCATTTCAATTAATGGGATCTTGAGTTCTGAGTGCATTGACATGAGTGAGATTATAGTGTACGTGTAATATCAACATTGCATTGTGTTCGCATTATGCCCAGAGCATGACTAACCAGTAATGAACTTGCTATATGCTAGCGAGAATAGCTCTTGGGAGTGAATATGCCAAATAATATATGAGGGTAATATCAAAGGTCACAAACTTGATAAATGTGGAAAATCTGCATTTACATTTCACCAATTAGATATAATACATAGTTATGTATCAAAATATTGTATGAATGCATACTATTTTGAGTTGGTATTATCACATCCGGAATGAGTGATATTTCTAAGGAGGATTGAGATATTAGCAGCCGAATTAGTTCAAAACAACGCGTTTGAGATATAGTGTGAATAATATAGTTGAACATTTGGAAGCTGTCGATTCGCTTGGATCGAGTACTTTAAAAAACAGTACATAATTTCGAAGAATCCTGAATGAATTTCAGAAATTAATGTCTTATGCAAGACTTGTACTAACTTACAGTACTTACAGTACTGTAGTTCCTTAGCTGGTGGTATTTGAAGAAGGCGGTATTTCAGAAAATATTCACAAGTATATGAACATTGGTGAATTTGTCGATTGATATTCCAACAGGATAGATATTTTTCAATTGTTTATATCACACGAGTTTGCAATTATCAATATATTTGATTGGAATTATTGTTTTTTTTTTCATTTCTCATATTACGATCTCAAGAAATTATTTCAAATGAGATTATTCATGTCATATCAAATTCAACATATTTCAATATCATCTCTTAATTTATAGCATTTCCTTTTCAAATGATCAATTTTGATCGGCTTATATTTGTTCAGATTGTCGGCAATGTGAAACATTCTCTCATCATAACTTGGTAAATACAAAACTATTCAAACGTTCATAATTCAAAAAATACATATGCCATTCAGAGACAGGAGTTCGATTCTCGTCATGGTCTACCATCCACTGAGGTGCATAATAATTTCCCTGAGTTTTCAAAAAAGGAACTCTTGAGGTTCATCGATTCTACATTCCAACTTGAAAAAAAAAAAAAATCACGGTGATTAATCAACCGAATAAATTTTCTCAGAAAACCCACATATAATAACGTCGTCTTGAGGAAATAATATCAAAACTGAATGTTACTATATACACCCATCAATCCCTCGAGTTGAAACAAATAGTTGGTCAAGTCGAAATCTGTCGCAACGCTGTAATCAAATCATATTAAACCGTCCAACTTTTCCTCGTGAGACCTTGTGAGAGACCGGCAACTCCCTGCCCTACTACATGTATTTCAGGGGTTGAAACCAATCAACAGTTGAGATTACATTCTATCATATTCAAACATAATATATAATATAATATAATAATATATAATTTGATATGATATTTCAATTATATTATTATTTTGAATCATATTCACATTAAATGCTTGTTAGATAACATACTATTTAGGCACACCTTAAAATTATCACAGTCGACATTTCAACTAGAGCAGTAACTTCTTGTTAAAGAACGAATTAAAGTCGACTTGGCGAATTATAAGTCATTTGATATTAATTTGATGCCGATACTTTTTATGATTCCTCTTATTCACAAAGACTTATTTCTGACGAAACTAGATGCGTGCATATACTAACTATGGCAAGAACATGTCGACTCGGTATGAGCCCACTTTTTCTCACTTCCACTTTTCTGCCTGATTCTTCATCTTCTCCTTCTCCTCGTTTTCCATCTCAACTCTTCTCACCATCTCTCTACATTTCTCTCCATCCTTCCACCATTTACCCCCTTCATTTTCTCAATTATGATGATGAAATTGTTTTTCTTATACGGGTGCAGAATAATTTTATCAGGTACACAGCTGAAAAAAAACACAGTTTATAGGCTTGTCTATCTGTAGAAGTATTGAAATTCGAGGTGAATAATTTTATTCCAGATCATTCTGAATGCATTGAAGACATCTGTGTTTTTCTTTCATTAACTTTGATATCTCAAACTATTCGAAGGTTATCATCAATATGATGATGAGTTTTCCCTCGACTCCCGAGCATTCTTGAACACCTGTTATTGCACCTGCGTCATACGATCAGAGAGCATATTCTGAAAAACTGTCGATTCATGATAAACATTCGAATTAGGTGACATGGTTCACGAATATTACGATTCTAGTTGATGTGAAAGTAGTTGAAAAACATACCCATTCTAGTTTAATCACTTTTTTTCTAATAACACCGAAACTTGATACAAAATCAGTGTTCCAAATTAAGACTATGGGTAGAGGTAGGATCGTTTGGACGAGTCACCACAAGGGCAATCTCACTACCCCTCCTAATTTGCATGATTCAAACAAAATTTTAATCATGATATATGTTCGATCTTTCTGGTTTTATTCTCATAAAATTCGACTTGTTAGTATTTTGTACTCAATTATCTCCATTTTATATAAATGTATACTTCCTTTCAGCTGATGTGCTATGATTATTATTTGTGTACAATTATGTTGGTGGGAATATATTTCCCTCTAGTATATAATTTTGACCTCAATAGTTTTCAAATCGAGGGTCGAAACAGATCAACTGTGATTATGTGTGATGGCTAATTGATCATGCATCCATCTCAGATCAATTACTTCAATATGAATACACTCATTGAGCCGGAAATGCTCATTATTTGAATTGTTCTTGCAAATTAGTCAAGAGTGTGATCTATTCATCCATTAATCACCTTCATGAGACTTCAATTGCTTCAACTAAGAAATTAATCGCCTAATTATTCGATATAACGTGGTATTTTGTCATGTTGGTCAACATCTTTGAATTAGTTGCTGTAGACTTTCCCACTGTTGTAATTCACATGAGACAATTGCTTGGAATATTAGCATGAATAAAGATGAGTGATGACAATCAAAAATAGAGAAGTGTGTCACAGCTCAATGGGTACTTACAAGTTACTCTGGCATCTACTATGTAATTGTGCTGGCATCCACTCTGTAATTGGGACTTCATAATAATTATGTTCAACGTCTGGAAATATATAGTCTAATACAACCTCCTGGTCTCGAACTCTGGTCTCTGGGTACGACAAATTATGAAAATGGTGCTATTTGGCTGTTCATTAATACTCGAGTGTTGAATACATATCAAAGCAGATTATTGATCAGGGTGTTGAACGTCAAATTATTCTTACAAATTAGTTGATCTACTCGTCTATTGTTCATCTTTATGAGACTTCAATTATCTTCAAATAAGAAATTAATCAGATAATTAATCTATATAATCGATCGATCGGTATTTTGTCATGTTGGTCAACATCCTTGAATTGTCGTGGACTTGCCCTATGTTGTAATTCACATGAGACAATTGCTTGGAATATTAGCATAAATAGTGCATAATTAGCATAAGTGATGAAAAACAACACCTTGATGGGTCTCTTAAGCTATTCTGGCATCTACTCTGTTATTGTGCTAGCATCCACTCTGTAATTGGGACTTCATAATTTAGTTGAACATCTAGAAAATATAGTCGAATACAACCTCCTGGTCTCGAACTCCGACCTCTAGGTACGACAAATGGTGAAAACAGTACTATTTGACTATTTCTTAATACTCAAATGTTGAATAAGTATCAAGACAGAACATTGATCAAGGTGTGAATACCTCTTTGAAGGTAAAGGCACAAAGACATGACGTGTCAAACGCTTCATCTGATATTGTATCTGCTATAGCCTCTAGCCTTTTGTAGCTATAGCCACACAATATCTGCAATCAGTTTCAGAGATCATCCATCGAAAATCACGTGAGATGTTTCGAGAACAATATTGATGTAATAAAAAGAAGATATTCGTTCATATTCGATATTAGTGATATTTTATGTCATGTTTTATGATCATTGATGAGAAATTAACTATGATACAGTTTGAAATATTAATTTTGAAATATTGATGAATGTAATATCAAATCACTAGACGTATTGCAGTCTCCGCCCCCATGACGTCAGAAATCAAACCGTCCAATCAACAGGGCTCTTAGAACTGTATAGTCAAATAAAACTGTGTACTGTAGTACACTGTACTACATACTGTAGTACTTTACAGTCATACTGTATACAATTATACAGTTTTAGTACACTTAAACTGCAACTGTATAGTTCAAATATCTAATCGGGGTATCTTGAAGTGACTACAAATTATATGATCCAACTGGCTGACTGGTGAAGCCACGCCTATTTTGAATCTTCAGTTGATGATATATTTCTGGTTTTGCATTGATAAAATATATTCATTCAGTATTTATAAAAATACTGAATACTAAATATATATGGATTGTTGAAATGCACAAGCTGAACAACAGTTGTTGGTGTTGTTTGATCGATTGATGGAGAATGTATGATATGTTTTCTACAGAAGAGCCAGCAGAGTCTATTTGGCTTGTCTGAGGGATAAACATAATGAATCGAAAAAAAAAAACGTGATCACATAATGGAATGTCAAATTATATTAAGAATAACATTACTAGGAGCTGTAATAGGCCTAAGAAAAAACGGTACATAGAACATATATAATTATAGTAGTAATGAAGATACAGAGAAAAAAGAGTCGCGGATAATAGTAGAATCATAATAAATGAGTTCAAAATGAACCCTCTTTCTCTTCGGTATCGAAATTTTCTGAATTTCGATCCAGATAATTATATACGTCATTATATGCCATGGAAGATTCATCAAACCCCTGTGTAGAAATTGAATGCATTCAAACTTTATATCAGAATTATGAAGCTACTATACTTATTGACGATTTAAAATCCTCTCTTATAGCAATTAAAATCAAATCAGCGCATTATAATTTTCTCCATTCAGATACCGCTCGGCACTTCCAATCATGACTGTTATGGATAGGAGAGACTGTCGCTAATGTAATAATTTCTATGTGATTGAAAGCATGTACTAGAGCGTACTATAGAATATAAATAAATGAACCAATTTATATTTTAGTTATTGTAGAACCATAGGCATATTCAATTATTATATATTTTTTTTTAATAACATCGAATCTTGATACAAAATCATTGTTTCTCAATTAGGGCTATGAATGAAAAGTAGGATCGTTTGGACGGGGCACCACAAGAGCAATCTTACCACGCCATTTTATTGAACATTTATTGGATTTCCAGTTTTTGTATGCGTATTTATTCACAGTGTATACTGTCAATTATCTGTGGTATGAGATCATTCATTTTGTTGACCTTCACCATTTGATTCATCATGATTCCATTTTCATATGAACTATTTCCAATTCGAGTGGTTCAAAGTGGCAAATGAAATATTGATACCATCCAACAAATTGTAGTTCTTTCATTCGAGGTCATTATTGTATAATTTATCTTCTTCTGATCTTCCTACCCACACACGAGCTTCAGCTTATGTGAGGATTATTATTTTTGAATGTTCAAATAACAAAAACTGATATAATTATTATCATGACAGTTTATTATTATTTTCATTATTTCCATCATCATCCCCATATTACTCAGGTGTTTATTTAATTATATAAATGTGTTATATTCAGTTTGGTCATTTTGTGTGATGCTTCTGTTGACATGTGTTTGTTGTAATGATAAATGTTGAATATCATATATTTGTTTTAACAAGTTGGTAATGATATTTGCAGTATAGCAAAGTGTTACGTCATGATGTGGAAAATAATCCTGCAATTTCATACACAATTGCATGAAATGCTATTTCATGCACCGAGTAAAAGACTGATTCCATTCATGTTTTCAGTGTGGTTTTAATTAGAGAGTTAATTAGCAATGTTCATTACGGCATATTCAATGGAACAAAAAAAGGAGAAGAATAAATTACTCAGCATTTTTCTACATCCACACATTTTTCATTTTACCCTCAGAAGTTTGTCGGTTAGCCTTTTCATATGATCCGTAAAAAATTATTCACTATGAATCAGATGAACATTTTTCCGTGATAAAATTGAGTATCATATTTTTATATTCAGGTGATAACGTGTGGCATGGAATTTGTTAAGAAAGAATGAAAATCTCATAATTGTTCATATTATAAACCAAACAAATCTGTAAATACACGAAAATGTTATTTTCAAAATGTAACCGTCAGAAAGTTACTAAACCCTTATCTTCCTTCATTTTTACTGGTTACCTGCTTTACATTATTGACTTGAAGGTCCTGAACTTCAATAGCCCCGCCAATAATTTGTTATACTCAACATCTTATGAGTCAGTAAAACCACGAGATGAACAGGGAGATAGTAATTTAAGGTTTGATTACCTTTTAATGAAGCAAAGATTAACTGGGCCAGAAATTCCAGAAGAGTTAATTAAAAACTGACTATTGATAATGTAGGTCTTATGAATGAGTTAATGCATGGTTCAATACAAGTGATTTATTCCATGCTATTATACGAATATATTTATCACAGAATTCATGTGATTTGAATGAAAGACCTTAACCGGAGCCATAACAAGTGTGTAGAAGCAGGATTGGCCAACCATGGCAACGATTGAAGGTGATTTCTGTGAGCTTTGAAGGTTTTAGATCAATATGACAATAGTTGTGGAGAAACTTAGAATATTTGTCCATCCATGTTAGTTGTGCGTGAGGTGTATCTGAGTACCAGTTGCATATTATGTATTGTATCGTTTGTATTGTGAAATATACGAATCAAAATAAGTTGATTATTGTTTGCTTGAAGACCCCACCAACAACTAGGTTATACTGGGTTACGAATGAGAAATTAATAATGGAAGTATGCAGTGATATCAAGTGAAGGGACGCTCACAAAAACGAACGTCATGTGGGGCTCGAACTCACGCTCTACGGTGGTTC
Source organism: Brachyptera risi (assembly GCA_964007535.1). Lineage (NCBI taxonomy): Eukaryota > Metazoa > Arthropoda > Insecta > Plecoptera > Taeniopterygidae > Brachyptera > Brachyptera risi. The sequence continues at coordinate 18,045,327 of OZ023333.1, read as the reverse complement.
TAGTTCTAGAGGCAGTGTCTTCGTGACTGAGCAACGGAGAAAGACTACACAAAATTCTGAAAAAATCTATATTTTGAATAGGAAACATGATGAAACAATAACTATGTAACTGAAAATTTTCAACCTGTTAACATTGATAATGATGAACTCTGAAGTGATAATTTTTTTTTTATGAGATGAGAGGGTAGAGGATAGTATCAGAGGAAGTATCATTAACAACCAATTATGGCGAATAAGCTTACTACCCAAAGCATGCCCAATTATCTTCATGACTAGAAGGAGTGGAAGTAAAAGCCTCTTAAATTAGATATTAAATCGATCGAGCGGCTCCAATTCCTTATCGAGCAGATCTGCTAACTCTATACTTGATTCAACAGGAAATACGATACCCGATGAACCTAGTAATTTGCCTCAGGATTCGAACATAATAGCGCAGAGCAGTGAAATGTATGGCTCAGCTGTATGTAATAGAATACAAGTTCTAGTAGCGACACAAGATGATATGCGGAGAGAAAACGTCGAAAAACTCAAAATCAGTTGATTGCTTCACATCACCATTCTGTGTCCAAGTGCTGACGAGAAGAGATTCATAATAAACAATTTATATCGTGGAGTTCCGATCTGTTGTTATCAGTTAGTTGTTGAGAGAATGGAATTATCTGAAAAATGATCTGTGGGATTTTATCCAGAATTGCGTTCAAATATATATATATATATATATATATATATATATATATATATATATATATATATATATTCATATATATATACATATATATATATATATATATATATATATATATATATATATATATATATATATATATATATATTCATATATATATACATATATATATATGAATATATTCATATCAATCATATGGATATATATGGATATATATATATATATATATAAATATATATATATATATACATATATATATATATATGGATAGATATAATATATATATATATATATATATATATATATATATATATATATATATATATGTATATGTATATATATATATATATATATATATATATATATATATATATATATATATATATATATATATATATATATATATATGAAACATAGATTATGAAACATCTCTTGAAACACTTCTATCGTTTTCGATATTCTTCACTTCTTCCTACTTTCCCTCCCATCTGATGAAATCACCTCTCATGGCTCCTCTACATCATGTCCATACACATACAACATGCTCAACAACATGTATCCAGTACATACATAACAATGAACAGAACAGAATTACGTAATCCGTATCATGCATACATATTATACTCAACAGATGTAATCCCCCAACATACAGTTGTTTGGTTGTTAGCTGCCACAAATCTAGTCTCTCGCTAGTCTCGAAGATTTAGTTATTAATCCTTGCAGGAACCATTACCACTAATTATAGCTACGAGCCACGCTTCCTTCACGCTCGTAATTACACTAATACTGTCACTAACTAACACTATATATAGCTAATTATTATACACGTTACAAACTTCACGAAGACACAGACAATCAAATTGATTCTTCTTGTGATAGGCCTATATATGAAACAGGTGGAACCAAAATAGATATATACGAGTTATTCCATTTTCAAAATGATTGTTTATACACTTGAAAAGAATATATTCTCATCATTCATAAATTCCTAATCATAAAGAATGTGAGGAATATATTTGAATCCAATGTATGGATGAAAATACACATTCTCTGATCCATGTCATTTCAATTGTTTTTATTTCCAAGTGGGTTCTCAGAGTTCCGAAAACATATATCTTCAAAGTGATTAAATCAATTGTGAATTGAAACTTGACGTTATCGATCTAGAGATAATGATCAATGTGCATGCCAAGTGTCATGAGAAAAAAATTCGACCTGTGGAGATCAAAAAAATCTTTCGTTTCAATCAAGACTCCGCTTCGCTCATTCAATTATAGAAGCTATTTCGATATGATATCAGGATATTTCACTGAATTGACCCCCCATGCACTCGTGAATAATGTTGATAACCATTAGTACCATCCACGATTATTAAAATTTCCATTCGGAACAGTTTCACACAAAATACAAGACAATTTCCTATCAATGATAACTCTTTATTTAGCAAAGTATAGCTAATACATTTCATATTATAGTACCAACAATCCTGAAATATATATAAATTTAATAATTGTCTCACTTCTATGAAGGCTTAAAATCATGGATACTGGAATTCTTTCTCAACAAATGTTACACACAATATTTCTCAATGTTTCCCAAAATTTCCCGAAATACTTGAAGATTAAAAAAAAGGTTGAAAAACAGAGTGGCAACGCAATGTTAGAACTACGGTTCCTTGAAAGAGAGCGGTAGTAGTGCTGCGAGTGAGCTCCCATATCTGCTGAGCAGTCGTGACCGGTTCCCAAAAATATTTCACTCGATAACCATAGAAGAGCAGTAGTTATCTTCAAACTTGATATTCACCAAAATATGATTTCATTCAAATTCCAAGTCACAAATTCATAATATTCTCGAAAACACAGTACAAAGAGAATTTTAATACATCACAATAAATTACCGGTATTCAATACCAAACTGTTGTGATTATACGTGTGAATTTGACGGAAAGGTCAAATAGGTCAAGAGGTGATCAGACTATGCTGCCCTCAAGTGGTTATTAAATGAAACAATATTTTAATCGACATTCAAACAAAATGGCTACATAGGAACAAGGTCATATATATATATATATATATATATATATATATATATATATATATATATATATATATATATATATATATATATGTATATATATATATATATATATATATATATATATATATATATGTATATATATATATATATATATATATATATATATATATATATATATATATATATATATATATATAAGCTTGTTACGATTTACGGCAGCCAATTCCTATCGCAATGCAACCACATACAACATTTATCCAATTCATCGCGCGTATAAGACCTGCTATTCCGTACATTTTGGCCAACCATGTCACTTCGCGTAAAGGGAATTCCTACAAGCCGAATTATTATTACTAACCATATCTGATAACACCCCCTTTTCCCTCCTCCCACCATACTCTCACCGAATACATTACTTTTACTTTGATCTGAGTATATGCACACGACCCTAATTCACGTTGAAATGTCGTGAAATTAAATAACACGTCTCCTTCCACTCTCCTTCTCCAGTCCCCATTCCCTTGGACCACTCGCATACTTTGGATACGAACTACATTTTCTGGTGATGAAATGTTCGAAACTGATGATCGTCAATGATGATCGACATGATAAAACGGACGGTCGAACATTAGAATGAGACGCGGTGGTTTATAAGATGGAATCAGGTATACTTAGAGTTTGGTTAAGGATCGATGGTGGTGAATAACAAACATACAAAGATGAAATACCAACTTTCTACATGAAGCATTTTTTTCGAATGATACTTCAATCATATATTTTTTATTGAAGACACTTTGAAATTAAGTTCCATCTTCATACACTATTTGAAGTACGGATTTGTAGCATCAACGGTTGAGCAAACACATTTGTTACGGTTCTTTCACTTTTTATTCTATTACTTTGTAATGTATCTTCTATTTTACCTTGTTCTTCTCATTACTAAATTTTTTTTTCACAATTAATTATGAAAAAGACCGAACACTCTCCACACAGATCTGATGTGGAATTATCCACAAGATAACAGCTAACATTCATCAAAACATAATGAAGGAATATTTTTCATGTTATAATTATGTATTCAATAAGTTTTTAAAACAGTGTTTAATGATTAACAGCTTCTATCCAAGAGATACAAAGGCTTCAGTCGGCGGTCTCCCCTTTACCACACCACTAGCGCACGGGTGATTTGCTATTTCATCTATTGTGAATAAGAATATACATTTATTGTATTTTTTCTTGAAGCACATGAAAAATATTTCGCATCGAATAGAATGACATGCACATAGAATGTTCATTTTTCCACGGTTTATACTTCGTATGAGTGAATTGAGCGAAAAAAAAGTTATTTTTCAATAACTTTTGAACGGTATAAGATATCAAAAAACTAATACGAAATCAATATAGATAACTTCAATTCTCCCAAAATTATTTGGAGGTTTCCATCTCTTCATTCTCTTCATTTCTTTTTTTTCTCTCTTCATTTGCATCCTTTATTGTCTCTGTACATAGGTATACAAGTGAAAAAAGAGTCTTTTCAACTGTAATATAATGTACAAAATATGCAATATAGGTTGATTAGTTTTTACTCACATCTTCTTGACGGTATTGACCAAATCTCAGTTTTCCCGTATCAGAATTTTGGACCCTCACCGCAACGGCCACTTCAAATAATGTCCCATAGTCATATAGCCTGCTCCAAGAGACTATGGGACTTGCATCGAATAATGTTCACTAGGAGAGCCAAGTACCATGGCAACATGTCCAGTTCTTGTGGATCTCCATTGTTGTAAGTACACAATCCTAGCAGTGCTCTTGAGGTGAACTGAAGACATGCCACATCTTTGCGTTCTAAGAGACCATGACTCTGTTATTATAATTATCGTATTTTCATGGTATCCAGGTCTCCTAGAGAGCATTATCCAATCTACTCCCAGTCTCTTGAAGCTACGACATAATTTTAATTGGCAGTCGCGGTAAGGGTCTCCAAATCGACTCTCATGCACACTTGGATCACAAAGTCAGAAGCAAATTTCTTCGTACCGGTATGTTACAGGCCCTATTGTCACACAAGTACCATCACAAGCAACCATAGTTAGCATACAATACAAGAGATCAAGATCAACTGACTTCTGATGTTTGAAAACTTCAAACGACAAGATGATAGAATCGAAACCAGATTGACAAGATTACCTGTGATGTTTGACGTTATTACAGTGAACAGTGAAGTGTGTTTGTGATGGAGGCAAACATAAGTGATAAACACTCGATCAAAAGCGATATTACTCACATTCGCAAGAATTGGTGAAAGCTTGAGTCTGAAGTGAGCAATGTGATATTCTTGTCATGATAATGATCTTAATATGTTTGATGAAATATGTTTATGAACTGTGGTGGGTGGACCAGAGGCTAGCACACTGAACCGTCGCCCAAGAAACAGGAGCTTGATTTCTGTCATGGTCAATAATTTTCGTGGTTTTCCTCTATCGCTAAAGTTCACACTGGAATGCTTACGTGACAAAAGGCCAAGACCTTTATTCACTATCTAGATACACCCAATATAATTATGTTTCATATCATCTTCCCATTATCTCATTGTTAGGCTAGGCATCTCATGTTAACCATACTTCTGTTTCAATCATCGCATTACACAATATTCTTCCCATTATTTTTCTGAATTTAATCCACAGTCAAGCTCTTTAGGGCTTTGTGGACGTCACGTGACTGTTCATTTATGTATATGTAGGTTCTATGTTCTTTTGTTTGATACACAAATATAAAAAATCATTCACCGTCGCCAGTAGGTTTTTAGATGAGCGTAGCGAAGATTCCATTTCACATACCGAAAAAATGGGCTTCGTTTCTATGTTTTTTTTTTTTGTAATTTTGTGCGCGGCATACAGGTCAGGAAAACATACTTATCGACTTGAAACTTCTTCTAGATATTTTTGTCATACCAGAATAGGCTGTGATTGTTTTTCAGGTAATTCGGTCAAAAGGTTTTTCCGGAAAAAAGTTCTGAAAGTTTGAGAAATCCTCATAACAATGCCACGGATGGAAAATACTTGAAATGTGGAAAATTTTCAAGATACTCAAAATTTTCACTCAATATGGAAAACATATTCAATGATATTTTCAATGACTTTCACAACAATCGGATTACAAATAACAAAGAAAACGCAATAAAAGTATACATTTGATTGAATATCGAAATCAATTTGTTTTGCAAAGTGTATATGCGACAGGTTGCAGCACCATGAATATCAACAAGCACATACAAGGTTTTTGAACCTTTAAAGTGATCCAAGGTCCGTAGATGTGGACTTATCTGACGAAATATTATTCTAGATTTTCATACAATTCTAAGCTCATCTCACAACGCAAATCCCGCGTTTTCCTTCGTCATCATCACAGTTTATCGTTAAACTCAGTCTAATCGAATTAATCAAAATGGGGTTCATCAGAATGTTATTGTAAAATGAAAGACTTGGTATCCGACTGGGAGGTATGGTCATGAATGAAGCAGTCTCTGGATGGGCAGTGACATATGACAGTTCTTAATTCTCATCAAGTTGCACTCCTAGCAGGATCAGCAATCATAACATTACAAAACTCTTACCAAGATCTATAGACTGTTCAACCATACATATACATTACCGAGATACTATTCAATGTTAATAATAGGGCGTAGTTATTTGTGTCTCGGCAACAGCTTCACACCATTTTGCAAACCGGTAAGTTCCGCCCTATTGAACATGAATCAGTTATGATATGGAAAGCCCTAATCAGAAGCAGTTTGTTAGACGAGCTTTAGCGAGGATTCAATTTGGCATACTGTTAAAAATTGGTGTGCGTTTTTATGTTGTTTTTTATGTTTTTTTTGTCGGTTCTTCACAGGTCAAACAGCTACAGCTATCAACTCCCAACTTTTTTTAAATTATGGCTCCTCATTCAACTTAGATCTGTATAGTTTTGTGGCAATATCGGATGATAACTTTTTTTTATGAATTTTCGAAATTTCAAAAATACCCATTAGAATAACACGTCGGAGAATGAAAGGAAATATTTTTATTTTCGAAAGAAATGAAATTTTGCATGAAGTTGAGTTAAATTATAATACACATTTCTGAAAACTTTCAGTTTGATCGGGTGAGCCATTTCGAAGAAAAACCATAAAATGTGCTAAATTGGTACCACTCGAAGCAGTTTTTTCCCATTTCTAACTTGAATGTCATCCAATTGGCGAATGTGGGCAAAATTTTGGCAAAAAAGTCGACGTACTATTACTATCCGCTCGTCTAACAACGCATATATGACGATTTTCTAGTTGAGATACAATAAGGCCACCGAGATCGGAACGAGCATATGTCGCTATCGGCCGCAGACGTAACGGATCTCGGTGAAGTAATATATATCTATGATTCAACCATAGACATATGATACTGAGCAGTATTATGAATCCATTGTTCAACCAGGGCTCTGCTCACATACAGTATATTACTGGTCCTTCATTCTTGTACCTACAGACTTATATATTCAATATCTTCGCAATCGCGTGATGATTATCGATAATTTATGACCGGATAATGAACCGACCAAAATCACAGTGAAACTACAGGACTTACCCTATTCCTATTATTCCTGGATTGATTGTTCTATTGTTCACTGTTACACAAACAACATCCTGTTTGCTCTGTCGATAAAGGGGATCGTTCTGTTATGCTATAGTCTAAATCACAATCATGTATTCGTGGTGGTCTTGCTATCAACAGAGTCGATACAGCAGTTCTATCTTCTGTAACCATGCTACGTTACCGACTCTGCCATCACCATAATATCATGATTTACGAATAATCTATTCCTATTCAATTAGGGTGGTTTTTGTATTACAATTATTTCTCTCTGATCCATGCATTCATCCATACATAACATGTACCATAACATAGCATAATTCATGCATACATTCATACATTATTCATCCAGTAGAAAAATCGGTGATTTATTTATTCGTATGTATTTATTATTTATCCATATTGGGTTTGTGAACGCACTTAAATGATCAACAATATCCAAAATATAGAATATTGAATAAAATAGTCGATGAGATATTGAATGAAGTATTGATTGGAGTGATAGCCACAATCGGTAACAAGCTTTGATAAAATAAAATGCTGCCCCCCCCCCCCCAATCACCGCCCAATTCACTGAGACACATTATTACAAATTCGAATCAGCCTCATTCTGAGTGTTAGTGACAACAAATAGCTGGGGTAACCGTGGATATAACCACACTTGACTGCCGGTTAAATCTACTCCGATGATAGTAATGCCAGCACTGATTGATTTTCCGTTGAATTGGTCCCAACAGAATTATCAGGTACACCAAATCAATATTAAATTTTATCGCACAAAATTGAGACTGAAGATATTTTCATAATTTTGAATAGGAATCGATGAGAGTAAAATTCACATTCTGTTCAAATGATATTCAAAAATCAACTACATACTTGCATGCCGTTGTTTTGTTTTTTGCAATACAGTGAACATGAGTTGTTTTGCACATGATATTTAGAAGACAATAGAACCATGTAACGACGATTCTCCCTTAAACCCGATTCACCCCCCCCCCCCATGCCTTGCGCCAGTCAACCAATCGGAACCTAGCCGTAGGTATGATTCTGCCATTGTCCAGAAAACATGCTGATCAGAACATTGTTCATCTATCTCGTATAATCACTGGATATAATGGTACATGGTACAATCAACAAAGGTCACCATTTGCTTGAAGCACAAACAAATGATATAACTATGTGTATACAGATGAGCGTGGCGAAGATTCCATTTTCCATTTGAGAAAAATGGGCTTCGTTTTTAGTTTTTTTTTTGTTGTAATTTTGTACGTGACATACAGGTCAGGAAAAAATACTTATCGACTTGATACTGTCTCTACATATTTCTGTTGAACCAGAATAGGTTGAGATTGTTTTTCAGAAAAATCGATCGGAAGGTTTTTCCGGAAAAATGGAAAATTTGAAAAGTCCTCATAAGAATAACCAGGAGGAAAAATAATCAAAAAGCAACATTTTTTTAAAAATCTCTCAAATTTTCACAGAATATGAAGAATACTATTATACACCTTTTCAGAGATTTTTGCAACAATCGGATGAGAAATGACGAAGAAAACGCATTCAAAACGTTTTTTCATTTCAAACAAAGCCGATTAAATCTATAGCAACAAGTGTCTTGAATTAAATTAAAACGATTGAAATCAGTTATGAATGAACTGTGACCTAATCCCCATGATATAATTGATTCCGGTGGGGTTTTTGAACTTTTGAAGTGATACAATGTCTGTATGTACTGAGCTGACAAATATTTTTTCATTTCACATTTCTATACTTCTGAGCTCATCTCACAACGCGAATTCCGCGTTTTCCTAGTTTATTTATATTGACGTACTGTAATGATGATTGCAATCTATCGACTCCAGATGGTACTTATTGTGATGATGTGGTGTATATTTCTTAGATAGCTAGCCTGATCCCTCATGTTTGAAGAATGAGGGTCAACACTACTGCCCACTTACGTTGCATAATATTTACAAATCGCCAGTCTACAGTGTTGAACGGAATAGCACGTGATTCTACATCAAATCGACTCTTATGGAATAACACGGTTGCTCTCCACCCCTCCTCCATACCCCGTCCCTACTTCTCCACCCCCCCCCCCTTCGACTCCCTTCTCATCGCTTCTCTCCGACCCGTGCCGGGATGCACGTGCACACTCGTTTCTAACGCACTCTCGCACTCTCGCACAGACAGATCTAGAAGATTGTATGTATAACTAGCCAGACCACTCATGTTTGAAACATGAGGGCCAATTCACCACTATGCCCTCCTTCTTTATGTGAGATCATGTTTACACCTCGCCAGCCACTCTGCCGTGTGAATGCAATCCCTCAATGAATCTCCTCCCGCCTCCAACCCCTTCCTTCCTCTCCTCCCCCCCTCTCTCTCTCTCAATCACGTCTCATTACTGCGTCATACGAATCAAAAGTTCCACATAACATTCTCGAACAACATGAGGATCAATTCACCACTGCACGTCTGCCCTCCTCCCCCTTCCTTCCTCTTCTCTCCTTTCACCTGCTTCCTTCCTCCTCAGTTAATTCCTTCCTGTCCTCCTTCCACTATCCACTCAGCCACCTACATCAACCGACCTTGCGCCAACTTTCTACCTCTTCCTCATCACCACGTTCGAGAAGGTTTGAGAAGGTTCTAGAAGCACAGCGTTACGGACAGATCTGAGAGACTTTTAGTATAATATGAAGTTTGGTGAGAAAGAAACGGTCGTGGACTATATCATGTAGGAGCCATCTTGGTATTCACCTAGGCTGAAGAGGACAACCACGGAAGAACTGTGTATAAAGATGAACGATGGCGAAGATCGAACCAAGATCTGATCTACCCACATCTCCCGGTCATATTCACGAATTAAAACAAAAGTTTTGTTCAATAACGATCATTTTCCGACCCACTTTGTCATTTTTTTTCTTAATAGGGAAAACATTACTCTATCGTGTGTCAAGTCTTTAAAATCGAATAAAAATAATACATCGTGTGAGCTTAACGCCTGCAATCTGTCAATTTATGTGAAGCCGTACATAAAATGTTGATAAGCAATGCTGGATCATGACCCAATTGAAAAGATACAGTTTCTGAATAGTATTCAGAATGATGGGATTTTTTATATGAATGTATTAAACTTCGACTAATAGAGACTGATTTGAGTTTCGACCAATCAACACAACTTATTCACTCACACGGTGTTTTTCACCATGTACTAAGTGAATAATCAGGTGAACGTTGTCTTTATTGGTTAATGCCGCAAAATAAATTGGATTCTTCACAGAATGAACATCAAAACCTAGTTTTGACATACAAAAAAAAAAATCTCTCTCACACATAGATCAGCTACAAAAACGTACCAGTTACTACACTGACTGAACCAACTAGACTGACCCCTATACCGTGCCTCTTTCAGCCCAGACACTGTTTCAAAAGAATCAGTCAATAAATGAATTTCGTGAACGTCTCTTTCAATTTATGATCTATTCAGACGTTCAAATATCATAAGTCCATTCGTACCGTTATATAACGTGGCTGTTGTTCGGGCTGTCTAGCACAATTGAAAATAGGTTTCCACTCATTTCTGTAGCATCCCTTCGTGGCTCAGTCGGTCAAGACGCCTCCGTGGAGCTTTGAGATTGAGTTTTAATATCACATATGATCATCATGCGTTTTTGTGAACGATTTATTACTGATCACTTCACCTCAGTATCATGTTCACCTGATAATTTGTACCCCCGTATAACCCAGCTGTTGGTGAGGTCGTTGAACAAACAATAATCATCTCATATATTCTATCAGATTGGAACTCACTAAGGATGGTACAATGAATCCCTCCCTTGTATTATAAACCTATGAAAAAATCAACCCGTAGAGAAACAATAGAATGATATTTCATATCCCTGTTAACCGCAACCCTCTCTGTCTCTAGATTATATCCGCTGGAGTTATTCAGGCGTGTGGAAACTAAAGTTTATTTGGATAACAAATCACGTCTTCTACGCCCATATATAGGCATCCTGAAACCCCTAATTCAAAAACTTTTACGATAAATCTCACGAGTGAATTGTTTTATTGCTTTTTTTATTATTATTAACACGTTTTAGATTGAATTAGCGTCGTGAGAGGCGAACAAGAAAAACAGTGTGAAAAGTAGGTTGGTCAAAGCACCCGGTCGTTGGTGTTCAGGGATAGGGGAGATTGACGATTGTTTTTCTCAACGATTGTATAGCGTCAAGTTTTTTTCATCAGTAACGAAACCTTCACAAAGTCATCGTTCCTCAATTTGATATGACGAGGTTGGGAATTTTAGACGGAGAGGCACAAAGGGGATTCCAATATCCCAGAGAGGAAATTGATTATACGTTCATTTATGTTATAACTCATAGTACAGAATGTAAGTATTCCAATAGGCTCGTAGGAAAAATGAACTATTCGAACAGGATCAAATTGACCGATGTAGATCGTTCGCCCTCGTGATGTCACAAAATATAAAAACCAATCAAGTGGACAGTTATGCAGGGGACAATAGGGAAATAGCCAATCAAGATATCTAAAATTTCCCCTGCTTCGTATAAGTCACGCCCATCTACATTGGTCAAATGGTACACAAATCTTCTGATATTTTTCATGGGAAACATTTACATTTATCTTTGTCTTCTTTTCCTCGCCCCCCCCCCCCCCCCCCCTATTCCTCATCTATTTGTGGTGAAGAACATGATAAATATAAGAAATATAAATATAAGAATATAAGAAATATATAATAATATGTCATAGTTAAAAAAAAACGATGATAGAATGATGTGTTATTTTATGCTTGTTGGATTTAAAATCGAAGAAATTCAACGAAACATTGAACCATATTTTAGATTTGAGTCTTGAAAAAATAACAATTCTGTAATAGAACACAATGCGTCTGCTCAGCATGTAATATCTCTCAACTCATGAAAATCAAAGACCGTATTTTTCAAAAATAGAAAAAAAATTCATTCGAGTATTTTGCTCAAAATATAAGACAGCTTTACGCTGAAACAGGAATGTGGTATTCATAATACATGTATATTGAACTCGGCGCATGATCGACCACAAGAACGATTGAGTTTGTTTAAAACGCCTGACCGCTCTTAACCTATAGTATACTGATATTCACCTTCATGTATATCTATGTATCATTTTGTGTTCTATCCAATCATCTGACTTAGCTCACACAATATGACTTTGTAAATTAACCATGAATAAACAAATACAAATACAATTGAATTGGAGAAGAGAAAAGAGGAAAACATAGAGAAAATGAAATAAAATGACTGTGATATACTCTCCAAAGTGATGTTTCTGTTTCATCCGTCACTCTCCAAGTATAATAGTTCCTCCATTTTAAACCACCTATAGCGTTTTCCGAACTCACATCACATTCTGAGACGAAAAGAAATGTTGATGTAGATTGATGTTCTTGATAATGTTTCGGAGCCACGAATTCCTCTGAGAGATACATCTTGTGATTTGTTGACGAATTACAATACTTCCGGAGTAACCATCTCCTCCTCCTCTTCCTTCGACTTCAAAATACCTCCTTCCCCCATCCCGACTCTCGAGTACATCTCCTTCACTTCCCCGACGTCGTCCCATCAATCCCCGAGGAGTGTAGAGAGATATGTTACCCGCTGACAATCAACCCTCAGCCACCGACATATTCAACCAGCCAGTCGCATTAGATCAGAAATCGACATCGGTATTGAAATTGAAATTCATCCCGTTGTGTGCTTTCTATTCCCGAAGGATGTTCACATTTATTTGTGTGGCGAACGAAATTGAGTTTAAAGTGAGAAGGAAATACGTGCGTAAGTTGTTTGTGAGCATGATGGGAAGATTTGTGTACGATATTTATTGCTGCATGTTTTACACACTAACTAGGAAAATGCCATATATGCGTTGTTAGATGAGTGTATAGTATGTTGATTTTTTTCCAAAATTTTGCCTGGATTCGCCAATTGGGTGACATTCAAGTTATAAATGAGTAAAAACTGCTTCGAGTGGTGCCAATTTAGCACATTTTATATTTTTTCTTCAAAATGGCGGACCCGATCAAGCTGAGAATTTCCAAAAATGTGTATCAAAATGTAGTTCAACTTCACACAAAATTTCATTATTTTTTTGAATAAAAATATTTTCTTTTTTTCCGCCGTGTTATTCTAATGAGTATTTTTGAAATTTCTAAAATTCATAAAAATGAAAGTTATTACCCGGTAATTCCAAAAAACTATACAGATATAATCTAGATGAGGAACCATGATGAAAAGAAGTTTGGAGATGATAGCTGTAGTCGTTTGACCTGTGGACAACCGAAAACAAAACATAAAAAAAAAACGAACACCAATTTTTTTCAGTATCTCAAATTGAATCCTCGCTAAAGCTCGTATAACTTACAAGGCACATGGTATTTTGCACAAACTATTGTTGGATGGGTGATTGTGGTTATTTCTTCTGACTCTTGAAGAGTTTCCTGTGTTTCCATCTTCATTTTCATAAATTTTCAGTTATATCAGTAATTGCACTTGAAGTTATGGTCTGTGGGTAGAAAGATTCTGTATATAGAGTTCCTCTCTCATGAGAGTTTCTTGTTGTAACATGTAATGTGAGAAAAAAATGAGGAATGTATGTGAATAATGTTAAAAAAACACGAATAAAATGATGACAAATAAATGAGAATGAAAATGAAAAATATGACCTCAATGATCCAATCAATTCTCTGTTCATCATTGGTGAATGTCATTTTCCGGCATGTACACTGTTGCCATTTCGAGAGTATAAACATGACGTACATCAAGGATATAAACATGCATGTGGCAACATCACAAAAGTGATGGTAGGATTTCTTTATTAATCATCTAGTTGTAGTTTACGCGGACAATAACAATCAGCAGGCGTCAATTCCTGTAGTGTGCCTCATATCAAGGGTAACAAAGAACTCACGCTGCACTTACTAGAACAACTAAAACTATGATCGTTCCACAGTTTTTGACCAAACGACTGACTGGAATTTTAGTGGGTAACAAAAAATAGATCAACACAGAGTGGTATTTTCTAGAAAAAAACAATGATATAAATAATTTTAATAGTTTTATTGGCCATTGGATAAATATATTATTATGAGTCAGTGTCAGAATTATACTCAAGTAATGATAAAAGTTCAAATATACCAGTTAACACCAATAAGGCTTATCAAAATACATGTTGGAATGAAAAGATATATGGGATTATGGTAGATATAATACGAGAGTGGAACCGCATTCCACGAGAAATTATGGCGAAAATGTCAAATCTCTACAATCAATGACGTAGCAATAGCTCCTGTTCGATGCTTCATCATAACACCTCATAATCTTCAAACCACTGAAATGGATGTAATGCTTCTGTTTTTTTTGTTTCCAAGATATGAGTGAGAGGCTGATAGCACTTAATTCAATTCACATCAGAATTGCAAAGTTTCAGAGAAAACTTGGGACAATTATCAGAATAAACTCAATCCATGATCCGAGTTTATTATTTGCAAATATTAGAAGGTTTAATATGGATATTCAACTATATCACATGATTAGACGAGCTTTAGCGAGGATTCAATTTGACATACTGAAAAAATTGGTGTTCGTTTTTATGTTTTTTTTTTTAATGTTTTTTTGTCGGTTCTCCACAGGTCAAACGGCTACAGCTATCAACTTCAAACTTTTTTTTCATCATGGTTCCTCATCTAACTTAGATCTTCATAGTTTTGTGGCATTATCGGGTGATAACTCTTATTTTTATGAATTTTAGAAATTTCACAATCACTCGTTAAAATAACACGGCGGTAAAAAAATTAAAATATTTTTATTTTCCCAAAAAATGAAATTTTGTGTGAAGTTGAATTACATCTTGATACATATTTTTGTAAATTCTCAGCTTGATCGGGTCAGCCATTTTGAAGAAAAAATATGAAATGTGCTAAATTGGTACCACTCGAAGCAGTTTTTAACCATTTATAATTTGAATGCCACCCAATTGGCGAATTCAGGCAAAAGTTTGGCAAAGAAGTCGACATACTAATACTTTCCGCTCGTCTAACAACGCTTATGTAGCGTTTTCCTAGTATAATCAGAACGAGCGCTTTTTTACTTTTCTTAGAACAGGAAGAGCAAAGTGGAATTTCGCTGTTCGCTATCCACTATATGTGGTGTATGTTCAACAAGATTTTAATTTGAAATATTCATACTCATTCTAATACCCTACTTGCCATCAAATATTCACATAATCACTTTATATACGATATTTGTAGTTCGTTTTCTGAATTAAATCATAATACTTATTAATTATGTGCTGACTTGGAATACATTAGTATCAAGGCACTAAAGATTATTACATATTTTGTAAAAGCAATTCACTTAAAAAAGTCAGGAGTTTATTAAAAACACCGTGAGTAAAAACCAAGGTGGAATTTAATATATTAACAAAAGCTATTTTCTCTTCTCGCCAAATCTCGTACCGACTACACTACCTGACATTATACACTAACTGTTTCTCTTTATCACGTATCTCTTTATCTTTTCACATCACTACCACTTCTACTTTTCCCAACGAAGCCTCAGATATTGTCCCAAATTGTCTACAATACCTTTAAAATACAATATCTACTAAACCTACAAACCTCAAACCTTCAAAACCTACAATACCTCTTGGAACGTTTTTGAAAAATAGCCATATATAATGATATTCCATTTCAATTGTGACAACTTTTTGAAACCTTCGTACGTGCAATGTAATGTTCTCTCGAAGTTAATTGGTGTCAGATGAAATGCTGATGAATACAAATACAAATACAAACCTTTTGTGTCCCATACAGCCCCTTCTCCAGCTCCCATCTTCTTCTCACATCCTGCTTTTCTCCAAATAGAGTCTCATATTGTCCACACTAATTTCAACCCTCTCTTGTCAATTACTTCAATCAAAATTACTTCTCATACTCACCCAATTCACCTTGAAATAGTGACTCAAAAAGTAGAGGTACCATGATATATGACAAATTATGTTATAGACAATACGGGCACACAGTTTTCAGAAAATATTGGAGACAGAGTGGGCAGTACTGGAATAGGCAGTAAGGGAACACACTGTGAACAAAACATGGAGGCAGGCGGTCGTTTTGTGGGGATGAATGTGAAGGAGCGGAGGGGGTGGGAGGGGGAGATACAACCACAGCCTATGAAGGCATGCATGAAGGTGCGAGCAATGCAGCAATATGAGTATATTTCATAAAAGAACACGTAAAGTAACTTTGCACATTAAAAAAAAAACATGCGAAAGAACTTACAGTATTACAAATTCGCCGAAAACCAGAATCTAGTAAGCGGCAAAAACTAATGTTTTTTATGAAGGACATCAATTGTAGTTTATGGAAAGTACCCACACGGAAAGGAGTTTAGATTATGACAACTTCATCATGAGAGAGAATGGACAAAGTGTAACCGTATGCTTATGAGAATGCTTACTAGGTAGTCTCGATAAGGGTCGGGAGGATTTGTTGGCGAATCGGGTGACGTCAGTTTATATATACTTGCGTTCACGAGAGAAGGAGGTTGTTTACCAATATATCAAAGACAAATGCAATCGTAACATTTATATCGCTGTGATATGTTCAGGGTAAGTGAATCATATTAAGAGTTAAGCCAGGTTCCCATGATGATTTTTTCACGTCCCGTCCGTCAAAACTTCGGCCGACGGCAACTATCAACCAATCACGCGCAAGAGAATGCATCGGAGGGAGGGAACAATTTTTCCCGTTCAATTAGAGTCAATTTTAACTTTTAACGGACGGGACGGGACGATTTGCGGATGTCATATAGAGTACCAACAATCGAATGTAGGATCGCATCGTCGCATTTCCGTTTTATTTTGATATCACTGTTATAATCACGAGCAAAATCACACGCTGTTGTATATTTTGAGGTTATGCAAACAATTATTCATTTTCAATTTCTTGTTTTGATCACGGAATGTTCATCGAGGCAATTATAGAATATACCTGCCTATCAAGATAGTGTCATGTTGACACGTTGATTTCGATGGTCGCCTTCGAAAAGTTCTAGTTTTTACCGATAGAACGTTCTACCTTATGTGACGTGAAAAGTACGGTATGGGAACGTGATCTATTTCTTACCAACGATGCCGTCCGAAGTTTTGACGGACGTCATGTGAAAAAATCGTCATGAGAACCTAGCTTCATGATTTTTTCGAGAATAAACTTGATGAAAAACACAACTAGCTCTTCCAAAAGATTCAAATCCTGGAAAATTTCATCGGAATTGATTTATATCTGATATATTCAGGATTAATTATATATATTCAATGAAATATCACATATTATTTCAATAATTTGAATATAATATTCATTAAATCCATTCATTCTTAAATATGACAGCATTAGTCGTCTTCTTATCATTCGTTTGACTACAAATCTGGTTTCACAGTGGGATACAGTGTGACAGTAAACCTGTCTTCGCATTCCGGTTAAGTATCTTTTTCACATTCTTTGGTCGTTTGTTCCACTTCCGGATTTTCTTTGAACGCAAAGAGCTCAGCATAACGTGACGAAGCAAGAGCTCCCGAGTGTTCGCTACAAACCTGACGCACCCAATTGATTCCATCTGAGGTAAGGAAGATATCAAAATTGATTATTTTCATCTCAATATTTAATCAACTGAAGGTGAAATGATGTCATATTAGCGCATCGAGAGCAATTCTCATTTTTTGTTACCCTAAAATTATGACAGTTTGCTATTATATCATGTTTATATCTATTGAATGAAGTCAATGCACGTTGGAATTTGTTATTATTTGACAGTATTGTATTCATTAGTAGTCGTTTGTAGAATTTACATTGTGTTGATCTTGTCAAAATCTATACTGAAACTAAAACATATATTTTGAGTTTAAAAAATTATCCCATTGTTAATAATGAATCCCTCCTCGAACATGATGGATCAGGCATGGAAGTACCCATTTAGATCTGTCATTCTTGTTCGAAAAGCATCAAGACACTTTCAATGAGTCGCTGAAAAAGTATCCCATAACTCGTCTTGAACATATGTTGTAACCTAACATAGTTTCATGATTTCAAATCTATTTCCATGATATCTATGATATCAATATCGTAGTTATTTACTATATTTTTGTTATTGCTTATTTTATTGATCTGGCAAGTGGTTTCGATCTTTGAATGTAGCAGCTCTCTAAAGGTCAAAGGTCAAGATACGAAAACAGAGTTCGGGGTGATCGAGTCCACTCAAGCATCATAGAAGCAATTTAATTTGATGATTATTATTTCAAAAATAGGGTGAGCATTTTGTTTCTCAATTCAGACCATTCCCAATGTGGACAATATC
This sequence comes from Brachyptera risi, assembly GCA_964007535.1. Classification (NCBI taxonomy): domain Eukaryota; kingdom Metazoa; phylum Arthropoda; class Insecta; order Plecoptera; family Taeniopterygidae; genus Brachyptera; species Brachyptera risi. The sequence continues at coordinate 18,026,566 of OZ023333.1, read as the reverse complement.
TATTCACACATGTTTAACGCCAGTCATAATACTGATGTCATGTCATATGTCATGAGTCATATATTAAATTAGGTGGATAGTTTCAACATAGGGGAGGGCATACTTTCAAAATTCAGATATTACAAAATTCTCAGATTCACTACAACCAATCAAAACTGCATTTAAAAACTACAACCAATCAAAATATAGATTCAGTTGTTCGATACATTTGGGGTATGGACTGAAGAGAATTGTCAAATACATATGAGAAATTGTTCTAGGAGTACATTACGGGCAGCTAGATAGGCAATTACATAAGATTTAAAAAAAGGTCTACAAGTTGTTGACTTATTGATATTACCAATCATTATCATAGCTCGATTTTGCAGCAGGAAAAGCCTTCTGGCATGACGAAGTCATTACGTTAATACTGAGATGGTTCTTCACGAGCAAGACACGATTGATTTCTTCCCATCTGAATAGAAAACCCGAAGGAACTTCATACCGTCTCTTCTTCTCAACATCTCATTCATCATTCACCGTCGACGATTCATCAAAAGTTATCAATAGTGTACCCTATTGTTGAACCCAAAATAGATGTCTTCATTGTTAACATAAAAATAATTTTCCATCAGGCAAACCCTGTTCTTGAATTCAAGTTCAATCTCACTTTCTGCTGCGAATAATGCTCTTTTCTTACTCACCTCCACAAAATGTGACAGCCAAATATGCAATGGATACGCCCAATGTAGTGAGTAAGAATGTACACCAATAGTACTCAATGTCTTGCAATATCTCAAACTCTCTGTATATGTTGAGAATAACATCGGTGAACGACATATTCTTTCTAGAATTATCAGTGAAAAACATTTTTTTTAAAGCTATCTTCTGACATGGAAAAATGTAGGTTTCCACGGCAACGATTGAGCAAACAATATTTTCCAAAATATCGTACAATTGTTGAGAATGTATCCTGTTGTCATGAGTGAAAACTTGAGCTGTTTTTGCACCAAATAGTCTCTACATGCATATAGAAAAATCCCGCGTAACAATTCTCATACTCCTTAAACCGGCAAACCAACGCAACCCTCAACGCATCTTGAGGTTAATGTTTACCTTAATGTTCATACCTTAAATGTTTATACCTTAATGAAATTGAATCTTTACCTCGCTCATCCAATTATTGAGGCTTCATATGATCATAATTATACATGACTTATCATATAGTGTGAGAATGACTGGATTTAGACAAGAACAGTCTGCTGTTCCACCTAACTCTATGAACTGAATTGACAAAATGATTGAAAAAAAAACAGGTGAGCTGAAGATTATAATCGTAAATACACAAAAGAACAGTGGAAATTGAATGAGACGAGAAAAAAAATTGAGAACGATTCCGTTTAATTATTTTATTGAAAGATATACTCTATACAGATCTTTGAGAACTCTCAACGAACTGCATGCTTTGAGTGTTCGTAATTATGAGTCATTTTCTCATATATAGTAAACGACGATGGAACATTTCCAGAAATACAATGTGGATCATAATAATGAATTAATTAATGAATAGATCATATTGTTCTATAAATGCACGATGATCTGATTCTGAAACTAAAGAATCAAATGTGTACGACAAGATTTTCTGATGAAAAAAACAATGAATAAATTCGATTTTGAATTTCAAAAAACTTGAATCACTGGAGAGCTTCTTGATTCTCTCAATGTTGAGATGGTAAATTAGTGATTTGCAATCAATTATTCATTCAGAATCAAAATCAGCGATTGAATTACTCTACATATGCAACAAATCTTGATTTCATGATACATGTAGCCTGTTGGAAAAAGTATTGGAGTGGAAACAATACAAAACACTCAGCAGATCGGAATTTGATTATCATTTCATATTTGTTCGAATGAGCTTTTGTCTCATTTTAATATCAATCTCCACATCAAAGTATCATTTTTTATCGATACTCATGGAATCGTTCAACGATTTTGTAAATTGAATTTCATTAATTTGTGACCACGAAAGTAGAAGGTCGTCCACCAGAATATAAAGCACAAATATAATCGCTGAAGTCGCATATAGCTATGGTTATTTTCTGGAATGACACGACTCTTCAGAGGGGTACGATGAGAAACGGAACTGGTTATCACAAAAGCTTCGAATCCCTGAAGGTACACCAGAGTCATTAAGTTATTAGTTAGTTGAGATACATATTTGTTGTTTCATGAATACGAGTATATCTGCACAGCAGCCTTACCGTGACTGCCACTTGAAATACTGGCCCACGTCTAACTAACTCCAAAGAGACTGAGGATTTTGATTGGTTCCCATTCACTAGTACCGGTAAAGTGGGGTGACTTTAACCCACTGGTGTGAATTTGCCCTTATTTTGGAGAAAGTTTAAAACCGCTACAAATGAGGAGGTTTTAATTGACCACTAGTGATAGGTGTGGCTAATCGCCAAAGCCAACCGGATTTGGGAATTTAGAGATACTCTGATAGGTCAATGTGAAATTTCCCAAATAACAAAGCCCATTTGATTGGATGTTCTGTTTTGTGACGTTTATGGGCGGGTCAATCACTAGTCGTCAGTTGTATCGTATTCATTTTTATTGTATCTCAATAGATACGTATTACAATAAAAGTGCGTATCAAAATAGATGCGATAAAATTGAAACGTTCTCATTTGTAGCAGGTTGAAACTTTTTCCAACAAAAGGGCAAGTCACACAATGAGTGAGATAATCGTTTTCTCAGTCACTTTTATTTTTCTCACATCTCATTCATCTCGGGAATAGGGGTCCAGTGGGTTGAAGTCACCCCACTTTACGGTAGAGCTAAGTACCATAGCAACATGTTCAGTATCTGTGTATTTCCATTGTTGTTGGCGAAAAAATCTCAGCACTTTTCTTGAGGTGGGCTAAAAATGGGCCACATTTTTTAGTTCTGTGGGACCGTGACTCTGTTATTATATCGTATTTCCATTGTATTTAGCTCTCAAAAAAGAACATCATCCAATCAAAATCATTGGTATCATCTTGGAGCTAGCCGGGCATAGGATGATATTTCGAGGAAGAGTCGTGTGGTAAGATCCTGGTGTCGTCACGTTTCATTACCATTGATCTTATATTTTTTTACTGATGCTGTTTGATCTCTAACTCGATCTTTCCGGTTTCTTTCTCAGATGTAACTTCTTTGTCTCAACAGCTTCAACAGAAAATTCTCTTTCTGGATCTTCTTCATTCACATCATCACCTCATTCTCCTTATTATCTTTGGTATTTTTGTTATCGTTTCTTATAACATTTTCACATTCTGTTTCTTCATCATTCATGTTTTGATCACGGTTCATTCGTTTTCCTCACCATTTTTGTCCGTTACTGTTTCTGGTTCTTCGGCACTCCCAGTGTCGTCATCTTCCTCTAATTCTTCAACATTGGAATCTTCATAAGCTAATTCTGTTACCGATTCACTCTTCCCTCCTTCGTCACTGTATTCTGTTACCTCCGACTCTGTATATTCTTCCATTTCTTCAACTTTTGAATCTTCATCACCTGATTCTGATACAGATTCACTCTCTTCCTCATCTTCACTTCCATCTGTTACCTCGGATTCTGTGTCACTTTCCGTTACCTCAACATTATCATCTGTTTTTGCTCCACTATTCTCCTCGTTTTCGTATTGCTCATCTTCCTTCTCATCTGTATTTGAAGCATCTCTCTCTTCAGCATCATTTTCCAAATTTTCCTCACTATCTTCATCTTCAAGTGTTTCAGTGGTGACATCCTCTTCCTCGGTGATGAACATTTCACTCTCCTCTATCTTTACTGCGTTGATTCCGTCAACTAAGTTAGTATCGTAGGACGGTTCTGTAGTAGTAGTAGTAGTAGTAGTACGCTTAGCCTTACTAACAAGCTCAGTGGTAGCCTTAGTAGTAGGCTTAGTAGCAGCCTTATGAATGGGCTTAGTAGTGTGCTTATTATCAGTAATTGCTGTATCGGTGATGGTGCCCCCGCAACTAGAAGATTTGGCTAGAAGGAAAGTAATGTTGTTTTAATGTTACAATATTCCGCCGCAGTTCCTCTCCAGTATTCAATAAGTGTTGGAGTGTGATGGTGGACATGTATCTTTGAAACATATGTGACTGACAATATATATTGGAGCACATTGAAATTATATGTATCATAAAACTTTGTATAATTAGAATCAAAATTTCCGAAATGTCTCTTTTTAATACATGAGGAAGGAAATACAATCTCAGAATGACTTCAAGTCATTTCAAGTCGGAAAGTATTTTTATTCATTCGGAAAATATTTTTATCTCAAACAAGTATCACAATTATCGTTGACGCAGAGTGAAGGGTCACTATTACTATACAATTGGTGTTAATATGGTCTTCAAACTATTCGTGATTGCATGTGTATGTATATGTTTACAAATCTTCTCAAACTTTTGACTTGTGTGTCGTTTGAATTTCAGGACAATGAATATTCAATTATTCTTGATCACATTATTATTTATATTGCTTCATGCCATTCATTGAATACATTCACGTTCAAAACTGGTTACAATATATTAGTCCTTCGCATGACCGTTTTTACGGTTTCAGAATTGAGACAAACATTGGAATGAATCAGATGAGAGATTGCAACGAGATCTTTCCTTTTTTTTTATTGGGTCTTAACGACACATTGTAATGATGACTGAGATCTATTGGGTCGAGATCTTTCCTGAAAAGTATAATATACCAAGAGCGATGGTAGCTTTCCATGTACAAATCGAGGTCAAACGTCAAATTTTGATTCATTCAATTATTTCACAATAGATTGAAAAGAATGCATTTGGATTTTTCAAGTTTATTAGGAACATGCTCCATACTTTTTTGATAGGTGACAAAATTGAAATCATCAATTCCACATATTTTGATCTTGAATGAGGTCAATTATTTGAATGTATGCGAAATTGGTCATTTTCTCAATTTTCCATTGTTTAATCGATGATCACAACATTCGAACGTGATTTATTTATTGAATCATTGATGAATCATTTTTATCAAGTCATCACAATGTGACAACAATGTGTACATGTAAGTAAGCTTGTGTTGTATCTTCTAATTGTAAATTAATGAAGACTTGGTACTTGTGAAGAAATTTGTAAGTGTATTTTTTTCATGAATATTTCTATATACTTACGAGCATAGAACACTTATGAGTGACATATGATGCGTTACATATTTGGGATACGACACATTTCCAATTAAAATATCAATTTTCAAATGAATCAATGGATCAAATTGATTCGAAATGTGTTTGAACCAATATAAACACTTACCAGTTGACTCACAGAAGTAGCTTTGCGCAAATTCACAGTTGAGTCCGTAAATGAAAACATGTCGTTGATTCTCTCGGTCCAAGTTCAAACATTGAAACATATTTAGTTGCAGGTTCATCACTTTTTTCGTCAAACAGTCGGCAGACACCTTCACATTGGACGTTTCACCTTTCATTTTATCGAACAGTTTTTCGTTTATGATCGACAAAGGTTTTTGACGTTGCGTATCTTTAGAGTCGTACCAGTTCCATGTGTTGCCGCCGCTGTTCAAGTGACCACTCAACCAAATATGGTTCACCTCTGAAACAAATACCAATTGTCAAGTTGGTGTCGTCATATTTATTTCTTCTCATCTCTAGAATGGAATGGATGAATTGCAAACTTCATGAATGAGTGAACTGAATTCACGTCAAAGATTTTTGAATGATCTGTGTTTTTTCCAGACTATGGATCATTTCACTTTTCAGGTCGGATTTTGAGAATAATCAATAATTGGATCCCTAATTGGTGTCATCACTCTTTACTTCTGATACTCATTTGATACTTCACTCATGATATTCTGATATCTTTCTATTTTTTATATATAATACTCTATCTAATACTTTTTGATACTTTCATCAATACTTGATATTTTTTCTCTTGATACCAATACTGGTAAGGTACGGATATATCACAGAAACGTTTTTTACTTGGGATGTGTTCCGGACTTTTGAAACTGAAAGACTTTTATCTGCGGTGGAAAATTATTGTTATTATTGTTGTATTATTGTAGTCCTGGTGTTGAAGTTCATTCGTTTCAAATATTCAAAATGAGGTGGTTAGATCGCCCTTGTTGTGCCCAGTCCAAACGATCTTTCCTCTCATTCATAGCCTTAATTGAGGAACAATGATTCTGTATCAAGTTTCGATGTTATTCAAAAAAATATATCATCCAGTCACCAATTTCATAGAATGCTTCGGTTAGGTTTGAATAACATATTTCTAGTGATCGTAAAATGAGGAATTACATTACTTGAACCGGACCTGGAGTTTCACTGTGGTACAAATTCAAAAGCTCAAGAAGCGAGGTGAAACCAGCGAGAATTGAGAGAAAAATGACTGAATCACTGGGAGAAACAACATGAAGAATCACGATCACTTGTATCACTTGATCTGAACGACTCACTCCAATAATAAGCGAGATATATCAGCGTAAGTGAATGATTGGTGAGATTATTTGATGGGAGGATTGAAAGTAATTTCATCAGGTATTCCGTATGGCAAAAGAAACATCGTGACAATTGAGCTGTGTTGTGTTGTGTTGTGATATAACCAACCTATAGATATTTTTTTTCAAAAAAAATAATAACGAATAGATAAACATTCTCAAAAAAATCTAGAAATCAAAGCTTTTAGAAGGCTTGTCTGTCGGATAATAAAATAATACACCGAATTAAACGACGACTAGTGGTGAACAATAAATAATTACTTAACGACAGAAGTAAACTACTCGACACGGTTTATACATATTGTATGCTCTATACTATGGAAACCACGATTAAATACAGATACAAATACAAAATACAGATATGAATAACCTCCGGCAGGATGGTGGACCAAGGTGGAAATCAAACCCTGACATCCTGAGAGACAGCTCAGTTCTCCAAGTACTGATCTTACCGTTGAACTCTGAGAAATTCCAGTAGAAAGTGAAGGAGTTTTCATCAAATTCTATCTAATTCTTGATTGACACATACTATTTGATAGAATACTTCAATATGTAGGGAGGACTATCAAAAATTGAATGGTTTATTTCTGGCATATTTTTTACCTTTGGTAATTCCTTTGAAGTGGTGAGATCGTCCTTACTCAAACAATACTAACTTTAGTTACAAAAAAGTATGAAAGTTTTTAAACTAATGAAGTATTCATTAGTAAAGTATCAACTATTAGTAAAGTATTATCAGTAAAGTATTTAAAAGTTTTAACTTCTAATACTGTGTCAAGTTTGCAATGTTGATAGAAAAATGTTCATTTTCATTCATATTGGGTGCAACAACGCATTGTAATGAAGACTTGGATATATTGATGTCGGTGAATGCTATATGGAATGATGAGGTGAGAGATTATTTCATCAGGTTTTTTTTGTTGATGGTGGGAAGGAGTTGGTCGTAGTCTACTGTTAAGGAAACATCCTAGTGTTGGCCCAGTGACCTGAACGACAGAGGACGAAAAATCCCTGTCAGAGTCTTCGACTGGGCGGAAATCGAGCCCCGGTCTCCTGAATGGCGGTTCAGTGTAATAACCACTCGACCACTTTTCTTAGTTATTGATAATATTCAACACACCTTCATTCCAGTGAGCCATGGCATCAGTAATAGCCTTCATTGTCTTATCATTTCCCACTTTGTTCTCGAGAGATAACAGAGTGCCATCGTTTTCGAAACATTCAACGCAGCGCTGACTGGCTCGCATCCAGTTCTTCGGGATGAAACTTAGCCACAGATTCGTACCGTCTACATGACGGAACTCAAGGTGGCCACCACTACCACCGTCACCTTTAAACAAATATTCACTTCGAGAATGAGAAAAGTGAAAAGTTTAGCGCACCACCAACCGGAGTCCTGGTGTTGAAGCTCATTGGTTTTTAAATAATTAAAATGGGGTGGTAAGATCGCCCTTGTGGTGCCCCGTTCAAAAGATCCTGATTTCCATCTATAGCCTTGATTGGATATCGACGATTTTGTATCAAGTTTCAATGTTCTTAAAAAAAAAAAAAACATGGTTACAGAGATCCTGGACCCTTACCTAATAAACCACTTAGAATAACGTGCTAGTGCTGGCTAGCTACGAGAGATCATAGCTAGTATACTGAGATTGGTATCTCTTCACTTGTAGATTTTTACTTATTTCCATACTCATACTCATTTTACCCGTAGATTCATTTCTGAGATATAGTGTAATTTTCTTTTTTTCATCATTCGCATTTAATGATTGTCAGTCGACAAAATGTAGTACATATTGTAATTAAGAATAGTTCTCCACTGGTCGTTTGTATTTGTTCAGTTCGGTGTATAATTTTAACATTCTACAGACAAGTCTTACAAAGGCTTTGTAGATCTTTTTGGAATGTTCATTCATTTTTTATTATTTTCTTGTGACTATTGAATAAAGTACCATGTCAACATATCCAGTATTTGTGTATTTCCATTGTTGTAAGCACAAAATCTCAGCCCTGCCACTAAGGTGAGCTGAAAACAAGTTGGATGGCGTTCTAAGAGACCGTGAATCTATCATCTCGTATTGTCATGGTATTTAGTCTTCTTAGGCCCAGTATCACCACGGCCAGTTAGTACTTATCTGACAGTTGGTGAAAACAAATACCACAGGTAACCATGATGATAACAAGTTTGAACTGTCAGATAAAGGCTAACTGGACTTGGTAATACCGGGCCTTAGAGTACATTATCCAATAAAAATCCCAGTCTCTTGGAGCTAGCTAGAACTGGTACGTTATTTTAAGTGGCTATCGTGGTAAGGTCCTGGTTATATTGCCATCCTAGTCTACTATCCTGGAAAGAAGAAAAACTCAGAGGGTTTGGTCAATTTTCAGCACGCTGAATCTCAATCTGAATAGCCAGGCTTAATACCCGCCAATGGTTAACCATTCTCATGATGAAGTTTTGTTTTCAGTGATTCTATACTCAGTCATCAAGATGATTATTGAGATTGCTTCTCTTCAGTATCCAAAACACTTGATATATCATCACTTTTTCATCTCATCTTTCCATCAACATATTCATAATTCACCGCCGACAAAAGATCTTCTTTATTCTCAGATACGTTGAATTTATTGTTGAACAATAATAAGTAACAACAGGACTTACTTGGACCCTGACAGATGAAGCTTCTTTTCTTATCACAGTTTGACTCCACGAATACGGGTCCTTCACACAAATGTCGATCAAGAAGTAGACAGCCATCTTCGAATAAATCTGCACCTCGGAACCAAGGTGGGTCATTTTCCTCGGGATTGGCAGCACCTTTGCCGTTGGCCACAAGTTTGATTGGATTGTTGTCAGAGACCCACATCCACATCTTTCTTTCCTTGTCGTATTTACCGTTGATCCACGCGTTTTCCATCACTGCAAACACATCGTTTGAGACAATAGACCATTTTCATTATTCTATGCGCAGGCGCGTCCCGCCTCCAGAGAGCCGAGATCGCTGGTATTGCATTCTGGGAGTTTCAGTACTGTTGAAAAATTCGGCCCGCTTGTCCACAGGTTTAAATGCGAAACACCAAGATATATAACTTGCATTATCTATCATCTTACGCACTCTGACAGTGTGTAAATCTCTTGTAATATAGTAAACATATAAGTGTTGAAACTGCTATCATATTATAAGTAAATACGTTAACTGTAACGCACAATAATATAAATCATTCGTGCTAAATAGCATTGGCAGCATAGGACTTTCGAACGCGCATACTAACATCACGTTCTAGTTCGAACGATCGCCGCTAGATGGCTCATTCTTTTCGAAAATGGTCTATTAAAATTATAAACAATTAGAAACAATGAAAAAATAATGGTCCATCTCGTGGAAAGATACAGCTGGAAGGACTCACCTGGTCGTGAACGCAGCATCCGTTGTGCCAGTGTGTACATCTCAGAGTCGGGTCCGCCGGGGAAATCCAATGTCGTCAATTTCAGATCTTTCTCGAGACAAAACGACGCCGCTTGTACCCAGGTGAACGCGGCGTAATACAGGTAATAGTCGAAGTGTTCACCTTTGATTACTGGTATTTGTAGAATAGCCCCGTCAGTCACGTTCTCCATGTTGGAACCTGGAAATGGTTTGTATTCTTGACACTCACTTCATTTTCATTAAGAGTCCAGGGGAGTCAATTTAGTGAAATATCAGTTTTTGGTTAAAACTTTTGAATGGCATGATATATCAAAATTCGTAAGCGAGAAACACAGATGATTATAATAGCTTCAAGATGATTTGATTTATAACTATTCAAGTTATGCCGCATAACTGTCAAGCATATACTGCTAAAAACAAACATTCCAGCTGTATACGCCTTACAGTTATGCGAAATGACTTGATATGAATGGTTATATATAACTTACATCATCTTGAAGTTATTATAATCATGTTTGTTCCTCGCTTATCAGAATTCCGATATCTTATATCGTTCAAAAGTTATCACCATAAAACTGACTCTTATAGAGACATAGAAAGCAATTTTTCAGAGTTTTTTTCTTCATTATTTTTTCAGATTATTAGGATAATTTGTCATCAATTGTATGCTGCAAGAATCACCGAAGTAATCATTGTGGCTCTAATTATATTATTCTCTACATTTAGCACTTTGTCATAACACATCTCATATTTCAGTGTGATTACTTTCGGGCTAAAACTGTAAAACTCTAAATCTCTGAAACTATCTGAGATAATCACTCCAAATCATAGCCACGTGTAGGCTTATGTATATGATCATGCCACGTCATACTTATCTAGAGATTTTTTTCGTTTTTATTGTTTTTTAGGGGGGGGGGGGTATTGTATGCTCAAAAATGTGATATTTTTCGGACAATTTTCAAAAGGAATTGGTGTACATTTTTTTCTCCTCATTTAGTTTTCCAGTGCATGTGTACAAAGATCTCATATTACTACTGTGGAAATTTTGTGCATGTAGCTCTCATAGTTGTGAGAAACAGGTACCTAAAAAGTGCACATTCAACATTGTGGGTATGACAGGTGGGTATGTGGGTATATTAAAAGTCGAAATTAAAAACCTCTTCTTTCATCTGGGATTTGTGAAGGCACTCGATTCATAAATATTTTTAGGACCACTATGACGTGGGCGTATGTATCATATATATCTGGGAAGATACCTGGGCCCAGATTCACAAAAGGTCATAACTTCGATCCGGCTCAAAGTTACGACAATTTCTAGAGATATTACCATATTTGATATATTATTTTTGATATTCCGATCTTAATTTTTGATTGAATCCATTATTATCATCAATCTTCTATTTTAGAATGAAAGAATGAAAAATAATGGATCAAATATGGTATTATTTCTATAAATTGTCGGAGCTTTGAGCCGGATCAAAGTTACGAGTTGACCTTTTGTGAATTCGGCCCCTGAAAATTGGGTAAGCAGTGAACAAAATGTGTGCATTTCTAGTGCATTCCATTACGGCATCTCGCTAATCTGACAATTCAAGACATTAAATGCGTTTTCCCATAGTAATAGATCTCTGTAGACTTACTTATCCTACATATAAACGGTCGTGGAATACCACAGGGCAGTGGTGCTATCACATAATCTTTGTGATTCATCCGGTTATAGCCCAAACAACTCTGGTTGGCAGATTTATGAGGATTCGGCGATTCGGACCAGAATGGATCGGTTCTCATTGGAAAAGGTCCCTTACTACTTCTTGGTTTTCTTATGGCTATGTTGGTTCCTTCCCAAATCCATTTGCCACCCTTGAATTGGCCGCCGATCCAGAATGATTCCCGCGCTGAAAACAGTCGAACAATGTCGCCATTATTTAGGATGTGAAGCTGGATTCACAATGTGAACTAATGATTAGTGACTAATACTAAATACTGAAATCAAGAAACTGAGCATTCACATTGACTAAAAATGAGGATTCATTTTGACGGAAATGACGTACTTTTCATGAGTCTTTAGCTGTCTTAAGATGACGGATTTAAATGGAAATCTACATGTTAGAAGGCTGTAAACGAGCGGTTTATCGAGCGGGATAGCTTCCTTTTGCATTGACTTCCTGTCATTTCGAATTCCGACTTCTAATTGGTCAGACCAATGATTAAAACTAATATTCAATACTAGAGTTGACAGTTGATTAACTTTCAAGGTCAGTCACTAATATGAAACACAATGTGAATGTCAACACTGATTCCGTTTCTGCCAACTTTAGGTAATCATTAATCACTTATCATTAGTTCGCATTGTGAATCCAGCTCAACTAAACACTCTGAAAGCTGGCCTTTCATGAACGCGATTTGCGTTTCGCTTTCGCAAGACGGTGGAATTGAGGAGAGCTCAACAATCAGAAATCGCGTAACTTTCATCACTGATTGGTCGTTTCATCATCATGGCGGCTTAAAAAACTGCTTAGCGAATTCGCTAAGCGAATACCGCGTTCATGGAAGGCCAGTTCAACAATATTTCTTATTTCTATCACAGACACATGCAGCTCAGTTGCTGACGCACTCGCTTTATGTTATCTGAGAGGTGAGAGGCATATCTGACCTGGTTCGATTTCAATCAACATTCATCTTTATATTATTTTTTCTTCAGGATTCCCTCTGTATAGTCTAGGTTATGTTAGGATGGTCTCTACAATCAGATTCACGACCGCTTTCTTCCCATTATACTTCCCATTACACAAGAAACCTTTGAGTCACCATCCCAACATCTCACTACATTCATCCGACGTCAATATATCTCAATCATCATTACAGTGCACCGTTAAACTCAATATAAATACATTATTATATAAAAATTTCCATTCCGGAAATATTTCTCGTGATATTATTGGATGGAAATCACCATCATGATACTCAAACCGCCTGTATGTTATTGACAAAAATCATTACAACACTGAATACTGATATCAGTTGGATGGCAGTGTTTCACAAAATGATAGCTATTTGAGAAAAAATGATAAATATCTGTGAAATTATCTGAATGATGAGTTTTCCAATCTGGTTATAATTATTTATTCCAGGTTTATTTCGAGTTTCTGAAGTATTCACAAACTGTAATATACGGAAGAGATAATGATAATTTCTCATCCGAGAATTAGGATTGTTGATACATCTTCTCTCCACTGAATGATTCAATCACTCTAATATATCTCTGGAAGTGTGAAAATCATACAATTGGCCTGCTGATGAATAATTTGACCACCAAATTTTCCCACTTGGTAGTTATAGTAAAATCACTGATCATCACTGATTAGATGAGCGTATGCGAAGATTCCATCCCACTCTTATAGAGCTTTGTATATGTATGTTATTTCCTTTTTCTTGTAACCACTGTACAGGTCACACGGTTCGACTGTTTATCCAACTTGGAACTATATAGCTTTTGGAATGAATCTGTTTGATCTATTTTGAGAAATATCATTTTAAAGTTTCCAAAAACTTCATAAGATTTGGCTGGGCAGAAAATTTTGAAAAATAAAATCTCTAAAAAAAAGGAGAAAAATCTCTGAATGTGAACACACTTTAATACACTTCATACAAGATATAATATGATGATAAACTCTATAATACACTTTATCACAATTTTGTATGCAATTCGGACCAGCCGTTCAGAAGAAAATAATTCTACATTATTTATTTCCATTCAACAGATGGATAGAAATAATAGCAGAACCATTGCTGTGATTCACTGCTTCTTAGATTCAATATTTATCGAATCTTTTGTAGAAATTAAGGTGTGTTCGGTTTTCAATTATATCAAAGTAGATGAAGTTGCAAAGATAAAACTATATTAACGACTCTCATTGTTGACTATACCTTATTCAGATATCTCGCTCATCTTACAACGCATATGCTGAGTTTGCCCAGTTTTTTAATTAAATTAGTGATGGTCAGTGATATATTCTCACAAATTCAAATAAATGTATGCTCAAAAAAAAGTAAGACCATATTATAATCGCCTTAATGGCCATTCTAAGGAAGACTGTATTATTACCTTGATCCGATTCTGCCAACACTTCAGAGAGGAAAAATCCATCTTCAACTCGATTCAGTGTTACCAACTCTCCGTTTCTATTTTTACACAGCAAGCCAGCTTCGTAGAATGTAGCACGACTGTTGATGATTGCAAACTCGTTGCCGTTCTGGTCAAGGTAATGATCAGCATTGTTGTGACGAGAAGAAGGCTCTGGAAAACAGCTGGACATTATTGAATGAGCGTGAGTAAAGACTCACTATCTGTATCACGATTTAGTGATACTAACATACTGTATCATAATTTGATGAAGGTTTACTGACTCCAATACTAATAATATGAACTGTATTCGTAGTTTCTTGCGGCCAGCTTAGAGACAGAGGTCCCGATTGCGTGCCTGGAGGCCAAGTCTTGAATCCTAGCGATTCCACGGTGTGGTTTGATCTCACATCGCTAGTGAAATCACCCGGTCCAAGACTTGGCCTCCTGTCGCGATTTAGCGCATGTCTTGTGAACTAGATGTAGATGAGAGTGGCTTGGGTATAGGTAGCATTGTATGGCATTGTAGTTCCACATAAAAGCGATGGTTGCGCTACGAGCAATCGGGACCCTGTATCAGATTCTGACCTAGGAAATATTTCACTTTGAAGGCGTGAGTCGGTACACCTTCTTCATTGTCAGATATGATAAGGTATGTTAGTATCACTACATCGTGCCTGTATTGATATTTGTTTATATACAACGAATTCGATACAGAATTATCCTGAAAATGTCCTAGCTGCGTTATCAGAGTATCGATAATAGCCTCACTCTGTGGTAAAAATAATTTAATTCAGGCCAATACCCTGATCTTTGGTTACAGTGGTTGAATTGAAGAAAAGCGTGGAGGTGCCAATTCTCTCGGAGAGAAATTTCCGTTCTCACCATCTCCTCCCGAAAAATAGTGACGCACAACTTCCATATGAAATTCACTTATTTGCATGAATGTAATAGGATTAAGTTCGCGCAAAAACCAAACCGGTATTCATCAGTTTTTCCTCTTATATATAATATTATCTTGATTTGTATTCACAAGTGCATTGGCAAAATCTTTATTGAAACACCAACAAGTTACTCGTGAAATATGAGGTATTCGCAATGAAATATGGAGATCCACTAAAAAAGACTTGTTTGACTAAAAATACATACATTTTCAACCTTATTTTCGATCACAATAATTGAATGAATTGAATAAAAACTCACTCACAAAACTCAGAGAGAACATCAAATCCATGTTTTTGAATATTCTGCCGCGAGATATGTGCTTTCTCTTACCACCCCATATAATGACCCACCACTGTTTAAAAAATGTATATATGAGTACTTCTATGATTATAGATTCTCCTCATTCTCACAGTGATTTCCCCAATTCGACTAATGTCTAATTGAATAGTGAAAATAGGAAAACTCACCTTTGAAATACCCTGAACCATACACTCCGTCATCTCCACATTTTCCTGATAGAGGTAAAGTAATCAAACTTATAACGTATAATGTATTCCTCCAAGATAATATCATATTTCAATATGCAAAGCTTCCATGATTCTTATCCGACACTCATGTGATAAAATATGGAAAATAAATATTTTCTTTCAGTGTAATAATATTCCCAGTTGGTACTAACCAAACAAGTTCGGTCTAAATAATCGTATACACCTGTCGGTACCATTCTAGATTGTAACAATGCCAGGGTATTCGATTGCGCATTGAGACCTCAACTATCATATGGCTGTGACGTCTTCTTATTTATAATTCACTCTTCAGTATACAATGAACTCAGTGACGTCAGATATGACGTCAGTATAGGGTCGAGGTGTGCATTGAGTCCCTGACTACCTCACAGCTGTGACGTCGTCTCGTTCATAATTCATTGTTCAGTATATACTAAACTAGAATGTGTGACGTCAGAATGAAACTTGGAAAATAGCATTCCTCTGTAACGTCGTCTTGTTCACAGTTCACAGTTCGGTATAAACTCAACAAGATGAACGCAATTTCATACCGTACCATTTACCTCAACGAAGCGAGTAGTGGGGGTAACTTGGCGGGGGAAAAGGCTCTGACGTCAGACTCATCTCTCCTTGAGATGGACTTTTAGGTGATAAAAGGCCGACTCAAACTACCTTATTCTATCTGGTATCTGCCCATGTGTGAGTGAAATATTAATTCATTGTGAGACTTTGCAGATGTGATTTATATCAACATTGGAGATTTCTGTTGATGACATCAGTATTAAAGTATGTTTTTATATATGGTTTTAACGACGCACTGTAATTATGACTGAGATATATTGGCATCGAATGAATGATTAATGAGATGATGGGATGATGTGAAGATTTTATGGGTAATGGGAAGAATAGTGGGAAGGAAGCGGTCGTGGTCTATATTGTGGGAACCATCCTGGCATTAGCCTAGACTACAGAGGGAAACCACGAAAAAAAACCTGTAAAGATGGACGGTGGCGGGGATCGAACCGGGACCGATTTGTCCCTTCACCTCCCGGGTCACACGAAGCAAGTGCGCTAACCACTCAGCTACTGTGCCGGTATTAAAATATTGATTAAAATACATTTTAGAGCTGAATTGTCCTCATATATTTCACACCATGCTCAGGTCTCAATTTCGAGACATTATCAGAACATTAATATCGGGAATCTTTCTGTTTGGTTTGGTCAGTCAAGTCTGGCCTGAGTTCGAGCCCCGCACGCAAATTTTTTTGTGTACGTAGATATTATTTCCGGAACTTCAGTATATTTTTCATGGCTTATGATGTTGAATGATGACATTATTTTGTATCGGGATGTTTGGTTTTCTAAGTTGAATCGAGTTATTTTACGTTCTGTTGATTCGCATTATCATGCAGCATGGCCAACTCCCTAAAGTTCAACATGAATAAATTTAAAATCTCTGTCCTGGATGAATAATCGCTTTTCTCATAAAAATCGTGTTTTTTTAAACATCGTTATTATATTATTCGAACATTCATATACACCAAACAACAGCTGGCCGTGTGTAGAGTCGTTACGCAAACAATAATCAAACAAATTGTTTCCGAATAAAACTTTGAATTTAATTTATTGCATAATTGATTTTCTACATAAAACATGAGAAGATGGGCCTATATATACGATATTTTCATGAAACATAACATTTGTTTCTATATATTTGGTAGTATTTTAACAAAAAACATTTACACACCAGCAGGTGGAATAAATCATGTAGGTACAAGAAATGAGAAGCAGTGGATTGTAAATGAATGATATATTATATTGAACTACATTACATTTTACTATATTCCGAATTGGTGACCTGTGAATTTGGTGGAATTATTGAATGACAAAAATGTAGAATCAACGTTTTGAAAACATTCACCCAGACAATTATTGGAATTCAAACAAACAAATATGCACATAAAAATCAACCCAATACACATTGATAATTATATTATATCAATGCCTTATATGGATTGGAATTAAATATTTCTCAGGTTGTCGATTTTGACGCTTCACTTTTTGATAACTTTTCACTAAAATTACCATCCATATATTCTCATACAACATCCTCAACATTCTGCAATTCATTATGAAGTTCTTTGAATGATAATTATGGTTGAAATGATGAAATAAATTAGTATTAACTTCTTCAATTTTTTAAAATATAGACTTGAGGAGTATCAGTTTCTGAATACACTCATTATACTATTTTTTGATGATTAACGTCCGAATAATCGACTAAGGCCCGGTATTACCAAGTCTAGTTAGCCTTTATCTGACAGTTCAAACTGGTTATCATCATGGTTACCTGTGGTATTTGTTGGTGTTTGTTTTTGTATTTGTTCAACTCTCAGATAAATACTAACTGGACTTGGTAATACTGGGCCTAAATTGATCACCAAAACTTTTATCGAAAAATTCTTTCTTTCATTCTTACCATATAAATATCTTCAAATTCTGTCCTGTGAAACTATATATAATATCATATAAATGAATGGATATTTCATATTGTTGAATAATAATATTATATCAAGTTTTTCATATTCACTGTCAGTTATTCCAGGTTATTGCTTCTAGATTGTGCATATACATAATGGATTGTTTCCATTATGCCCTGATGCCCAACCTGTGATGTACCGACCTGTTGATTCACTGTCAACATGGACAACAATGATCGATATACATAATGGATTGTTTCCATTATGCCCTGATGCCCAACCTGTGATGTATCGACCTGTTGATTCACTGTCAACATGGACAACAATGATCGAACTTCTGAGTGTTTGGATTATGAAATAGAACAAAAAGTCTGATTTTAAAATTGTCAATAATTGACAAACTATCGTGACAATTGAATGACAAGCACTGAAACATATTTTCTCATCATATTTTTCCAAACATATTCAGAAATAATAATCAATTGATTGATCGCAACACATTTTTCTATCCCATTCCATTTTGTCTCCGTTGGGAGATTAACAATAATGATAAAAACATCTGAATTAACTATCAAGACCGACTCGATTCTCATCGACATCACCGCCTTCTGGATCAGGTTGAATACGTTCCGCATTATCCATGTTCACAACTTCATTGTAATCGATGTCATCTTCTTTGTAATCATTCACATAAACATCTTGATTTTTATCTTCGTCAAATACGAGGCTAGGTCTAATTGTTGGTTTGGGAATCTTCACTTTACAATAACAAGGCATGGAATCTGCAATAAAAAAAAACAGTGTCATGAATTATTTATTCCTTCATCAATTAATATTCAGTTTGACGAAACTCTTTATTGATAACTGAGGCGTTGGATAAATAATCAATGAGATGGTGAAATGATGAGATGAAGGTTCCTTAGGTAAATGGGAAGATAATGGGAGAGAAGCGGTCTAGGCCTATGTCGTGAGAACCATCCCTACATTTGTCTGGGCTACATAGGAAAACCACGAAAAACCTTTGTATAGATAGGCGATAACGGAGATAAAAACCGAGGCCCTATCTACCATCATCTCCTGTTCATATGGAAATAGCAATGAGCCGGTGGTAAGGCAAGAAACACAGAGCCAATAATGTGAAATGTATACAATTCAGTTTTATAATATTGAGGTACGTACTTCTGCTCTGTCTCTTTCTGTTAGCTAACTACTTTTTTTGGACACGGCTTGAATTTTCTACGGTAGAAATCTGTATTCTGTGACTTTCGAAGGGAAGGGACTTCCATCATGCCACATAAGCAAGGCCATGGATCTAGAACAAACGAAAATAATATCAGTGCCGAAATTCGATGCTTATTTGATGTTAGCCATGAGATTCTAGAACTTTCTCGTTTCTATCACTTCATATCTGATTTGACGACGTATGGTAAAAATTACTTGTAATCATTAGCGCCTGTGTATGATTATATGAGATTTCATTGATTTTTTAGGGAGAGTCAATGAGGTGGACAAGTCAAGTATCCAAATCCAGTATATACTTTGACGACAGACAAAAAGCTTGATGGATCTCTGTCGGGACTATGGTGAGAATCAATTCCAGGTCCAGGGTTCGAGCTCCAGCGATTAAACCACACAACTCGGTTATTTGGACTGATACATGTTTTTGTAATGTCAGATACATCGTTAGGTGTTCGTGATTGCTTCGAACAGATTTCTCAAAGTATATATATATATATATATATATATATATATATATATATATATATATATATATATATATATATATATATATATATATATATGGAGAATAAGCTTGGTCTCACAATAGGAGTAACATGATAATAGAGAGAGATAGAGTCAAAGTACGATGATTAAAACCAATGTGTATACATTTTTTTTTATATATATATATTGGGTTTCAACGACGCACTGTAATGATTACTAAGATCTATTGGCGTCGGATGAATGATTAATGAGATGATGGGATGATGAGATGAAGGTTTTTACAGGTAGTGGGAAGGATAGTGGGAAGGAAGCGGTCGTGGCCTATATTGTGGGAACCATCCCGGCATTAGCCTAGACTACAGAGGGAAACCACGAAAAAACCCTGTAAAGAAGGACGGTTGCTGGGATCGAACCGGGTCCGATATGTCCCTTCACCTCCCGGGTCACATGAAGCAAGTTCGCTAACCACTCAGCTACTGTGCCGGTATGTGTATACATTCCAATAAGATACTTCATGAACTGTAAAACAAGATGAAATGAGCAATCTTCGTTTGGTCAACAACGATTCATTCTTACTCATCATAGGCTAGCATAACGACTCGGACATTTCCGACACACTTTCGTGACGTCCGCGGTCACAAAACATGGACCCCTGGCTGTCATTATCCGTGATATTATCACCAAAAACATATCATTCGAATCCATTCTGCATGAGAATAATTCACCATCACTGGAATAATATCAAGTATCGAAGTTCAATTATCATAACTCAATAGTTTCATCGGCTAAAATCCCTTGATTCACGGACACTTCTATTATCATTATTATTGTCAAAACGAAGACGAATAGAAAAAATGTGCAATTTTATTGGAGTCAAGAATAAATATACGGGATGGAAGGAATTGAGCAGAAGATTCGGAAAGAGATTACAAAGGAGTACAAGGGAAGGGGTAAGATTGGAAGTGGAAAGAATGGATAGAGAAGTAGGGAAATATGGATTTATTCGAGGAACGACGCGCTAATGGAATGAATTGTGAGAAGATATCAAGAATATAACGAAAACCAGTGATTTGAGAAGTGAGCTGAGAAATAATAATATTGTATCATTGTATAAGGTAGTCTATGTTTGTTTGTTTTCCTCTAATTTCATGAGAGTAATCATAACCACCTATTTTTAAGTACAATCTGTTCAATGAGTAAATTAAATTCAAATACAAATCTATTATTTCAGTCCAGTCAACTGGTATTGCTATTCATGTCAAATTTCTGAATAATCTCCAATTGACTGGGTTTGAATGGAATACGTTCAATATTTTAATGAAGTGGACATGATCTAGTATTAACATAATCTCTACAATATGACAGTATTATTTCAGTCCCCATTTTTCCTCAGTACCGTATCATTACTGAATCCGTTTGCTAACTCGTTTGAGGTTTATTATTTGAATACACCCCTGATTATCATCAGTTAGTTCAGTTCACTTCAATCAGATTGATGACAGTTCAAGATTTGGTTGTGCTGTGTTAGTGTATTATTTCATCTCAATATTGCCAATAAACAGAGTCTGGAGCCACGTTTTAGTTCTGGACCCTCATCTAATACATCCCGTGCTAGTGCTGGCTAGCTCCAAGAGGCTAGGACTGTGATTGGTTGATTGATGTTCACTAGGAGAGCTACGTCTAGTCATGGCAACATGTCTGGTCTCTGTGTATTTCCATTGTTGTTATAAAAAAATCCCAGTCCTGCTTATGAGGCAGGTTTCAAAATGTGGTGGAATTATTCAGTCCAAGAGACCGTGAATTCATTTTCATAATATATTGTCATTGTTGATAGTGTTTTTAGTTAACATTCAAATTCAAATTCAAAATTCATTTTATTCTGTTCCAAGAATTACATTGTACATGGATTGGTATACAAAACAAAAACGAAACAAAAATAATATAGAACAGAAGCCCGCTTAAAAATCTAATATTCTTTTCTATTTATTCAACCAAAGTACTAGCATCTTGGAGCTATCTGCACTAGCACGACATTTATTAGGCGAACAGAATCTGAAATCATGTTTCAGTTCTGAACTCTCACCTCACGGCAGGGGAATCCTTGCATCACTATGACCTCTTCCTGAAAATCATGGGTTGCTAACTATTCCTGAAATTAAGTGGTGACAGCACGTTATCAAATCCCACCCCACAACAAATTGTATTGAAGAAATGAAGATATTATATATGGAACTCAATATGAAGCGTCAGAAAATTGAAAATTTGTAATACGTCCGAAATTTGAAATTGTACTTATAAGTCACTATTTTTACCCACAGTTGAGGCTTTTTTAGAATGCTTTGTGGATTTTTTTCCTTTTGTAATTGTGTTTTCCTTTCTGTATCAGTGTATTTGACCAATAAAAAAAAACGAGATGTAAAGTTTCCCTACACTCATATGAAAAGATCAAGATCAATATGTAGCGAGACATGGGAATATCGTAAGGCCCGTGACGAGCGTTGCTGTTGATGTTGTTGTTGTCCTTGTCATTTAATCGGAATCATGATTTAATTCATCAGCCCAACTAACTTAAGAGTTCATTAGTGAACTCATTAGGCGACTCCATTAGGGAGTCGATTTAGTTAAATATCAGTTTTCTGGTGATAACTTTTGAGCGGAATGATATATCAAAATTCTGATAAAAATGAAACACAGATATTGTTTATATCTTCAAGATGATCAAAATATAAATGTATAGCTTGAATCACATAATTGTCAAGCGTATACAGAAAAAAGAAACAACCTTTTTAGCCATGTAAACTTGACAGTTAAGCGATATGAGTAAACTATCTTGAAGGTATTATAATTATCTATGTTTCAATTTCTTTCAAAATTGTGATATCTCATACCGTTCGAAAGTTATCACCAAAAAACTGATATTTCACTAAATCGACTCTAAAAGACTATTAACCTATACGAATATGATTTAACCCAAACTAACAGCTATTCTGTATTTCAAAAAACTATGGATATGTTTGTGAATAGCCACTTCATGTCTGGAAACATGAATCATGTTTTTATTTATTTATTTAAAATTCTTACAATTACACTTAAATGCGCGGTGGCACGTTCCCAAACTATCCCTATCCCACCGCCTCCCTAACCCTCTGACG
Organism: Brachyptera risi; assembly: GCA_964007535.1. Taxonomy (NCBI): domain Eukaryota; kingdom Metazoa; phylum Arthropoda; class Insecta; order Plecoptera; family Taeniopterygidae; genus Brachyptera; species Brachyptera risi. The sequence goes on along the minus strand of OZ023333.1, from coordinate 18,003,687 downwards.
GACTAACCTCAACCCTATTTCATCCCCCTCAAAACACTTCTACTGTGGTAGGGTTTCCAGTTCCGATTTTTTCTTGTCGTTCGACACGATTTTCTCAACTGGCTAATCACAAGCCAATTTTACCTATACAACATGACGGTTCACGACACCGTTTCGGTATCAATTTGGTCTCGTGATTATTGACTCGACTCCAACTTTCATCAGCCGAAACTACGATTTTACCGGAAGTTACACTCACATTCCTCACATTCAAAGAAGCCTGTGAGTTTTAAGGTGATGAAGGCTATGGCTGTGACGTCACGAAAACGTTACGGTGCAGCGAAGTGGAAACAGGCATGTAGGCCTAACAAAAATCGTACCGATATCGTGTCGAACGACAGCAAAAATTGGAACTGGAAACCCTGCTTAAGCCCATTCCAGTACCTACCTGTTCTATTCAAATGAATAAATGAATGAATGAATAGAAAATGTACTCACAAGGAGAGACGCATATGAAGGACTGTTTCATGTTGCAATTCAGGCCGTACAGGAACACATGTCTCTGATTCTCTCGGTCCATGTTCAAACATGGAAACGCCGCGTATTGCTTGTCTTTGTCTTGATTCTTCGTCAAACATTCGACAGTCACCTGAACGTTACTCGTCCTGTTCAGCACACCGGATAACGAAGTGTTATCAATCACTGAACCAGGATCCAGTCGTTCGACGTCCTTAGAATTGTACCAGTTCCAGGTTTTTCCAGCCTTGTCTAAATGACCAGCCAGCCAGAGATGGCGAATTTCTGAAAGCAAACATGCACACTTTGATTACGTGGGTACGAGAATTGACAAGCTGTACTCACTAGGAAAACGCCATATATGCGTTGTTAGACAAGCGGAGAATAATAGTATGTCGATTTTTTTTTTAAACTTTTGCCTACATTCGCCAATTGGGTGTCATTCAAGTTATAAATGGGTAAAAACTGCTTCGTGTGGTACCAATTTAGCACACTTTATGTTTTTTCTTCAAAATGGCTGACCCGATCAAGCTGAGAATTTCCAGAAATGTGTATCAGAATGTAATTCAACTTCACACAAAATTTTATTTTTGGGGGAAAATAAAAATATTTCCTTTTTTTCCACTGTGTTATTTTAACGGATATTTTTGAAATTTCAAAAATTCATAAAAAAAACGATATCACCCGATAATGCCACAAAACTATGCAAATCTAAGTTAGATGAGGAACCATAATGGAAAAAAGTTTGAAATTGATAGCTGTAGCCGTTTGACCTGTGGAGAACCGACAAAAAAACATAAGAACAAACAACAACAAAAAACATAAAAACGAACACCAATTTTTTTCAGTATGTCAAATTGAATCCTCGCTAAACCTCGTCTAAAAATCAACGTCAACGAAATCCAATTGACCTGGAAAAAACAAACAACTGTTCTAGAAAACCAACTGACCTGAACTTTAATATCTTGAGCCATCTTTACAGAAGTAAAATTGAGTGATTCGGCTTCTTTCCTCCATAAATTGTTACCAACCATCAAATGTTTTCCAGGCTCTATTGATGTTTGAGATTAGCTGGGTGAGTTTTGTGTAGAGCGACATTTTTGGAAGGAGGGAGTCAAACCTCTCACTTCAACTTCTTTACAGATTACTCAAGAAGTCGAAATTTGGGTTAGTTGATTTTAGTACATTATATTTAGTTCAGTTGCTTTTAGTACAATTGATTTTTAGGCCAGTTGATTCTGAGTACAGTTGGGACATTCTCGCTGAGCATCAATTTCCACTACTCCACTATGATTGCAAATTGAAGACTGCCATTTTGGTAATTGCTATGGGTTAACATGTCAAAGATGCAGGTAAGTATTTTGGTAGAACCGGAAAAATGAAAACTGAAAAACAGATCAAGTTCAGATCAAGTCAGATCAGTTTTGAATTGTCACTTGAATGGCGGTTTTCAGTTTGTAAGAAGTACAGCAGCGCTCTTGCGCCCTCTGAACCTACCAGTATATTCCAATCTCTTCGGGAACTACGAAAAATATCCAGGACCCCTATTCCTGAGATAAATGAGATGTGAGAAAAATAAAAGTGAGTGAGAAAACAATTATCTCACTTAAAATGGCCGATTTACCATTACCAATCGGCCATTTTAAGTGAGATGATCGTTTTCTCACTCATTTTTGTTATTCTCACATCTCATTTATCTCAGGAATAGGGGTCCAGTAGGCCTATTTGTGTAGAGACTTCTGTCAAGTAACGAATGACAAACAATAGCTACCATAGAAATACAGCGAATTGGTGGATTACCAAATATTCTGATTGGTCAATTCCAACTGTTGGACATTGTCTACTGTATCTTTCAACAACGGGTGACGTCACTTAACAGAAGCCTATCATCATTGTTAAAACGCAAAATCGTATCACTGCTCATGATGTGGGCCACGAAATATGTCAAGTTTGTGCATGCTGAGAGACCGTGACTTTGTACTTATCTCTGCTGGCGAATGAGAATCAAAGAACCGGCACAGTAGCTGAGTGGTTAGCGTACTTGCTTCATGTGACCCGGGAGGTGAAGGGACATATATCGGACCCGGTTCGATCCCCGCCACCGTCCATCTTTACAGGGATTTTTCGTGGTTTCCCTCTGTAGTCTAGGCTAATGCCGGGATGGTTCCCACAGTATAGGCCACGACCGCTTCCTTCCCACTATCATTCCCATTACCCATAAAACCTTCATCTCATCATCCCATCATCTCATTAATCATTCATCCGACGCCAATAGATCTTAGTAATCATTACAGTGCGTCGTTAAATCCCAATATAAAAAAGAATCAAAGAACTGGTCTTTTAGAGCTAGTTAGGCCTAGATAGGCTAGATACCTGGGAAGAGAGTGGCTAACTTTGGGACTGTTTTCTATTGACTACTGAAATATCTCTCTCAAGATATCTTTTGTACGCCATTTGTGTCCAGAATTCAGATCAAATGTTCAAAAACGTGTGCTACACTGCATCACATTAGAAGAACACAATTTTAGTTTAAAGTTCTGGCATCTCATCGAATAACTGGTAAGTTTACGACACTTTGGGAAAGAAAACGGGATCAAAAATGCCGTCCTGCCTGGGAGTTGGCCACTATTTTTCAAGTATCCAATCTCTATAGTTGAGTCCAGGGCGTTATTTTCAGTAGCTCGAAATGTGTCGAGAGTTTCGTTGCTCGACCGATCTATTGTATGTATGTATATTTATTAAAACAGATTAGTAATTACATGAAGTATGTTTAACAATTACAGTGACTGAGTTTGTTTTCTAATTCCTGATGGGTCTACTTATATTCTTTGTGATGTTTCCTCCTGAGGGGATAATTAAGATATTTCAATAACATATTATTTCACTTTACATTCTACATCTTACGTTTTAGCCTTCATTTTTTAGTCTATTGCGTACTGTACAAACGTTTGTAGTGCCACATGAGTACTGACATTAAAAATATACCGATTGCTGCTCTACCTAATGTAGAATTTGAAACTATACTTTATTCACACCTCAAATCTTGGCATCTCAAATGAGTTTTTAAATCAGCTATAATTATTGTGAGCTTATAAACCAATGTCAATCAATGTATTGGAATTATGTTCACCATATTCAGTTTGATGATTTGCATATATTCATGTCCTGTATTTTTATTGAAAAACATCGAATAAAAAGCGAACAAATAAACAAACAAACAAAAAATACATCTACTGACCAATGGCACTGTACCTCACCTATGACCTCCACATCTTACCTACTGTCCTCTGCGTCATCAAGTTGACAACATCATTAAGTGCTTTGTCATTCTTCATTTTATGGTCCAAGTTGAGCAGGGTGGCGCTTTGTTGAAAGCACTGTACACATCTTTCGTTCGCGCCGTACCAAGTTCTGTGCTTATTACTCAACCAGTAATCGGTTCCTTCGATTGGCTCAAACTCGTCCACGAACTCCCTACCTGTCAAGAGTGCGATCATGAAAAACATCACCATTATTAGACGAGCTTTAGCGAGGATTCAATTTGACATACTGAAAAAAATTGGTGTTCGTTTTTATGTTTTTTTATATGTTTTTTTCTCGGTTCTCCACAGGTCAAACGGCTACAGCTATCAACTTCAAACTTTTTTTCGTCATGGTTCTTCATCTAACTTAGATCTGTATAGTTTTGTGGCATTATCGGGTGGTAACTTTTTTTTTTATGAATTTTAGAAATTTCAAAAATCCTCATTAGAATAACCCGGAGGAAAATACTTGAAAAATCAAAATTTTTCAAGACCTCTCAAATTTTCGCCGAATATAAAGGAAACTGATAGGCACATTTTGAGAGATTTTTAGCATCAATCGGATGAGAAATGACGAAGAAAACGCATTTATAAAGCATTTTCCCATCAATTTAGGCTATTACGGGAACCAATTAAATCTATAGCAACAAGTGTCACCAATTAATTCAAAACGATTGAAATGAATGAAGAGGAAGGCCGTGACATAACTGATTCTCGTAAGGTTTTTGAACGTTTGGAGTGATCCAAGGTCTGTAGATGTAGATTGGGTTGACAAATTATTTTTGATTCTAGATTTCTATACCCCTAAGCTCGTCTAACAACGCGCATCCCGCGTTTTCCTAGTGGTAACATAAGCCTCATTTATGAGCCTCATTTATACAAAATTCCGACCGCCACTCTCATAACACGAGGTCAGGAAATTAGTTGTATCGGAATAAAGCAAGAACTGCGGTATATAAACAAAGTGTCAAATATAAGGGTGTATTATTATATATAATCAACTACCTCAATGTTTGAAAGATATAGATAATGAAGTAACTTTTAAAACAAGACTGAAAATGTTCATTGTTAAAAAATACATCTATGATATTGATGAATTTAGAATAGCATGTGAACATAGATGTCTGTGAAGTGAGGTTAATCAGAATGAAATGAAATGTTCATATTATGTTGTCTGATAGGAAATACGGTGTAATGCCCAATTCAATAACATTTTTTCACCCTCGGCTTATTTTATTATATGTTATTATTATTACCATCTAGTTATCATCTACATTTATGACGTCTGTAGAGTGGGTATCGTGTTTTATATTGTATTATCTGTTATTGACTGTCCATAAACTGTACGTATATGCATTCTATGTACCAGTCCTTCAGACGGAAATTTTATAAATAAATAAATGAATGAATACAGTCCTGACAAAATTACTCTAAGCAAGGTGAAAATCTGGTTTTATCATTAAAAATGTATCAGAAAAGAGATAACATAGTGAAAAGATGGTTTATGGATTTGAGAAAACAGATGGAAGAAAATAATCTGAATATAATCCATCTGATGATGGAAATCCGAGAATCTCAGGTCGATTCCGACAATTTTTGGAACATCCTTATTGGTCAATCGAATATTTTGTATATCTATCACTTTTGAAACTATATTTTTAATATTTGAGAGTCATCGAAATATCGAAATTTAATTCAATATAAATATTCATTGAATATTTATTGAAATGTTTATCGATATATTTGTATTATTATTTTTCATTCACATACAATTTTAGATTAAAAATCCGGTGGTTGAGGATTAGTATATATATATATATATATATATATATATATATATATATATATATATATATATATATATATATATATATATTTATTCATATATATATATATATATATATATATATATATATATATATATATATATATATATATATGTATATATATATATATATATATATATATATATATATATATATATATATATATATATATATATATATATATATATATACATATTGGTAATTTATATGAATATAAATATAAAATGAATACACGAATTAGTAAATGAGAATAAAATTATAAGTTTGTGAATAACGTAGTACCTGGATTATTCTGACAAACGAAACTTCTCTTTCTATCACACCTGGCTTCCACGAAAACCGGCTCCGTGCACAAATGTCGATCCAACAGAAGACATCCGGCTTTGTAGAGTTCACGGCCGTGAAACCAAGGAGGATCGTTCTGGGCCGGATCGGACCTTTGTGTTCTTGGTGCTAACGTCGCGATCGCTTTATTCAGAGCGACCCACTTCCATTGGTTGTCCAAGTACTTGCCGTCTATCCACACGTTCTCGATAACTAGAACATCACAAATTATTCGTTTGCGATCGTTGATATTTTTTGGATACTAGGAAAACGCGGGATTTGCGTTGTGAGATGAGCTTAGAAATATGGAAATGTAGAATGAAAAATATCCTGTCGGCTCAATTTACATCTAGGGACCCTGGATTACTTCAAACGTTCAAAAACCTCACCTGCAATTTGTTGATATTTATAGTGCTGCAACCTGTCGCATATACACTTTGCCAATCTGATTGATCCAAATATTCAATGAAATGTACACTTTTATTGCGTTTTATTTGTTTTTTCTCATCCGATTGTTGCAAAAATCTCTGAAAAGGTGTTTAATAGTATTTTTCATATTTGATGATGATTTGAGTGCTTTTGAAGAATTCTTGTTTTTCAAGTATTTTTCCTCGGGGTTATTCTCATGAGGATTTTTGAAACTTCACGATTTTTTTCCGGAAAAACCTCTCAACCGATTTTCCTGAATAAGAAAATCAGCCTATTCTGGTATCACAGAAGTATGTAGAAGAAGTTTCAATTCGATTGATATTTTTTCCTGAACTGTATGCCGCGCACAAAATTACAAACCAAAAAAAAAAAAAAACATAAAAACATAAAAACCAAGCCCATTTTTTTCGGTATGTGAAATGGAATCTTCGCTACGCTCATCTAGAAACTAGTCTTATTTTTCGAATTGCAATTTGAGAAGAGAAGGAGTGGTGTCGACCCGTTTGTGAATAGGTCACACAATCCAGACTCGGCCTTATTTATTTACAATAGAGCAAATCAAGCATGCGATGAAATTCTCACTATGAAACACATTTTTATTGATTGTAATGAATACTCGACCATCAGACAACAGTTGTCCATGGATACCACATGGATGAAATACTGTCAGATGACTGGGAACGGTTTGATAAACCATTTAATTTTCTTCATTTAATTTTGTATATAATGTCATGTCTAGAAAATTAACATGATGGGACTGAATGAATAGAAAAAAAATTGATGAAATGATCGGTGTCACCGAAAAAGTGGAGAGGTTTTAGTCGGTGAGAATCCGACACTCCCCTCAGTGCAACATGCGGGGGGGGGGTCTCATGCAAGTTTTCCCGTCCTCAGAAAAAAAAAGAAAAAAAATAGTCCTTTTTTTCTCATTTTTATTCCATCCAACAACGTACTGGGTGATGATGACCAAGATCTATTAAAAATAGTGAATGATTGATGAGGTGAGATGAAGAGAAGATTAAATGAAAGGTATTTCAAAAGGTGATTTGGATAGTAGACAGGAAGCGGTCGTGACCTTATAGGTCATTTATGGATTAATCCAGGGCTTCCCAACTGGTGGCCCGCGAGAAATTTTCAAATGGACTATTGAACTATTGAACTATTCCTTGAACGATCCCATGAACTATTGTAAAATCACTACTAATCATTATAACATTCGTGAAGTCAAATTGAGAGTATATTTGGCAAGAGTTGAACTATTGTCACAATTCAAACGGTAGGGGCGGCACTTGAACTGATAATATAGTTGATAATTCCTGACGAAATATCCATATTCTGTCCTACCATTCGGCTTGTGGTAACAGGGGTGCCCATTTGGCAACCTTGTGAGCTTTCCCGCTCGCGCAATCAGTTATATACACCTAAATAAAGACACAAAGACGAGAAATGCAAATTCAATCGTGGAATTTGGATTTCTGAAAAGAACTTCAGTTGTAAAATGCTGAATATTTGTGAATTAGAAATATGTTCTTTGTATACCGACGTACAACCATTGAAAACATGTGAAAAATGAATAGAAATAATTGGAAGATTAATTATGAACCCCACCTCAATTTTTCTCATGAAAATGGTCCTCTGAGGTGACTAGTTGGAAAACCCTGTATTGATCCAAGTATGCACATGAACTACCGAGGAAAACCACGATCATGGTTAATATGATCGACTCGACCCCGGTCTACCAAATGACGGTTCAGCGTTCAAGTCACTGGTCAATCCGTCACCCAATTGAAATACGTTTTACAGTAATCACACAAGAGCTTCATACATTTTGTGGATATACATTCTCCTTCCACATATTATGCTCCTTCAGTTCCATAATATAAATCCTAGCTACAGTCGACTCCTCTTTCACTCGAGCACAATTAAAAAGCCACCTTGATTGTCCATATTTCTACCCAAACTACTTCACAATTACCACTTGATTTCATGAATATACTCGTACTGTTTCATCAGAATGAATTCTGATTGATTCATCATATTACGGTTTAATATTCATAGAAGCCAAATATTCGTACCTTTGTACAAATATTTTTTCAAATGGAACTATCTTATGTTTGATTCAATTTCATCAAATGTTCATGTACTTGAACGAAAAATCAAGCCTCCACCAATGAAACACAAATAAAAAAACGACGACAACAACAACAACAACAACAATGACAACAACAACAACAACAACAACAACAACAACATGAACAAAGACACTCACTCGGCCGTGATCTAATCATCCTCTGCGACAACAGCGTGAAGTCTATCGTGTTCTTGCTGCTGAAGTCTAGCGTTGCCAGACTCATGCCTTGGTCTTTGCAGAACCGCACCGCTTCCTGCCACGTGTACCGTGCGTAGTACAGCGTGTAGTTCCGGACGTCGCCTTCTATTGACGGCGGCTGCATGATCGGCTTGGTCACGTTCTCCGCCGCTGTAATACGTCATCGTCACCGCCATTGTTTTTGTTTTTTTAATACCATCGAAACTTGATACAAAACCATTGTTTCCCAATTAAGGCCACGGATGAAAAGTAGGATCGTTTGTACGGGGCACCACAAGGACGATCTTACCACCCCATTTTAATTATTTGAAACCAATGAACTTCAACACCAGGACTGCGCTGTCGGTGACCATAATTTTCCGCCGCGGATAACAGTCTTTCAGTTTCCGAAAGTTCGGAACACATTATAGGTAAGAACCGTCTCTGTGATATATATACGGACATTACCAGCATTGGTATCAAGAGTAAACAAAACACACGAATTCATTTGTCAGTCACGAAAATTTGATGGAGTAACGATGTAGTGATACTAACATACTTTATCATAATATAAAAAGGTGTACCGACTCCCGTACTAATAACATACTGCCGAGACGAGTGAGTGATGAGATGAGTGAGAAACCATATGCCGAGCATTGAACCTCGGTATAATGAATGACTATTCATTGTGCGAGCCACTGATCTACACGTCCAGGTAGCTTCAGTAACATAAAACATTACTCACTATTCGCTTTAAATGATCATACACAATTGATAATAAGTCAAAATTGGGCCTGATTCTATTTTCACAAGATCATCAAAATTTTATGGGAAGAGAAAAAAAGATTTGGGAACGAGAAAACGAAGAATTGAAGAAATAAATTCTCACAATCCTGAAAAGATCAGATTTGCATTATTTCTCCACAAATTGAATGATTGGATGAAAAAAATGATTTGGAAAAATTTTAGATGAAGAAACGTGGAAAAAATATCAGAAGTTTGCTTCCTTACGCTATTCAGTTGCATCAGTTCTTCACAGTTAGAAATTTTTCATCCAGTATAATTTTCATACTTTCTTAGAGGATTTATATTTCATCGCTTCCTTCTGAGTGTTTTTTTTTTCATGGAATCCCATCCAAACAAGCCTACCGTGTTCTCATTAATCTTAATTGAAAAACAATGACAAAATGTCGAATTTTCGATGTCAATAAAGAAATCAAATCAGTATATTCTTATCCAATTGTGTTCAAAATGACACCATCACTTACCTACTTGACATATGAACGGTCTTTGCAAACCGCATAGCATTGGTACCAATATGTACTTATCGTGGCTTCGTCGATTGATTGCCAAACATTTCTTATCTTGGGACTTCAACAAAGTTGGCTCCTCGACCCAAAACGGTGCTCCATCCATTGGAAACGTGGTGCCATTCTCCGGAAGAGGTATAATTATTTTCTCTCTATCCCAAAGCCAGTTGGTTCCATCGAATTGACCTCCTACCCATAATGTCTCGTACGCTGAAAAAATCAACTATATCTATAATTATCAAAATTTTAATAAAAATGATAATATTGATCGATGATTGATTATTGTTCGCTTAATGACGGCTTGTCTGTGGCACGAACATAATAAATCACTAAACAAAAGTAGGCCAGCAATAGCTAACCACAATTCAAATCTAACCCGATTGTCGTGTTTTCTAGCGTTCGAAACGTCTTTATATAATCGCTGACATTGGCGAATAGTTTAAAAATGTATTAGTGTACGAGAAATTCAATCTCGTTAAGTTATACGCTAGAGAGAGATTCCTGGAGAGAACTGCACCACGCTTCTGAGGCTACTAGAGTCTTCAAATGGGAATACAAACTGGGCGAACCAGCACTGAGCTGAAAGAATAAATGACTCCAGGACAGCACCTCCTGTTCGGCACCTGGAGAGCCCTGAATCGTCTTAGAACCGGCGTCTCCAGATGTAACACGAATAGGTGGGGATCTTGCCAGTGGGGTAGGATATAATTTACCAGTGTGGCGCTTTGCGGGACCACCCTCACCTTCCAGGTTGTTCAGCATTGGGAGAGACAAGCAGTATAGAGGGCCTGATATATAGAAGCAACAAAGCAGTGAATGCTGCTTTTTTTCTAGAATGAGACTATTTGATCTGGATACGGAAATAAAATGATGAACGTAAAGTGTCGTTTGCAGTAGGCCTACATCTTTTGCTGGGCTTCCATCCCTGCGTTATTCGGATTGCGAATTCGCTAAGCGTTTTTTTAAGCCACCATGATCATAAAATGACCAATCATTGATGAAAGTTACGCGATTTCTGATTGTTGAGCTCGCCTCAATTCCACTGCCTTGCGTAAGCGAAACGCAAATCTCGTTCATGGAAGGCCAGCATTTGTCTATGGTACTTCCATATAACCCGGTTTCTAAATCTGAAAACCTATAATCTGTGAACGTACTTATGGCCGACTCAGCTAACGCCTGCGCAATGAATGTGCCCACCGTCTCGTCAATGATCGTCACTAAATGACCTTCGATGATATTGCAAATGACACTGGCTTCGGAACGAGTCAAACGTGCCGAGTAGAAAACGTAGTCACGGCCCAACTTATCCGAATAGCGTTCGGAATTCTTTGTTGATGATATTGGATCTGAAAATAATAAACAGAAAATCAAAAAGAACGAATGTACTCACAGCTGGTGATGTGAAATTACATGAAAAGTCGAATGTGTTGACTGAAAAGTTTATTTAAAAGTTAACGGAAAGTCGTTTATAACACGTCTCACATATAGAATCATTCACGATTTATTAGGTATTTGGGGTGATGAGTTTACCCTTGTGGTACGTTCCCCGTCTGAATTGGTCTTACTTTTTCATACTTAAGGTACGTTCACTGTTCTGCTTTGAGCAACTTGCAACATGCACTCAGCGCTCGAATCTGTTCACTGCTTGTTAAGCGCTTTGACGACGCTGAGCTTTGGCCTCAAATTTTGATCATATCAGTTATCACCCCAAAAATTCTTTCAACTTCCACCAACTATGTGTACAGTCGAATTATGATTCGTATATCCCATCTATTCGCATGGTTTATGAATGATGAAATAAAATGTACGCTTTTCCCATTTGAATTTTGATTTGGCAAAATTGCATACAACACAATTTTTCGTTTTTCTTTTTTTGAGATCTGATATTAAATCCTGATCAAGTTATCAATTGAAAAATACACAATTAAAGTTTGCATTTGATTTTTATATGAGTAAATATGGGAAGAATTTCACTTTTGTGGGTTCTTTTGTTCAAACCAGTACGCTTTGCAGTACACAGCAACAAATCATTGTTTTTTTCATTATTATCGTATTTGTTTCAAAATCAAACACTATCAACTCTCATTCCTCCATTCTTCTATTTCAAACTGACAATAATAAAATAAAATATCCTTGAAAATTTCGACCTGAACCTACCTATAAAATATTCACTGTCGTCGGCTTTGCAGTAACTAGGAGAAGAGAAAATCAAACTGAAAATGTACCACATTAAAATCATTGTCAACCATTCGTTCATTGCTTCAGTAACAGTCGTGTATGTTCACATTGTCACATGATCGTCAACTGAACTTACTGCTAACAAGTAACATTGTCAACATCAGAATCAAATACCAGGCACCACAATAAATAATAACAGCGCTACAATAACATTATGTATATCTTTATTACATTCAAACTCGGCTATTAACAGTTGTTACAAAATTACGATGGATAATAACAGGACAATAGTTCCAAGAACTTGGGAAATTTATAATATCAATATGAAGTAAAGTTTCTTCACTGAAGTATAATTTCAGTGAAATAGTATGGTGAAGTTTAGTTGTTCTTTGATGAGGCCCCGGTAAAACCGAGTCCAGTTAGCTTTATACTGAGACTTGGTCAAACCAAATAGTATCGGTAACCATGGTCATAACCACTTCTAACTTCCAGTTAGAGCTACTTTTAAGTTAGTAATTCGGGCAATGAGAAGCCGGAGGCGCTCAAGATTTCACGCCGCATACTCTCAAGGCCGTAATCATCGAGATAATTATATATTAATTCGATATTTGTTCAAGTTTATTAATAATCAAAGAGGGTATGTTCCCAATCATATAGAATTTTGATTGAAGAAATGATGATTTTCGAATTTATTAAATGGGAAAATACCATACAGAATTTTGTGAAAAAAAGTGAATAAATATTTCAGGATAACAGAATGGAAATTAGAATACGAAATATATTGCAGGTGTGTGCTGGGGAGTGGACTCCGTTTACATTGGAATGATTTCAGCGGGCTAGTCTATGGGCTACTCCTGCACTCTCCTCGTCCATGGGACTGGCTTGGTGAACACGCGAGGGGGGGGGGGGGTTATCGAGCGTCTGCCTGCTCTCAAGGGCAGGAATGACCAAAATAAAAATTACAGTCAAGTTACAGTCAAGTTATATTCATGTGCTGTTTTCACCATGCTCACCAATGGTGAAAAATAATATTGAATAAAGCTAGACACACAACGTAATATCAATACAATACAATCAGAAAAAAACATACTGTTGAAGTAAGGTTGAGATTATTTGAAAAGTACAGAACTGGAGAGGAAGAATAAACAGATATTCAGATATCTAATATTGCAGATATTTATATATTTAGATATCAGATAATTAATAATCAATATTTTAATGTGGATGTCGGGATTGTTTGTCTTTCGAGTTCACTTTGATCCATGTTTTGATGTGAACGAGATTCCACTCCCTCCCCTTCTCCCTCTTCATCACCACCATCACCTTCATCAACGTAATCACCGTCACTTTCATATCCGCCATCAAAGTCATCACCATCACTTTCCTCTACTTCTGCTCCTCCTTCCCCTTCATCACCACCATCATCTTCATCCATGCCATAACCTTCATCAATATCACTCCTTTTCGTCTCATTTGTCTTTTCTTCTTTGCTGCCGCCATCATCAACGTCTACTTTTTCAGTTCCTTCTCCTCCATCTACGCCACCATCTTCATTTCCACCTTCAACGTCATCACCGTCACTTTCTTCTACTCCTTCACTTCCTTCACCTTCATATTCATATTCATTCTCATCTTCATCATCATCATCATCACCGTCATCACCGTCACCATCGTAATCACCCTCACTTTCCTCAACACTTCCATCTTTATCTCCCTTATCATCAGGACCCCCATAATCATCACCTCCAACTTGTTCACCACCTTCTTCACCAGGATTTTCTCCATATGTGTCATCATTATATATGTAATCAACTCCTTCATTGTCATCATCGTTGTCCATAGGTGCTTCCTCGGCAATTTCACCTTTAGCTTCCGGGTTGCTTCTGTCCTTGTGCTTCTTCTTAGAGCCGGATTCAGGACATGTGGATACTTTCTCTAGTTGGAAAAAAAATTAAATTACTTTCTTAGATATAGAATACTTTATCAGTAATCGATTTATTTTTTTGATACTTAAAAAGAGCAAAAAGTGTACGGAGAAATGAGGACCTAACTTTCACTTTGATCACAAAAATATCAAAAAAATGTATCGCTCAGAAAGCAATCAAGTTTAGCTACTGGAACAGAATTTTTTATTATTTGTGCATTTATTTATTAATCATCAATATTTTCTATAAAATATGAATTGAGCACAACTTAATTTAAATCATGAACATGAATATTAATTATACACAAAAGTTGGTACACAAAAGGAAATGGTACACACACACACAAAAAAGTAATTATTCCACATGTACATAGAAATTGAGTGCGATCATGAATAACTTATGAAGTTGAAAAGGAAAAAAGAGGAAAATAATGAAACTCACATAAGCCAAGGCTTGTGTGTGGAAAAGGAGTTGGAGGAAAAAGAAAAATATCTAAATTATTACAAGATGGGGTGAAAGTACATAGGCCTAACGTTGCAAACATGAAATAATACAGATGATACAATTATTTGAAGTTCAACTGGTGGACAATATGAGTAACATTTTGGAAAATAATAGTTCAATTTAGCATTTAAAACTATCTTAATTTTTGTAAAATCATTACTTTGAGAAAACTATACAATTTTTATCCTGTCATCTTGAAAAATCATGATACTCATTCAAAATGTCTGTCCGCACACAAGAGTCACGCTCTTACGCAGATTTCTCGATTCTTTATTCTCCAAGTTAACTTTATTAAATATTACATTTTTTTTTTTTTGGTTTCAGCCGATATAGGCCCTAATTATACGACTTCTTTTTCTTGGCTGTATACATGTATGCGTATTTGAATTTTGATGTTTCATTTGAATTTGAATTGAGAATAAAAATGATTTCATTAATATTATTATTAGTTATACTAATTTTATAAAAAATAATACATAATGCATTATTCTGATTGCAAGCAAATCATAAACAGCTCGAGAATGTTTGTTCTGTTCATATCTAATCACCACCATTGAAAAAAATACATATATTATATATATATATATATATATATATATATATATATATATATATATATATATATATATATATATATATATTCCAATAACATCGAAACTCGATACAAAATCATTGTTCCTCAATCAAGGCCATCGATGAAAAATGGTATCGTTTGGACGGGGCACCACAAGGGTGATCTTACCACCCCATTTTAATTATATGCAACGACTGTATTTCAACACCAGGACTAGAAGCTGTCTGTGTCCATAATTCTCCGCCGTAGAAAAAAAAACTTCAGTTTCCGAAAGTCCGGAACACATTATAAATAAAAACCGTTTCTGTGATATATATCCGGACATTACCAGCACCGGTATTGAGAGTAAACCAAACACACGAATCTCCACTTTGAACTAAGTCTCTTGAGCAATGATCACTCGTCTCCATTAACGGCAGATGTAAAGTTTATCATTATACAAATCGGAAAAAAATGACTGATAAGCCTATAATGAAAAATGGAAATGAAAAACAGTCAAGACTCACGTTTGGATTCACAATAGAATTTCTGTGGCATATTGCAAGCCAATCCATAAAGAAAAACATGTCTTTGATTCTCACGATCCATATTCAAACACTGGAACGCTGACTTCTTCATGTTCCTGGTCGTCCTAGTCAAACATTCGACGGTCACTTGTATATTGTTCGTCACGCCGGTCAATGCTTCGAAGTCTTTGGTTCCAATCTGGCCTTGCTGTTTGCCTCTTCCAGACGCCCAACGCCAAGAAGAACCGTCTTTGTCCAAATGGCCAGCCAGCCAAATATGACGCACTTCTGGAAAACCAATTAAATTACGTCATCAGAAAATGTTGCTAAAAAGATATTAGTTGATTGATAGATAGATATAATATTCATTGTGATGATGAAAACAAAAATGACAAGGTAGAGAGTTGGGAGACCGAGAGAGAGGTGGCAGCAGGGAGTTGTGAATGGAGTAGCGAATCGAGGGGAGGAATGGGGACAAGTGAAAGAAGAGAAATGGTGGAAGAATAGAGAACGGTGGAAGGAGTTTGTAGGAAGAGAAGAAGTTGCAGGAGATATGAGTTGTGAAGATGAAGAAAAAGAAGAGGGGGGAGTAGATGTGAGTCTCAGAAATGGCAGCGCCCGAGAATTGAGAGGCTGCCCTGGTTAACAACGGTGGAAACACCCCGTGACTCAACCAAGTTGGTTATCTGGGAGCATAAATAAAAATAAATAAAAAAGACACGTTACAATGGTGAATGATAAATTATACATATGGTTTGGGACATAATACACAGAAGGTACTCTCAATTGGATCCAAGGAGGAATTGAAAAACTATAAAAACCATCAATTATAAGTCTCATACATGATATGATAGTTTCATAATAATGATGAGGTACGATGATTTGATAGTTCGAAATAGTAATGGCCTGATTGTGGAATTTGTACACACATTCATTACATTTTGTCAAAAGATATCAAGCCTGGTGATTTATTTTATCTGGATGAGTTATTTTCCAGACTATGCTGGCCATTTTTGAAGCAACATGAGAAGTCTTAGAGAGAGGCTAGCATAGTCTGGCTTCAAGTCAGCATTTCTATCATAATTGAAATATATATTATATTCAGCTTACATATTATTTCGAGGAATTTTTCTTCATGGAACGACTTGAATTATCCGAAATTAAATCGAATAGCATCCCACATGATAGGTCATTTGAGCATGCCAAACAACTCATGTATATTCACATAAATATATGTACTGTACATGTATATATATATATATATATATATATATATATATATATATATATATATATATATATATATATATATATATATATACATATATATATATATATATATATATATATATATATATATATATATATATATATATATATATATATATAGATATATATATATATATATATACATGCATATATACATATATATATATATATATATATATATATATATATATATATATATATATGAATATATTTATATATATATATATATATATATATATATATTTATATATATATATAAATATATATATATATATATATATATATATTTATATAAATATATATATATATATATATATATATATATATATATATATATATATATATATATATATATATATATATGTTTATATAAATGAATATGTATATTGGCTTTCTATAGATACGCGATTTTAATGTGATATTTAGTTACCCTCATCAAAATGTGCCATGCCGTCAGCAACTTGTCTTAAAACATTGTCATCCTTCAGCCTATTTTCCAATGAGAGTAATGTACCATCCTCGAAACAGTCCATACACCTCGACTGAGCGAGCTGCCATGGCCTTGGAATCGTACTGATGTGGAGGCTCATCTCTCCCTTGGCACCAGTGCCGACTTTTATGAACTCGGTCGATTCTTCTTTGCTTTCGACTGGAAACGAAAAACGGGGAGAAAATTCTCAGGACACAGAATGGGGGCGGTTTGTTAGTGGTCGGTGAATTGATAGTGCATAGGAGTAAATTCAGCGAGAGATCATTTTTTTCGTGATACGTTCTCAATGGTATACGATATTAAAATTCCATCACGGGGAAAAGACTTTTTCAACACCTTGAAGAATATGGTATAAGTAGTTTATATTGCAGAAATTCACCCGTGAATGTGTTAGAATCCGATGTTGAGAATGTCACTTCACATAATTCTGAAGATATTGGAGATATTTGCGTTATTTCTATTTTCAGAAATTGTATATCTAATCTCGTTCAAAAGTCAACGTCAAATAACTAGTATTCCGGTAAATCAACTTCCGTACACTCGTACGCGATAAAAAGCGAATCAGCTTGTTATTATTCATGATTAGGTGAATAATTATTTATTAGGTTGATTAGGATTTATTAGGATTGATTAGGTTGAAGATATCAACATTCGTGTGTTTATACTGAAAGACTTTTATCTACGGCGAAAAATTATGGTCACAGACAGCGCAGTCCTGGTGTTGAAGACCATTAGTTTTAAATAATCAGAATGAGGTGGTAAGATCGCCCTTGTGGTGCCCCGTCCAAACGATCCTATCTTCCATCCTTAGCCTTAATTGGGGAACAATGATTTCGTATCAAGTTCCGATGTTATCAAAAAAAAAATTGATTAAGTGGGTATGTGATTTGTGTACTTTGACTAGCAATCAACTAATCAGTATATTATCATAGATTAGTACAACATGCTCTGAGTATACATTTTAATTAGTAGGTGGTCCATCCTTATCAGAATCTTCGAGTTTTTGAATATTCACTTAGTACAATCTTTCTAGTCTGATGGGGCCTGGACTGTCGGCTACTATCGAGCTGCTGTCGGCTGCTGTCGCCTACTGTCGGCTACTCTCGGGCTACTGTCGAGTCACTGACGAGGTCCAGTCGGCTAATGACGGCTACTGTCGGCTACTCTCGGGCTACTGTCGAGTTATTGTCGAGGTCCACTCAAGGTCGAGTTAACTTGAGGTTAACTTAAGGTCAAGGTCGAGGTTACTGTCCATTCGGCTAATGTCGGCTACTGTCAGCTACTGTCGCCTACTGTCACCTACTGTCGGCTACTCTCGGGCTAATTTCGGCTACTCTCGGCCACTCTCGAGCTTCTGGTAGTGTGGCTATGAAAAATAGCTGGCTTGTTGAAAAATGAACAACATCACGATACTCGCTCACAAAATTAACGCCCCAAACGCTCATCGGGGCATCCTGTCGTCATTCGTGTATATATATATATATATATATATATATATATATATATATATATATATATATATATATATATATATATATAAATATATATATATATATATATATATATATATATATATATATATATATATATATATATATCAATACTTGAGAATGTGATAACAGTTTTTCATGTGAGCTGAAAAGGACAAAACATCACGGGTCATGTTCACTGTTGAATAGAGCATCATAGTCTTCACCATTGCATTTCGAAATTTAGATCTATATAAATTCCATATGACATATGAACCAAATAGTAAACAATTACATTTTTGATGAAAAGAAAATTGACTTGAGTTGAACGGAAACACTTTACTGTAAAAATAAATTGTGATTTTTACTTTGGCAGATGAAACTTCGTTGTCTGTCGCACCTAGCTTCCACAAACACCGGCTTATCACATAAATGCCGATCAAGCAGTAAACACCCCTGTTGAAAGATGTTTGCTCCACGGAACCACGGCGGGTCATTGTTGGAAGGATCTTTTCTATCTTCTCTACCACCGGGCGCTATCGTAGATATCGGTTCACCTTCGGCTACCCACATCCATTGGAACGGAACGGGCTCAAATTTACCATTGATCCAAGCGTTTTCAATCACTGTAAGGATTTACAAAGATTTGTTCAAATTTGACTGTTCCTGGAGAAAAGCAACATTTTGAAAACAATTAGGACAAGTCTTCATCGAGGAAAATGGAAAACTCATGTTTTTGTTCAGAATTTGATTCAAAATATGCCAGTTCTTCATATCTTTATTTTTTGTTCTCATGTTTCAATTATTTTTCAGGTTTTTGTATTTTGTTTTCAAGGTACATACATTACATCCTTGGAATGAATATATGTGAAGTATTGGTGATTAGCGGTCTTGGGCTGAGAAGGGTTTTATCGTGACGTAGTTACATCGATTCTAGCCGAACGATCGCACGGAAATAACCGACCAAACGAACGTAATCGACCTTTCAAACCATTTTGTAATCTTGATGCACTTACCAGGACGTGACCGCAACATGCGTTGAGACAAGAGCGTGAAATCTGAATCTGGACCGGCTGCAAAGTTCAGTGTCGCTAGTTTATGCCCCTTATCGAGGCAGTACGCCACTGCTTCGTGCCACGTAACTCCAGCGTGATAAAGTATATATCTGTGCTTTTCGCCGGTGATCATAGGTGGTACTTCGACGGGTTGTTTCCTGTCTAGTGATTTAGCTGGGAACAAGGATAGTTTTTGATAGAAGTACTTTTTTAAGAGTCCATGGGAGTCGATTCAGTGAAATATCACTTTTGGTGATAACTTTTGAAATGAGTGAGATATCGAAATTATAATACGGAGTAAACTTACATATTGATTATATCTTCAAGATGATATAAAATATAACTATATAACTCATATCGCAAATTTGTCAATCGTATACAGCTAAAAACACATATTCTAGTCGTATATACGCTTGACAATTATGCAACATGAGTTATGTATCATATTTCATACCACTTCCAAGGTAAAACTCATCCGTGTTTTCTAATTAAAATTTTGATTTCTCATACCGTTCAAAAGTTATCACTAAAGAAGTGATATTTCGCTAGTACGACTCCCATGGACTCTTGAGTATGTAATTCATTCATATTGATGTCAAAGGACATCATAACACCGAAAATAGATTCCAATGAAGGATGGCAATATTTATTGACCTAAATTTGGAGGAAACTAGAAATCATTATCTCAATTCCAGAAATTAAAATCAATTCATTTGTCCTCCAGGACCCGGTCTTTTTTATTGAATCGTGACGTAGACATTACTCGACACTGTTCATGTTTCTATACAGATTCAGTCATGCCTATACGTCATGACTCATGGTCTCTAGAGTCATAGAGGACAAAAATAATAAGTCATAATTCTGAAATTGAGATGATAATAATATTAATGATGGTTCAATTCATTGACCCTTTCACATAATATGAGTCAGTGTCATGATCCTAAGGCAGAAAAGGCATTACAAATCATTACAGAATAAAATGAAACTTTTCACAGAGTAAAAACAGTCTTCCAAAAAAAATTGGTGTAGACCTCTTTTGAAAACAGATACACATTTTTTCTTGGATCCCATGGGTGGATTGCAGAGACGGAGTTTAAACCCTGGCCTACCTTAGACGCCGTCTAAGTAAGAAATTGCATTGCAGCCACAATGCAATTCTTACTTAGACGGCGTCTAAGGTGAGCCGGGGTTTAAACTCCGTCTCTGCAATCCACCCATATGCATCGTATGAGTCACGTCACAGTGACGTATATATCGGTACAATAGACTTCTGTCAAGTGACGTCACCCAATGTTGAAAGAGACAGACAACAATGTCCACCAGTTGGAATTGACCAATCAGAATATTTGATAGTCCACCAGTTCGCTGTGTTGCTATGGTAACGATGTTTGTCATTTGTTATGTGCCAAGAGCCTATAGCTATAATCCAACTGATATACTCACGAATGCTGCAAATGAAATGTCGTGTCAAATCACACGGCAGGGGCGATATCAGATAACTGTCGTGATCCAGTCGGTTCAAGGCCAAACAGGATTGAGCTTCAGATTTCGATTCAGTCGGCTCTTCAACCCAATACGGATACTCCTCCATTGGGAATATTGCTCTTTGATTCGGCACTGGAATTCTTTTTTTACTGCCAATCCATACCCAATCATTGTCTTGATATTGGGCGCCAACCCAAAGTGCCTCGTATCCTGGGAATATCAAAAATCTGTGGCTGTTATTTCATAAAAGGAAAAAAAATGTATTCATAATATCCGAACTAATTATGTGTATTTATGATCATTGGTGTTGAATTTTTTACCGAGATTTGTATCATATTTTTGTATTTTATTGAGACATATTTCGAAAATTCAAATATATCTTATGGAAAAATTATGTGTATATGCCTACTGAGAGCATGTAAGGGATAACTAGTGAATTGACCAATTATAATTAGTGACTTGATCTCTTATCACATTAGTATTTGTATTTGTATTTGTATTTGTAATCATTCAATAATATCGCTTATTGAACAAACAAAATACAGAAATGAGAATACAGAATGAGGGACGTCAATGAATTGAGATTAAATTTGAAGTGAAATTGAAAGTCATTTAAAGTAATGTATCCTATTTTTCATCTGCTGCTATGCTACTAATACCATGCTGTCATGCATTATACTCGTTACTCAAATAATGATAAGATAAGACTACCCAATTACAAGTAATTTTCACCCGGCTTTGATACATTTTCAACATCTGACCAGATTTTGATTAAACAGTGATTATGTTCAGACTATTCAATTACTTCTAAGCCTGGCCTTCCATGAACGCGATTTGCATTTCGTTTTCGCAAGGCGGTGCAATTGAGGTGAGCTCAACAATCAAAAATCGAGATACTTTCGTCACTGATTGTTCGTTTTATCATCAAGGTGGCTTGAAAACCACTTAGCGAATTCGCAATCCGAATAATGCAGGTATGGAAG
This sequence comes from Brachyptera risi, assembly GCA_964007535.1. Lineage (NCBI taxonomy): Eukaryota > Metazoa > Arthropoda > Insecta > Plecoptera > Taeniopterygidae > Brachyptera > Brachyptera risi. Next base: position 17,981,255 of record OZ023333.1, on the reverse strand, counting down.
CCCGGCATTATACCGTATTGTCAGTATTGAAATATCTGCCTTCCCTAACAAGACGTGACAATCTGGGAAAACAAAGAGGCTTTTTGCAGAAGTTGGGAGTGAATAAAGAAATCGAGCTAAACTTGACATTTCCAGTGATCGAAAATGCTTACACCTTCCGAAGATACACAACTAGTAACGAGCGGGTCATCGGCCACCCCCCGAATTCGTTCGGGAGGGTTCGGCTGCTTCGTCCGAGCCCGAGTGGCTAAAATAAATGAAACGGCTAGAGCCTTCAAGCCATGTTATTACTGCAGCTCAATGGACAGCATGACTGACTCCCATGCCAGGGAGCTCTATTCGCGTCCCGCTTGTGCTTAATTTTTTTATTCTTCCAAATTAGTTTCTCCAGAGTTTATATATGAAGGAACATGGTCAATTATGTTTAAAAAGTCAGATTGCTGACAGTGGTTTAGGTTATTGAGTTAGGTTAGTGTATAAACCTCGCGTTATACCGCCGGCAGGCAGAACAGAGCTTATATATCGAGAAATGGTGCACTCTAGCAGTGAAAATTACAACTAAACTATCCTTTCGAACGAAGCCGAACCCTCCCGAACTAATCAAAGGGTGGCCGGCGACCCGCTCGTAACTAGTACTGCACAGGTAATAATCCTCACCGAGGGCCGATTCGGATAGCGCCTGCGCGATGAAGATCCCGATTTCTTCTTGCTCAAGGCCCACTAGACTACCATTACGAGTGGTACAAACGACACTGGCTTCGTCCCACGACATTCGGCTGGTGAAGAAAGCGTACTCGTTGCCTTCTTTGTCGGTGAAGTGCTCAGCGTTTTTACTGTATGATGAAGGATCTGAAACATTGAGTCAAAATCCGATATATTTGCATTAATTGAAATGAATACACTATGGCTCTTTTGTTGTAATATTGTTGTGAAATTGTTTGGAGTATTCATGTGATAATTATTGTTAAGAGGCTACTTTACATCTCACAACCTATGAGTAAAACCTGCAGTGAACGAACAAAACAGGACAAAAAGCGTCAATACAGGCCTTTAGCTCCCAACACATGGTGAGTCAACGGTAGAACCAATCAGTCTGATTATTTTTGAAATGAAACAACAATGAGTATATCTGTGCCTCTGCGTTCACTAAAAATCATATTTAATCATATAATAATCATATTCTATTAAATTACTGTGAAACAATCGTAAAAACAATGAAAAACAGGTAGGGACATGTTGATTTTTGACAATTGTTCTGAAAGAGTTGAAAATCAAAATACAATAATACCAGAAAATCATCATAATATTTGTGAGGCGGCAACCCTTTGATATACGCATGGTGCAAAAGGAGAGCACCATCTTGCTTATCCCGTTACGTTATTGATATTCAGAAGGACTTTGATTCAGGCACTGGATATGAGAAAAGTTCAGGCAGGCCTACACCTGACAATAATCAGCTTAAACAACGAACATGACTGCTGTTACCCACTATTTAATTTCATCAAGTAGTACGGGTTTTCAAAATGGAGTTACGTCCTGTACGACAGTACTATCTACAACTTCATGATCATAGATTATATTAGGTTAATGGTGATATATTATATATTGAATTTCAACATATTCAACTTGAACATTGAGAGCTTGTGTACGGTTGTAAATTCAAATTCAAATGCAAGATTATAGTAGTTTTCTGGATCAAGATGTACATATTGATGGAAAAGAATGTTACAGTATAGAGCCTGTAATATTCATGTATGTGCAAACTGCCTCTTTACTTTTCTAGTGTACACAAATTGTATTTACATGAAATTATATTGATGGTTTCCATGCAGTATAAATTGGATTAGTATAGAGAAACCTGATCTCAAATATCAGAATTTTTTGTCCTCTCTCATACAAAAGATATCTCCGATAATCTACATTCTATATCCAAATGACAGTACAACATGGAACTTGTTTCGCTACTTCCTCTCATGTATATAAACACTGAAATTATTTACTTGTAGAATCTATATGTTTGAATGAAACTGAATATAAAATGTTGAGAATAGAACATCTTATAAATCAATGTTATCACAGAGTTTTTCAACTTACCAAGAAAGTAGTCATATTCTTCATTGTCACAGTAGGAATATAATGGTAATAAAAGTGAAATTACATAAAAAAATATCATCATCGCTCGTCTTTTATGACATTTCCTTCACATTGCAACTAATACGTCCATAATACTATATTCGTCACCAAAAGCACGTTTGTTATTCTTACTGTTTAAAACTTGCCCAGCAGTACCATTGTTTTCAATGCAGGGTATCCATGATACCAGGTTGAATAGTGGTACCAATAGCGTAAACAATTTTTTTGAATGTTTTTATATTGGGTTTAACGACACACTTTACTAATGACTGCGATCTATTGGCGTCGGTGAATGATATATAAGATGGTGGGATGATGAAACGAAAGGTTATTCAATCAGGTGTTTTTGTATAGTAGGAAGGAGTCGTTTCGTTCGTGGCCCATTATTAGGGAACTATCCCAGTATTGACCTGAACCACAGAAGAAAACCACGAGACACTCTTGTCAGGATGGTCGACCCTGGCGGGAATAGAGCCCCGATCTCATTATATATCAACCACTCGGCCACTCGTTTCAATTCGTAAACATTTACTTTCATTGTATCAACATGTGCAACATGCGAAAGAGGCATTGTTTCCGCGTCACCTGGTGTTGAAATTTTCTCTTCACTCCTGTTCCATAGCTACTCGCCATCTTTGAATTGAGCTAAGACCCAGAGAGCGTCGTGACCTTGAAAAAATACCTGCCTTCAAAATGTATGGATGGAATTTGTGGATTATCCATACACCTTTCTCATATTGTCGTAATTGTTTATTTTCACAAATACATTGCCTTGATCAGTGATTCTTTCTGGATTCTGATGGATGATCAAATACAAATTTTGATGACGAATGTACACTATGAAGAAATCTTTTTCAAAAAAATCGGAAGAAAAATCACCAATTTAACATTATGAACATTATCTGTTGTTGCTCAACTATTCTTCTCGTTTTCTAATTGCTCATCTTCCTTTTGATCCGTATTTGAAGCATCTATCTCTTCAGCATCATCGTCCAAATGTCCCCCACTCTTTTCATCTCCGGGTGTTTCGGTGGTGACATCCTCTTGCTCGTTAATGGACATTTACCTCTCCTCTATCTTTACTGCGTTCATTCCGTCAACTATATTAGTATCGTAATCCGGTTCTGCAGTAGTAGTACTCTTAGGCTTATTGATAAGTTTAGTGGTAACCTTAGTAGTAGGTTTAGTAGCAGCCTTAGTAGTAGGCTTAGTGGGGGTAGTAGGCTCAGTAGTAGACTTAATAATGGGGGTAGGAGGCTCAGTAGCAGACTCATCAATGAGCTCAGTAGCAGACTCATCAATGGGCTCAGTAGCAGACTCATCAATGGGCTCAGTAGTAGACTCAGTGGCAGACTCGGTAATTGGCTGAGTAGTAGACTTATTTCCAGTTTTTGCTGTATCGGTGATGGTGCCTCCGCAACTAGAAGATTTGGCTAGAAGGAAAGTATTGTTTAGTTGTTTCTATGTCACAATATTCCACCGCAGTTCGTCCCCAGTTTTCGGGAAGAGTTTGTGCGTGATGATAGACATTTATCTTTGATATACATGTGTTATATACTGAAGCTCATTGAAATTATATGTATCATAGAACGTTTTATAATTGGAATCAAAATTTCCAAATGCCTCTTTTTCATACATGAGAAAGGAAATACAATTATAAAATGACTTGGTCATTTTGAGTCGGAAAGTATTTTCATTAATTTGGAATATATTTGTATTTCGAAAAAGTATCAGGATTATTGTTGACGTAGAGTAAAGGTTCACTAATTACTATATCATCGTTGTTGATAGAAGTCTTCAAACTATTCGTGATTGTATGTGTATGTTTTCATATCTCCTCAAGCTTTTGACTTGTGTGTCGTTTGAAATTCTGGACAGTGAAAATCTCATCATTTTCATTTATATCATTATTTTTTTATTTTATCCATTCATTGAATACATTCACGTTCAAAACTGGTGACAATATATTAGTCCTTTGCATTACCGTTTTTACGGTTTCAGAATTGGGACAAATCATCAATCATCATGAATCAGATGAGAGATTGCAACGAGACCTTTCTGAAAAAGTATGATATATCAAAGGCGATGGTAGCCTTCTATGTCAAAATCAAGGTCAAAGGTCAAATTTGGAGTTATTCAATTATTTTTCAATTGATAAACGAGAATGCATTTCGATTTTTCAAGTATATTAGAAACATGTTTCATACTTTTTTGATACCGTACGTGAATGAATTGAAATTAGCAATTCCACATAGTTTGACTTCTAATTTGGTCAATTATTTGGATGTATGCGAAAATTGTCATTTCATCAATTTTTCATTGTTTAATCGATTATCACAACATAAGAACGTAATTTATCGATCGAATTGGGTATTTGCACACTGAATAATTTTGTTCCATCCATATTCAGGTGTATTCAAGGTCGAAGGTCAATATGTGTGGTTGATTGACTTTTTTAAATATCAAGCAATTATGCTTGTGGGTACTCTAACGACAGAAAAATTCAATGGGAGCAATTGTGACGATGATTATTGTTTCCTTCTGACGATCCCAGTAATAGCTAGTATATTTGGGGATACGGATTAGAGGGTATCAATGAAAATATTGAGTGATGTTGAGTGAAAAGATGTTCACAATTGCCCATGCCTATAACGGCACTCGTATCAACTTCCAGAGATGACTGACCATAGTTCCCAAATCGTAGTCGTATGAGACTGAGCCACGGAGGGTTGCGAAGAGATAAAGTTCATAAAAAACTGAAAACAAAACTTGTGATATAGAGTATGGACACAAGTGGATTCATAATCACATGGAGTCGTCAAAAACTCATCTATAAACTCATTCTCTCCTTGCTGCAAGGAATAATGGTACAATTCAATGTTTGAAAACTGACGAAGCCAGAGAAATATATACTGTACTTCTTCTATGATTATTATTCTGGCCAGAAATAAATTCGCGATAATATATTCCAATTCAAATTGTTACCTCAAGATCACTGACCGAATAATCAGACAGCAATTATAGTTGATACCACAATCTTGATTATCAGTATTTGTGCAATATATCAACATATATAAATCTCTATCTAAATGAATCATTGCACTCAATATCGTCTGCCGGCCAATCACAGTTCAACAGAGCTGGACATGACCGTTTTCATTCTGAGCAATGAGACTGGAGTCACAGTTTCCGATCATCCATCCAATATCGAAACCAACATAGTGCATAGCCAAGTGGGTTGATAATGATTCAATACGCTAATTATTAAAAATCAAAACCGGACCTTGGCAATGTATTTTTATTGGAATTGATGATATGTAACATAACCAATCAAATCGAATCAAATCTTTTCAAATCTGGTTCCATAATGAACTATATTTTCATTTTTTGAAGCCCGGTATTTTCAAGTCCAGTAAGACCTATTAGGAGACTTAGTGAAAAGATAACATCGGTGACCATGGTGATGGCAGGTTTTAACTTCCGGTTGGTGCTACTTCCACGTTGATACATCATACAGTGTGTGAACTTCCGGATCTTGCTATATTTCATCCTTTTTTGGAGTCTTTCTTGGAAACCTCTTTAGTTGACGAGTCGCAGGAAGATTTTTTGTCTAGTGTGAGCATGAAACAAAATATACAACATTTCAAGCACATGTTTTTGCGTGTTCGGATTATATTATATCTCATATATATATATATATATATATATATATATATATATATATATATATATATATATATATATATATATATATATTTTTTTTTTTTTCTTCTTTTTCCATGCATACATATATATATATATATATATATATATATATATATATATATATATATATATATATATATATATAATTCAAACATTGAATTATATAATTTTCGGATTTGTTAATGAATCAGATATCCATACTAGAAAGAATGGCGTCACTTTTGTATGATTATTTCATTCTTTAAGGCAATCGAAATGATTTATCTCAACTTCATTTTCATGGGCGGTCCAGAAAAGATTTTCCAGGCCTTCACTGAGACTATCACTTAAAATAACGTCCCGAGTCCAGCTTGCTGCAAAACTCTGAGACTTTTGATTGAATAATGTTCTCTAGGAGAGCCAAGAACCATATGGGAATACAGGATAATAACAAATAGCCCCTTTACACGAGCAAGATTTTCTTTCTGGTAATAGCAAGATATCTTGCTCATATTCTCTTCATCGTGTAAAGACTCCGTCAAGAACTTTTTCGATCACCATGCCATCTAAAGTCATCCACAGTGAACTACTCAAGCCTCCGCGCTCATAGTGGTACATCTACGAAACAAGAATTCAACCTCAATTCGATGTTATGCCTAGGCTTACGCCACTTTCCTCCCAACTATTAATAACGTTTATCACAAGTTGACATATCACATTTGTAATTGATGAGCATATAGACTTGATGAGCGGTGCCGATTTGTTGACTTGATTTTTAGGTTCATGGTAGGGCCTATGCTAGCTAGGTCTATGTCTAGTTTAGTTCATATTTAGTTCTGTTTAGGGTTAGGTTGAAGGTTTATGTGCCTAGTCGTGTCCTTACTCCACATAGGTAAACTTGACCATCTTATAAAAACTCATTAAACCCAATAAAGTTAACCCAACACAACCCTGAAACAAATCATCGCAGCTTATTTATAATGGGTCCATAATAACATGTATATTATTCGAAAGGACTATTTTTGAGTTATTTGCCACCCCCATTGGCCAGTCTCATCTATCGCACTGCGTTAGAAATTGAAGTCAGTCAAGTCACGTCAGGCGTCGGTTCGAGTCCCGCATAATGTACGGGTTTTTGTGAACTTCTTCTCACTTATCATCACTTCAGCATCACTCTATCGTTTTATTATCACCCATTCATTCGTACTTCCGTATGACTCAGCTGTTGATGGGTTTGTTAAGCAGCATTGAAATTAGGTAGGCCTTATTCAAAAGGCCATATGATTCTGAGTTTGGGCTTCTGTCAAGTAACAAAGAACTCAAGTTCAAGGAAGTTGTGATGTGAAATATAAACCAGGTAATGGCCAAATTCATCATCATATCATAGGCCTAGGTTAGGTCATTAAGTTTTGTATGTTGAAAAAAACCCAATGTTGAGCCTAGGCTTAGTGGAAACGCTTCCTAAACATGAACCTGGCCATTGAGTTTCAATGATTGAATGTTTGCACCCGGTATTAACTCTGATTATTATTGGATGAAACTCATCGACTTTATAAACTGACTTTATGTCTTATTTCCGAGTAAATCAACCTGACCTAAAAACTCAATATGCCTTCACTTGACAGTTGTATTTTGTGCAGTAAAGACAACAAAGTGTAGTGCAGTTAGCGTTCTATATGGTCGATATTCATTGAAATATAACATATGCGAGGCACGTGAACGTCATAAGAAAACTAGGTGATCAATGACGAATGATCATGTGACAACGCATGCGTCAGCCATTCGTTGATTTCGGGCAATATGGCCGGAAAGTAGAGCCTAGTCCAACTTGAGGAAAGATCTTACCGCTGGGAGCAAGAATCTTGACGTCGTGTGAAGGCGTAATACGAAATATGTGTCTTCTACTTTTATGAGCAAGATCTTGTCCTAAATTCCTGATCGTGTGAAGGGGCTAAAAGTAACGGTCTCTTGAAACGCAAAAATGTGACCTATTGTTGATCCACCTCAAAAGCATTGCTCGTATTTTGTGCTAACAAAAATGGAAATACTCAAATACTGGACATGTTGCTATGGTATTTAGCTCTACTGGTGATAATCGATCACAATCCTTAGGCCTACTATCTTGAAGCTAGCAAGGCCTCGGACGTTATCTCAAGTGGTAGTCGCGGTAAGGGTCCAAGTTCGTTGAAACATATGTTCGAACTTTTACCGAGCAAAAACAATTTTTTAAACACTCGATGCAGAAGAAAGAGGCATTGGTGAGGAAAAAAACAACAAAATACTCATATTGAATACTGTTTTTCATGTAAATGTGTATATTCGGGTGGATTCACTCCGATCACTTCAGCCAATTCCTATAGAATTTAATTTTTCATCTCATCTGAAGAAACGCATAGCTCATCAGTTATATAACTTGGCTACGGAACAGGTTGATTCGATTCCGCGTAGAACTCATCCATAGAGAGAGCGGTTGAAAGCTGAAAATGTGTTCAACGTGGAAAGAGATGCACGCTGAATCGAGTCGAACCAGAATCTAACCAAGCTGAACATCTATCATAACTTATATTCAAACTCACCTGTCGACGTACACAAGTAAACCTGTGGTAAATTGCAAGCTAATCCATAAAGAATAACATGCCTCTGATTCTCTCTATCCATATTCAAACACTGGAATGCCGATGTTTTCATGTGTTTCACTACTTTCGTCAGACAATCGGCGGAGACTTGGATATTCTTAGTGTTACTAGCCAACTGTTTGAATGAATCTTCGGTGATAACTTCACCTGGCTTGTCTGTATAGTTTCCACCTTTCAACACCCAATTCCATCTGTCTCCTGTCGTGGATAAATGACCAGCTAGCCAAATGTGACGTATTTCTAGAACATTGTCAATAAAAGAGCATTCGTTATAATGTCAGACTGTATAATATATTGTATCAATATTTCTATCACTTTGAAACCATCACCACGACTACCACTTGAAATAACGTACTGGGCCTAGCTAGCTCCGAATGGACTCCGATTGGATAATTGTATCTAGGAAAGCTGGGCCCTAACCTAATAAATGTCGTGCTAGTGCTAGCTAGCTCCAAGAGGCTAGGACTTTGATTGGTCAATATCTCCCAGGGTAGCTACCTGTCATGGCAACATGTCTGGTCTCTGTGCATTTTCATTGTTGTAGCACAAAATCTTAGAGCTTCTCTTGAGGTGAGCTACGAAATGTGATGACTTATTCAGTCCAAGAGGCCGTGAATTTGTTTTCATCATATTTTGTCATTGTTGGTAGCTTTTATAGTGAACATTAACCAATGGGCGTCCCAGTTTCTTCCAGCCAGCTAGCACTAGCATGAAATTTATTAGGTAAGGATCCAGAATACCATTGCAATACGAGATATTAACAGATTCACGGTCTCTTTTGGAACGCAAAAATTTGGCCAATTTGTATGGCATCTCAAGAGCAGGGATAGAATTGTGTGCTTACAACAGTAGAAATACAGAAGGACTTGGCATGTTGCCATAGTACATATCTCTTCTAGTGAAAATAATCCAATCACAGTCCTAGTCTCTTGAAGTTAGCTAAGGCATAGGACACTATTTTAAGTGGCAGTCACTGTGAGGGTCAATGAAACCATCTATGTGACAGAAGTAAATATAGCCATATAGAAAGTATATGACGAAGAAAATAGGAAGAATATAGACAGAAGGGGATGCTGTCATATAACAGAAGGAAATTTTCGATCACCTTTGTCGAAGTGTGCCATGCCGTTTGCTACTTGTTTCAATACGGTGTCATCCTTCAAACGACCCTGAAGTGACAACATTGTGCCGTCCTTGAAGCATTCCTTACAGCGAGCCCAAGCGTTCTTCCAAGGTCTCGGTGTCTTGCTGATGAAGAGATCGTCGCCCACGTTAATGAATTCTCGATCTATCAGTCTATCTTCTGAAAAGTTATTAGAAACAGACAATATGTTATTCAAACATTTCATTTCATCGTATGTTATGGGAAACAATATTGTGTTGTATATTTTACAATATTTATTGCACAACATTCATAATGTAGTATTTGTAGTGCTGATCTCTCTTCATTAGGAGTCCATGGGAGTCAATTTGTCGAAATATCATTTTTGTGTGATAACTTTGAAATGGTATGAAATATCGTAATTCTAATACGCGAGAAACACGAATAATTATAATAGCTTCGAGATGATTTATTACTATCCAAGATGGCGCATAATTGTCAAGCGAATACAGTTGAAATAGTTGTTTTTTTAGCTATACGCTTGACAATCACGTGACATGACTTGAATAATTAAAACTCGAATTATCCTAAAGCTGTTATATTTATCCGTGTTTTTCGTTCATGAGAATTTCGATATCTCATATCGTTCGAAAGTTATCATCACAAACTGATATTTCGCTAAATCGACTCCCGTGGAATCTTGAAGTGCCGTGAAATTATGCAACTCCGATTCCAGGAGTGCCTCTCTTTTCAGTGAATGACCATATGTAGGTCTGACGTAGCCATGTATGTATTCTCATCAGATATATTATCATAACACATACACTGCCTGTATACTTTTTCCTTCTCACAACTCCAGATAATTTCCCACTAATTTTCCCTTTTTTATAAACTGCTGGAATGATGGAAAGGAGAAGGCCATGGCCCAATATCAAGATAATCCCAGAATTTGAATCAACGATTGAAGGAAACCATAGAAAAACACTCAGTTAGAATGGGCAACAATGACGGCAATATAATCCTGATCTTCTGAATGAAGTTTGAGCGCGATGGAGACTGATATACGCTCGTCAAAAACTATGACCATAAATAGTAAAGAAGTGATAGAGATGCGCGAACAAGCAAGAGTCTAAACAATCAATGAACAAGGAGTACACTTACCCTTTTGTTTTATCATTATCGTATTGAAATGTTGAAAATTTAGAGAATTCAAATTCAAACATTGTTAATACTGTATCGGCTGGCTTGACTTTATACTATGTAATGACATCGTTTAAATGGTACGGTCCATTGGAGATAATCATTCGTAATAATAATTTAATTCAGAAAATTCAATGAATTTTTCACACCGTATATCAAGTGACCATGCAGTGACCGATGATCGTTAGCATATCAATATATTGTATGAGAAAAAAAAATATGGTGAATGATTAAGGGAGTGCATGCACAGTGCTTATGAAAATAGAGAAAATCATCCCCACAATATTTGTCTGTAATAACATACTAGTTAAATCGAATAGAAAGTAATCCAAAACCAAGATAATTGTATGTTCTTCAATTATTGTGACATTCTATCTCTGTGAATTATTATTATTATCATCAGCTTTATTTATTTTCATATACATGAGAAGCATAATAATAAATTGGCGAGGTTCGGTACAAGTCCGATCGTCCACCTAACCATACTATAAACTGAGAGGTTAACATTTTATAAAACAGTATGAATAAGTGATTATTTAAAATGTCATATGAGGCATCTAACAAAACAATTACTAATAAGAGTTCTTTGTATGGAGTATAAAAAGTAAGTACAATAGTAAATTCAATTAGTTCCGATAAAATACGTCAATGAATCACATCACATTGGTGTTATTTATTCACGTATTATCTTGAAAATGATCAACATGAAAATGAAATGTCATATTAATTGAAGAGCACAATATTATCCTGGGGTTGATATACATTTTATTCAATCACACTGGTTCGTGGACATGGGAGAAAAATTGTGAAATGGATTTCTCCATTTTCATAGGCACCGTGCTTGCACCCGTTTGATACCAATTTATTATAGTATACATTATTCCATCTGTTTTTTTTTTCAAAAAACTATAACCTCACTTGAAGTAAACTAACCTGGAACCTCCTGGCAAATAAAACTGCGCTTTCTGTCGCACCTAGCTTCCACAAACACCGGCTTATCACATAAATGCCGATCAAGTAGTAAACACCCTTGTTGAAAGATGTTGGGTCCACGGAACCACGGCGGGTCATTGTTGGAAGGATCTTTCTTATCTTCTTTACCGCCGGGCGCTATCGTAGATATTGGGGAATTTTCGGCTACCCACATCCATTTGTACTCCACTGGATCGAATCTACCAGCTATCCAAACGTTTTCAATCACTGCAAGAAAAGAATAGAAAGGCGAATGATTTATTTGTTATTGTTTTTATTCATAACTGCGTACTATAACTGACTAAATGAAAAACTACAAACAACATAACATCAAAAACTGAATAACATTGGCGTGTCATATTGCACTACACATTTGACATAAAGTTGGAATATAAGAAAACTTTATCAAGTCTCGGCTCACAATAGAATTGCCCAAAGACACAGAATAACCAGCAATATAAAAAATTGATGAAATTACAAATCCATATGAATATGCTCATGATTGATTGATTAAATGATTCAGCCTATTATTTTATATTTATTTATTTATTTATGGTTATTTCGTGACGTCGTAATTGTGCGCAGCACTGTGGCGAGTTATGAATAGATGAAGAAACAAATGAAAACACACGGGTGGAGTATGAGTAATGTATCAAGAGAAGGATAAAAATAAAATGAAAGTGATTGAAGATTAATAAAAATGTGGATTTGAGTTGTATATCGATATGTAATGATAATGTATAATCGTTCACGTATGAAAACGAGGAAAGCAGAATGGGATAAAATAAAAATAATAATAGAAAGGGATGGATACTGTATTAAACCTGATACTTCCACTACTTTTCAACTGTATAAATTGAAGCTTATATGTAGAAGATAATGAATGAAATCCGTCCCACTATCCAAACTGGTCGGGTTGAGGGGTTCAGAACGAGCCGAAATGCTCGGCATATTACACACGGAGTGTTGTGCTTGCCGGGCACAACACTCTCTCGCTATCTCTCTCTTTCACTTCCACTCTCTCCACAAGCTCCATCCATACATCCCCATCTTCCCAACACTCTTCATCCTCAACTCTCTTCCACAATTCTCTCTTCCAAAAATATATTTTGTACAAATTGCATAAAACAATACACAAACATCTCAAGAATCACAATGATGAGGTTCACAATTTAATTCTTACTTTATTCACCGTGCAGAACTGAGAGATTCAACAGTTCACCCTCATTTTTTCTAGCTCTGAGAAGTGTCTGCATTAGCAATCAGCATGAGATACGTATCCATATAGCTATATTATCCAAGGTTGTACAGAAGTTATAATGAGCGGGGGATAATAAATCGATGAAGTGATGAAAATAATTTCAAATAATTGAAAAGAATGTCAAGCGTGGGGGTGCATAATATCTTGTCACGGCCCTGCACACAAGCCAATTGACGACTCGCATTCTCCGCCCCATTGATATCCAATCGTGGTATCTCCAAAATCCAAATCACCACAAATTATATAGATCTAACTGGCCGAGTGGTGAAGCCACGCCCATTTTGAGTCTTCAATTACAGTGAATGATCAAACAATTAATTGTAATTATATTTACCGGGACGAGCACGCATCATACGTTGAGACAACAACACGAAATCCGAGTCCGGTCCACTTTTGAAGTCCAATGACGCTAGCTTATAGCCCTTGTCGAGGCAGAAAGCTTCCGCTTCTATCCACGTCAGCGCTGCTTGATACAGGATGTATCTATGGTTTTCACCTTCTATAATGGGTGACACTAGTGAAGGCTCTCCTATCTCTAATCTAGGAGCTGAAATACACATATAACACATTATACACAGAAAATAAATACAATACAAAGTTTTTAGAATCATTGTCAAAATTTAAAATGGTATTGGAAAAACTTCTAATTGAAAAAGATTACTATATTTTGAACAATTCAATTCGATGTCGTTCATATATCTCATTTAAATATCAAACCTGATCAAAATATCATGTCATAAAGATGATGTCCATTTGTTGTAAACAAAACTTTGAAATCAGGTTGAAAAGAAATATAGAAAATGAAATAAATGTATATTTATTTTCATAGCAGGCACACAATTACATATACAGTCATAACATGCATACTGAATATTGATGTGAATGAATTTAATGAACAAAAGGAAAATGTCATATAGTATATGTGAACTAGATATTAGAGCGTGAGGAATGAGAAATGATAATCTGTAGCCCGCGTATAAGTAAAGAAGTTCTTGTGTGCGGGCTGACTCATAATTGTGTAATCAAATTGCAGTTGGAAAAGTAGCATATAATACAGAAAATATTGGTCAGTAGCGTGTATTACAATTTAGTTCATACGCGAAACTTGAGAATTAAATATCAACATATAGATGGAAGATTGAAAAGATTGTTAAGAGAAAACAAAAATGTAATTTAAATAAGTCTAGAATGGTTTCATTATTGAATTATTTTCAGAAAAAATCGCTTCCCATATGACCGCAGCTTGATTGAGATTGTATCCATTTGTTGTTCCATGGTCAATTCTGAGATAATTCTGTGATCAATTTTGAAAGAATATTGATGTCAAGAAATCGCGAAATGCTTCATCGATTATTATCAAAACGTTCGATAATTTTTGGATGTCATAGATTCAATTTATTTGTGTTTTTTATGGACTTACGAAAGCTGCAAACGAACGGCCTGGCCAATGAGCAAGGAAGGGGAGCCAAAAGATAACTGTCGTGATCCAATCGGTTCACAGCTAAGCACGATTGGTTCAAAGACTTGGTTTTAGCTGGCTCTTCTACCCAATACGGATATTTCGTCATTGGATATACTTCCGTGTCAGCTGGTGTTGCTATCTTCTTTTTACTCCTGCTCCATTCCCACTCGCCATCTTTGAATTGAGCTCCAACCCAGAGCGCGTCGTAACCTTGAAAAAATACATACCTTCAAAATGTATGGATGGAATAAAAAATTGTGGATTATCCATACACCTTTCTGATATTGTCGTATTGTTTATTTTCACAAATAATACATGGCCTTAAGAGGCCGCAGGCGCTCGTATTTCAGGCCTCCAACCCTCACGGTCGTAACTTTTTAGATATCAATATGATTGTTTTTTCATTCTGTTGATAATTATTTACGGAGGTTACCGCATTTACAGAATACTGAACAAAAACATTTTGATTTTTCGAATTCTCCAAATGGTAAATGAGAAATTTTCGTGTTCGCGAATCCCTAGATAGGCTAGATAGGATATTTTTGAATAGCGGAAAAGAAGTGAAATATATCAAAAGTAAGAGAATATGAAGTTCAGTGGGCTAGTCCACGGGTTGCGCCTAGCACACGATGCATGTTAAACTTGAGTCTGAAGCGAACGAACAACAAGACCGTGTAGAGCGCCTGCGGCCTCTCAATCAGTGATTCTTTCTGGATTCTGATGAATGATCAGGTGACAAATATACACTATGAAGAAATACTTTTTCAAAAAATCGAAAGAAAAATCAACAATATCACATTGAATGCGAAAACAAAGGAAAAACGATAAGAAGGAAAACTTCAAGAATGAGACGAGGAAGAAGATCAAGGTAATGTGAAGATTGAAGATTTGTTCTTACCAATCTTAAACTATCTCTGAAATGTAGCCTGGAAGTTGGATCCTAATTCAATACTTGTTTTTTGATTTTATAATTTCGTCCCCATGGTGCCACGTCTAGACGATTATACACATCACTCACTGCCTTGATTGTGAATCAACGATTCTGTATCGTGTTTCGATCTTGATGAGAACAAATATGGTACGTTTGAACTTTGAAGATAAAAACGAATAATATATCAAGGCAAATCGTCAATTTTGAAACATTGTGATCCATTATTATATTGTAATTCTATCATACATGGCGATTCTATTGTTGTGGACATTTTCAAAAAGATCAGTAGACTTTTTTTTTAATAATTTACTGTTCCACAACGAATTAACTCATTGTATCCAATAACATGATCGATTTTTAATATTTTATTTATACTCTATATTAGTGATTTTTCAATAATCCGCATCCATTACCTCATGTCTTCTGCATATGAACCATAATTTTCAATTTTTAATCAATTTTGAATGTATAACATAAATCGATATCGCGAGAAGGCGAAGGGGGGGGGGGAAAGGAAATATTACAGATTAGTCGAAGTAATTACAAACCAAGAGCGGATTCAGACAATGCCTGAGCGATGAATATGCCATCTTCTTCTTGATCTAGTTCGACCAAAGTGCCATTCTGTGACGTACAAATCACATCTGCCTCCTGCCAAGACATACGACTGTAAAAGAACGCGAATTCATTGCCTTCTTTATCGGTGTAATGCTCGGCGTTCTTGGTGTAAGACGAAGGGTCTGAAACAAAACAAATGCACGGTGTAGTAACACCAATCTATTTCATCATAATATAAAGAAGGTGGCCCAACTCACATACTGATAACATGGGAGGTATTTGTGGTATCTTGCGGTCATCAAAGGTCCTGATTGCCTGTCACGATTTAGTGGATCCCCTTGTGAACTAGATGTAAATAAGAGTGGCTACGGTACCGGTGGCATTGTTGAACTATACTAGGCAAACGCGTTATGTGTTGCCGCGTTGATGGATCAGCTGGAACATATCACCTTATCTTTGGATTGGTTATATATATAAATATATATATATATAAATATATGTATATATATATATATATATATATATATATATATATATATATATGTATATATATATATGTATATATATATATATATACACCTTGAGATCCAAACCATCACATCACTGCCATCTTATTTTCCATTATCAGTTTCTATGATAATTAAGAAGGCTTTGTTTTAATCGCTGACATTTAAGAGGTGTCACCTGTGGATTGGATTTAATTGGTATCTTAATAGCTTTGAGTGATTTAAAAAAATTTCATTATATATTTTCTTACATCAAAACGGTCGATCCGATTTGAATGAAAGTTCGAAATAATGTGTATAATTATTATAATAAAATTTCCTGAGATTTTGAAATGTCTCGGATGAAAATTATTTCACGAATTATTTTCTCTGGGTTATTCTAATGTGATTTTTGAAAACTTTAAGATGAGTTTTCTGAGAAGTGGTTTTACCGATTGCGCCTCAAAACTACACAGCATCGAATTAGATAATGACAATTGTGTATTCTAAGTTTCAACTGATTTTGAATTTTCGTTTGACCTGTGGAGCGCGAACAAAGAAAAAAACAGCCACTTTTTTTTCGGGTATGGCGAAATTGAGTCTTCGCTTCGCTCATCCAATAACAAAATCTCTAATTCTCGTGATCTACTGAGCCATGTATAGCATTGATGAGCATTCCTGTTCTAAATGATTCGATATAAAAGCGATGGTTGCGCTACAGGCAATCGGGATGATAGACTCAGATTCTGACCCAGGAAATGTTTCACTTTCAAGACTCGAGTTGGGTCACCTTCTTTATATTATGATAAAATAGGTTGGTATCACTGCATCGTGACGAATGCTTGGTAAACACTATTCAAATGAATTCAGTGATATTTGTCGTTCCTTTTTGACGAGGAACACAAGTCACCTTTAGTTATCGTTTCAAGAAAAAAAATGTGGTCGAAGTAAGTGTGATTGATTTGTAGGCTCTACGTTTTTTTTCCATCATCGAAGATGAATACTCTAAGCAAGCGCAACAGATGCGTTGTAAGATGAGTGATCTTCTGAGATGAAGAATAATCGAAAACTCTACACACCTTGACTGATACAAAATATCCTGTTACAAAATATTCTCCATTCACCCAGTAAATATCGCATCTAGAAAGCCGTGAACCTCACCATATGATTATGTTATTATTTCTATTTTATTTGTTGAACAAAAAACATTTTTCGAATTATTTTCTTCAAAACAGTTGGTTCAAATTGCATACAAAATTTTAATTATGTGTATCAATAATGTGTTCACATTGAAAAGATGTTTTCTTTTTGAAAGAGATCTTATTTTCAATAGTTATCACCCAGCTACATCTTATGGAGTTCCGAAAAACTGAGATGAAATTTCTCAGAAATGGTTAAACCGTTATGATTAAAAAATATATAGTTCCAAGTTGGATGAGTACGTTTACAGAAAAAGTGTCATGTCGATCAGCCAAACAGTGTGACTTGTGCATTGGGTACAAAAACACACACACACACAGACAAAGCTCCATAAGAGTGGAATGGAGTTCTTCGCATTCGCTCAACCAATACAAATTGAATTTTTCCAAACTACAAGTTCAATGTATAATATCATCACCAACATGCAATGAAACGTTTTTGATACATCATTATACGAACAAAAATATTACGCCCATTTTTCTCTGTAATATTGGAAGTAAAATCAAATACTCACCTAGAAAATAATCGTAATCTTCATCACCGAATGAAAATAATGGCAGTAGAGCGAAAATAATCCAGGAAAGAATCATTTCTGTTCAATTATTTTATCTCACGATTATTTGTAGAAGCTATTTGTGAGAACCTTGTTGATGTGTATAATCTAGTTGGTACCAATGGGTAATTGTTGAGACCAGGCACTACCACTCTAGAAAAAACACAAATCAGTTACGTCATGTGTGTGTGCGAGAGACAGAGAAAGATAGAGAGACAGAGAGAGACAGACAGACCGACAGAGAGACAGAGAGATGCTGGAGGAAGAATAAAAATATATAAAGATGAAGAAAATGTATACCACGAAAAAAAAATACCATGAATAATAATATAAATATAATATAACTATAGAATATAATTATGAAAATTCAATAAAAATATGAAAATAATTGTTACAACATCTAGAATCGTCGAGAAACTATCATTGACGATGAATATTTAATACTTTTGGAAGATGTAGTTGTGTTTATAATCGTAAATGTCGAACTGCAGTATCATTGACCCTCAAAATATCACAGCTATATAGGCCCACCGGTGAATTTTGTGTTTGTTATGTTGTTAGACCATGGTTAGACTATATTCAACTATTGTGGATGGAATTAAGACTGTATACAAATACGTATCTTGTCTATGCATTCATTCGCAAAAATTGAAGTGAATAGACTAACTAAACTAAACAACTGAATAATTGTGAAAATTTCGATAATTACTCAAACTCGCTGCAATTTTGATTAATTGATGCGTTTGAGAGATGTAGTTCAGTTTCTCAACCTCGTCCTAAAAATTCATGACACCCTAAAAATACCACGGATCGACCACACTAAACTGACGTTGATATTCTTTTTTGTCATGTTGGTCGACAACCTTCTTTTCACATGAATACAAATATAGCTGAGCATAAAACCACACGTTTATTCCCTCAATCCCGTTCGTTAGGTCGGGTATTTCCGTGCGCCTTCGGCTCGCCACCAGCTACGTCACGGGGGCACCACCACTCACACCTCTTGACCGATAATCGACAATAAGCGACATAATATCTGCATCCCCACTTCTCCAGCTATCTACCCAACTCAAATATGTATGACAATAATATTTATGACAATATTTACAATATTTATGACTGGATACCTTCGTTTAGGCAAGCCGCTTCTGCCAACGATAACGTCACTGTCAACCAGCGATGAACGTCATCTATTCTGATTGAGACAACCTTTTGAACAATTTTGATAATCTTCAGCTAATGCCGGTGAATTATTCAATAGCACGCAGAACCTAGGGTTAGATTCTCGCTATAGATGATTACCATGACGTTGGTACATCATGATTTTAGGCTGTGGTGAAATGAAACTGGGATGACTTTTTGATATCAAACCACTGTCGCCTCAGTATCACTATTCCAACGAACTATTATTATACGAGCTTTAGCGAGGATTCAATTTGACATACAGAAAAAAATTGGTGTTCATTTTTATGTTCTTTTTTTAAAGGTTTTTTTGTCGGTTCTCCACAGGTCAAACGGCTACAGCTATCAACTTCAAACTTTTTTTCATTATGGTTCCTCATCTAACTCAGATCTGTAAAGTTTTTTGGCATCATCAGGTGATAACTTTTATTCTTATGAATTTTTGAAATTTCAAAAATACTCATTAGAATAACACAGCGGAAAAAAGGAAATATTTGTATTTACGAGAAAATAAAATTTTGTGTAAAGTTGAACTACAATCTGATACACATTTCTGGAGATTCTCAGCTTGATTGGGTCAGCCATTTTGAAGAGGAAAGATAAAATGTGCTAAATTGGTACCACTCGAAGCAGTTTTCACAAATTTATAACTTAAATGTCACCCAATTGGCGAATGTATGCAAAAGTTGGGCAGAAAAATCGACATAGGCCTACTATTACTATCCGCTCGTCCAAAAACGCATATATGGCGTTTTCCCAGTTCACGCAGTAGTTTATAGATCAATGAACCTACACTGACCCCTTTATATATCACGAATGAAGTGTTAGAGAGAGAACAATAATTGATGTCGTTTTCATCATCTTTTCAAATATAGTTATTGATTTTGAACAAATTTATGTACATATTTTGTGAAAGAAAATATTCCATGAGAAATGTTCTGGTGTTTCAATAATTTCCAATAGTTACTATATATATTACAATAGTTACAAATAAATAATACAAATAGTTACAATATTTTACTGTTCATTCTTGGCTCTGATTGGAGGATGATAGTTTCGAATCAAGTTTCATTGTTGATGGGGAAATGTGTTTGAACTTTGGGGTTACTGAAATACCAAAAAGGTACTCGTCTCCTAAAATTCCTATACATCTCTCATGAATAATGAAAAATTTGAAAAATCTGAAATTAATTACCAGATTAGAAAACTTTATTTTGATTGAGATATAATAAATTTTAATGAATAATAGAGATGGAAAACTTGATAATCCACCTTCATTTTCTTCGGAATACTTGCATCTACTCAAGTTAATTTGTATTTGTAGTCACAGACTATTTTTGTCTCATTATTATCAATTTTCTACACGAATAATACACTTGAGAGACCAAAAAATCCACAGAGACTCCAAGGAAGAGTTGACTGGGGGGAAAAAGATACGAAGTCTGTTTATTTCATTTTTATATTTTTCATATTCATCCATGGCCTTATTGTGGAACAATGATGTTGTATCAAGTTCCGATGTTATCAGAATATACACACATAAATATGTATATATATATATATATATATATATATATATATATATATATATATATATATATATATATATATATATATATATATATATATACATATTTATGTGTGTATATTCTGATAACATCGGAACTATATATATATATATATATATATATATATATATATATATATATATATATATATATATATATATATATATATATATATATATATATATATATTCATTTATATATATATATATATATATATTTATAAATAACATTTTTTCTGCCTCAAAATATTTTTAAATACCCCACTGCGCCACTGAAGAGAATATCACTATTCAAGAAATGACTTCAGGAGGATTACAAATTTCTCAAAATTTTAGACCAATAAAATGACTCTCTCAAAATATATCACTCAGAGTTAATCAACCAAAATAAATTTGAGCCAAAATACTCTTTTCAAATAATGTATGACACGTTAGAAAAAAAAAACATATTAACCCAGTTATCGATGGGTTAGCTAAGTTAACCTGAATCAATGTGAACAGATATAACCCAGTTGTTTGAAAGGGTCGTTGAAATTTTAGACAAGCGTTGTCAAAATTCATATCCTGATTCAGAAGTCACCGATCTTTGAGGGGCCGTTTACACTAACTCATAATTAGTGATATTAGGCAACAATTAGCAAACTCATTGATATCACTCTTGTTTACTGATGCTATTTACATACTGTTATTCACAGAATCATTTGACTGATTGTGTTATTGTTTCGAACTGTATAATTATATTCAAATTATCGATTGATTTTCCATACTTGTTTAATAATGAATGGATGGAATGTAAAATGTATGTCCATTGGAATAAAATGAAATGATATTATTCATAATTATACCATAATTAACTATCCAGTAATTGAGACTTCACAGAACCAGCCCTTAATCTAGTAAAATTAATTACTTACAATATTATACGTCAGATATTATAAATATATGAAAAAACTTATATTTTATTGTGGGTACTATTATCATACATTTTTACATTTTGACCATATAATAATTTACTTTCATTTTTAAATATGATTTACAAGTCAATCCAACACCAACACCAACATTCACGCAATCTCAACGTGATAATAGCTCACTTATGTATTATATTGACGCAAGACTTGCGACACGAGACGTGATTTAAATCAGACCAAACGTATTATGTCATATAATCATCGAAGATGCACACTCTCAATTGAATACAGTCGTCACTAAAGTCAGTCAAGATTAATTTCAATATCCATTTCATAGATAATTCGGAGTGAATGTGATGTAAATGAAATTAGAATCGAGTGTGAAGTTCTATCGAATAGGGTGAAGTGTTAGTGTAGTCCGAAAAAAGTCCACCAGAGAAGGATCTGAAGTTTCATCATAAGAAACCTAATCGCATAGTGTCACACAGATACTCTGTCTTCTGAATTGAATCAAACCAAATGCAGTTCATCACATTTGCCGAATATTCAAATTAGGCTCACAAAACTTGAGAAAGAATAATTGTTCATTTTAGGATATTAAAAGAATTGTGTCAAGGGTTTATATTGTGTTTTCAAACACCACGCTGACAGGAAGTAAAGTATTGAGATGTGAGTAGCAAAGAATTGTAATGCACGGAAATTATCTACTCCGAGTTTCACTGTTTCAGTTGTCTGCTTCTGGTGCTTCGGTAGCTTCATCCGTAGGTGCTTCTTCACCGCCAGAATCCGTAGGTGCTTCGGTAGCTTCATCCGTAGGTGATTCTTCACCGCCAGAATCCGTGACTTCGTCGTCGTCACCATCTGTAGGATCTGAAGGATCGAGGGTTGTGTCATCGTCGTCTCCAGGTGCTTCTTCCACGACTTCATCTGGTGGGTTATCTTTGTCGCCACCTTCTTCGCCACCTTCATCGCCACCTTCATCGCCACCCCCCTCACCACCTTCATCCCCACCACCCTCACCACCTTCATCGCCACCCCCCTCACCACCTTCATCGCCACCCCCCTCACCCCCCTCATCCCCACCCCCCTCACCACCCTCATCCCCACCCTCCTCACCACCCTCATCCCCACCCTCCTCACCACCTTCATCGCCACCCCCCTCATCCCCTTCACCCTGACCTTGGCTTTGATCTCCGTTATCATCACCACCATCCGTATCATTGTTATCTTCATTATTGCCTCCCTTTCCACCTTTATCGCCACCACCTTTACCGCCACCACCTTTACCACCACCTTTACCGCCACCTTTTGCACTACTGCCTTCATCAGGACACAAGAAATCCTTTTCTGAAAACAAAAAAATACAATATTATTATTATTATCCCCAATTGGGAAAAACACTGATCTACACCTATTCTAAGATGACTGAAACTGTTTTGGATTTTCCGCTGAGATTTGAAGAAATGAAAATGATTTCTAGTTATCCCAAGAGATTCCGAGTAGTTTCGAAAAAAGTGAAAATTTGTCAATTTGACAGACGAAAAATGAAATGAATGCAATGTAATAATCTTGTTGAAGTACTAGTACATTTTTAAAGAAGACAATTCTACGATTTTTATGTCACTTCATTGATTAGTTCATTTTTTATGATAAAAAAAAAACACAACATCGTATGATGCCTAGTTATTTTACGAAGAGAATATTTTGAGACCCTTCTACTTGCATGATAGAACTAAATAATTTGTGAATACCAGTATGTAAGCACAGTTATAATATGAGTATGGGATGGTGCCCTTGTGATGCCTCAATCCCAACAATCCTACTTTCATTCATAGTATTGATTGGGAAACAATGATTTTTCGTCAAGTTTCAATTGACTTCAGTGAATCAATCTGTTCCATAACCCACGCCCCTCCCCATTTGTTTTTAAAAATTAGAAGTATCACAGGTTGGTTTCAAATTACTAGCACCCACACAATGAATGCCAACGTCGTGGCACTGTGACAAAATCACTCTCAAAACTGAGTCGACTGTTGTTTTGGGTTGTGAATGATCCGTTAACCGTATAAGTGATTGAATAGTTGATTCAATTCAATTATTCCCAGGAAAAGATTCGAATGAGCATTAGAGTGTGAAATAATATTTGGAATATCAAGAAGAAGATGGAAGGACCAGATGTGTGAAAGCGTGAGGAGAATAGGGGTTTGTATGGGAAGATGTGGAA
Source organism: Brachyptera risi (assembly GCA_964007535.1). Taxonomy (NCBI): domain Eukaryota; kingdom Metazoa; phylum Arthropoda; class Insecta; order Plecoptera; family Taeniopterygidae; genus Brachyptera; species Brachyptera risi. The sequence goes on along the minus strand of OZ023333.1, from coordinate 17,957,194 downwards.
TTTAGTGAAAAAGGAAAGATAGTGAGAAGAACGGAAAGTATGCTGAATATCAGTGGAGATGGAAGAAGAAAGTAAAAAAGAGGATTAAGACGAAGTAGATGATACGACAGTATCAGCCAGAATATGGTATCATTCAAGAGGACCTACATGAATGGTATTCAATATCCCTCGCTCCCTCCGCCCTGACTTGATGGAAACGGGCGTTTATTGGATCGATATTCATTTACTTACGTTTGGATTGACAGTAGAAAATCTGAGGCAAGTTACACGCCAAACCGTAGAAGAAGACATGGCGTTGGTTTTCCCGATCCATGTTTAAACATTGGAACGAACTTTTCTTCATATTTTTGACATTTTTCGTCAGGCACTCGACTGTGACTTGTATGTTTTCAGTTTTTCCTTTGATTGCAGTGAAGGCTTGATTATCGATAACTGATCCCGGCTTTTCAGAGTCACCGTCAGTGATCCAGTTCCACTTATCACCGTCTCTCGACAAGTGACCGGCTAGCCAGATGTGACGTACCTCTGTCGAAAGAAGAACCAGAAAATCATTATCCGTTATTGGGAACAATTGGTTTTGCAAAGTGTATATGCGACAGATTGTAGCACTATGAATATTAACAAGTTGCAGGTAAGATTTTTAAATGTTTGAAGTGATCCAAGGTCCGTATATGTGGATTGAGCTGACAGAATATTTCCCATTCTAGATTTTCATACTTCTGAGCTCATCTCACAACGCATAAGCTTATCCCGCGTTCTCCAAGTTTCAAATAACTCAACATTTCAGTCAATTCTTGAATCAGTACTGTGTAAAAAAATTAATCCTAGAAAATACATGAAAAGTTACCTCCATCAAATTCCATTTTTCAAATTGACCCGAAATCTTGGTCAATCCTTTTTTTGTATTTGTATCTGTATTTAATTCACTCAAAACAGATTATTCTTGAAATAGGTGATAATGATTACTCTCATGAAATTATAGAGAAAAAAAAACATACTCAATAAAATGAAACATTATTATTTTTTCCCAACTCTCTTCTCACATCACTGATCTTCGTTCTATTCTATATATCTTTCCAGATGTTTATTTTAAATTACCATGATGTATGTCAACAGTGTGTAGACCCACAGACAAGTCAAATCTTATGTGACTTCAGCCTCATTTCACCAACTATTAACTGGAGTTTAAACCTGGTTTAAATTTGTAATCTAGGTTTATGTTTAGGAAGCCGTTTCATGAAGCCTAAACTGGGATTAGATTTGATTTAAACTGAGCTCATACTATTTTATTACGAGTTCTTAAACCCATTTCATCATTAAACCAAGTTTTACAAAGCCAAGTTCAAACTGAAGTTGATGAAACCCGGCCTTTGTGGGTCTACGTTATTATTCTAATGTACTAATAAAACAAGTCAATAAAACGCCTTGAAAAAAAATCATTCATGGAGCTACTGTGAAAATAATCAATCTTTGGAAATAAAGAAAAAAATTACCTCCTTTGAACTGAGCCATGCCGTCGGTAATCTGCCTAATCAGTTTATCGTCCTTCAGCTTGCCGTCCAGCGCTAGCAGCGCGCCGTCCTTGAAACACTGGCCGCATCTGCCGAAGGCGATCTGCCAAGGCCGTGGAATCGTACTGATCCACAGGCCGTCATCCACTAGCAGGAATTCATCCTGGGCTTCCTCCATACCATCCTCTAAAGTGAAAGACAAAGTACTGTTATTAATTAGTAGATCAGACATTGACAAACGTTGATTGTTCTTTCGTAAAATGTATGATATATAATTATATATATATATATATATATATATATATATATATATATATATATATATATATATATATATATATATATATATATATACATATATATATATATATATATATATATATATATATATATATATATATATATATACATATATATATATATATATATATATATATATATATATATATATATATATATATATATATATAAATTTATATATATATATATATATATATATATATATATATATATATATATATATATATATATATATTTATTTATATGAGAATGGTTGATGAAGTAAAGTCACTAGAGTGATCATATTGAGTACTGTATAAAGTACAAACATGAATTCAACTCTGCGATATCATCACAAATATTGAATTCAAGATACGACAGTTGAGTTAACCGATCACTCTATTATTATCACTCTATATTCTATTATAACGTACTGAAATGAGGTCTTAGGATGTTTAGATTCCATCGATATGTATGGAAATTGTTTTTCATATAATTTTCACACTACCACCCAAGCCGCTGTTCAAACAACGGCAATGTGACCCGATATTGGTGGTCACAACAGCAGGAATATGCACTACAAATCATGTGTGTTGTGTGTTTTGGTATTTGAATATATACTTAATCAAGTTTTAAATAAATTCCAATTGATGACACGCAATCTCCACCCCATTGACGTCACAAATCATAACATCCAATCTATGGAACTGTTAGAACTGAGATGGAATTCAAATATGCAAACAGGGGGTGTCTCTAAATAACCTCTAGTGATATAGATCTAGAAGGCCGACTGGTGAAGCCACGCCCATTTGGAAACGTCAATTGCTTCCATGTTGAGAGTGCTTGGGAGTAGTAACGGCAAATTATCACTGTCTTGGAGATATTCTGGTGATTGGTCATATATGAACATTTTAACAGTATTATATATATAAAAATTCTAATAGAGATGATACACAAATTTGTTTGATTTCTTCACGATGGTATAAGTCATAACTATTCAAGTCATATCACATGATTGTCAAGCGGATACAGTTGAAGAAATATATTATCAGCTGTATACGTTTGACAATTATCATGCGACTCGAGTTGATTAGTTATCTGATTAGATTAGTTCATAACACAAAAAAAAACTGTCAGGATGTTCGATCATAGTGGAAATCAAACCCTGGTCTCCTGAATGACACATGTTCTCGATAAATTATAGGTGATAAAAATCTCTTTGTTTTCTTCAAATAAGAAATTTGATATCTCTCATCATTCAAAAGTTATCATCGTAAAGATCATCTTTCTCTAACCCGACTTTCAAACACTACCAACATGTTAAAATCCTCTACCTACTTGGATACTCCATCATCTATATATATATATCATTTATATATACCTACTCTATCGTCTTGGAGGCTCACAAGCTGGAGCTCTTCAAGAAAAGTCCAGTTTATGCTTGGTGTAGATTTTTTATTGTTTACCTATTGTGCTAAAAGATGCCAGCAAACTCGATTCTAGAATAGTATTAAAAAAAAACTACGCAGTTATCTGATTGAAAAATGCTTTCACAGGTTAGATGAGTTTTGTTAAAGTGTGTTCATATTGAGATTTTTATATTGAATATTTTGAATTTTTGTTATATAACTTTTTTATGACTTTCCATTATATCATGTAATGATCCAAAAGGAAATAAAACCATTATTATCATTACTATTATTATTACTCTAAAAATTCACGACCAATTCGGTCTGCGATGCGTATTAAACTCACTGTCCTTCATGCACACGAAGCTTCTCTTCCTCTCGCACTTGGCTTCGACGAACACCGGCTTGTCGCACAGATGTCGATCAAGTAGTAAACACCCTTGCTGGAAGATGTTACCACCTCGGAACCAGGGAGGGTCGTTGTTGCCAGGGTCTTTCAAGTCACCGGATCCCGGCTTCAGAGTTGAGATCTCCTCGTTCAAGGCCACCCACTTCCACACAAAGTCGTCGTCCTCGAACTTACCATTGATCCACACATTCTCGATTACTGTTGGAATAATAATAATAATGCTGAATAATAATAATAATAATGTTCAATAATGCTGAATTATTTATTCATTCATTTAAATCAGGTTCAACAACGCACTGTACTGATGAATACGATCTATTGACGTCGGTGAATGATATATGAGATGATGGGATGGTGAGATGAGAGGTTATTTCATCATGTGTTTTTTGGATAGTGGGAAGGAGCCGGTCGTGGTCTCTTGTTGAGGAACCATCAGTATTGACCTGAATGACATTGGGAGACCACAAAAACGTCTGTCAGGATGGTAGACAATAGCGAGAATCAAACCACAGTCTCCTGAATGACAGTTAGCAACCATCGAAAATCGGTTGACTGAATGACGGTTTAGTGTGATATCGACTGATCCATCCGACATGTTGTGTCCTTGTGAAATACTTACCTTACTTTGTTGGAAGAAGTGTTTAGAAATGAAAAAAAATGTCCAGCTCGATTATTCACCAACTGAATTTCAGAAATAATAATTGATTTTTCTATCTTCCAGAGATCATGAATCATAACGTAGGCATTATCGATTATATATAGAAACATGAGCAGAATCAAGTAATGTCTACGTCATGACTCAGGAAAAGGACCGGGTCCTGGAGGATAAATAATAATAACTTCCTAGATTGAAATATGTTTAGTTTTCTCTGATATTGGGGAAATAATGATTATCGTCATGATTTGATTGAATCTGGTTTCAGGGTTGTCATGTCCTTCAACAATATCACGTGACTCGGCCGGTTCTTTGTGACGTTTGATTGGTTAGTGTGAGACTTACCTGGACGAGTTCGGAGCATGCGCTGTGATAAAAGCATAAAGTCTGAATCTTCACCAGTATTCTTGAAGTTCAAAGACGCCAGCTTACTGCCCTTATCGAGGCAGAACGCCACTGCCTCGTTCCAAGTGACCGCCGCGTAATACAGGGAGTATTGACCGTGTTCGCCTTCAATCAGTGGCGGTTGGAGAGACGGATTTGCATTGTCATCGCTGGGAGCTGGAATCAATTGAAATCAGTATTGCTCCTTACTATCAATTTACAACGAGCTGGTAAAAAAGGTTCAGCAGAACCGATTCAACCTGGATCGGTTTAAATAGTTGACGTTCAACACGATACCCTGAATCTATCTGACATGTAGGTTCTATGCATTTCAGATTTGATTTCAGCCTACAAAAAACGAATGTTTTTTCAACTGATTTAAAAATATTGCCACCAGGCTTGAAGGTGAATAAATTATATTGTAAATACAAAATAGGCAATAAGATAACAATAAAATAGGATAAATAGCGTATGTCTGTAAAAATGTACTCAGCAATTAGTTTTAATTAGTTTCAATAAGTTTTTGACATGATAGAATGATGAACAATAGTAGTTGTATGAGGTCACAATACTATATGATAATTAACCTGACAGATTGAGGGTGAAAAAAGTATGGAGGTCTTTAAACGACAACTAAAACATGTTATCATTGTCAAATCAGTATTCAAAATGGAGGATTTTAATGTATAATGACCAAGTTTCACTTCATGAAACATAATTGGTCAATTTTTATATAAAGTTTTATGTTTTATGTTTCTTTTTTATGTATTTGTATCACTAATAATAGAGTACGTCACTCATTCAGTTAATCAGCATTAGATTTTGAGATTTCGTGAACGTTTAATAATTCATTCAAATCCTTATTGTAAATTGACCCGCCATATATTTGCATTTTTCTGAATGAAAATCTAAAGTATCGATAAGGAGATCTTTATCTATTCATCTCTAATTGGGAATAAGAAAAGGAATGCATCGGTTTGTTGCCATTTGCTGATTACAAAATGGGACCACGGAGTTGTATGTATGGAGGTAGATCTCGGCGACGAGCCATGTACCAGATACCGTACTTCCGGTTACTTCCAAACGGTGGCCATGTTCGTGTTTCAACTGCCAGTTGGAGCTACTCCTATGTTGGTAACTCAGCAAGGCTTCCTACATTATCAAATATCATTTGATGATACAGAAAGCCTTGAATTCAGGAAGTGAATATAAATCAAATTTCGGTAGTCCTACCACGATGTAGTTATACCAACTGACTTCATAATAATTTAAAAAAGGTGTACCAACTCGCGTCTTCAAAGTGAAAAATTTCCTGGGTCAACATCTGAGCCCACGGTATGCCACTAGCACCTAATCTACATCTAGTTCACAAGGGAATTCGTTAAATCGCGACAGGCAATCGAGAAAATTGACTCTGAATTGACTGCAAGAAACCACAAATACAGTCCATGACATTTATTGAGAGTCGGTACACCTTCTCTATATCATGATGAATTATGTTTTTATCACCACATCGTGGTCTTACATCTCACAACAATAAGCTTGAAAACAACTAACATGGCCGCCGTTACCCACTTTTTAACGTCATCAAGAATTAAGAGTTTTCAACATGAAAGTATATCTCCGGCACGATGTATAGTGACATCAACCCATTTTAAAATAATATAAAAGAGGTTCTCCAAATCTCACACTGATAACATCGAAGGCATTTGTGGTTTCTCGTGGTCAGTTCAGAGCCTGAAGTCCCAATTACTTGTCACGATTTAATGGATTCCTTAGACCCGGTTTTACCAAACTTGGTTAGGGTGCTAATCCACTAACTATTAATTAAAGGTACGAAAATAACATATGTAACCAATGGTGATAACAAGTTTATCCACTAACTATTGCTTAATCCAGTTTCGTGAAACCGGGCCTAAGGGCCGGTATTACCAAGTCCAGTTAGCAGTTATCTGAGAGTTGATGAAAACAAATAGCATAGGTAACCATGGTGATAACAAGTTTGAACTTTCAGATAAAGGCTAACTGGACTTGGTAATACCGGGCCTTAGTGAACTAGATCTAGATAAGAGTGGCTATGGTACCTATGGCATTGTTGAACTCACAGAATCTATCATTTTCATAAAAAGACAAACGCAACAACTAACATTTCAATTCTACTGAGCCGTGTATAGCATTGTTGAGTATTATTGTTTTATATAGTTCGATATAAAAGCGATAGTTGCGCTACAGGCAATCGGGACCCTGGACTCGGGAAGTGACCCCGGAAATATTTAATTTTCAAGACCTGAGTTGGGCCACCTTCTTTATATTATGATGAAATAGATTGGTATCACTACATCGTGCCTCCAGTACGACAGTACTATTAATAACTCCATGATGGCAACAGGATGAGGACACTTCATGCTTGACTCACGAATTCTGCAGATGAATGGCCTGTCCAACGAGCAAGGAAGCGGAGCTATGAGATAGCTGTCATGGTCGAGACGATTGAGTGCCAGACACGATTGGTTTTCGGATTTCTTCTCATTCGGTTCTTCTACCCAGTACGGGTAACTTTCCATTGGATATTTGGAACCACTTTTCGGCATTGGTATGATCAAATCTTTGCCCATCCATTCCCAATCGCCCTCCTTGAATTGGCCTCCAATCCAAAGAGCTTCGTATCCTGAAACAATGTGATAAGGGAATGAGAGAGATGATTAGGCTAGCTTTCCATAAAAAAAATGACTGCGAAACTTTGCGTGACGAATTCGCATAGCTGTTTACATGATGTGCGAAATAATTTCGCAATTCTAGCGCATCCTAGGGATTTCATTTTGAGTTGAGTAGCACTCGATGTGCCGTGAACGGAAGTAGACACTAGCGATTGCGCAATAGCGCAAATATATATATTTAGTTTGGTTCAACTCATCTTGGCCGCCATGTTGCGAAATTACAACATAGACTACTCGTTGTTTTCGGGCCTGTGATTGGCTATCGACTGATTTTTTTTCGTTTCGTTTCGCTTCGCAAACATGTGAATGGAAAGGAAGCTATAGTGAACCTAATCGGATATTATTTTGATTAATTCATCCATTTTTTTAATATACGAAGTGAATTTTACATGACAATACGAACAATTACGCTCCTCGCTATTAAATGTTGGTTATCCATTTTTAGAAATCATACATATTCAAACACTTAGAGTGGGTACAGTACGGTACATAAATACTTGAAAAAGTAAATGAATATTATGAATATATCAGAAAGGTACCTATTATTTTCATTTTACAGTTCGTTGAATGAGGTACATTACATGTATTTTCTATGGGTTGGTGAGATCACTCTTGAGCTACCCCGTCTGAGCAACCCCACTTTCTCATTCTTAGCCGTATTGGGAAAGAATTAATTCTTGTCAATTGTTCATTTGCTTGAAGAAAGTACCGACAATCAGGTCATTTTAGGTTTTTAAATTTTAATTAAGATGGAACGTCAAACCGAGCGCAAACTTGGACATCACCTGAGCACTATTGGCAATTAAGAAACTAGTTTATTTGAAGGTTTTACATGGTAAGAATATGGAATGTCATACCTGGTGCGAACTAATGTAAAACGTCTGGGAACTATAGGCAACTAAGAAACTAGGTTATTTGAAGGTTTTATATGGTAATGAATATGAAATATACCTAGCGCGTACTAATAGAACGTCTGGGCACTATAGGCAATTGAGAAACTAGTTTATTTGAAGGTTTTACATGGTAATGAATATGGAATGTCATACCTAGCGTGAACTTATGAAACGTCTGAGCACTATAGACAACTGAGCGAACAGGTTATTTGGGGTTTTACACGTTAATGAAAATGTAATATCATATACCAAGAACGGACTTCGAGAACAACTGAATAACTAGGTTTTTTGTTTGTTTTTTTCATGCTCATAAAGATGGTGTGTCATACAGATCACAAACTCAGTCAACACCTGAGCAGTATAATTGACACTATATAACAAATGAGTTATTTGGGGTTTTACACGGTATAATATGAATGAAATATCATACCGAGTGCCGACTCTGACAACGCCTGAGCAATGAAGATTCCATCATCCTCTTTCTCCAATGTGACTAAATGCCCCTGTTTTGTGGAGCAGAGAACATTCGCTTCTTGCCAACTGACTTTCGTCGAAAAGAAAGCGTACTCTTTGCCCTCTTTATCGGTGTAATGCTCGGCATTGCCGCCGACTGACGAGGGATCTGGAAACAAATATTTCAAAAAGAGTTACCATATTTACTAATATAAGATCTTTAACGAAGCTCTCCTGATAATGCTAAACATGCTGGTCAAAACATATATATCGTATAATCACTGATTAACAAAGGTACAATGGTCATCAATTGCTTGAAATACGACCAAATAATTGAAGTACCAAGTGGGGTGACTCTAACCCACTGGTGTGACTTTGCCTCTTTGTTGGAAAAAGTTCCAAACTGCTACAAATGAGAAAGTTTTTATTTCATCGAATCAATTTTAATACTATTTTGATTTTGATACGTATCTACTGAGATACAAAAAAAAAATATGGAAACGATAAAATTAAAACTTTTTCATTTGTAGCAGTATGAAACTTTTTTCAACAAGAGGGAAAAGTCACACCAGTGGGTTAAAGTCACCGCACTTGACCGATACTGGTATATATGATCATATTCAGGCCTGTATCTAATTTGAAGACTCAGTTTAATGATAGTTCGGACATATTGGTGTCGAATGAATGAATATAGAGATGGAAAGATGATGAAATGAAGCTTCTTTAGTGAATGGGAATAATAGAATAAAGTGAGATTTTGGGTCGTATATCTTAGGAATCATTCTAGCATGTGCAGTAACAGTAACAGTTACCGTTTGACAATAAAAGGATCTGGATTAAATCAATGAATTCTGTATTTAAAAGTGGTTTTAGAATTAATTTTCATTCATCAAAATTGAATATGGACTCACGCCAAACTATTTGTGAGAATTTATAAACGTTACTTTCATAGTCAACTCAGTTCTGCCCACAACTAGAAATAAACTTGAATGAAAATGCATGTTTTGAAAGTACCCATTACATGACGTGAAGTGAAAATTTCTTTCCAAAAGTTTGTATGAATTGACAGTTTAAAATTGAAAAATTATCACTTTTCGCACAAAGAGCCGAAGAGGAGATTGGTGATGGAAAAGACCATTCTAACTCACTTTGATTTCATTTGAGAGCATCAACTGATTAAAAAATTCTAGTTTCACAAAACACTTGAAGTTAAGACTGTAGAATTAATCTTGGTTGTTTGTCAAGTTTTCACTTTTACTCCGTACAGAAATGATTTTATATTTTTACTGAACGACTTTTTTGATCGTGTCGTGCTTCGATCTCATTATTTTTGGGATGGCATATTTTAATTGGTGAATATTTTATGTATACTGAATCACTTTCCAATTCAAATAGATCATTAACCTATAAACATTTTCTTCACAATAATGCGGTATGAAAAATTGTATACGTAATTAATTATTAATCGTTCTTTATATGTCTTCATTCTAATATGATGAAAATACTAAATCATCTTCAGCACTTGAATAGCATCTTGAAATTGAAGACCTACATTGAATAACTGATGATTGGTATTGAACGAACTAGCTAATTATTTTATAAATCCCCATTTCCAAAATGAAACAAAAAATTATAATAATAATAATTGGATGACGATCCAATTGTACGCACTCTTGATGAAGTACTAATCAGCTGATTCAAATCACGTTGAGAAAAATGAGCAAACAAGCGTTAAAAATTGTGAATTGTTAATTTTCGCTCACATAACCAATCATAATTTTGTATAACTGACCCTGAAATGTCTATAATCAATTCAAGGTCAAGTTGTATACTTTTCATTCACACAAAAGAAAATACAAAATACAAAATAATCGAAATGATTCGATTGAGTAAAGCCCACTTTTTCCGTTTGGAATATTTTTATGTTCAAAGATCACACTTATATATAATATATATATATATGTATATATATATATATATATATATATATATATATATATATATATATATATATATATATATATATTCTGATTTTAGCTATTATTCACCACCAATTGTTGATTTTTTTCACGTTTGTACTTGGATATGTTGGAAATATAACAACCTATTCTGACGAATGAATAAATAAATATTTGAAGGAATAAATACTTGAATAAAAAATGAAACTCACCTAAGAAATAATCATAATCAGACTGCTGGCAATGAATCAATATCGGTAATGAAGCCAGGAGAACCCAAAAGAGCTTCATTTCTGAGCTCTTTTGACTTGATTCTTCCCCCGCTTCGTTCGACGATCGCTCCCGCCAAACTCTTTTGTTTGTTATGTGTTGCCAGGTCTTATATTGAATTCCAAAGTGGTACCAAATGACAAACATCCGAGAAGCTTGTCTGTACCATTAAACAAATCACAAGATATACTCACGTTGAAATAAAATAGGAAGACGATAGAATGCAGTTATTTAAGTGAAATGTGATAGAAATTTACAAGCTTTGGTAAATGCTCACACAATTTTATGAGAACATTTTTTTTTAATAAATCACATATTTTTTCGGAAAGTTTACTTTCATGAGTATTCACAGAATATTAATTCTCACTTATATGAATTCTATCTGAATGATTGTTACAAAAAAATCAAGAATAATGTACACTAGCTTTATCATTTTTTTATATATCGGGTTGCACTATACTGATGGCTACGATCTATTGACGTCGGTGGATGATGAATGAGATGATGGGATGATGAGATGAAAGGTTATTCTATTAGATGATTTGGATGGTGGGAAGGAGTCGGTCGTGGCCTGTTCTTAAGGAACCATCCCGGTGTTTATCTGAACGACAGAGAGAAACCACAAAAAAAACTGTCAGGATGGTCGACCTTGGCGGGAATCGAACCCCGGTCTCCCGAATGACGGTTCAGTATGTTACCACTCGGACACGCGTCTCGGTAGCTTCATAATGAGAGTTGGTGAAATGACATGACGAATATATGATAGAAAAACAATACCATGAGTAACCATGGTGACATTTACCACTTTGAGCTATTTCCATGTCAGTAATACCAGCTATGGGATGAGTAATGCTTGGAGAAAGTTACTTTAGGATCGATTTTTCTTTGCCACTTGTGGAGCGCATACAAAAAACAAATGAACAAATACATAGAGAAAGAACTAATTGACCATCGTAGATCGTCCGCCCTCGTGATGTCACAAAATATAAGTAAGTAAGTAAGTAAGTGTTTATTGTTCTTTACATTTATAAGTACAGTATAAAGGTTGCAGTGTAAATTCCCCAATAAGGCAAGCTTGTGCTGGGAAATTCTAAGTAAACAACTAGAGTTGATATAATATATGGAATACAGATTACAAAATAGCATTTTAAAAATAAAACATAAGTTCTAGGTATCTATAGTACGTAACAAAATTAATTAATTTGAATGAAAAGTTGAATAATGATTAGGTAAAGGTAAGTGGATGCGATAATATCTCTAGATATTTTAAACAAGTATGGTAGAATATTTTTCAGTTCAATGGTTTCAATAAAATAATATCTTACTATGATAACAACGATATTGCAGTCAAGCCCTTACATACAAACATTACAGTTGTATTATTAAGATTAGCATCAAATCGAGTATTATAGCAGGAACTAGCACTGCATCGGGATTACATCAAGTAGAGGTAGACTCAACGAGAAACCATAACTAAATAAGACTATAAAGTAAAAATATTGTGAACATACAAATGTGAAAGAAAGAAAAGGGAAAGTAGGTGGCTTTGGCTGTAGACATCTTAAACATTTTTGGGAAATATAATAACATTTGATGTAAAAATATGAGGTAATATTAAATGTGTAAGAGTAAAGTGATGTAATATTAACAATACATAGCATGTTCCCTGCATACAGATTTGTTGTGCAGATGAAATTCAGTCAAAAATTGCACAACAATAACCTCTCGATACATCAAATTCGACAGAACGTACATTTGAAGTGGAGCCAATTTAAAGATTCAAACTAAAACTAAAACAAGGACTAAAACTAGGACTAAAACTAGGACTAGGAGGAGAATCAAATACAAGTATTATTACTCAAGACTTACCGCATAGAAACGTTGAAAATCATGTGTTAATGATTGCATTAAGTTCCTGTATGGGAAATGTTGCGAACCATTTTTTAGCTTTGAAGTTAAAACTGTGACGTGATTTAGTGGAGCGAATATTCATTGGAAGAGCGTTATAAAGTTTACTACCAAGGAAGTTTAAGTTTCTCTGTGAGATGCCCTTGCTGACTCTGTATTGGAAAAGTTTGCCAGACGATTTATAACGGGTAGTGATATTGGAATGAGTTAAAGGTTGTGGAGGTAATGGTAAGTTAGTTTTGTTCGAGTGAATAAGTCTACAGACGGCGAGAGCGTAAATTTTTCTGATTTGGAGAAGTTTAGTAGATTCGTAAATTTGTGCAGTGGGGTATCTTAAATGTTTTTTCATAATAACTTTGATAAGTGCATTCTGAAAGGTGATTAGCGGTTGTAGGTGTACATCATAAGCGCCACCCCAGCCGGCGATGCCGTATTGAAGGACGGACTGCACAAGTGCAAAGTATACCATTTTCATGGAATGAGGCGAGAGAATGTTACGCAGATTGAAAAGATTGGCCATGGTGAACCTCAATTTTTTGATAGTCGATTGGACGTGATTAGTCCATTTAAGGTGTTGATCAATGACTATACCAAGATAAGTTGCAGATGTGGATTTGGAAAGAATGTTACAGGTGCAGGGCAGGTTGAGTGAAGTACAAGAGTTAGTATGAAGTGTTAATGGATGAGAAGTAGGTTGAGAATTATTCCGAGGTGAGAAGGTGATGTACGTTGTTTTTAGAATATTCAGAGAGAGCAAGTTATTATTTAGCCAATTTTGGACTTTTTGAAGACCAAGTGAAGCTAACTATAAAAACCAATCGAGTGGACAGTGGAGCAGGGGAAATAGGGAAATAACCAATCAAGGTATCTAAAATTTCCCCTGCTTCGTATAAGTCACGCCCATCTACAATGGTCAATTGGATCAAGTGGATATATATTTCATTCCTCATACAATTGTCGTTTGAATCAATCCAAGTGAGAATTTATAGGTGAGAAAGTTTAGGCTTCTGTCACATACAAAATGAGAAACAATCGTTACCATAGCAACACAGAGAACTGGTGAACTACCAAACATTCTGATTGGTCAATTTCATTTGGTGGACATTGTTGTCTGTCTCTTTCAACAATGAGTGACGTCACTTGACAGAAGCCTATAGTCCCTATAAGTATCTTCATTTGGTCGGATAAGTCCGAGAGTTTCCGGGTCGGTCTGACGTCCTCCGGAGTCCTGACTGTCGGCCAGTGTTCGATTGTGGCTTTCAGAATGCTGGTTAGCGGTTTTCAGTTGATGTGATTAGCTGTTCTATCAACCTTGGATTAACTATGAATGGAAATGCAACGAAAATATCAATTAATTACTTGTGTATAGTACTACTCTCTTATAAACGTCACAGATTACTTTAAGGTCCAATATGGCGGATGTGAGCGGGAAATATAAAATCATTCAATAGCAATGAAATTGAACGGAAGGAGAAGAGGTCGGCCACCAACTGAATGATTGTGCAAACTTCTGGAAGTTTTATGATTGAAACTTCGTGGATACAACGCTTTTGGAGAATGAAGTCGTGTTCATCACAGTGAATCTTATTCTGAAGAATCATGATAATCTGATCATCACACAGCTGACAAATACTACGGTCATATTCGTGTTTAGATAATTGGATAGCTAATTAGATAATCTAATTATCTTCACTTTATTGTACGTGAATACAAGTATTTAAGTTCACAATTAATTCAGAATCCACCGTCGTTAAGTGACTAAACTTTATTATTGGTCATTGTAAATTATTCAATTTTTTTGGTATAAGTGAAATGGATTCATATGTCAACGTTTCTCATAAATGCGTAATTTAAACATCAAAAAATATGTGATTATGATAATTGTATCACTGTATACCATTGGATTTCATTGGATTTTCGAGAAAAATATTTATAAGAATTATGCAAAATAATGATTTTATTTTCACAACGGATATTTTGAACAGATGATTTTTTTTTTTTGTCAATGTGTTGGGAAACAATCATTGTTTTTTTTTGCCACCCGTTATTATTTTCAGGAATTGATCGATTTGTTGTCCTCAATTCAACTTCATATTTGATTTTTAGCTCATTTACTATTATATTTCCAGTATGCTGTACTAAGTCACCCTACATAGCTCAATTATGTAAACCACCGCTTTAGGCATAGAAATCACCGTTGTGTGGGAGTTCGAGTCCCGCAAAAAACATAAGTTTACGTAAGGGTCCTTTCACTTATAATCACTCCTTTGTTTCATTGTCCCCTGCTCATTCGTCTCCCGTATAATCCAGCTGTTGGTGGGATCGTTAAGCAAAAAAGATTAATAAATTCAGTGCTTTTGAGTTCAAATTTTTCGTGATTTGTCATGTGATGTAGTGGTAAAATCTTCATTTAGATTTCTGCCCATATTCGGGTTGCCAATACGACACAGAATAATAAAAAACAACAAGATACAAAACATATGATAACAGATAACAAGATGAAAGAATGAGTAATGATAAACATTGGAATATGAAATTATGAGAGAATAATAATGAACAATAATAATTAAATTTAGATCTAATATAAATCTAAATGGATTAAATCTAAATAATAGATTAAAAACATGTAATGAGGTATCCAGTTTGTATTGAAGTTGACTTCACCTCTCGATCACACGTTTGATTGGTGTCAGGATCTCGTGATGTTATTGGTACGTCAGCACCGTGAACGTGTAATGATAATATTATCTTCGTACTGCCATCCAGTAACAATAACAAGCCGACCATGACAAACAAACTAACAAGAATAACACTCATTAAACATCATTTAATGAGCCCAGTAGACATCCACAATAGCTTCCGATTTCATAAAAAAATATGTGAAGTGTATTTATTTAGAATGATCAATTATTTTGAGACTTTCGATTTGATAATTTTTTCAAAAATGTTCTCAAGAATCCTATGTGATTATTATGTACCATTGATTAATCGATTAGATTTTGACTTTTATATTCATTTGGTATCGACACTACCTCAAAGTCCTCGGAAAACCGAGGAATGCCGCTTTTGAAAAATATCTTGATCATCTTTAGCCTCTAATTTAATTTAGGAATGATTATTATACCGGTACGACAAGATTTTGATATTGATAAGAAACAAAAATTCAGATCACATATTCTTTCGTTTATAACCTTTATTTAAAAATGTTGTAATTCCATTTTGTTACTTTGTGACAGATTATCAATCCCAGAAATTGAATGAACGGATTGGATGATTGGATAGATAGTTATTATGTGACCAATTGTATAGGATTGATAGGAAATGATGATTTTGTATCGAACTTGGAGATTAGAAAGAAAAAATATATATATTATAATTGTAAGTAATTATTTTGTTATTTTTCTTTCATTGAACTTCATATTTGAGTGATTTTACTATTGCATATCTGGCATTTACAACTTTGAGTACTGATAATTGGTCGAATACTATATTTATTGAAGTATAAATATTCTATTGATCACATCCTAATATCACAAACATTGATGCGAACTATATCAATGTATTCAGGTTTTCATCAATAGCTTCAATTTCATATCCACATAGAGACTGAATGGACGTGTTGTCAATGTATATCCCGATACTAAATAGCACTGAACCGTCATTTAGGAGGCCAAGATTGCTCTCTCGACATGAACAACCAACCTGCAAAGGTGCACTATGGTTAACCACAGTCGTTAAACTGATATAATTCCTTGACAAAAGACCACGACCGTTTCCTATACACCATTCAAACCCCCCCAAAACGAATATATATCTCATATAATCTCATCTTCCAATTATCTCACCATGGATAATGTCATAGTTATCATTGAAGTGCGTCATTTTTATATCTGATTGATGTGAATCAATATATTATTTTTAGATTCATATAAATATATATATATATATATATATATATATATATATATATATATATATATATATATATATATATATATATATATATATATACGAAATGGGCGTAATTACCAATGTCTTCTTACTATATGATTATTAATCGAAAGCGTAAGAGTTTTTACACAACTACATTCTTGTCAATTGGGACCATGTAGCTATCACACGCACTACCATTTTTCCACCCTTTTTGGCTATAATATCCATATCATTATTTTCTCTGAAACTAATGATAATATGTAATGAAGTTGATAGACTAAACAGTGAAAATTTAGTTTATTTTCCTTCTGTATTTTTGTCCTCTCACCAAGACAAATATTTGAAATAATGTCCTAGGACATTGAAATCTTTGGAAACTTCGAAAATCTAGGTCTACTTTGATATATTCATATAAAATGGTGAAAATTTAACACTTTCAACTTTCATTAACTCCAATTGTCAAATTGATATGAACAGGTGAGACACATTTCGATTTTTATCTGGGGAAATCGTTTTTTAATCATTCTGAAGGTTTTCATAAATTTCATTATATTATTTCAAAATGACTGTCTTTCTAATGAATCTGTTTATGGGCATATATATATATATATATATATATATATATATATATATATATATATATATATATATATATATATATATATATATATATATATATAAATATATATATGTGTATATATTTGCATGTATATATTTGAAAATGTAATTTGTATGGGTGTTTTAGTCGGGTTTTTTCAATGACTTGATAATTTCTCGATATATGACAGCTTTGAAGCTGCCTTTCTCAAATTCAAACTTACTTGAACTGTATACTCGAATATGAACATATGTATATAAATTATAAATAGACGTTACTGGTTCTCGACTTCAGGAAGTGAAATGGACATGTGAATGAATTTGAACTTCATCAGTCAATTTGGACGTAGATGAAGGGAGAAAATTAGGTTGAACAAATAACTACAGACATATAATATACTCAACTATAGACGATTAAAATTATATGGAATCAAGTCATTTTTAATTTAAACTGCATGAAAATCATTACCAATAATAATAGTAATTGAAGAATCTCTGTAAAATCAATGAGTAAGAATGACAGTGGTTCTTGATATGAAAATTATATGGAATTAAGTCGTTTTTAATTGAAACTGTATGGAAATCATAACCAATGATCAAAGTAATGAAAATGTTCCTATGAAATCAATCAGTGAGATTACTGGTGGTTCTTGATATGAAAAAATTAACAGGAAAACAGAATTAACTGATACAAAACCTGATCAAAAATGAAACACATGTTTCCTCATTACGATGCCTGAAACATGTACAGCTCAAAATACAATACGTGCAATAGAATATTTCTATAATTCATTCATATACCATCTTTTGTGACGATTACAATCAGATCACAATGTATAAGTGTCAATGATCTATTGGTCAGTTGCTTAGTTATTGATAACTATAATTTTTCCACTCTATAATTCATAGTCACAATATATTATATATTGATAATTAATAATATTTTGTATGTAAATAAGAATATTTTGGTGTGATAATATATCTCCACTTGAAAATCTTTGTAGCATTTCTTAAAAATTGAGAATGTAACTGTGTGAATAAATACGTAGACTGAAACCCGGCACCTCCACCTGTCATTTTATTCAAAACGAATTATGGAATATCACACGGATGATAATAACAGGATAAGAATCAATCAAAGACAATTTCCATAGGGTGAAGCATATCATGGATATATGGTCAGTGTCCTTCATTAATTATTGGTTCATTTGTCATCATTACATGATATAGTTAAGCATATAATATAGGCAAACATGGTTGCTATCGAGGAAAACCTGACTTTGGAGGTGGACATGAGGGGAACGTTCTTGTACTATGGTACATATATGAATATGTTGATATAATAGTCAAAACCTGAAAAGGAATTGAACCATCATGTGTCTAAGATGTTTCATGTTGAAGGTGAAGAAGATTTTGATAAATTTTGAATAAAATAATGAGAGTAGAGTTGAGTGTCAGCTGAACACTATAGATACGATGTTTCTAATATCATCAAAACTTGATACAAAATCATTTTTCCCCGACCAAGGAAATGAATGGAAGATAGGATCGTTCGAACGGGGCACTACAAGGGCGATCTTAACTGTGAAATTGTGATACAAATTGTGATACAAAAACATATAAATAGAATAATATAATTGTCTGATAATTTTGTACACTATAATATTTCAGTTCATTTCGACCGAGTTTGATTGATTGTTTCCAAATATCATGTGCTGAATCGGTTGTCAGCTTTTGTGAGCATGAAAAATTGATTTGATTCCTAACCGATATAATGTAGTCTAGCACACGTTCTCTAACATCTTATCTGAATCCTGGACAGAAAATTGTGTCCATGCGAGAGTTATTTCAGTAGCCAACAAAAAACAGTCACCAAGTTGGCTACTGTCTTCCCTAGTATGTAGCCTCTCAAAGTATAATAATTGAAGTCAAGGTGCATGTGTACGTGGAATTTGTATACGATCACTCATAAGAGCCTTTATATTGTATGATTATATTATTAAACATGATAGTCAAACAATCTGATACATTGACAAATTCTATACACATAATTACTATCACCTTGAATTACTCGAACTGAAGAGAATGAATCAGTGTGAAATATCTTCCATCATTCTGTGTTCTCATTTGACAGCTGGAAAATTCCGTTATAAAAGAGCTGGAGGGGTTATTTCGTCCTCACTTGCTCATTCGGAATCTTCACTTCTGTATTCATCTTTTTCTATGTCTCCATCCTGTGTTAAAACCATTTTCTTGTTCTACATGTGTTCTTCATTCTGGACCTGTTCCTAAATGTTTTTATTCAAACTATTACTTCGCTTCTATATTCACGACTGTATCTGTTAATCATATTCAATTCCGTAACATCTTGATTCAATCATAGTTCGATTGAGAAAGGCAAGTACTGATGTTGGGAAATATGTTATGATAAGATATTTCAGCATTGAGGTCGAATAAGCTTTGTAGGCTTTATTGTAGAATCTGCCACATATATTTTCTCCGTGTGATTCAATTGAAAATCAATTGAAAATATAGAACGATCATTAATTCAAGGTCATTCTGATTCATCTTCATATTCTCTCTCTTCGATAACACATATATAATACTGCGTGTAATTGCACGAAAGTCCGTACAACATCAGTGCCTTGTGGTTATCTCTATCGAGGTTGAGACAAGGCATATCCGGTCGGTCCTCCATGCCTCTCCGATCGCAGAACCGAGTACTGCCGAAGTAAGACGTTTCCGTGTCAATATCTCCTTCGTAGAATTTGTTTGGCCAGCTTTCCACCCATTTCCATCGGTTCTTAATTAGACGGCCGCCTAGCCATATGTGCCGGACCGGAGCTGCGAACACGGTACAGACAGATATCATTCCGGAAACGCGTTTTTTAAAAAACACAAAACACTGGAAATTAGTATTTGTGCTGTGCTAGAAGATATATTTCGATGAGACGAGTAGATAATTGGTAAGTAAAAGCAGACGAATTACCAATTGAAAAAAGAAAGAAAGAAATGTGGAGAACAAATGGAAAGACAATTTTACTATTTCGAGATGGTTGCATTCAATTTACCACCTCTCATCAAAAGCTAGGTTATTTAGGACAAACATTGTTATTATTTATGCTCATTTCTGAACTGAACAAAAAAAACATTTTCTACTTGGCCGAACCGGTCAACTTTATGTTAGTACATATAGGATTCAACAAGACTGGTGATATCAGTGGAACAGAAACAGACTTTTACATTCACTCAAATACCGATACTCCATCCACTTTGATTGCTGAGAACTGTGACACGAGTTTCAGAGCGCCCTAGCGATGAGGACTGACTTTCGACAACAAATAATGACTGACAATAACAAGATAAAAATGACCATAACAGCTCGCGAGTTACCAGCACGGTCAATTATCTCCGCTTGGGGCGCTAGTTTAACTTTATCACCTGCCTAAACGCCACAGGCTGCCCGTTTTTATAGTTAAAGTCCGGGTATCTGAATTGGTTCAACCAACGAGATATAATAGTGAACCTTGGAATGGCGACTGCCCTGTGATGCGCGCTCCCAAACTGTGTGAGTAGGAACTAACGCCGGACATGACAGGGGAGGGCCAGAAGACATGGTTGCCATTATATTGTTGACATTTTATTATTTTGTTGACATTCAATCAAAGATGAATATTTGATAATATGAATTTAGATGTTTTATTCTATTCCGATGCTGTATCATATTCTGACTAAAGGTAAGCACTTTCAAATATTTTTAACAAAATGTACGAACCTGTTACTATTTAGAATTGTAATATTGTGGTCAATGCTGATGTCTGTGAGTAATTGTGATTAAAGTCATCAATTTTTGTTCATCATAAGTTTTTGAAAGAATTTTGTTCAATACTTCTGAATTTTTCTATTATACACCTACATATTATTATTTGAATGAAGGAGTGTGAGCACGGCTTTCTCCAATAGTGACATATTCATTCCTTTATTATCAAAGTAACAATATAGGACGAAGACCTTGTTTCAAAGTCTTTTCTGTTATAACCGCCGAAAAAACTAGCATGTCGGATACTTTACCACTCTATGGTTTACTGTTACATCTCGTGTTGTACCCCCGTACAACCTAGCTGTTGGTGGGGTCGTTAGCAAACAATAATCATCATATTTCTTTGGATCCAACCACTACCTGCAGCTTCCTGGA
This sequence comes from Brachyptera risi, assembly GCA_964007535.1. Taxonomy (NCBI): domain Eukaryota; kingdom Metazoa; phylum Arthropoda; class Insecta; order Plecoptera; family Taeniopterygidae; genus Brachyptera; species Brachyptera risi. The sequence continues at coordinate 17,935,623 of OZ023333.1, read as the reverse complement.
TCATCAACCGACTCATCACGTCCAACACGTTTTCAAGCTCATCGATGCTCTCGTGGAACGTTGCCAGAGTGCCTTTCCGAAGCTGACAGCTGTTCATAGCATCCAGCCATGAGCGTTGGTCAGTACTGATCTGATACCTTGTGGTAGGTATCATCTGGATGGAGTCATCTTTAGCCGGTGTAAATAAAGCTAGAACAACAATGACATTTTTCAATAATTCAATATCCCTTTATTGATATGCATTACTCTTTGAAGTGCATCCAGAGTTTGACTTATGAATAATGAGAAACTTATAGGAATGTTACATTTTACAATTTCGTAATTAAAGTGATTTGGTTGTAATGTTATACTTGAATCTACTGGAGAAAACTTGCACCAACCAAATCATTGCAGTTATTGTGCTATAATCAAACATAATGTTTATAAAAATACAAAGATTTAACGCCGCCTTCAGTAGCTCAGTCAGCTTAAGCACCACTTCAGAAACTGAAAACCCCGTTGGACGTGAGTTTGAGCCCTGCATAAGGCATGCCTTTTTCTAAACGTCCTTTCACTTATCATCACTTTATAGTTTCATAATCACATGCTCATCCTGTCATTCGTACCCCCGTATAATCTAGCTGCTGGTGGAGTCGTTGAGCGAACAATAATAATAATAATGATGATGGAAAATAAAAAAAATGACGCATTCGAGATATGCTTTTCCGTTTCTTATCATGGAGCCCATCATGAAAATGTAATAACTACAAAATACAACAGCTAAACAAATATAACGGTGATGTGTGTGATGGTCATGATAAAGGACTTCCCCCGCCACTAAAACTCGAAAAATTCGAGATTTCAAAATGATTTAAATGTTAAAATATATGGATGCCATTATGAGAAACTATTTCATCGGATCATAAAATCTTCAAGGGCACGCGTGTTAATAATTCGAAGATTAATTTTGCTATCGCATCACGTTTCAAAAAAATACTCGAAAAAATTCCACAACAATATTTTTTTTAACTATTCTAAAGTCGTTTCAAAGCTTGCATTTGACTCACGTGGATCTTCGCAGACGAAAGAGCGTTTTCTGCTGCATTTTGCCGCCAGGAACACTGGCTGGTCACACAGATGTCGATCCAACAGGAGACATCCAGCTTTCAGAGGTTCGCGATACCAAGGTGGAAAATCGGAGGCATTTCCCGAACTGTTGTCTGGTTTACTTGGTATGTGATTGTGAGTGGTGATCCACGTCCAATCTTCACCGTCGTAATACCCGGATAGCCAAGCCATCTCAATTACTAGAAATAATACATGCACACTCTGTACATTTGTACTCTGTACACACCAATGTACCTAACAATAACCTTCCTGCTCTCATCAAAGAGGCTGCCAATGGTAATATCAAATTTTTCAAGCACGTTCTCAAGTCTTATTTATCTGACAAATGTTTGTATACAATTAATGAATATTCAATGGAAAAAGAATCGGTTAATGTGTGACTCTTTTTTTGTCATTCGTCTGTTGTATTCAACTTATTTTATATTGTGTACATGTTGTTAGTATTCTCTGCATTTTTACAGCATTTTTAATTTTTAAATTTTCACTCTACAGCGATTTTTTATTCATTCCACAATATTACTTATTTTTGTACTCTTTCATGACAATAGCAATATCATGTATATATGATCAATCTGCATAATAAATATTATTATTATAATAATAATGTGGTTAAGAGCCACTACTGGAACATTGTGAATATTATTCAAAATCGATAACCAACAACAACATTAATAGAGACCATATTCATTCTATTATTTTTAATTTCATTTCAATCATCTCATCACATTTTATTCCCGAATACTAGATTGTTCTACTTTGCTATAATATAACCATCTCAATATTTTATTAATTTTCAAATCTGTAAAGAGTCCTATCTATAGTGTATCGATGATAATATTGACATGAATAACATTGCATTTCATTACAATACACGATCTGATACTTCACTTCCTTTTTCGATAATATATGTCATTCATATATGGTTTAGATACGCTGTTCAATGATGAGTTAAATTTACTGGCGTCGGTGATTGAAAAATGAGATGGTGAAATGATAAGATGACATGCTATTTTATTATGTGTTCTGGACAGTTTCGGTATTCACTTTACCGACAGGGAGCATTTACCACGGAAAACCCCTGATGGTCGACCATGGCAGGAATCGAACCTCGATCAACTAAGTGAAGATCTAGTTCGCTAGCAAATCTGCACTATTCGTCGTAGTGACTATGTTACTTGAAATTCTCTATTTTCTTCATGGAATGTTACAATGCTCCTTACTTTTCTTCCCAAGCTCTCTCTTTGATCACTTATCTTCTGGATTGTCAATATGTAGTCAATTTGTCAATATAAATACATCACATCATTCTAAAACTCAGTCATTTACGTTAGCTGTAATGCTGTTTTCTGTATCTGGTTTCCTGACAATTTATTGAAATAGTTTACACAGTGCAACGGTCAACATTCAACAGTTTATTGATTTCCTGGGATCATTGAGCTTATTTGAAATTGATCATCATTATACCTTGTATAAATTTCGAATTCATTCAAATTCATTTCGAAATGCATTTGGCATTTATACGTTCATCTTTTGCTCCAATTTTTATATGTGTACCTTTTATGAAAGCAGATTTCAACGCTTTTCAGTAGTTCATGGATTTTATTTTTGTATTTTTATTCATGCTGATATTTCAACTGAGATGTATTACTTCCATAAAATTATGACACTTTCAAGTATTTATGTAATTGCCTTAATAAAACAATTTGACTATAATTTGAAAATATCGAAAATTGACGTATTTCAATGCGCGTACAGATTTATTTCATGAATCCATGTGCACATGAATAATTATTCATTCACAATAATAAAATAATATATTATTATTATCATTATCATGATTATAATCAAGTAATACCGAGACGCGTGGCCGAGTGGTAACACACTGAGCCGTCATTTGGGAGACCGAGGTTCGATTCCCGCCATGGTCGATCATCCTGACATTGGGTTTTCATGGTTTCCCTCTGTCGTTCAGGTTAATACTGGAATGGTTCCCTAACAACAGGCCACGACCGAATCCTTCCCACCATCCAAAACACCTAATAAAATTACCTTCCATCTCATCATCCCACCATCTCATTCATCATCCACCGACGCCAATAGATCGTAGCCATCAGTATAGTGCGTTGTTAAAACCCAATATAAAAAATTCAGATGATCAATGAAGATGTATCATAAAACCAGTTGTAGATATAGTTTCTGCTTACTAGGTCTTGACCTCCTCATCCTCTGGGCTATCATTTGTGTCTCTTCCATATCAGTTAGAGTTGCTATAAGTTTATCATTCTCGGCGCAATGAGCCACTGCTTGCTCCCAAGTGTAACGTGCCCCGTACAGATGATACGTCTTGTTCCCAATCTCCAATGGAGGAAGACTTGCTACCGGCTTCCTCATGCCCGCAGTTACATTATCTGGAACAGTTGAACAATCCCTCTTTATTTGATTTTGTTTATGTTTATAGGATTTGAATTGGGGTATTGGTTCAATATACGTGAGAGGTTAAGAACGATGTGAAAAGAGTGATAGTCAATTGAATATCGAGTTTAATGTTTTAGTTGGCAGAGAAGAAACAACTTGGGAGAAAAGTGGCCAAACTTAGATAAAGATGGCGGGATGGAGTAAAGCAAGCAGTATAGTCAACCCAGGAGGAAATGAGGCGGAATTTGAAAAGTGGTATGTGAGAGGATAGAGAGCAATGGACTTACTCATAGAAGAATAATATGAAGTAGAAGTGAATGTAAGTATAGTAGTGGATAAGAGGATGGTGAAAAACATCGGAGTTGTCAGGAATCGAAATATAAGAAGTCTGCTGAACTGCATTTGTAGAAATAGGTAAAAGACACTTCCTGACTTTATTATCATTTTGTATTCAATTTTTAGGAATTTTATTCATATTTTAACATCTATATATATATATATATATATATATGTACAATTTTGTAGTTTTTTTTTTTTTAGAAGATTTTTTATAACACAAAATATGAGATATATAAAAATATCGTAGAACCACAAAGTCATAACAGACTTGTCTGTGCGTCTACTAAGTATGTTGTCATACATAAATATACATCATCAGAAATGTCTGGATAGCAGCTATAGTTAACTCAATACTACAAAAACAAATAAAGTACTTCTTTACTTCTCTTTTGATAATAAATAAAACATTTCAATCTTGTCATAGAAGATATTGCTATAATATTTTTTTTTTTCTTTCGAGGAGATTTTTTATTTCACAAAATATAAGTCGTTTACAAATATCGTTGACCCACAAAGTCAAAACAGACTTGTATGTGGGTCCACTAATTATGTTGTCATACAAAAATATACATCACAAGAAATGTCTGGATAGCAGCTAGTTGACTTAATATTACAATTTAAACAAATAAAAAACTTCTTCACTTCTCTTTCAATAATAAATAGAACATATTAATCTTGTCATAAAAGTTATTGTCATGATATTAGCATTTTATTTTTAATAATAATAATGATAATTGGATGAGCGAAGCGAAGACTCAATTACACTATACCGAAAAAAAAGTGTCTGTTTTTTTTTTTGTTTTTTTGTTTTTTTGTTTTTTTGTTCGCGCTCCACAGGTCAGACGAAAATTCAAAATCAGTTGGAACTTGGCACACACATGAACCCCTATCTGACTTGATGCTGTAGAGTTTTGAGGCGTGATCGGTTGAACAACTTCTGAGAAAACTCATTCCAAAGTTTTCAAAAATCCCATTAGAATAACCCAGAGGAAAACATTCGTGAAAAATATTTCATCTGAGAGGATTCAAATTCTCAGGGAATTTAAACCTGATAATGATACACATTATTCCAAACTCTCACTTGAATCGGATCAGCCGTTTCGATGTAAAAAAATATATAATGTTATTTGTGTTAATTATTCAAAGCTATTAAGATACCTATTAAATCAAAGCAACAAGTGTCACCACTTGATCGTAAACGATTAAAACAAAGCCTTCTTTATTATCATATAAATTATTAATGAAAAATAAGATGGCAGTGATGTAATGGTTTGGATCTCAAGGTGTATATATATATATATATAATAACCAATCCAAAGATAAGTTGATATGTTCCAGCTCATCCATCAACGCGGAAACACATAACGCGTTTGCCTAGTAATAATCAATTTTATTTCATGGGAATAATTGGATGAGCGAAGCGAAGACTCAATTACACTATACCGAAAAAAAAGTGCCTGTTTTTTTTTTTGTTTTTGTTTTTGTTTTTTTGTTCGCGCTCCACAGGTCAGACAAAAATTCAAAATCTGTTGAAACTTGGCACACACATGAAGCCCTATCTGACTTGATGCTGTATAGTTTTGAGGCACGATCGGTTGAACAACTTCTGAGAAAACTCATTCCAAAGTTTTCAAAAATCCCATTAGAATATGCCAGAGGGAAACATTCGTGAAAAATATTTCATCTGAGAGGATTCAAATTCTCAGAGAACTTCAATTTGATAATGGTACACATTATTCCGAACTTTTACTCAAATCGAATCAGCCGTTTCGATGTAAAAAAATATATAATGTTATTTGTGTCAATTATTCAAAGCTATTAAGATACCTATTAAATCAAAGCAACAAGTGTCACCACTTGACTGTAAACGATTAAAACAAAGCCTTCTTTATCATTATATAAATTATTATTGGAAAATAAGATGGCAGTGATGTAATGGTTTGGATCTCAAGGTGTATATATTTATAATAACCAATCCAAAGATAAGTTGATATGTTCCAGCTCATCCATCAACGCGGAAACACATAACGCGTTTGCCTAGTATATACAATTCAACCTGAACATAAACATAGTGATCAACAGATTATTACAGTGTTCACAAGATGTTTATTGATGAGCGTAGCGAAGTCTCCATCCCACTCTTATAGGGCTTTGTCTGTGTGTTTTTTTTTTGTTTTTTTTTTTTTGTTTTTTTTTTTGTTTGTAAGCACTCCACAGGTCGCAAGGGTTGACTGATCAACATGAAACTTTTTTTGTACACGCAAACTCATCCAACTTAGAACTGTATAGTTTTTGGGATGAATCGGTCGGACCGATTTCGAGAATCATCATCTCAAAGTTTCTAAAAACCCCATAAGATTTGGCTGGGCGGAAAATGTTGAAAAATAAAATCTCTCCAAATGGGATGAAATTTTCTCTAAATGTGTATACATGGATTTTACACATTATTACGATTTTTTAAGCAATTCTGATCAGTCGTTTTGAAGAAAAAAAATAAAATGACTGATAATATTCTTCAAATACATCATACAAATTGTGACAGAATTAAGTTGTCAAGATTCACTGCTTTCTAGATTCAAGAGTTGACCAACAATGAAGTATTTTTTATATGCGTCAAGGTGTGTAGAATACTAGTCAAACGCGAAATATGCGTTGTAAGATGAGCGAGATATCTCAATAAGGTATAAAAGTCCTTGAAATAGTTTTACCCTTGCTACTTTATCGACTTTGGTATTCTACACACCTTGATATCTGAATAAGCTATAAAAGTCGTTAAAGAAGTTCTACTCTTGCCACTTCATTGACTCTGGTATTCTACACACCTTGACGCATATAAAAAATACTTCATTGTTGGTCAACTCTTGAATCTAGAAAGCAGTGAATCTCGACAACTTAATTCTGTCATAATTTTTATGATATATTTTATGAATATTATCAGTCGTTTTATTTTTTTTCTCCAAAACGACTGATCAGAATTGCTTAAAAAATCGTAATAATGTGTAAAATCCATGTATACACATTTAGAGAAAATTTCATCCCATTTGGAGAGATTTTATTTTTCAACATTTTCCGCCCAGCCAAATCTTATGGGGTTTTTAGAAACTTTGAGATGATGATTCTCAAAATCGATCCGACCGATTCATCCCAAAAACTATACAGTTCTAAGTTGGATGAGTTTGCGTGTACAAAAAAAGTTTCATGTTGATCAGTCAACCCTTGCGACCTGTGGAGTGCTTACAAAAAAAAAAAAAAAAAAAACACACAGACAAAGCCCTATAAGAGTGGGATGGAGACTTCGCTACGCTCATCAACCAGAGTCAATGAAGTGGCAAGAGTAGAACTACTTTAACGACTTTAATAGCTTATTCAGATATCAAGGTGTGTAGAATACCAGAGTCGATAAAGTAGCAAGGGTAGAACTACTTTAAGGACTTTTATACCTTATTGAGATATCTCGCTCATCTTACAACGCATATTTCGCGTTTGACTAGTAAATATACATATACATAGACATAGAAAGAAGAAAGAAGAAATATAGTAAAGAAGAGAACTGAAGGGAAATAGCCATTCAACTATGGTCATCTGGAGATGAGATATATCTATTGGGCTGTTGTGGGATCTATTCATAACCAAAATCAATTGGCATGTGTGGATGATTATTGGGATCTATAGATAATAGAGAGGTCATTTTGTTGATCATATTGATCATTGAGAAGAAAATGATCCATAAACAGGCAATAAGAATCTCTGTCAATAAAGTCGACCATGGAAGGAATCAAAACTCATTCTTCTGATTAACTTTTCCGAGTGCTATAGTGACCTATATTGAGGCTCATGTTTGCTCTTCAGGAAAAAACCACAATATTTGAAGTCACGTGTCTATAACAACCTACCAAAAGATATTAAATCGATTTCCAGCATACCCATATTCAAAACTAGAGTGAGGGAACTGTTATGTGAAAATGCTGTTTACTCTGTTGACGATTTTTTAACTTCCAGCTATTCTTGAAAAATGTGTATTCATATATATAGTATGTAATTCATGAAGTTTATCATACTGTTTGTACAGTTTCCGATGGTAAAAATTATTATTAATATCATTTTTATAAAATACTATCTATCTAAAACCATATAATTCCAACAATAGTGCTCAATCATGTGAAAGATCAATTAAGCAACAGTTTTCCCGAGTATTTTCGTTAATGTGATTTTTTAGAAGAATTTAAATTACATTCCAATGATAAAGCTGATACTCGGTTTGCTTGCTCGGATTTTGTTCTCCCAACAATAAAAATGGAAAGAAAACTCTTAGTTATATATTTCCATTATTCTTCTTTTCTTTGCCCAATAATTTTAGTAACTTTTCAAAGTTTTATGAAGACAAACGAGAAATCAAAACTTTTATTCTTTGCAATATGGACGGTGTATATATACCGACCATTGGTGAATTATTTATATATTTATAGGGTATGTTCGGTTTTTAGGTTTATCAGTTTCTCTCTAAACAACTTTAGGCCTACATTTGAATTGATTTGTTTTCTGATTATTCTGTTTATTCAAATAATATTTTCGTCATTTTTACTACCCATTCAACACCTACATATTATATATATTACTCCATTTTATTTTATATATCAAATACGTCAAGTAACGACTTTTCATTTCATTTGTAAAAAGAGAGACAGTTTTTATTTAATTATATCAGTTATAACGCCACAGTTAAGCCCTTATGGGGCTTTGTGGAAATTGACAAGTGAATGTCAAATTTGTAATTCATGTTTATTTATTGAATCAATATAAAAAATATGTCTACACTATCGCGGTTTATTGATATGTATGAAATCCCCTTGCCAGTACTATTTTCTCTCTCGGAGAAAGAAAGACGTCTCTTTTTTTTTGACGCTATAATTGAATGTTATCTATGAGGTGATATAATCGCTCAAGCGATGTCCCATCGGAACGATCCTACATTTCATCATCAGCTTCAATCGTGTAACAATAACTTCTCATCAAGTTTTGATGTTGATAGTAAAAAAAATTATACGATTTGAAAATAAAATTGCCAAAATGTGCAAATGTGTGAATATAACGAATGTACAAACATTAGGACAGTGAACCTCTCGACTATAAATAAGTTATAAGAATACTGAAAATATTCGTAGGCGCAAATTATATGGGCATATCTAAAAGCACTACAGAAATTGATGAAAATGAAAACCTGTGAGCTTATTCAAAACCTGAATCCTTACCCGAATATATTAGTCCACTTCAATAATATTCTGTGAAAGGAGTTATATCATGAATAATGACCTGTTTTTGGAATGGTAAGATTTCCCTTGTGGTGCCTCGACCAAAATTTGAGACTGAAATTTGAAAATTGAACTGGAGTGACTCACCAAACTCGCAGATAAACGGTCTTGCGATTGCGCACGGCAAGTTGACAAACAACGGCGCATTGTGCCCGCGCCGGTCGACCGCCATACAATGCGATGACACGTTGTTGAAGTCTGCAATCGGTTCTTCCACCCAATAAGGATACTTGTCACGTGGATATTGTTTATATCTGAACCAAGATTTGATATGGATATTTTCCCCACCTGGTACTAGCCAAAACCATTGCTCTTCAGTCATGTTGTAAATGCCACCAATATACAGATCTTCGAAGTCCTCTGCGGAAATTGAAAACATAAATATCGTCATCACTATATTTTCTTTAGATATTTGGAGATTTGTTCAGAGATTTGACTTGGATATTGATAACTTTATTACTTGAGAAAAGAATAGTGGAAATACCAAGAGAGAAATGGAGTGAATTGATCAAGGAGGATGTTGCTGCAAGAGAAGGAATATGGAACTTAGTGGAAGAAGTAAGATTGTGGGAAGACAGAACAAGATGGAGAGAGTTGGTGCAAAAAAAGGAAGATTTGTAGGAAGAAGAGGATGAAAAGGCTTGGTCAGCTTATTTCCTGGAGATCCGGGGCCCTATTAATTTGGTGGAATGTGTTCCACCCCCTGACCCAACAACTCGGAATCTGGGAAAGATCATAGATAGATTGCTCAACACTCCCACCAACAATTGGATTATTCGAGGGTACTAATGAGCGGGTTCACAGCAACCTTTGTCATATGCTGGATTGGAACAGGCATCCGAATCAACAATCAAAGAAAATCTATTAATTGAATAATAACAACGGAAGACTATCAATTTTAAAATCATCGGTTTTTATCCATTGCCAAGTTTATTTATCCATTATTTCATTTCATTATTTTTCCACGGAGATTATCACATCCCCTCTATTATTAAAAAAATTTGAAAGGTCAGGATCAATGTGAAATATGTGGCAAGTCAACTTGTACTGCACATATGGAATATTGTTGGTATCACTACATCGTTGTTGATATTATGAGAATGAACCGTGAAGGTTGGTTTCTGGTGAGTTGATTTGACATTAGAAATGCCCAATATTTATTCATTTCATTTATTCATTTATTTATTCAATTTTTATCCAAAGATGACGTTACATTCTCAGCATCTTACGAGGAAATGATGATTCATAATGTTACGTATATGGATTCTCCATGTATTTATGTATATATGTAATTTGCTTGTAGTGATATAATATTGATGGCACGCCATACAGCTTCAATATTAGGACTTCACGCAATCATCATATAATCTACTATCGGTTGATTCTGTAAGGCCCAGTATTACCAAGTCCAGTCAGTATTTATCTGAGAGTTGGTGAAAACAAATACCACAGGTAACCATGGTGATAACAAGTTTGAACTGTCAGATAAAGGTTAACTAGACTTGGTAATACCAAGTATAAGTGCATTAACTTTAATATATGGATATTATAATATACCCACTGCTAATTCTGAAAGTGCCTGAGCAATAGTTACACAGCTATTCTATAACTTATTAACAGCTTATTCTACAAGTTCATGAGCATCGATTAGGCCTACTCGACCATTTATTCTAAATATCATCCTAACAGCTGATTATCGAAGTGCCTAGGCAATGGTTTCACAGCAATGGCTTCACAGCTATTCTATAACTCACTGGTGGCTGATTCTGAAAGTACCTGAGCAATTTTTATATTTTTCATAATTCAATAACAGCTGATTCTGAAAATGCCATATAATTATTACATTTCTATTCCATAATTCACTAGCAGCTGATTTTGAAAATGCCATAAAATGATTACATGTAGCTATTCTATAATTTACTAGAAGCTGATTTTGAGAGTGGCATAAATGACTACATACAATCATTCTATAACTCATCAACAGCAAAAGTGCTATATAATTATCACAAATAGCTATTCTATAACTCACTAGCAGATGATTCTGAAAGTGCATAAGCGATAAACTCAGCTTTGGTATTTGTGTCTAGAACAGCAAGTTTGCCGGCTTTGGACCGACAGATGACATTGGCTTCTCCCCACGAAACTCGATCAAACACGAATAGGAAGTCTGTGTGGTCGTTAAACGAGTACGCCTCGACCAATCTGGGATCATAGGAAGGAACTGTGAACAATAACAAATAAATATAAAAAGTACAGATTTGGGAGAAAGAAATTGGAAGTCATTTTTTGTTATCAGGATCTAATATTTTTCATTGATCCGCGATAGAATGTTTGTCGGAAAATAAATTTAAAAAAATACCAAAAATAGAAGTTGAAAGTCAAACAATATTAAAAGTCAAAATGTACTGATGACACAACTGGAATATTTGAATAATAGTGATGCAATAAGGTTCTGAGTGATGATGAGGAATAATAATTTCAATATCGATATTAAAATATAGGCAATGAAGGTCAAAAATGTATCGAAAATTTGTATAATTATCCTAATTTTATTCACATTTCACCATATTCATTATTTTCATGGCTTACAATTATTCTATCAGGATTTCATGGTCACCAACAGCACAGTCCTGTTGTTGAAGTTTATTGGTTATAAAACATTTGAAATGGGGTGGTGAGATCGCCGCCCTTGTGGTGCCCCGTCCAAACGATTCTAACTTTCATCCACAGCCTTAATTAATTGGGAAACAATGATTTTGTATCAAATTTCGATGTTATTAAAAAAATCCATCATTTTTATCATTTATTAATCAAGGTTTCCATTAACTCACCTGAGAAGATTTCACTTTCAAACGGAAAAGCTGTTATTTGTTTAATGAGAAATATAAAAACAAAGCAAACACATTTCATTGTAAATTTGAAGTTTCTCTGAAAATCTGTTGAATGGTTCACATCACAGCACCTTGCTCGCTTGCTTGCTATTCTCTCATGTCAGGAACAATGTGATTGTCATTTAGCGATAAGGTAGTACATTAAACCACCACGAGTGGCGCTGCATGCGAGATCATCACAAATAGAAATAATTATCAGCATTTTGGAAAACAATCATATCGATTGTATAATCAAGGATGTTGTAGTGAGCGTACTACGCGATTCAATCATTATTATCATTCATACAGTCAAAATTAGCTTCAATATTTCAGTCCCAAATTAGCTTAATCTTCAAAATTGTATTTTTTTGTTCCTATCCATTCTAAATTCAAATTCATTTGTTATTCTGTGTCGGTTTGGCAACCCAATGTACATGGACAGATATATCAATAAAGATTTATATAATATATAACTGAGAAGGAACACTGAAAAACGAGAAATTGTTTATAATTCATGTATTGTTGTTTTTCACACTTGTTCACAATAATTGAATGATTTCAAACTCTAACTACATAGGATATTGAAGAAAGCTGGCATGTTGGCCTAATAACAAAGACTTGATGAACTTTATATCCTGATAAAATGCTAGTGCCGTCCTCCACTTCACTGCGCTACAGCTTGAAAAACTCTCGGAAAAACTTGAACATCAAAAACCGAAGTCATTGTTGGGCGTAGGTGCGCATGAGACCAGAGTTTTTGTAAATTTTCTTCAAGTTATCATCACTCCATTAACATTCTATAATTATTTTTATCATCATTCTCTCATTTTTTTGGTTCATTCTTGGGTTTAGCACACAATAATGATGATGTTTTTATTATGATACATTTTTAAAAAATATATCAAAATAATTCTCTACTTCATTAATCTCTCTATACGTCGACGTATAACATTGAATGAGTGAGATTTGATTTTCACAACGGAAAATCTCTCATATTCTATTAAATAATTATTCATTAATATTTTCAGTCAACATTTTCTAAGCTATTTAGGATAGTAAACACATTTTCATTTCCTTTAAATACTTCTGGATTAGGATTTATCACTTCTTTCATTCATATAGTAACTTACCGTATCATGCCTTCAAATCTCTCTGCGAGAAATGTCTGAATTAATTCAATTTCTTTTGATACACATTTGTCAGTGATTTCATCTATTTCCAGCCTCACCACTTTCAAAGTTCACTCACCTTTTCTTCAACTCTATGATCACAAGCATAATAAGCTGGGCATTTACATCGTGGGTGAACATTTGTACTAGATACTGACAGATAAATCTATATTGGGTAAAGAAAATCCAATAGATTTCTAATGAGTCACAATTTAGGAGAAAATCACGATTGAAGCAGGTTATGTCGAGAGAGATTAAAGCTCAGAAAAAAGGTCAAGAGAAGAAATTCATTGATATTCACCAACACTCATTGTGAATGTGCCTGAATTACCTGACTTGGCTCTAATGTGCAGCTAAAAATAGACACTATATCTTTCTTTTTAGTTACCCTTGTCATTTTTCTCCACCAACTCTCAGATATAGTTAGCCGGCAAGGCTGAATGTGCTTGGTAATACTGAGCCCCAAATGAGAAAGGAAGGTAGCTCTAACTGGCGTCTTGAAATTATCATCATTTATTTATTGTGGTAACCAATATCATTTGTTTCAACCAACTTGGCCAACTGAACTTGGTGATACCGGATCTGAAGATAATTACCGCTGAAAATTTGGTTATAGAGATCAGGCCCAGTATTACCAACGTCGGAGTAGCTCCAACTGGCAGATAAAAGTTGTCATCGCCATGGTTACCTGGGATATTTGTTTTCACCAACTTTCAGATAACTGCTAACTAGACTTGGTGATACCTAACAATAAAATGTAACAACAACAAAAATATGCAATAAAAATATAATTTGATAGAAAAAAAATCTTCATTCTCCTTCGGTTTTATATTGACAGCTAACTTTTTAACTCTTTACCAATAAATAAAATTATCTTGCTTCTTTTTTAAAAAAAATAGTCGCTACATTTCATCATTGATGTGAGGTAGAAATGTGTTGAAATAGCTCTAACTAGCAGTTAACGTTGTTATCACCATTTTTACCCATGGTATAAGTTTTCAACTACTCTCAGAATTTTTAATAATAAGAGCACAAGTATGAGATGTTTTTGGATGAGCGAAGCGAAGATTCAATTTTACCGTACTTAGAAAACCAGTTTTGGGGTTTTTGTTGGCACTACACAGGTCAAACGAAAGCGCAAATTGTCATAAAAATGGACACGCACGTGTGTCATCATCTCACTCAATGATAAGGCTCTAAGGTGCAATCGGTTAAACCACTTTTGAGAAGACCCATTTCGAAATTTTACAAATCTCCAAAATGTTAGGGGAGGAATTGGAAAAAAATATCATAGAATTAATTCCATTTTCCCATTATTTAAAGAGTAGAATGATGCACATTATTCCAAAATATTTCTCGAATTGAATAAGCCATTCTGAAGAACAAATATATAAAGTAGTGTTTACAGATCAATTAAAAATCTATCAAGAATATCAGGAGGTGAGAATATTCTTTCAATTTATTATATTCATTTTTTCATTCTTTTCTGATTTATAATCAGATCATGCAACGATTCAAAAACAAGCAATAGGCAGAACAGGAACTTCGTGACTTGAATGTTTCAGAATCAATGTATGTATATAGCTTCGTATTACATTTTACATATGTAGGTGGTAAGATCGCCCTTGTGGTGCCCCGTCCAAACGATCCTATCTTTCATCCATAGCCTTAATTGGGGAACAATGATTTTGTATCAAGTTTCGATGTTATTAAAAAAAAAAAAAAAAAAAAACATATGTAGGCTATATTGCTCGTCTTACAACGCATATTTTGCTCCATTTTCCTAGTTATTGACAATAAGGCATGACTATACCGTATACAAAGTTTTGGGGAATTTTCAAAATGACTGTGTGCCCACCGCTTTTCTTCTGTATTCTTTATATTTGGTTGCTTTCCAACAACCACACAAATTACTTACCCCAATGAGGATACTATATCTTGAAACATATTTATATTGGAACAGTTTAAATACAAGCGGAATTATTCTATGGACAACATGGGAAATAATTTCATATTTTATCAACAGTAATAATATATTTATTACAAAGTTGTTACTGTATGACTGACACCTCGTCTTCCCATCCTCTCCGTAAGATTTCACATTCAATCTAGAAAAAGTAAAATTAATAATATTTTACGTAGCTAAATAATGATCAAATTTTTATATTAATACAATCTGTTGAACTTTATTACAAGAATAATGAATATGACAATTAGCATCAGATTTAAACAATGGATTATTCTCATTTGAAAGTTGAAAGTTTCATTGCATGCGTACTCACCACGGTCGCTTATCAGATTGGTAATGTGTTGCGGGTTGCGGTTGTCTGAATAACAAGGAGAAAGAATGAGAAATTTCAATCATTTCACAAAGGAGCTCATCTTTAAGAAATGTTTCAGGCAGACTTGAAGGACAAAGAAGACAAATAATAATCCTATAAAATGATATAATCATCAATAAGACGCACGAATATTGTTTTTGAACATACACAAATGATAGAAGTTTAGTTCATTTTTTCTGAATTCATTAGTACGAACTTCACAAACTGAGAGATGATTTACAGTTGGATTAATCATTTTCTTTGAATTTATAAAATCATCCTCATGGTTCCCCGTCCAATCGATCCTATATTGATCCTCAATTGAGGAACAATAACTGTGAGTAGAATTCAACAAGACGCTTTTTGTTATCGTCCCATTTTTCAGGATCTAATTGGGTTTATTTTCAGAGCCACAATTCCTGAAGTTTCTCATTAAAAATATTATATTCTGTGGTAATAATGTCCCGTTTTATAAATTAATGTTCCGTTTCACAAATAATGAATCAGTGGATACAGTGGTCATTTGTGGATTACTTCGTTGATATTTCTGAACTTCAATTAATAATTAGCTCATTAGCACATTTTCATTTTAGTTTTCCGCAGAACGTTGTCCAATTAGTCTATACTCCATACTGTTCTGTTTTTTTGTCAATGAAACATATAAGTATTCCCACCAGATACAATTTCAACATTGACAAGAGTAACAGTCATATTAAAGCTGGTGGGTTAATAGTGATGAATGAAGTAATGCACGATTCTAATAATCGGACAAGATATCACACTCATTGTGCAAGATAAGTACATACAGTAAATATACCGATGTTGGAAAAAACACATAATATATTCAAGTTTTCAATTATTCTTACGATATTTGAAATTTCATTTCAATTTATATTTTGAAATCTATGGAGCTATTTTTTTTTACTATTGATTTCGTCCAATTTTATGATACATCTTTCCTACCTTCGAAAAAAAGATCTATAGAAATTTCTGTTTGTATACAATTGAGCTACTGTAAAACTGTGTCAACTGTTCATTCTAATAACTGAAATCCAATGACAAAATGATAACATAACAAAGCTATGTGTGATGGAAGGACCTACCAGCTATAGTAGATCCTCCGGATGAAATTCTACTTCTTGGAATATATTTCTTGAATTGTCGTCTGTTCCTGGTCAAAGGGTTTCTCTCGCCGCTTGCTATCGAGCTTGACAGAGTGTTCAAGTTGTGTGAGGCTCGAAGCGAAAGTCCACTCTGTTTCGTTGTTGATATTGTTGTTGTTTCAATCATCTTCGTACCTGATGAATCAAGTTTTCATTCATCATTTTGTATGATATAATCATTCACTTAAATTGTGAGATATGTTTTTCTATATTGAGTTTCAACGACGCACTGTACTGACGACTACAAACGTATTTGAATTGTTAGCTATTGATTAGAATTATTAATTGATTGATGAATTAATTACAGTTGTTAGATGTTATGAGAAAAGTGTTGCTGTAACTTATACTTACAATCGACAGTGTGGTTACGAACTGAAATAAGAAAACAAAGCATATCAAATAATACAGAATATAAGCATGGGAACGTGATTACGTCAGATGTTGAACTAAACTCTGATTCACATTATTGCCACCATTGACAACGTATTGCATTTCGTGTCATTTCACCAACTTTTTTCAAGTTGTCAATGTATTTGGAATCGTTCAAATGCTTCACATATGAACAAAAGACATTATATCTGAACAGAAAGAACTTGAAAAAATATATTTTAAAATATTGAAATCCTACTATTCATCCTTGGCCTTAATTGGGAAACAATGATTTTGTATCAAGTTTCGATGTTATCAGAAAAAAAAAATATATTCAATTGAATTGCTCATACCAAAAAAAAAATCAATTGGCCCTTATACTTCCTGATTATATTGAAATTTATATTTCTTGATGAATATTTTTTAATCAAATTGAAGATGAAAAAAAGTGTCAGTTCGAAGAAAACTGGTGTCCAGTTTTGCGAATAATTAATCGGTAGATTGAGTGATGAAAGAAAAACCAACGTGTCATTATCCTCCATGAGCGATGCTGTTTTTGTACTCTGATAAATGATAAGCGCAATACCAATTTCAAAATTTTCGTATCAACATCGAGTAACTGAACGTGTGTGATGTTTCCAAGTAACTGTGTGCTACACTACTGTACTGTATACTCACAACTGTGGATGATAACTGCCAGTTGATGAAAATGTTCCTTCTTTTCATAGGAAAAGAAGTTAATCGTGTCCTCCATGCCGAGTGACGCGATAGACAGGAGAGTGTCACGTGAGTAGGTCTTACCGAAGCCTATTGTGAAGAACACGTGACCGGCTTCATTCAAGTCGTCGTAGATTGCGTCGAATTGTTTACCGCTGTTCCTACCAGCCGACATCAGAACTAAAACAAAACACATGTTAAACAATACATGGGACACAAAAAATAAGAAAGTCAACTGGATGCATTTGTCACTATGTAGTGACACCAACCTATTTCATCATAATATAAAGAAGGTGCTTCAACTCACATACTGATAATGTGGAAGGCATTTGTGGTTTCTTGCGGTTAGTTCAGATCCAATCATCCCGATTGCCTATCGCGATTTAGCGGATCCCCTTGTGAACTAGATGTAAATAAGAGTGACTATGGTACCGGTGGCATTGTTGAACTAACAAAATCTATAATTATCGTAATCTACTGGGCCGTGTATAGCATTGTTGAGCATTGTTGTCTTATGTAGTTCGATATGAAAGCGATAGTTGCGCTACAGGCAATCGGAACAATAGACTCAGATACTGACGCCGGAAATGATTCATTTTCAAGGTCCGAGTTGGGTCACCTCCCTCATATTATGATAAAATAGGTTGATAACCACCACATCGTGGATTTGTATGATAACTTCGGTGATTGAAGAGAATCACACTGGATACACCCTGGAATATGTTTATATCGTGAATCTTTTCCTGAAATATCATTGACCCTGAAAATACTACAGTCAGACAAATATAAACGGCAATATTTTTGTTTTCATGTTGTATAGACAAACTCATCCTCTCGTGATAAGAAATGCATAAATGAATGAGAATACATTCATTTGTTATGTATAAATGGACAGATAGGATGAAGAAGTTTTCATAATGAAAAGAGAAGAAATAGAGTTGGTGAGGTCATGAAAAGTAGAAAATAAGAGGTTACCACTAATGAAGTTCGAGGAAAATTAAAATTAAAGAATTAAAGATTAAATGAAAGTGAAATGTTGAAAAAGAGAGGAAGTGGTAGCTGGTATACAGAATATTGGTGGGACGTAAAATAGGGGAGATGGTGTGAAATTGGAGAGAAAGAATTCCCAGAAAGAAAAGAAGGGATAGGAGAAAAGACCCAGCTGAGAAGAAAAAGGAAAAGAATTTGTACCAAGGGATAAAGGAGAAGAATTTTCACCAAGGGATTATAGATTCAACTCTTTGGAAGATACATTTTCATTCATCATTTCAAATCTCGTCCTGAAAAAAATGTATCAAGAGTAAGACTGCTATATTGATATTATATTGATATTTGTATTTGTTACGCCAATAAACGACCTTCTACAAGAATACAAGTACAATAACTCACTAACGACTGTTTTTCTTCCTCTATTTAACGTTTCTATCTGCTCTTTAATGAGTTTGAACAGGGAACTGTAGCGCGCAGAGCCGTTGGTCCGTTCTTCCAGGAAGCTGGACACACTACTGATGATGTTACAGCTGTTCATCTCGGTCAACGGGAAGAAGACTTTCACCTCGTTCGAGTACGATAACACTCCTGCTCGTAGCTTGTGAGACAGCCTGGACCAACACGCAAACACGTCATAAAGTCTCAATTGGAAACTTTTCTGTTCGGAATATTCCGTGAATCCGAGCATTTCCGAGCCTGCGTGACGTCAACTGAGATTGATTTGCTGTCATTTGATTGGCTGACCATGCAATCATATCAAATTCACGCCATTGTGCCTACACCATTTGATGTTGTCATGTGACTCACTGAGGAAATAGACTCGACTTATCCTCATCGAGACAACCTAGCAAGTTAATAGCTTTTTACTTCACTTTTTACGCGGGGAAGCCGCCAAAGATATCACTGACATCGACATTGAGGTAATTTTTTTTTAATAACATCGAAACTTGTTACAAAATCATTGTTCCTCAATTAAGTCTATGGATGAGAAGTAGGATCATTTGGACGGGGTCTCACAAGGGCGATCTTACCACCCCATTTTAATTATTTAAAACCAATGAACTTCAACACGAGGACTGCGTTGTTGGTGACCATAACTTTCCACCGCAGATAAAATTATTTCAGTTTTCGAAAGTCTGGAACACATTATAAGTAGAAACCGTTTCTGTGATATATATCCGGACATTACCAGCATTGGTATTAAGAGTAAACAAAACACACAAATGTTGATATCTTCCACTTTGAACTCAGTCTCTTGGGCAATGATCTCTTCTTTCCACAGCAGATGTGGAGTTTATCATTATACAAAATGGAAATGTTGAAATAATAAGTCACGGTGTGAAAAAAAATATTCTATTTCGGGGGGTTGAACAACACACTATACAGTCTGTTGTACTAACGAGCAAAACATATCGGCATCGGTGAATGATCAATGGAATGGAATATATATGATATGAAATTTCATTTTATTATGTGTTATTGGTAACGGGATTGAAATTTGTGTGGCCTATTGACAAAGAAGTATCCCATCATTCAACTGAACAACAGAAGAAAACCTTCAAAAATCTCTTTCAGACTTTTTGATCAAGGCGAGAATCTAACCTCGGTCTACTTGAGCAACTGCATAAGTTACATGTGATCCATTCCATATCATTTCATTTCTTTATTTGCCAAGATGATATTCCACATTCTATTAATAGTTTATGATGGAATATATGGCACGTAAAAATATGAACATAACCATAATATGAAGTAAAACCAAAATATATTCATGAGTTATATAAATCATTCACGAAACATTTATAGACGACATCCACATTCATTCACCACATTTATTCATACATGCAATATGTTATTGTCACGATAATGAAGTATCGTTGCTACCCCGCTCATGTAAACAGCAACCAATAGTATAATTCCTACTTCACTATCGGATGAAACAGACTATAGGAACATCAACTTCATTATTCAGATTAATTTGTTCAGAAACATATAATTTAAAAAACATATCTGTTCATTATCCAATTTCTCTTTATATGTACCTATCCCACAGATAAACCCTTTTAAGTTTTTCTAGATTCATGTCCAGTGTCAATTTTATTTTGCTATTTAATAAAGAACCTTTAAAAAATCTAGTGTAAAGAACTATAGCCAGCTCGCATCCGCTCTAGTGTCCACAAATTGCATGGGTTGCTAATGAATGCACTTGTGGCTCAGGTGTTCTACATACGCATGTCACTCCACGGAAACACCGTCGTCGTCCTCTCTTGGATCAATTAACGACAGGGACGGATGTGTTTTGATAGCGGACCACATCGAGACTTGGCCGGGAAGGCGAAAGAAAGATGCTCGAGTCCTGGGTTTACGTCTTGCCACGGTGCCACTCTGCGAGATTTGCAACAGCGTTCTTGTCATAATGTATATTTGAATAGCCTATATTGAAAGTGGAGTAGCCAGCCCAGGCATTCACATTCGATATTTTTCTTACATTTACGTTATTTAGCTCAAAACCACTTTCGGCATTCATACTTTGAACTATCTCTCAATAAACTATCGTTTGAAGGTCTAATACCTTGGTTTAAACCTGAAATCCCTTACGACTACCCTCTCACTATACATCCCCATGGCATAGGTAAAAAAGTAGTCATGACAGTATTAATTCTACGGACATTTCTCATGCTACTAAAACAGTATTCTTGCATGCGTCAATAAAATCATTCTCACAATAAAAACAGTTAGAGATTAGAAACTTCTTTGATTATACTTTGAAAAGATTTTCTTACGGGAATACTTGCACCATGCTGCTGATAAGTTCGAGTTGTGCAGCGTAATCTCGAGTGTCGACACTGCTGGAGTCGTCGATGACAAACAAGATGGCGGTGGCAGCCTCGTTCTCTATTGATAGTTTCACTTTGTTCACTAGTACCTCGCCGGTATCTCGCAAAGCTAGACAAACAAGCAAAAAATGTTGATCAACGGCTTGCTCCTGATCATGAAGCTTCATAAAATTCACAACCTTGTAATTACACTGATTGTATTGTTGAGAGGATGAATGCAATTATTATTCAGTATAAGGTTTAGATTCTGATAAAGTAGGTACGGTTGTTCAGGTGGTTTTGAAAATGAAAAAAAGGACATTTTCTAAGTGACCTCATTTCTTGTGAATAATATAGTTTTATTGATCCATTTTTAGAAGAAAGAAGCAAAAAAGTTGAAAAATGAGGGTTATAAAAGTTTTCACAAATTTTAAAATCAATTAATATAATTCGTTTTATTATAAGTTATACTTGAATCAATATGGCCCATCCTATTGTCAAAAATTTCAATTTAAAACGACATCTGTATTAGCCTATACACTGTAAAATACATCGAACTAGTTTTCTGAAGTTACACAAGAGGAAATTTAAAAGCGGTCAAAATAAAAGATTGAGTAAAAAAAATCATTTCATTCATAATAACTTACAAAGAATCATTGGCAATATCAATAGCGCAATATTTGATAAGATTTACAGATATTCTCATAATATCATTGATACTATGTATACATGCATCCACGAAAAAAAAGGAGATAGGCTACCAACAGAACAAGCACAATTAGGAACGTAATGATGGCACGATTGTCGTATCCATTGATTAATATCACTTCTAGTGACTAGGGTCACTGTGAGAAATGTGAGAGCATCTTTCAAAATATCTTTCAATTTTCAGCTAAATAATATATTACTATCGACGTTTCAAAAGTCATTCATCTGGTAGGTAGGCACCATCTTTTCAAGTATATATACACATCGAAGACTCGCAACTCACTAAGACATTGAGGTGTAATGGAAAGATTCTTATCTCCCACCCATCCTTCAGTCGAGCACGTGATCACGGGACTACCAAACAGGAGACGGTCAGGACCACACGTCATCCCACAGGTTCGTATTGCTTGCTGCATGGACTTGGAACAGTCCCATTCCCCGTCAGGCACATCCTCAGGGTCCAGGCAATCTGAAACAGGAATAAACAATAGAATCATGAGAGCATAGATATATCACCTCACCGAGATACGTTACTTCTGCGGCCGATAGCGATATATGCTCGTTCCGATCTCGGCGGCCATATTGGATCTTTTGAATTAGAATATAGAAAGAAATTGACCACTAGTGATAGGCGTGGCTTATCGGCAGGCCACCTTTATGTACTCCATGTACACATTTAGAGATACTCTGATAGGCTATGTCAATTTTCCCACATAACAAACAGCCCATTTGATTGGATCTTTTGTTTTGTGACGTTTGTGGGCGGGTCAATCACTAGTCTTCAATTGCTTCGAAAATTTCTAGTATGGCGGAAACTTGCTGGTTTGCAAAGCGGTGTGAAGCTACTGTCAAGACAGAAATATATACACCTTCTTAACTTTGAGTAGCGTATCTCGGTGATGGATATCTATAATGAGAGCACGAAATAATCAATTCAGCCAGATTTTAGTTCTTTTATGATAACTTTTTGAAAGGTATAAAATATTAGAATTGTTACGCAAGAGATGCATCGATCGTTTATATATTCCCAGGATGTTATGCGTTTAAACTATTCAGCTCATATTGAATAATTTTTCCATGTATATACATCCGATCAAATCACACGTTCATCAACTGTATGAACCCTGCCTGTGAAAATTTTGTAACCATAGAATGAGTCTATTTTGCATAATTTCAAAGGTACTGCACTTATATCAAAGAGATATGTTTTCTTGTTAAAATCCATTCATTCATTTATTATATATTATTCACATAGATGGAATTTGGTCGTATAGATGACCTCACTTTCACCTAATAAAGTTTTGATACCTCATGCCGTTTAAAAGTTATCACAAAAAATACTGATATTTGAATATATCGATATTAATTTGCTCTCAATAGCCGAGCTTTCAACAATTCATTGGAGTTAATTAAGTGTTTACTTCATCGACCGCTCAGTGAACTGCCTGTGCGATACATTATTCACCAAACAATCGATCATCCCAACTTGCTTCTTGACTGACTTTCTGAATTCAAGGGCTGAAACGTTTCAAAAATATTGAGACTCAATTTCACGAAACATAAATTCTGTAAGCTTTCGTTGAAATTATGAATTATGAATGAGATAATTATGGCCTATTAATGAACGATAATGGCATCTCTTTTTGAGATTAATCAGTCTTTATAGCAACTAGGTGATAAAATAGAAGAGATAGAGGTGTGAGTGATGGAGATAGAGTGAGAGAGAGAGAGAGAGAGAGAGAGAGAGAGAAATTGACCAGCGCTCCAATCACAGCAGAGTGTTGGTTTTTGAGCAGGAATCCAATAAAACACGTAAACCTTTCTCTTTCAGTCGCTGAGACATGTTACATACGTCACGGTGGCGTCATGGCAAACTAGACAAGAATAGGGAGGGTAAGAGGGAAAGAAGAATTTCATTTCGGTGGAGGTGCCAGAAAACCCCCGGCAAGAGTTATTTGATACTTCTAAAGAGCTTGGTTTTACAGTGGAGAAACATTTCATCAAGAAATTGCAACCATTTTCCACATACCAAAAATGGCGTGCAAGTGAATTATTCAAAGAGTTTCTCACAATGAAACACTTTCTGAAATATGTTCTAAAATCCAATAAAACGCCACAAACAGAATAAAATGTTCACCAAAATCTTCACGCCTTACACTTTCTACGTCAATGATAAATCTGGTGTTTTTTTCAATCTTCAACAACTCAAATTGATGAGAATTACTTGAGAATTTATTCGATAAAATTTGACTGTTGGTTTGATAATTCTATTCAGGTGATTTTTTTGTGAACTTGATTCACTGTCACCATGGAGATTAAAATAATTGATCAGCTCGAATTATTTATTTATTCTTTCTCATTTATTCATTTATTATTTATGAACAACGGAACCAAGGTCTCACAAGTGCCGTGTAATAATGGGAAGGATAGTGGGAAGGAAGCGGTCATGACCTATTTATTGTAAGAACCATCCTGGCATTAGCCTATACTACAGAGGGAAGCCATGAAAAACCCCTGTAAAGATGGACGGTAGCAGGGATCGAGCTGGGCCCTATATACCCTGCACTTTCCGGATCACATGAAACGAGCGCGCTAACCACTGCGCTGCATGTGCCGGTCGTGTGCCAATTGTGGAATGATTCATATTCTGATAAGTGAATACATATACCATTGTTACCTATTGTGTTGATTAATACATTCAATCCTTGGAAATTGTCGAATACCTGTGTTTCTATTGTATTGGATTCTAATCCTATTCCGATAGAGAATCATCATCACCAAAATACTAATATTTTGATGAATCGATTTGCATGCGCTATCAGTTGGACGAATTTACCTGACGGAATTGTACCATCCACCCTACACTGACCCCTCAATCCTCACTACCCTACATGATCGTCCCTGATTCCTATGATTATCGAGTTGCCTCCATACTGACTTGGCACCTCCACCTCTATACTACCGCAACGCCCCCCCCCTCTTCTATCAGATGATTAATTACTGCTTTCGTATCGACTTGGCACTTTCACCCTACGATAACGCTCCCCTCCCCTCCCATAAGATGATTTAATAAGTTGCTATAAAATACTATGTTGAGATGCTTCAATTAGTTGCTTTCTTACCGCTTTGGTACCTCCACCCCTACAAAAATGTACCCCCCTTCCCTATCGGATGATGTCCCTCTTGGATTATATGAGTTCCGGATCTACTGTCTTGGCACCTCTACCACTACATCATCTCCTACCACCTCAACAGATGATATAATAACTTCATTTCTTACCGACTTGGCACCTCCACTTTAACAATAGCATTCTATCAGATGACATAACACCTGTTCTTACCGACTTGACGACTCTAACTACGAATGTTCCATCCCCCTCCCACCCTTCTCCCTCCCACATACACACAAATCAGCTGCCATCAGTTTTGTTCCTGATAATTTGGATCCTCTACCTCTATAAAAACACCATCTCAGATGATGTGAGTTTCGTCCTTACCGATTTGAAAACTCCACTTTGACTCTCTGTACCCAACACATCAATACATTTATTTCCCACTTATTCGGCACCTCCACAACAACACTTAAGCCCTGGTCACCTCTACCTTTACCATTCACCCCCCCCCCCCCCTCCTCCCCCGCACACACACACACACTTTATAAAGTGGTTTTCTTCTTGATCCACTTGGCACTTCCACCAGTACATTAAAACCCCTCTCAGACGATGCAATAAGTTCTTTTCTTACCGACTTGGCACTCACACCAATACGCTTACACTCCTCTACAACGATACAATAAGTTTCTAACTTACCGACTTTGCACTTCCACCAATATATCACCACCCAGCTCTTTCAGACGATACAATGAGTTTCTTCCTTACCAACTTGTCACTTCCACCAATACATTGCGACCCCTGTCAGACGATGCAATAAGTTTCTATCTTAGCGACTTTGCACTTCCACCAATACATTGCCACCCCTGTCAGACGATGCAATAAGTTTCTTTCTTACCAACTTGTCACTTCCACCAATACATTGCGACCCCTGTCAGACGATGCAATAAGTTTCTTTCTTACCAACTTGTCACTTCCACCAATACATTGCGACCCCTGTCAGACGATGCAATAAGTTTCTTTCTTACCAACTTGTCACTTCCACCAATACATTGCGACCCCTGTCAGACGATGCAATAAGTTTCTTTCTTACCAACTTGTCACTTCCACCAATACATTGCGACCCCTGTCAGACGATGCAATAAGTTTCTTCCTTACCAACTTGTCACTTCCACCAATACATTGCCACCCCTGTCAGACGATGCAATAAGTTTCTTTCTTACCAACTTGGCACTTCTACCAATATATCACCACCTCTTTCAGACGATGTAATAAGTTTCTTCTTCACCGACTTGGCACTTCCACCAATATATTGCCACCCCTGTCAGACGATGCAATAAGTTTCTTCCTTACCAACTTGGCACTTCCACCAATACGTCAAAACCCCTCTCAGACTATGTAATACGTTTCCTCCTCACCGACTTGGCACTTACACCAATACATTGCCACCCCTCTCAGACTGTGCAATAAGTTTCTTCCTCACTGACTTGGCACTTCCACCAATATATCACCACCCTCTCAGATGATACAATAAGTTTCTATCTTACCGACTTGGCATATATAAGGCTGGGTGTTGTTGCACTCGAGGCCGTATATCATCGGTCTGCTGTGGTCGGCGCGGTCGAGGTTCAGGCAGGCCATGTCGATGCGCGTGGTCTCCTCGCACCACGGCGGGAAGTCGTTCTCGTCGGCGGGAAACGGGATCACTTCTTCGCTCTCTTCCCATCGCCATTGTTTGCCGAACAACAGGCCACCCATCCATACGTGGCTCAGTTCTGAACAAGGAGGAACAACTCTTGGATTATTCGTTCTGCACCGACAAAGTTCAACATACCAAACATATCGAATAAAATTTTGGGATTTTGAATTCTGGAATTTTGGAATATCGGAATTTTGGGAAGCTATCAACCAATTCCATGAAGTATATCGAATGTGGGCCTGATAAAGAAGAAGAAATGAAATATTCCTCAATATGAAATCGAAAGAAGATTCAATAACAATTTTTCGAAAAAATCAACGAATAATGATGAATCAACCAATTTGTAATATTTTCGACGATTTTTAGTGAACTCTCGGCTTTTTTTAAAGGAATTTTTGAATGAATATTTTCAAGGTGAAACAAAAACGAAAACCAATTATCGAGAAAAATCAGAAAAGCTTGGAAAAATATCAAAAATCCAATCAAATATTGATGAGAAAAACTCAATTACTTTTGAAAGAAGATTCCTCAAGAAATGTATATTTAAACCAATTGAAATTAATAACGAATGTCTTTCCTCGAGTCACTGTGGGATGAACCGTTATTACACCGTTGTATACCTGTTTGGGCTTCGGCCATCAGGTCGATAAAGAAGTTGAGTGTTTCTTTGTCGGGAATGGTGGCCATCTTGCCACCCATGTCCTTACAGCCGTCGCTGCTCTCCTCCCACGTGTGGTTGTTCAGGATCAACACGTAGGTGAAGTTGTTGAACGGGAAGCGATGGAAGATGTGGGTCGTCGGCTGATTGGTCGAATGAGCTACAACCACACATAACACATACTCAAGGTTATTACAGTCTCAACTTCCATCAATTACTGGGCAGATTAGAAAGACATTTTGAAAATAATTCGACATTGAGGTAATTTACGGTCAAATTTACCGAACAAGTATATTCTTGTAAAGAAAATTGCAACAGCCACACTGTCATATTTTTTCTCGCCGATGTTACAGCACTTTTGAATTTATTAATTTGATTATATTTCTTCATTATTTAAATTGAATTCAACGATGTACTGTACTGATAACTGGGATCGATGGATCTCATTCCTAAGAGTTTACTCCAGATAGAGAACTTGATCAAAAATAATCACAGAAGTAATTTCAAGTAATTATCTGCTTCGATTGTGAGGTTTCACCAAATGAAATACAGCAATATTTTTCACTATTTTCACTATAGGTCCCTAATTAAGACATTCAAATACGCGAACAAAGAAAATCCAATCGACAGATCGTTCGTTCGTATATATTTCTTCCAATTGCGGAACCAGAACCACCTGATTAAACTTGAATCAATTCTCTCTCATTGGTCTGAGAAATGCTGATATTTCTGATTTCTAACAATATATATGAGTATTCACGAGGCTTTAATATTCAGAATTCTTCAGAGTTCAAGGTGAAGTTAGACGATATGAAGCCACTTTAATTTAATTAAATTAACTTTATTTTTGTTCAAAGCCAGATGATATGTATTGTTTGAAGTACATAGCAGCTCTGAAACTGTATTTCAAGAAATAAAAAATATATTCATCTCTCTCACTCCAAAGAAGGCTCGAAATCATCACCTCAATTCCAAAAATTATGAACAATCTACTTGTCCTCCAGGACGGGTCTTTGTTCCTAGACAGTCGTAACGTAGACTCCACTCGATTCTGTTCATATTCGTATACAGAATCGGTAATGCCTACATAACTCATAGTCTCTCAAAAATATTTAACTCCTGAAATTGAGATAATGATTTTCAGTGTTTTTCCTGAAAGCAATTAAATATTTCATCGTTATTTATTAAAATTCAGTTTCATGACTGTGATTGATACAATGATCTCCAAACTTTGACATATTTCAAAAAAAAACTTACTCTCTTCACATATGAAGTCCCTCAACTTCTGACAATTCGAGTCTAGAAACACGGGCTTATCACACACATGTCTGTCCAATAGAATACATCCCTTATTCTTCCGTTTCTTATTCATCCGCCAGAGTGGATAACCACTGCGCATGTCACGACGTTTCGGTATCTCTTCTCCGGTTGGCACCCACAACCAGTTCCCATACTGGTATCGGCCGCTCACCCACGCGTTCTCAAAGTCTGCGACGAGACAAATTACTAACGGTATTTATATTAATTCACAATTTCATCAACAAATAATGTACTGTACATGATGTAGTGATACCTGAAGAGGTAGATAACAGGAAAAGTTGCAACGCAATGTTAATATAATGGTTCCTTAAACAGGGAAAAAGAGTGGTGCTGGGGGTGTTTATTGAGTGAAATATTTCAATAAAACGGTCATGGCTGCTCAGAAGATACGAGAGAATAGTAATTATCTTCAAATTAATATTTACGATAATATGATTTCATCCAAATTCAGAGTCACAAATTTATACTATATCAAATATTACAGTACATAGAGTATGTAAATGCATCAAATCATTTATTTAATGGCAGATACTTGTGAGCTTGACGGGTGAACACATCATTGGGATGGCAATGATGTGATTATGCTGCCCTCAAGTGATTATCAAATGAAACAATACATAGATAAAAGTTTATATATATATATATATATATATATATATATATATATATATATATATATATATATATATATATATATATATATATATATATTCATATATATATATATATATATATATATATATATATATATATATATATATATATATATATATATATATGCTTGTTACTACACCCTGGTTATACAAACATACTTCATCATAATATAAAGAAGGTGTACTAAATCGCGTCTCTTCAAATTGGAATATCTTCTGGGTCAGAATCTGAGTTCAGAGTCTTGATTGCTCGTAGCGCAACTATCGCTTTTATATGGAACTACAATGCCACCGGTACCGTAGCCACTCTTATCGACATCTAGTTCACAAGGGAATTGGCTAAATCGTGACAGGAAATCGGGATCTTTGACCCTGATTTGACCGAAATAAACCACAAATACCATCATGTTATTAGTATGGGAGTCGGTTCACACCTTCTTGATATAATGATAAAGTATGTTGATATCACTACATTGTGGAATGTATAAATCAGGTCATAACAAAAACGAGAAAACTAGTTGAGGTAATTCCTGTGGAACCTTCACATTTTGGTGAATCAATGGAATTTGCTGTGGTTCTAGATATACGTATTCTAGGTCATGATATCGAGACATTTATTGAAGTCTTATTAGTTTTCGAAATATTCAGGATCAAATTCCATATATTCAACATAGTTTCCACCTGGGGAATCTTGACGAAACTGTTTTTTTCAACTTTTAATTCACTAAATGAATAGACAAGTGTGGAGAATGTAGACTGTGTAAAAGTGAGAAGGTTAGCGGGAACTGTTATTCCATTAAACATTAACATGCAATAGGTCTATAGGCATCACCTTTTTCTAGGATAATTTGCAAGAGTTTGAAAAAGTATCATTAAAGTCTCAAAAATAGTCATAAATAGAATTACTGGATTCAAATTTGCTATTTCGTGTAGAAAGAATAACTTTGTCGAAAGAAATTGATAACAACGGCATATATATATATATATAACTGGTGCTTGAAATAATGTGTGAAATTCAAGGGGAGGAATGTCAATACATTCTTCAATTGTAGCGTGAGTGCCTGGCAGCATATGTCATGAATGTATTTCTCTCGAGCAAGGTGTTGTTGAGCACCTACGTCACAACTTGATGATGTATTGATATTTCAATTCCAGAATAAACATCAATAATTCCAAGCTTCCATAAAAAAACGTGTCCACAAGAATTAATTGGAAAAAAATATTCTTTATTCCTGCAATGTTACATTTCAGTATTGTGATGCCCTCCAAACTTGCTTCTATCTGTCTTTCAATTGCTGTTTGTTAATTATTGATTCTTAGGTGATTATAAGAAGTGGAAAGGAATCATTCGTGAACTATAATGTAGAAACCATCTTGGCATCTATCTTAAACAACAGAGGAAACCACATTGACCTCTGTAGAGATGTACGGTGGCGGGTATCGAACAAGACCCGAAACTCTCTCCAAACGGTCAAGTTGAGCGAGCGCGTTACCACGGAGCTACTAGTGGTGGTCATTTTGCCACATGAATGAACTGCCTATTGGAGTGTAAGATCTTTGCATTGAATGAGAGCAAAGCATAATTGTAAATCAGTTGGTTATTTGTAGTGTTTCTCGCAGCCCCAGACCCCAAAATTGGAAAATGTTATACCCATTTTATTGTTGTTTGACAATCTTGGAAGTTAATATAAATTGACATGTTTTCTAACGATAAGTGATTTTGATGAGTCAATACATATATAATGGAGGTGGGTTGAGAACATGATCCCCATCCCCACCTCCCTACTCGCCTGACTACCTATGATTATCGTTTGCTTAACGACCCCACCAACAGCTAGGTCATACAGGGGTACGAATTAGCGGATGATTATGAAACTATGAAGTGGTAATAAGTGAAAGAACGTTTACAAAAACCAATAACTTATGCGGGACTCGAACCCACGCCCAACGGTTACTTCAATTTCTGAAGCGGTGCCTCAACTGATTGAGCTACCAAGGGTGGCTTTATTGTTGTTTGACAATCTTAGAAGTGAATTCCATTTGGCGTGTTTTCTGACGAAAGTGAGTGATTTTGATGAATCAATGCATATAGAATGGGAAGTCGGGAATACTATCCCCCCCCTCTTTCTTCTACGCGCCCGACTGCCTGTCATTGTCACCTGGTCTTGACTTGGTCATGGCCTGACTGATGACGTTGGCTATGCCCTCGTTGTCGACGATGGCCAGACGCTTGCCGTCGAGTCTGCAGAACGCCACGGCGTCGTTCCACGTCACTCTGGCGTGGTACAGCGTGTAGAAGTTGTTGAGGTAACGCACGGTTCTGGCTGCACTCGGTTCTTCGCTGTTTCCGCCGATATCTACGACAACATGCAATCAATGCAATCAAATTTCCATCTTGCATCAAATATATTTTCAGCTGAGATTTATTGAAAAAAATCATCCATCGTGAGAAAAAGTACTGATAATATGGATGAGGTTTTTAGTCACACGTAGTCACAAATGTTGAATTGACTAATCGCAGCCTCAGAGTGCGAACCTTCTAACTCCACTTTTTGGCTTTTCGGGATTTATTTTTTTTTTCTTTCACTATTCAATTGTTCTATCTCAAGAGTTTGAAACGTGTAGCGTGCACTATCTATTGGATAATTCAATTTCAATTTTCAATTTCAACATTTTTTTCATTCTCATTAAACATGACAAATATGACAACATGACATATATGATAACATGACATGAACATGGCAATATGATAAATATGATATAGAATTTTATTTTTACAATTTCATGTGTGAACACATTTGTTATAACTATACTCTCTGTACAATTTCCAATTTTCAACCACCCATATCTCAACTCGTCGAAAATGGAGTTGCACTGTTTGCAATCTGACGCTGCGTAATTTTATACTTCTATTTCGAATTAATTTCAGTGATTGACGAGTTATCCGTATGATGTATATTTATATTTCCAAATGACTCTGTTTCATTCCATATATTTTAATGTGTTTTTAAAAATGTGGTGTGTATTCGAAAGCGTTTTTAGATGTGTTGTATCTTGAATTTCATTTTATATATTTCGACTTATTTTTAATTTTTTATATATGTTATATACTATGTGGCAAATGTACATTTTGACTATCCTCATCATGTTATATTATGAATCATTATTTTTTCTAGAAATGTTTGAAAATGTGACGCCATCGTTGGATGAAAATTGAATAAATTAAAATAACACAGTGGAGCTCAATATACCATAATATATAATCGTTGCCGCTTGTGACGTCACGGCTTTCATCACATTAAAATTATATTTCATTGAGAAAAAAATCATGAATTCATCATTCAATTGTGATATATATATTCTCACATGAACGTTTGCTATACTACTGATTTGTTGAGTTTGACTACAATGTCTTGGTCTATCAATTATTACATTTCATTCAACTAATACTATGTAAGTTTTGAGATATTCTTCAAATTGGTTTATATATATTTTGTAATTTATGTTCACATTTCTTCATGAATTTACACTTGGAAAATCAAGGACAGTGAAAAGGTTGATTCGGTATTTGTTATTGGTTTAGCAAACATAAATATTAACTCTCACTGTTAATGCCTGCACACAAAATATTTGGTTCTTACGCGAGCTTATTCTCTTCTTATTTTTTGGGGGGGTAATGTTTAATGGTAATCTATATTTGGTTCACTTCATCACTGTTTGTATCGTTTTCCTGTTCTCTTGTTCTGTAGATGAGACGAAGAATGAAAAGATGTATAAATTGAGATTGAATCTAATTATAGGTAATTCTCCACAGTGCTACTCAAGATATATTGAGTGTTGGGTTGGTTTGACGGCTTTTTATGGTAACTCAACTCCCTATACCACTAAAATTGAAAATATGTATCAATTCACCGTCCAAATCTCCACACTTACCAATCGTGAGTAATCCAGTAGTGGTGCAAGGAACTAATTTTGATTACAAAATCACGTTTACGTAGGCTCAGCTGTAGTTACCTAAAATGTCAATATTTTAGGGTCGTAGAAGGCATGAGGCATAGTTTCATATTTTACATCATAGGTGGAGTAGCGATCGCTAGATCCAAGAACTAGACTCATGGAATAAAACTTCATTGACTACTGAGTAAAACCATGTAAGCTCGATATATCTTGGTACTACCGTATTCTATACTCTGGGCTATCTTAAAAGACGTATTCATGTCAATAGTTTTGACAATACAGTACAGCTATTTTATTTTCATCGTTTACATCGACGGTATATGCTTGCAGGATATTCTGTGGTACGATTGTATCTGCACATGTGACATTTTGATCAATTCATTTTTTTAAAGTGTCATTTGAATTAGTTAGATATGTTTTTGACTCACTTTTCTCACAGATAAACGGTCGCAACTGCCTACAACTGAGGTCGACGAATAGAGGGTCATCATGACCTCGTCTGTCCATGGCTAAACATTCACGGCCACCTCGATCCGGTACATAAACCCACGGCGGGTAACCTTCGTCGTTTTGTACTGTGGCTATGGGATTCCCAGACTCGGACCAGAGCCAGATGCCGGCAACATGGCGGCCTCCGATCCAGACGTCCCCAACGGCTACCAGGAGGAAGACAACGATAATTGAATCAGGAAAGCGAAGAATCACTTTCACCGCACTGTATCGAATGTGACGTCACTATACCATAGAGTATATAATCCACACACGATGGTATAGCGACTACGCGGAAGGATACAGTGTGGTGTCTTCCTAGTAAGATGGGGTTGGAAAGAGCAGCAGTTTGTAAAGGAGAGCGGTCGAGGCAAGTCGCTCTGCTCCATGAAATGTACCGTATTAGTAATACTAAACGAACCAATTATGATTTAGAATATTTCTAGCATGATATAAAACTTACATATTCATACTTAATCTCCCAGTCGAACCATAACATTACAGTACTCTAAAAAAAATGCGATTTTTTTTTGCGCTCTACAGGTCAAACAATGAGTGGCATAATTTTTTACAACACAAGATGCAGATATAGCTTTTCATTACATTTCCTATAAATATGCCTACATCGTTCATACAACCACGCATATGTTGCGTTTTTCTATAGTAGATATATCACTTCTCGATGAGAAAGAAGTCTGCTAATAATATGTATTATCATGATTTTCATAAGACAGGTTCGTTGTGAGGATATTATAACCCAAATGTGATATATTCTTTCAGCTGTATACTGATAGTTGCACCATTTGATCTTTGGTTGAAAAAATAATCATGAATTTCCCATTTCTGATTGTGTTACAGCAGGGTTTCCAGTTCCGATTTCTCCTCGTCGTCTGACACGATATCGATACGATTTCTGGCAGGTATGTTTTCAATATATGACCTTCATTTTATATCACAAATTTACACTCCAAACTATAACCTTTGACCAATTGACTTATAACTTTTGATTTTCAATTTTTAATTCTTAATATTTACTTTCAATTAGGCTTATACTTTTTATTCTAATATGTAATACTAGGTTGCCCCTAACCCGATTTAAGATTGGATTTGTGAAAATAAATGAAGATTTTATTATTATGTAATCTACTTTTCATAGTGACTTGATTTTTATACTTGTTTTCAATTCCGATACTTGACTTGGTAGTTGCTGGGTATTCATAAAAAATAACATCTGCCAATTATTTGAATTAATGTTTATTTTCTAGTTTGTCTGTTGTGTGTGATTCATAATCTTTCATTTCATCCTTGACTGTCTGTATTATTCACTTGAGAATGTTCCATTTCATATTGTAATCCACTTGGATGAAAATGAAAATGAATGAATAAATAAATGAAATAAATTCCTTCTACGCCGTGATATTTTCGTGAAGTTATGACCATAGCCCTCACAAATTGTCAAGTTGGCGATGATCAGCGATCACGATAGAAAAGGGTGTACCGATTTGCTATGCTGCCTCACTCATATGAAGAACACATAATCTACAAAATATCAGTTCCGAGATTTCTAAATGGACAGTATTATGGTTTGTAGTCAGTGTACGTCAGTGCAGTATACTTGGATGGAACACCGCATCTAACACTACATGCTGCACATACGGAGATTTACCCAACTATTGGTAGATACTGTTTATTCACTTATACCCTCACTGATTCTGCATAAACAGGGATCAGGCTTATTGCTTTGACACATTTAGTGAGTAGATGCGATGTTTTAACTGCGTGCAATGGAAAGCTGAGAAAAAAATGAGTCAAGAAAATCTATCCAACTCGAAAACGTGAAAAATGCAGATACGGTGTTCTTTCTAAGTAGGGCATTATGTTTAGGTGAATACTGGTGGTGATTGGTCAGTGAAAATTGTGTGCGTTCGACAAAAAAAAACTGATCTGGGAACCCTGCTTCACGGTTTTAAATTAGGAAGTGTCCATTCGCAAAGTGAAAAATTACCGAATACTTTGCGAACAGAAACCTAGAACGCTATTCGTAAAGTAAAAAATGGCCGTAAAATGGCAAAACGGCTCAAAACCCGCGAGTTATGTGGACAAAGCCAGGTTGCGGACAGTAGATTGGGTTTTTGAGGTTAGGTTAGTGTCCAAACCTCGCGTATACCGCCGGCAGGTGGAACGGAGCCGAATGCTTGTCGCACAATTCACTTTGCGAATAGCGTTTTCAAACCTTGTTCGCACAATTTACTTTGCGAATAGCGTTTTCAAACCTTGTTTGCACAATTTACTTTGCAAATAGCGTTTTCAAACCTTGTTCGCACAATTTACTTTGCGAATAGCGTTTTCAAACTTTTTTCGCACAATTTACTTTGCAAATAACGTTTTCAAACCTTGTTCGCACAATTTACTTTGCAAATAGCGTTTTCAAACCTTGTTCGCACAATTTACTTTGCGAATAGCGTTTTCAAACTTTGTTCGCACAATTTACTTTGCAAATAACGTTTTCAAACCTTGTTCGCACAATTTACTTTGCGAATAGCGTTTTCAAACTTTGTTCGCACAATTTAATTCGCGAATAGGGCCGGCCTTTAAATTAAATGCTGAAATATGTAATCACGGTTGTTTGATTCTGAGATGGTCTCAGCGAGATAAGACGCCTTCTCCATCGTGTCGACAGTAGCAAGGTGGGCTTTGTAAGACGGACAGATAGCCAGCGCCTCATCCCACGTGATGCGGTCAGAGAAGAAGATGAACTGTGTGTCGTAGTAGAGGAAAGTCTCCGTGTAGGGGATCTTGTTGACGTCATTATTTCCTGGAAATAATGCTTTTATGATTCATTACTCTGAGCTTATTTCATGTGATGAATACACAACAATCGTTATCATGGTAACAGTGTACCGAGGTACTAACAGGGATTGCTATTGGTTCATATCGAATTCGACACATTTTTTACTGTCTATTCCAAAAATCAGTGACATACATCTGCAAATGAAATAAGTATATCCTGAATCAATTCTGTTTGCCTAACGATCCCACCAACAGCTAGAATATACGGGGGAATTAATTATTCAAGAGTCGGTTTTACAAACTGATAATGAGTTTAATTAACAATGGTGAGTGAATTATCTTGTTATCACGCTTGGTTACGTATGTTATTTTCGTACCTTCACAGGTAATCAACTGATTATTACATGATTGTCAGTTGGTACGAACGGCTCTTGAGCCGTTTCCACTCTCTATAAAAAAAAAGTTCTCGCCAAGGTGATTTCTCATATGTGAATTATCTTTGAACGTGACCGTGCAAGATAAAATTCAACAAATGAATCATCTGATGCAAATAATATTTGTCAATAACAAAGGTGGAAAGATCAGATTTATGTAACAGTAAGTCAGTGACACTCGATATTTGCGCCATCGATGTACACCTCACAGCGTATTGTTACATACAAATAACACGTGACCTATTGTGAATATTTAATAATGATCTACTTTATGTCAGAAGTTACTTCTCTGTATGTTGTGAAGCAGTTTCACTACGATGCTAATCCGGAAATTCACTGCGATCGTTTATATGTTATGTTGACGCTGGAAATGTTACACTGTGGGAGAGTTCCCCTGAATCAATAGGTGAATTTCAAAACCTTATTGCACTCTAGTATCTATGATAGAAGAAGGTGGTCTACCAACGTAGAAAATACAAAATTACTGTTTAATTAATTTAGTTATGATATTCTGAAGGTATCATGATTTTTAAAGACGAGACTTACAATAATGAGCACAACCTCATCTTTGAAAAGCATTGAATCGCCTTATCCATTATGTAGCACCAAAATTATGAAATGATCCAATTGTTTGCAATTATTATATCGATAGACCACCTTCATTGTTCGTAAATGGATGGATACAGACTTGTATATTATGTCCCCCAGTGGACAAAATTTGTATTTAGAGCTCCCATCTTAGCTGAGAATGTTTCTATTTGAAATTCTCGACCCGACTTTTATGTGTGTTCAGAGGTTTGGTTGTGGATTGAAAAGTGAAAAGGGGATAATATTGAAAGAGTTCCAGTAACCACCGCTAGATGGAGAAGTTTTTTTTTAATTTCATAATTTGGACATATTCTAGTTAATTACACATTTTGGCCAAGGAAATTGGGAAAACTGTGAGAATGCAGGCAAATCAGGATTTCAAATATTGATAAGCAAAGTTGAATTTTTAATGTATTTCTACTATTATTCGGTAACCGGGAATTAAGCAATGAAATCATCAAATTAGGCACATTTTAATTCAATTATTGCTCCATATTGAAATTATTCTTCAATTTTCGATTAAGCATATCTAATTGTGAGGGTATTACTTATTCATTGCATTTTACCACAAGTCCGTAGTATTTGTAGTTCTTGAGATATATGGCGGAAGTGCACCCTGTAAATCTGTCTAAGATGCAGGCTCTCAAGTAACGGGGTGCTATCGCCAATTTCTCAATCAGAAATTATCAGGCTCGGTTCCTGAAATTATCAAGTTTGACTTCTTATCCGTCCTCTCCTACCTCTCTTCCATCTTTTTCTGTCAGAGTATATCTCTTTGTATACTCTTTACAAACTTACTTTGGCTACCTTTATCGAACCATCGCCATGATATGTAACACGATCAAAATAATATACCTTCAGACCTTATGGAAAAAACAGCAAACTGCTACTTTCATTTATAATGCTATTCACAAAACCACGTTGACCCCAAAATCTTCAACTTGTAAAAAATAGCGATATTCACAAACATAATACCGGTAATTCTGGAAAATTCCATCTTGAAATTATTAACACTTCCAGATTTGGTAAAAAGAGCCTTAAGCATTATATGGATATAACATTCACAATAAACTTCCGCCTGAAGTAACATGAGGCAGGAAAAATAAGTTCAAAATCAACCTCAAAAATCACATTTTAGAGACTGACCTCCATACTTGTTTTAGTAACCTCCATCCCTCATGTCCTTGTATTTCCTGACCTTTTTCTTCTAACTGCGGCCTGTACTCAAATATTTGCTATTGCTCATCTGGGCCTTTTCCTAAAATATGCATACTATCAGGAAACTTCTATTAGCTTGCATTATATTTTATTCATTACATTTTTTTTTTCAATCACCAAATTATTACATAAGTACCAATATTGTAATGAATGATACAAAAACTCATTGGGTTGTAATGATCAATGAACAATTGCTTCAATTTCCTACTATCCTCTGCATATCTCAATTTTCCAGCACTGTTAGCTATCCATTTAGTAACGTTCTCCTGCCTATTTCCCTAGGTCACCTCACTCTTCTCTTCACGATACTCTTGTCATGGATGTGTCCAAAACCCATGATGGATGAAAGATAATGCTACTCACATTTTGGTTCTATACTCAACTATTCACTGGAGAGATTTCGAATACATTCAACTCGTTCAATAAACTAAACCAGAAACAATAGAACACACACTGAGCACTGCAGAAAATAAAACAAGTATATTAAAACTGATTTCAATTAGATATCAATCGTGAAACACACGCTATATAGGCAGGGGTATCAGAAGACGGTATTAAAGGATGAATATTCAATCATTTGTTAGCTGGTATCTCCGAAGACTATATCATAGTTTGTAAAACAATTGAAAATACGGTTATTTAGATTATTGACACATGTTCAGAATTCTTTGTTTATCTGATTCTTTTCATAAGACTTGATTATTTCGCTCAGATTTCTATTCGAATGGAATTGAATTGCCTAACAAGTCATGACTGTCAGTGTCTTCCGATCATTTCAAAAACACATGTGAAGTAATTGAAATTTCATATTGATTTCCAAGCATTTCAAACATTCACAACTAGAACTGCGCTAACATGTTTTATCCTAGTCGCGAGATACATCCAGAAAATGTATAGAAATTATATTTAAGCTTTGAAACTTATCAGTAATATTTTTCGAAATTGTGGTGAAGAAAAAATTATTATTATTTTTCTGATCTCTCCATCTCTCTTTTAATTTGTTTCGAGCAAATTTTTGAAAGAATTTATTAAAACTGTGTGAAGTTCCAAAACTGTGTCCTCACATTCCATTATCCCTACAAGAAGCTTAAAAGTTTCATTCACTTTCCATAAACCTACAATAAACTTACCTTTAGATACTCCTTAATCAATAATAATATACGTGTATGCACCAAAGAAGAAAATCGTCTACCAACCAAAAAATATATCTATATCACCAATGTATGAGTATATATGTAACTGTGATAATTTGATATCAATGATCATTCAGAACGAGATTCGTGCCTAGAAACACAACTACATCATCAAAAACTGTCAAACGTTCAACTTTTCAGCGAGTTTCCCCACACACAAAAAGAAATATCGGAATGTATTCAATTATTCAGTTGGTATAGACAACAACAAGTATACCCAATATAACTTATATTTAAATTATCAACTCAAATAAACAACAAGGTTGACAGTACCGGCTGTTCTGGTCCAGATGCTGCAAACGATTACAGCCCATTGAAGATTCATCTCCGACAATTCCAATGCCACGTTCCAATGCCTTCTAAATGAAACACAACTGGGCGTATACTTGAGCGACAGTGACAGGCACAATAATAATAAACAAGAAAATATTATCAATATTTTATTAATAACTTTTATCAAAATCTTAGTTTGAATGATATTAACACATCTTATACATTGATAATCATAATTTATTCTAGTTTTAATGGTGCTTTCAAGGGTTAGGTTATATGGGGGTACGAACGAGCAGGTGATGATGAAAGTATGAAGTAATGATGAGTGGAAGGACGTTTACAAAACCTCTCTCTCTATATGGGACTCGAACTCACGCTCAACATGATTCCAGTTTCTGAAGCGATGCCTTAGTTGAGTGAGCTACGTAGGGTCAATAATGAAGATGACAATAGTAGTAATTATAATCAAAATAATAGTAATAATGATAATGATGGTGATAATGATGATAGTGTCTTATGAACTTCCTAGTCAAATAATATGTTGACGCCAAGCTGTAAAACTTCGATAGATTCACTGCTGCTTCACAAAAGCGTTCCAGGAGTATGGACCTGAAAAACACAATATTCAATTATACATTTCTTTTATTTATAAATGGTTTAGAATTATTCAAGAGATCTATGAGAAATTGTCAAAACTTACAATCCGAACCCTCGAACTTTCCATAGTCTGAAATTCGACATAATATCATATTATCAGTTATGTTATCAGAAAAGATGTCGTACATTGCATTCAAAATTAAATACGTATTTCCATCAACATCATAAATGGCTCATTTAAATAATCTGATACTAATTGAAATCAGAAGTTCATCAGCTTAAGACCTATATGAATCCAAAATACATTCCTCCTTCAAAATGAGGAACAAAATACTTTTTTTGAATAACATCGAAACTTGATATAGACTCATTGTTCCCCAATTAAGATTTAAGTGGATGAAAGATGAGATCATTTCGACGGGGCACCACAAGGGCGATCTTACCGCCCCATTTTTTAATTGAATACGAAATACGGAATGGAAAAAAATACGAAATAGTTTCAAATAGTTTTAAAATAATTCAAGTTTGATACGGTATTTTTCTTCTAAGCTTCCGTGATTTAGATCTCACTAATGTACGAAAATTATAAACTGTGTTCATATTCTCAATTGGAAACGAGAACAATTGTCCCCAGTGGTGTCCAAATTGGTAACCAAATTACCAGATTCAAATAATTCTCACCTTTTCTGAAAACCTTATTAAACGCCGACATCGAAGTGAAGCTATTGAAATGGAAGAAAGCTGGTTTGCCTCCAACATCTTTTGATGCTATCACTTGCAACGCTGCCTTATCGACATGACTGCCGACTCCTATCGTGTATATACTGTTATACTTCTTGATGTGATTGGCCACTTCTTGCCACAATCTTTCCCGGTTGTCGCTCAATCCATACGATATGAAAACTGGAACAAAGGCATGGAATACAATGAATGGAAGATGATGGAACTATTTATATGTATCTTTATTAGAGACTGTGACTTTCACACACAATGGCTGCCATAATCTAAACACAAAATAATTGATCAATGAATAGAATAATTGAAAAGAGGGTGAGAGATCAAGAAGAGGTTACCAATTCTAAGATAACAGAAAAAAAACTGAAGCTGTGAGGTACTAAAATAAGAAATGTGCTATGAACTATAATCTTCCATGTAGAGATGTGAATGAAAAACAAAATTATATATATATATATGTATATATATATATATATATACATATATATATATATATATATATATATATATATATATATATATATATATATATATATGCTATAAATTGAATATTTTTGGATGAAGTTGTGTAATAATGATAAAATAAAACAAGCTCTTTTAATTTTATATTCAAAATAATTAGTTTTATTCTCGAAAGCTCAACGTTTCATGACCTTTATCGGTCACCTATTCAGGAGCAATGACAAGAATTAAAAATATTAGAAAAAAAAAACAACAATTACAAAACAATCAAGAAAAACATTCATATAAACACAAGTGGCTGTGGTTTACTGAACACGGCTTCTCAGATTGTATATTTTATTAAAACCAGAGTTCATGGATTGATCTTTCTTCTGATTCTCGGGTTCAGCTACCGGTTTACGGTTACGGAGTAGAACCGGTAGCTGAACCCGGTTCTGTTCTATATTATTTTTGTTTCGTTTTTGTTTTGTATACCAATCCATGTACAATGTAATTCTTGGAACAGAATAAAATGAATTTTGAATTTGAATTTTTTGAATATATATATATATATATATATATATATATATATATATATATATATATATATATATATATTATATATAATATATATATATATATATTAAATATCATTTATATATATATATATATATATATATATATATATATATATATATATGGCACAATCACCTTCAATATTCAACTGATGATCTAATTATTATGTTTAATTCAATTGTTTGCTGAATTAATAGTTCCACCAACATCAATGTTATTTGGATGATTAATAGTTTCGGAACTAACTTTCAAATCGATTAGAATGTATATTTTCGCTTCATAAATATTATCGCTAATATTAATATTATGAATATTATATTTTCGCTGCTTGAATCAAAAGTTGAATTCTGTAGAATTTTCATCTTGTTCATCCTATATGAGTTACTGAGTTTTGTCATGTTTTTGAACTGATTTTACCAGTTAGTAAAATAACTTTTACTTTTAGTTCAATCCTCATACATACTTATAGTCGTATTCCTCCCTTCTCTTTGGTTATATTGTCCTAATACTTGTCGTTCGATTTCTACCAGAACTGGCGTGTATCTGGTGCCTTGACCCTTGTTGTCCAGATTGACGAGAGCAGCATGGAAATAGCACGAGTTGTACTCGGACAATTCCGTGATGGTTCGGACGTTCGAGTCGTATGTTATGAGGCCGCCATGACGAGTATCTGACAATCTGAAACAACAAATAATCGGGCAAACAAATCCAGTTTCTAGATTTC
Organism: Brachyptera risi; assembly: GCA_964007535.1. Classification (NCBI taxonomy): domain Eukaryota; kingdom Metazoa; phylum Arthropoda; class Insecta; order Plecoptera; family Taeniopterygidae; genus Brachyptera; species Brachyptera risi. The sequence goes on along the minus strand of OZ023333.1, from coordinate 17,891,875 downwards.
TCTTCTTTTGAATTTTTTGTCTTTTTCTTTGTTATACTTCCCAGATTTCAGAACCGAATCAATTTATATGAATTTTTCTATGGAAATCACTCATCTTCTTACTTGGAACTGTATAATTCTTTCATGAAAATCGGATAAAATTTTAAGATTTTTTTTTCAACAAATATCATGGCAAAAAATAAATAGATACATTCGAATAAATACAAGTTCAAAATGTTGATCATTTTAGTCTTAAATACCCCACCAACAACCAAGTTACTCGAGGGTACGAATGAGCAGGTGATAATTGAACTATGAAACGATGATATGTGAGAGATTGTTCACAGAAACCAATGCATTACGCAGGATTCGAACCCATGTTCAACCTACAATAATGAGGGATGAAATTTCAATACGTTACATGATAATCGGATAGGTTTTTTTTTTCTTTTTTTTATATATATATATATATATATATATATATATATATATATATATATATATATATATATATATATATATATATATATATATATATATATATGTATATAGATTTCACGTATACGTCATGCAACTCACATTCTGCGTTTGCCTGGTATTTAGAAATTCATTTTGGGAAGGGAAACTAGGAAAATTTTCTGAAAATTGTCACTGTTTCCCACTCTCTTTCTTCGAATGTATAAGTTAGTACTCACGGAAACGCGTCAATCACACCTTGGATGAAAGTCTTGACAATATTAAACTCCTCCCTCGATATTTTCACTGTCTGTTCCAGAACGTAAAGCACGTCACATTTGCCGTCCGAAGACAGTCGGCTTTTTAAGCTCTTGTGAAGATCGGCGGCCATTTTCTTGTGATCTGCGACAGAATTCGCCAGGATTAGTAAGCATGGTACAAAGTCCGCTTCTCACTGTTGATTTGTCTTGGTTTTCCTCAGTCGATAAAGTGAATACTGGAATATAAATTACAAATATTCATTCGGCCACGACAGAATGAATATTTTAAATAATCAAGTGAAAGAAGATTATTCAAATCAAACGAAATATTCGTATTATATCAAATGGAGGACATACACATGAATAAGAAATGGACATAGAAGAGAAGAAGTTTTCTCTCCTAAGTGGACAGAGGTGAATCAAAGGAAATAAACATGGACGAAACAGAACGTCAGGAAAAAAGACCGGAGTTCTTTTCTCACCTATACACGAATCAACTTTCAGGTAGAATTGGCAAAGAAGTTTCGGAAGAAGAGAATAAAATAAGATGCTGGTATAATTGTATGTGGATCTATACAAGTAATAGATGTAATGCAATCTGTGAATCCAGCTCTTCCCAACTGCATTAAGCAATATTGGAATAAATTTGATTTGAATTTACCAATCTAAATTTAAAATACGTCTGTAAAAGCATTTAGTCCCCTAGTCAAGAGCCCTACTGCTATATTTACCATTTGATAACTGGATAATTACTCATCATCTACGAGAAAGATTGAAATCAATGCAATTGTACAACTATGTACTATACATTGAAATACGAGCCTAATACGTACGATCTGATTTGAAATTGCGAATCTCAGAAATGTACACGAAAGCGCTGATTCCATCATGGTGAAAACGGTTTTTGGATGAGCGAAGCGAAGACTCAATTACACTATACCGAAAAAAAAGTGCCTGTTTTTTTTTTTCTTGTTTTTTTGTTCGCGCTCCACAGGTCAGACGAAAATTCAAAATCAGTTGAAACTTGGCACACACATGAACCCCTATTTGACTTGATGCTGTATAGTTTTGAGCCGCGATCAGTTGAACCACTTCTGAGAAAACTCATTCCAAATTTTTCAAAAACCCCATTAGAATAACCCAGAGGAAAACATTCGTGAAAAATATTTCATTTGAGAGGATTCAAATTCTCAGGGAATTTCAATCTAATAATGATACACATTATTCCGAACTTTTACTCAAATCGGATCAGCCGTTTCGATGTAAAAAAATATATAATGTTATTTGTGTCAATTATTCAAAGCTATTAAGATACCTATTAAATCAAAGCAACAAGTGTCACCACTTGATTGTAAACGATTAAAACAAAGCCTTCTTTATTATTATATGAATTATTAATGGAAAATAAGATGGCAGTGATGTAATCGTTTGGATCTCAAGGTGTATATATATATATATATATAATAACCAATCCAAAGATAAGTTGATATGTTCCAGCTCATCCATCAACGCGGAAACACATAACGCGTTTGCCTAGTATCGAACTATTTAAAACAACAATGCTCAACAATGCTATACACGGCCCAATAGATTACGAGAATTATAGAATGTGTTAGTTCAACAATGTCACCGGTACCTTACCCACTCTTATTTACATCTAGTTCACAAGGGGATCCGCAAAATTGCGACAGGCAATCGGGATGATTGACTCTGAAATAACTGCAAGAAATCACAAATGCCTTCCATGTTATCAGTATGTGAGTTGGAGCACCTTCTTTATTAGATTTTTTTTTTTTTTTGTTCGCGCTCTACAGGTCAAACAGAAATTCAGATCATGATGAAACTTGGCACACACATGAACCTTTATCTGACTTGATGCTGTATAGTTTTGAGGCAAAGTCGGTTCAACAATTCTTGAGATAAATCATTTTGAAGTTTTCAAAAAACCCATATGAATAAGCCAGGCGGAAAAAATGTTCTCCGAAATTTTTCGACTTTCCACACAACTCGAACAACATAATAATACACATTATTACGGACTTTTACAATAATCGGATGTGACGTTTCGGAGTAAAAAATTAAAAAATGCGATTTTTATTTATTTAATTACTTCATTTTTTTTATTCGCTCATCCATCAACGCGGAAAAACATAACGCGTTTTCCTAGTGTTAAAAAAATACGACTCATGCCATTTTGCTTATCCCGTTACGTTATTGATAGTCAAAGCTCAAAATTCGCATTTCAGTCATTATGCTCATAAGGTTAGGTGGAAGAGCAGAAACTCATGTATCTGAACCTCGCCATTTCATTTTTGTTAAATAATCATCTCATTTTTAATTTTGTATATGTAAATTGTTATTTCTGTGTTACTTTTGTTAACTACTCAAAAATGAATAAAGACCAAATATATATATATATATATATATATATATATATATATATATATATATATATATATATATATATATATATATATGCTAATTATGAAAGACGGTAGAAAAGATGCGCGTGCAAATTAAAACAATGACATGTTTCATGACATGTAAAATGTCCTATTGTTGATGTTATATTGTCACTACGATAATACCAACATATTGCATCATAAAATGAAGAAAGTATCTTCAAAGTGAAATATTTCTGGGGTCAGAATTTGAGACCAGGTTTCCGATTATCTGTGGTGTAACAATCGGTTTTTTACCCACAACTATAATATAGAATAACAATTCTATACACGGTTCAGTTTAAGAGCTGCATTTTTTTGGCATGAAAATGAGAGATTCTGTGAGTTCAACAGTGTCACCAATACTCTCTAGCCACTCTTATCCAGATCTAGTTGTAGGGAATCTGCCGATTTACGGCATGAAATCGGGACATTTGGCTCTGAACTGACCGCAAGAAACCACAAATGCCTTCCATGCTATCAGTATAGGAGTATGTACATCTTCCCTATATTATCATAAAGTATGTTAGGATTACTATATATTGGGAACTCAAGACCTCATGAAAAATAGTAGAAAAGATGCGCGTGCAAATTACAACAATTACATATATTGAAAATATATTATTGTTGATAGTACATTGTCACTACAATTACCTAAAATTACCCGAATTACGGCGAATTACCCGATTCAATCGCGTGGACAAGTTTAAACATGAACATGTTTACAGTAAGTAGAGTGAAAAACTTACATCTACATGTCGGCAACTCGTACACGCCTCGTTCGTTACTCCAAACACCTCCAGGTTTACACTGAAGACTTGCATATCCATCCATCTCGTACATTCGTTTCTTGCATTTAGCCTCGCATACCGTACCAACCGCTAGACCAATCGCTGACCTGCATAAGTCGAGTTTCCACTCCAAACCACTCGTCTCGACTAACGGTATAGGCTTACATTGATCCTCGCCATCCTTTGGTAACACAAAATCTTGACCCACGATTGTGCTCAAAATTAATTCTCGCAGTTTTTGATTTCTGTTTGGAATTTTATTCGGTGTTCCTTTCGATTTTAATGATACTAATTTCGAAATTTCTTCCCATGTATTGAGTATTAGGGATTTCGTTTTCATTTTGGCGTCTTTTATTTTCGGAGTTGTCACATAGGTTGCTTCATTAAATATCTCTTCAGTAGCGTTCTTGAAAATTTCAGACTCATTTGTTTTATTCTCAAGGTTTGGAGGTAGTCCAGGCTTCTCTGTTGTTGATATTACCTCCAGTACAGGTATCGTCGTATTGGATAACGATTGTGCATCGGAATATATTTGTTTAGCTCCACTTTCAAATATTGAGTCAGTCGCAATTGGAATTTGGCTTCTTTCAGTCTCTTTCTCTTCGTTCAAAATATTATTCAAGTCCTCTCGATTCTTTTCTGATCGTCTTTCTTGTTTAACACCAAAGTTCAATATTTTCTCATTCCGTGAAAAAACTGGCATTGAAATATGTGACTCCGTGATTAACATTGTTGCTGTCGTGGTGATACTTGGTGTCATGAGTGCATCGTTTTCTATCGATCTATTTGCATTTATTATTACGAAACCATCATCAGTAGTCATATCTGTTTGTATTGAAGATATTTTTTCACTAGGAATTTCTGAAAATTTATGTTTTGACACTGAAAAGTATTCAGTTGGATCAAAAGAACCTCGATTAATCGTTTCGAACGTTCTATCTTCATCATAAGATGTTTTACTCTCACGATTTAACGGTTGATAGACAGGAGTTATATCCATGTTATAGTCAATGAAAGGTGTAATAGTTTCCCCATCCTTCATAATCCCGAAATTTGAATCTGAATCCTTCCTCGTAATTATTTCACCATCATACTTCGCTTCTGTTTCTGGTGATATAGTAGCTCGTGCCTTGTCATTTTCATCATAACTGGAAGTGTCTGAATTATTCTGAGTTTCCAATTGTGGAATTGTTTGAAAATCCTGATTGGATTGCAAATTATTATTTTCTATATTTTGAACCTCATTACGTTTGTATGAACCCTCGAATTTCAGCTGTTTGTCAAATTCAATCTCACGAACTATCTCATTTCCATTTGATTCACCTACTTTACTTCTCGTTACAATTTCAGTTATGAAATCTCTCTCTACCGATTTTTGTTTCTCTTCTACCGTTGTTTGTTCATCTGTCGTTTCGGGAATGTGAGACATTTCTATTGGAAAGGTCACATTTCTCCGTCTTCTCGTTCGATTTTCCACTGGTACCGAGTCATCATTTACATTCATTGATCTCGCTTCAATTCCTAACTCATATTGTTTCCTTCTTCCCATATCCTGCTTCATCGGTGGTTTATTTGTAACCTCTCTGATTGGAGTGTAGAAGCCCTGTCGAACTGACATCTTCGATTTTGACCTCAATCGACCAGACATGTTCTCATCACTTTCTTCCATGCTAAGAGAGTCGTGTCCAGCAACTTTGTTTTTAAGTGGAAATGTTTTATTTTCTTTTGGTTTCTCTACGGTACGTTCCGATGGAATATAGGGTACCATCTCGAAAGGTTCTTCTTCACTCTCTTCATCACCCGTTTCTGGTATGGAGATTTCTGTTGAAACCTCTACCAGTGTATCTTTTCCTTTTGATTTATCTAATACTATCACCGTTTCAATATTATTCAACAAGTCCGTGATAAATGTATCGTTTTGATCATTCTTTGTTGAATTTTCCGAATTGCTTTTGTTCTCATTAGAAATGGATTTTTCGATTGGTTTATCATCTGAGTTCTGAGCAATGATAGTGGATATATTATCAGATCCAAATAGCAAACCCTTTGCATCCTTGATGAGTTTATCTAATCTCCTCAACGTGATTGTCTTTCCTGTCTGCATCAAAGTTTCCTTCTGTATCTTCTCCACATTCTCTGATGGCTTCGCTGTTTCATTTATGGTCATCAACAGTACTGGAAAGATTGTATCTTTCAACAATGACGACGCTGTCGATTCTTTGGGTGAATCTTCCTGAGTAGTGATTTCTGATTGATTACCATTTGACATTTTAATTTTAATCTGTGATTTTGTGATATTTATGAATGTCAAATCTAAAGGCTTCATACTATTTTGCATTATAGTAGAAGTCGCCAGTTCTTTCGGTATTTCTATTTGAGAATTCATATTATTTTGGGTGTGTGTTGAATCTTCTGTCGATATTGTTGATGCAGCTGACACAACTGAAAGCTCCATTGTATCTACTTTCTCGGTTGGATATTCGTCGTGTTTGGAAATGGTTTCGTTTCCAATTGATTCCGCTTCCTTATTAAACATCTGACTTTCGGTTTGTGTTTGCTCCATTATTGTTGTCGACAAATTTTCTTGTTCCACTCCGAATGCATTATCATTTGCTTCTTTCTTGCTATCATCACTCACTTTTATTGGCAAAGGTATCTCATCTTCGTTGCTTTGGTAGTTTTCTAGTACTGGATCATTTGTGTCCAGTAGCGATACGTTTGAAACTATTACAGTTGAATTTTCATCCAATTTGTGTATTTTGTTTGTGAATAGTGAATTATTGTTTGTCATCAAATTATCGATTTTGTTTGGTACACTAATTTTATTTATTGATGGATTTTCTTTCGATGTACCTTTTGCTTGTATTTTGGGTAATATTCCGAATGGTTTAGCATGTAGAATGTTTGTGGGCTTTACTCGTAACTCACTGTTTATTCTAAGATCGTAGTGGACGATTTTCTTGAATGGTTTTACTGACACTTTAGTTATGTTTCCTGACACCTCTTCTAGCGTACTCGAAGATCTCGACGCGAGTTTTTCTGGATCTATACTGTTGTTATTTCCGACTATTGATTCTTGTATATCAATCATCGTTTCAACAGGGTCTTGGTGAGTTTTTGTTATAGAAGGAAGAGTGTTTCCTTCGGGAGATTGTTGCTGCAATTGTGTTGCGTCTTCGCCCCCTGATTCTTGTATTGAAACAAAAAACTATTAGATGGGATTCAAACGAACATTCAAAGTAATTATAATACTCGAGGAATATGATGACATTTTATTACTTTTGCTGCATCAATTTGGAGAAATATCAATTAAACTTCCAAATCAACTTCATTAATCCAATCTCAATCAATATTCTTCTGTTATTATACATTTCAGAAAATGTGTATTGTTCATATTAAATTTGACAGTACACTTGTGTAATGGTAGACCAACATAGAGGCAACCCGGTTTCGATTCTATAACCATAGTCGACCATCCTGACGGAGGTTTTCGTGTTTTCCATCTGTCATTGATACCGCATATACCGCAATTGAACATTAATGAACTCAATATAGCAATTATATAATATTCATTAATTATTTAATTCACAAATTTACAACATTTCACCAGCCAATTCGTATTATATTATTCCCAATTCGAAAAATTCACCAACAACAACCCAAGTATATAAGATTTGAAAAGGACATTTTTTTCAAATTGAATATCATAATTTTTTAAACTCTTCAGTATGCCTAATCAACAACATGGAATTATATTAAAATGTATCTACTCATATTGAGTTTGATGCTGCACTGTAATGATGGCTGATTACTATCGATGTCGTTGAATGATGAATGAGATATATGACGATGAAATGAAAACATATTTTCAACCGTCGTCAAAAAGTTTCCACGTACAATTGTTTCAAGCAGTGAAGAGAAAACGGTCGTGGCTTTGAATCAGATACATTTTATGGAAATCATAAACGAAGAGAAGCAAATGAATAAAAATATATTGTTTACCTGGATCACCTGTTATAATTCTCAAATAAAATGCAAGGAACACAAATATGTTGAAACGAATCATCTTGAGTGCCTTTGTTTCCATTGGTCTACGAACGAAGATCAGACATAACTATGACAAACAATTTGTAATATTTGTATTTGTATTCCTTAAACCCTATGTAGATAAAATCGAACACACAGTTTAATAACAGTTAGCACAGTGTACAGTTCATACGGATATTATTACTTCACAAACGATGTACTAAATACAATTCTTGACTGTTGGATGATGAAGTCGAATCATTGGAACATTAAATAGTTTATAGCAGATATTATTACAACTTTATCACCAGGGGGATAAATAAGAGAATGTGACTAATTCACTTCATATGTAGTGTTTAATTTTTCATTAAACTTTGCTGTTAATTATTAGCTGGAAGCACCACATGTTGCCAAGGGAGAAGTTAGAAAATGATGAAAATCCCTAATTCTAGTTTATAAAGGAGAGAACATTATGTGCAAGGAGAAACTCATTGAAAAATTCAAATGGGAAATAATTAGTATAAATGTGAAAAAAAGTCAAGATGTTCATGATCATAGTGCTTGTATTAATTTATTAATTGCTCCTTACGAATCTGAAGGTGAAGGTTATTTTTTATTTGTTTATATGTATCTGACATTCGCCACAGCAGTCGTTTATAATTTCACTATTTTGTACTGGTAGTTAAGCTTTGATTGAAATCTGTATAGCTAGCCAAACACTATTACATGAAATATTGTGATTATTGTTTTCTAGTACTTGTTAGTTGAAATTATATTTTCATATAACTCACTTCAATCAACTCAGTTATTAATGTTAGCTTAATAACCCCACCAACAACTATTTAGAGTACAAATCAGCTGGTTATGAATAAATAAAGATATTACTCCTTCAAAAATTATTCATAATGAATCAATCAATAATACATACCATTTCTTACCTTTTGTATCATATCATGGTTTTCTTCATCGCTTCAAATAATGACAATAAATATAATCTATACTTACTGAAATTAAATAATTTTCATACAGACTAAGTCAAATTATCTTCAGTATCAACATTATCTCTCGATGTTCACGATAATACATCGGTTTGTGGCACACATCATTCAAAATGTATTCACGTTTCCGGGCTTGGCGTGCTTACAAACGCAGATCAAGAAATACCTCGTTATCAGTATTATACACAAGGTAATTAGAATAAAAATGAAAACATGGCCGGTAAAAACTAATTATAAATCATTGAGGTAGACACCATTGTTCTTGATATTACTTACAAGTTACAGTAACAGACGATTAAAGAATTTTGTTTACATTTCGTGTAAAATCCAATTTCTCGGTCATCTAAAATGTTTCTTACGAAAATTAAATTTGAACAAAATCCACGTATATTTCACAGATGATCCCTCATATTGAATTGGTGATGGAATGCGTATGTTTTGTACATTTTTTGCTAGTTTCAATCGATATCATGTCAATAGATTTTTTTAGTGTTCAATTTTATTGCGATTTGATCTAACACTTTATGTACACCTCAATATGCCATTACGAATCACTAGAACACTTTGTGACGTCGTCACAATCAGTTTTAAATTGATAATTGAATAGTATATAAAACTGTCAAAGACTGAGAAGGAGGAATCAAACTAGCAAACATTTAATTCAGGAGACCGGGGTTTGATTACCGTCATGGTGTACCATGACAACCGAGATCCATCTTGTTCTCCTTCAAACTTCAGAGTGAACATAAAACTCGTTCCTGGAGAGAAGTCCGAAACCTTTTCCTCGCCACTGTCCAGAGCACGTGGTAAACTAACCTTCCTGTCATTTCATGCATAACTCACCGAGATTAATAGGTCGTAGTTTTGATCACGATGCGTCAATAGAACATATATATATATATATATATATATATATATATATATATATATATATATATATATATATATATATATATATATATATAATATATATATATGTATATAAATGAGAAGGGTTGAACCTGAATTCAAATCATCATAACACACTGAATTAAAATTGAAAATAAGCTCCAGTAAATTCAAACTGGGATATAGCTCGTCGATCCACATCATTTGAGAACCATATGGATATATATTCGACATTGTTTGTTTCCAAAATAATCCTCAAAAAATTCAAGGTCACAAACTTTCTATTTCAAGGTGACAAAAAAAGAAAAAAGTGGAAGATATCAACATTCGTGTGTTTATACTGAAAGACTTTTATCTACGGCGAGAAAATTATGGTCATAGACAGCGCAGTCCTGGTGTTGAAGTTCATTAGTTTTAAATAATCAAAATGGGGTGGTAAGATCGCCCTTGTGGTGCCCCGTCCAAACGATCCCATCCTTCATCCATAGCCTAAATTGGGGAACAATGATTGTTCATCAAGTTCCGATGTTATTGAAAAAAAAATGCGTGCGTGCGTGCGTGCGTGTGTGCGTGCGTGCGTGCGTGCTATGAGGTATAAAATACGAATCTGAAATCAGATTATGTTTCGAAAAAAAAATGTGTCTCGAAAAATGACAAAATGTACTATTTTAACGTCCCTGGACACCACACCGACCACTCGTCAATGTGCAAACGAGTAGATTTTGGCTTTCGGTTGAACGAATTATTTTGCTATTATAGTGGCCCTGAGGAGGGCGGGTTCACATAAGAGGCATGATGGTCTGTATAATACATTATCTTGAGCTATGGAGTGCCTTCATTCTATAACTGCAAACGAAATGAAAGCGTCATTGATATATCATGTTGTTGTATACTGATTCGTTGTAACAAAACGAATATGGGCCGATTTTATTTCTTTTTAGAGTAACTGAATGGCGACTCATCACAAATACATTCTGTTTCACAGTCCGTTCCAGATCTATACTAAAAATTAGGATGGTGAAATAGCCTGTCTCAAGGGAGGACAACGCTGAAAATCCAAAGTTCTACATTCTACACCCGATCGAGTCAATTTTTTTTTATTGTGATCCTGCAAAACCAACAAAACAATATGAGAAATATGAAATTACATTTGTTTTCCCTTTTTTTTTTAAATAATACCTGGATATTTTCAATTTTTTTCTTCTATTGTTATCACATTTTTTACATACAAAATAAACACACTGAACAGTCAAATAAAATCCACAAAGTCTCCAAGTGACGTAGACATTTTTTTTCTAGAAAACGACTTGAGATTAGTAGTTTTAAAAAATCTCATATTATTCTCGAAAGTATATTCGACAAAGTTAGGCATTGGTGTAACTTCCAAAAAATATTTGTATGAATGACAAATTTTTCTGTTTCACACTTTTTTTCAAGTTTTTCCTTATTTTCTTAATTTAGCAATTATAGCAATGGATGCTATTTTCAAGATATACTTTCGATAATGCATCACTTTGTTTATTATCTAGTTCATAAAATATGTAGGAAAAAATGTGCAAACCCATCCAGTATTATAGATTTAATTTACTTTCCCATATCCCAGAATGTGTATACCAGAATACGTTGGAAAAAAGATGACGATAAAACAGCCATCAAACATTTAAGTGTATTCCGTTCTGAAGCTGATTTTCTACGACAGTATATGGTGAAAAGTTCAAAATAAAATATACCTGTGGATCAATCAACATCATTTCTTCATCAGCCCAAAAAGAAGATATGAAATAGATTGATCATCAAAAAAAATTCAACAAATTGACATATTTTCAGGGTCATTTGAGAGCTGAGGAAATATAATAAACGGCTTAATATGTTGGACATGTAAGAATATACAATATGTTTATTGAATATAATTGATTGATAATTTCACATTTTTATAACTTGTATCATCCAGAGCATTTCATGTAGTTCAAGCAAAAACTCAAAAAGATTAATTCAGACACATTTTTATACTTTATTCCTGATATGGTGCTGAATTTTCAATGAAAATTAATATAGAAATTGCTCATTCAGGTTTCAATTTAAAATAGAATTAAAAATGAGGTTTCATTTCATTTCATTCCATTCCATTTACTGTTCTTAGCAGTTAGAGGTTATTGAAAGTATTTGAAATATACTTGAAATCTAATATACTTTAATATAATTGAAATATGAAATTACACAAGTTTCATACTTTCACCAATTTCCGAACAAAAATCATAAAATCATGTTTCTTAACACAAAATAGCAATTGTTCACTTATACTCATTTTCTTGTTTTATATAAAAACGACTTGATTTATTAGTAGGTATAATCCTAATTTTTTGAACAACTGTTGAAAAACTCTCAACAAGAATGAGGTTGATTCACTGACTACACCGCTGCTCAAATTTGAAAAAAAAATCTGGATTTCATTATGTTCAAAAGTTGGATAATCATAGAGTAATTTTGAGATAATTTGTGGTATGCTCTGTTATATACAATCACTCACTCGTTCGCGACGGAAATCTGAAACAAATAAAAACAAATCATCAAGGAGCAGTCTCATTGGAGATCAATATTGGTTGCAAGTGAGTCGATTTTCACAAAATATCAATTTTCCCGATGACTTTTCTGTGGTGTAAGATATAAAATTATAATACAAGAAATTCATGGATATTTTTAATATTTTTTCAATAATGGTGAATGGAATAAAGTTCACATGTATATAGCTGGAAAATGTGTTTCTTTGGATTTTAGTGAAAATGATACGATATAAGTTAACTAGTGTTTACTCAGACCATCTTGAAAGTTTCACTAATTTCCCGTATATACGGTTTATCTATATGGTTTTCCAGTATATTGATATCTTATAACGTTCAAAACTGATCAATGAAAGTTTTTTTCGTTATATCGACTCTCATTCGCTCTCAAGGCCATGTTTTACCAAAGGTATAAGGTGAATTATGAACTGAATGTTAATTGAGGTGATCAATGGTAATGACAAATTAATCCCCCAATTCTTGTTTAATCGGCAGATGTATTATTCGTATTATATATTGTGAAACACTGTATATCATTGTATGTGATATTGTATGTAAATACTAGGAAAACGCTATAAACGCGTTGTTAGACGAGCGGAAAGTAATAGTATGTCGACTTATTTGCCAAACTTCTGCCTAAATTCGCCAATTGAGTGACATTTAAGTTATAAATGGGTGAAAACTGCTTCGAGTGGTACCAATTCAGAACATTTTATATTTAATCTTCAAAATGGCTGACCCGATCAAGCTGAGAATTTCCAGAAATGTATATCAAAGTGTAATTCAACTTCACACAAAATTTCATCGTTTTTGAAAATAAAAATATTTTTATTTTTTTCTCGCCGTGTTATTCTAGCGGGTATTTTTGAAATTTCTAAAATTCATAAAAATGAAAGGGACAACCCGATAATACCACAAAACTATACAAATCTAGGTTAGATAAGGAACCATATTTTGAAAAAGTATGAAGTTGATAACTGCAGCCGTTTGACCTGTAGAGAACCGACAATAAAACATGAAAAAAAAAAATGAACACCAATTTTTTTCAGTATTTCAAATTGAATCCTCGCTAAAGCTCGTCTGATTATACTCTCAGTTGACCATGAACAAATGATGAGACCTACTTGTTTCAATTTTGGTCCTACGTGTAATTTTTCAAAATTTTATCTCTAATCAGAAATAAGAAAGAAAGAGAAAAAAAATATACATATATAATAATAAATAGCAAACTTGAGTCTAAATAATTTCCAATAGTCTTGTCCTCCATCAATTAATTTATTCGGGACAAGACTATTGGAAATTATTTAGACTCGAGTTTGCTATTTATTATTATATATAAGTATATTTTTTTTTCTCTTTCTTTCTTATTTAAATATATGAATGTGTTATGTGCCACCGGATTATGAAATTCAACGCATAGAATAAAGTTTCAAATAATCAATTGCAAATTCGTTTTTCGGATAGAAAAAAAGCAAAAGTCTTTGAATCCTCTTTGTTTTCAATGGTAGCCTACATTGTTGATTTTTCATATTTTGAGAAATATTTATAGTATTCAATTTTTCCGAGTTAAATTGAAGTTCGACCAGGAACATATAACAGAAGTACATGCAAATATTTCTGACACATATTTGTTTCTCACAATCGAAAATGTAATATTCGTGAATTGAAATAGGATATCACAATAATAATTCATATATATATATATATATATATATATATATATATATATATATATATAGCGTCGAGTTACATGTTTTTTTTCAACCACCCACACTCAATTTTCCGCAAAGCCAGTATTACCATGTATATATATATATATATATATATATATATATATATATATATATATATATATATATATATATATATACATAAATATATATATATATATATATGTATATATATATATATATATATATATATATATATATATATATATATATATAAATATATATATATATATTTATATGTATATATATATATATATATATATATATATATATATATATATATATATATATATATATATGAGCCTATTTCTGATCACGGTATTTTTTTAATATACGGCCTACATATAGGCTTCATATACTCACAACTTCTAAATTTGAGTGAAGACGTTTTAAATTCTTCGAACGTATTAAATCCGAACATCTGAAGTTTTTTCTTTCTTCCAGTCGACGCCAGTTCTTCCAGCTGATTCCTACTGTAGTTCCCAATGCCGATTGTCATTATGGACGCCCCTCGCTTCTTGATCCGATCAGCCACGGCCATACGGTTGGAGGACCCTCTGTCCAAACCAGTCGTGATAAATACTGGAACAAAATCAACATTGAAAAGCGCACGAACAATTCTGGTAGCACAGCGGTAACGCGATTGCTTCATGTGATCGGGAAGTGAGGATATAGATAGCTGGATAATATAGATAATTAGTTGAATAACAAAAAACTCGAATTACCGAATATTTCCATACACAGACAAGTAAAATTGTGTAATTTAGTGAATTTACCTTTTAGTACCAGTGACCACTCAAGATCGCACACAATCACCAAATCCCACAACTTTCTATCAAGTTTTTTTTCAATATATATTGGGTTTGACGACGCACTATTATGATAACTAAGATCTATTGACGTCGAATGAATTATTGATGAGATGATAAGATGATGAGATAAAGGTTTCTCATGTACAAGGAGGGATAGTGGGAAGGAAGCCTATATTGTAGGAACCATCCCGGCATTAGACTAGACTACAGAGGGAAACCACGAAAAAAACCTGTGAAGATGGACGGTGGCAGGAATCGAACCAGGTCCGATATGTTCCTTCACCTCCCGGATCACATGAAGCGAGTGCGTTAACCACTCAGCTACATGTACCAGTTATCAAGTTTTTCAGAGAAATATAAAATAAAATCATCTTATCTACTTACTGACGACGCTGCCTTTACCGGTACTCATCATGCCTCCGGACACTTTCTCCGCCGCCAACAACGCTGCCTCGAAGTTCCTGCCGTCGTCCTTGTGGGTGTGCATGTTCAGCACCTCGTTCAACAGGTAGCAGGTGTTGGTGTCGTTGTCGTTGATGATCTTCGCGTGGTTGGCGTAGGTGATGAGCGCAGCGCTGCGCACGTTGCCCAATCTGAAGCGACAGAAAACAAACGCACACAGACTATATACAAGTTTCTAGCAAAAATATGGGCATGATATATATGATGTTTTCTTTCTTTTATTGGGTTTTAACGACGCACTATACTGATGGCTACGATCTATTGGCGTCGGTGGATGATGAATGAGATGATGGGATGATGAGATGAAAGGTTATTTCATTGGGTGTTTTGGATGGTGGGAAAGAGTCGGTCTTGGTTTGTTTTTAAGGAACCACCCCAGTATTGACCTTAACGATGGAGGAGAAGAACACTTTCTCAGGATGGTCAACCATGGCGGGAATCGAGCCCTGGTCTTATGGATGACGGTTCAGTGTAATCGGCCACACGTCTCAGTATAGTGGTAGAGAAGTAGAGATAAATCTGAGGGATCGTATGCGAAGCTGAAGCTTCGTATGTGTAGCAACAAATCCTCATCGTTCACCAATCTGGCAAGGGTAAACCTCCAAGTGTGAGTATCAAGATCATGAGATAGGATATTTATATTTCATTTCATTCGTAATTTTATTATTATCCCATTTTATTTTCACATTTATTCTTATTTTTCGTTCATCATCATTCCACCATCTCATATATCATTCACCGACGCGAATGAATCGAAGTCATCAGTACAGTGCGTCGTGAAAATCAAAACAAATTTACCACCATCGTTTTTCTTACTCACCATCTTCCTCATCATTGATATGAATATCTCAATATGTATCAATATTTAAATATCTCGATATATCATCAATATCTCGTCATTTACTCTTCATTTTGTTCTTAAATATGCCTCTTAAATATGCTTCTTTGGCGTAAACAATCCTCGCATTCAGACCTGAATTATCATAAAAATCAGTATTTTCTTGATGACGTACGGATAAACGCCGACCATATTCTTGACGAACGTTCTCAAACATTCCACATCTTTCTTGGAGTTTGTGTTACTCGCGTCCACCACGTAGACCATGCCGACTTCTCTACTGCCGGAGCTGTCGGTGGAAGAGTCCATCGCCTCTTTGACAGACTTGTGGGCTGACTCCAGGGCTGAACAAAGTAATGCAGTGAGTTATTCTTGGTTCAATTATAGAGATATGTATTTCAGAGATGATCTATATATATATATATATATATATATATATATATATATATATATATATATATATATATATGACAGTATCGACTGTATCGACAGTATCGAGTTAGATGAGGACACTTGTGTATGCCAAGTTTCAACTGATTTTGAATTTTCGTTTGACCTGTGGAGCGCAAAAAAAAGGCACTTTTTTGGGGGTATGGTTAAATTGAGTCTTCGCTTCGCTTATCCAATTACTATGGTTACTTACTTTTCGCATGATAAACGTGGTGATGAGTGATCCAAGTTCTAAGTAGTTGATTAATATCAGTAACTGAAAGTTATTCCACTAAATTTCACTGAACGGTATCTAGGACTCGAACTCACCTACACAAGTGGGCATATCGTTCTTGTTGATCCCCCACCACCTTCCCCCTTCGCACGTGACCCTCTCCGGACCAATCATAATGTCGCTAGCAGTCGTGCATTTGGCCCGACACACTGTACCTTTACCGAGTGAGCCGCCGGCAATGCACTCGGGTGTCAACCACTCGATACCGTAGTCGTTGTAGAGAGCTGGA
The DNA here is from genome assembly GCA_964007535.1 of Brachyptera risi. Taxonomy (NCBI): domain Eukaryota; kingdom Metazoa; phylum Arthropoda; class Insecta; order Plecoptera; family Taeniopterygidae; genus Brachyptera; species Brachyptera risi. The sequence continues at coordinate 17,874,683 of OZ023333.1, read as the reverse complement.
CACTTGCGCAGGTCTGCAACATATGGTTTTCCTCAGTCATCACACAGCACTTTGCGCAACTTTGGTACGCCAGTGAGTGATTTAGCAAACGATGACGTTGAAAGAAGAAGAATGTAATATATATATATATATATATATATATATATATATATATATATATATATATATATATATATATATATATATATATATACATATATATATATATATATATATATATATATATATATATATATATATATACATATATTATGTATGGACACTTCTTGCAGTGTTATACGTAGCTATTAAATGGGTTTTATGTTTTTACTGATATTTTTCATTTCATTTTATTTGCAACTGATTATTAAATTAAAACAAACTCAAGTATGTCTTAATGTTCCGGAAAAACACTATACTAAAAACCCCGTTCAATCACTTGAAGTACTTTGAGTAAACAGTGTAGGGGTTGCGCTTAGGGACTTGGCTAGCGTTGAGCTGCAGCTCAACTAGAAGTAAATTTAGATGTATTGAAATATACTGAATATATTTCAAAATATGAACGATAAGTGAATAAACTAATGCTTGATACCTTCTATGCAGATAGAAGGCAGCCTCAGACTGCATTCCAGCGCTTCAATGGTGAGAACGTCGGGATTTGAACGATCAATGGTGATACACATTTTTTCAGGAGTCGCAGGATTCAGCTGTGGAGTCACTCCATCCTTCCATTCAGGCAGTTGTGTCAAGTCGACTGGATCCTTCGTGTCTTCGAATACCCAGTTTCTGCCTGATTGATGTATGCCAGTCCAGAGATTGGAACCAACGTCTTTAACAGAAGTTGGAGAGATGGCCGAGATGAAAACAAAACGAGAAAATACCAGGTGAAAAATAAACACAATGAAATGCTGAAATAGATATTGTTTGATTTATATCTGTTGAATTGGTGATGCATTGTGGTGTGAACCACGATCTATTGGCGTCCGTGAATGAGCTCATACGATTATGAGAAGAAATATTTCCATCGGATGTTTCAGAAGCGGTCATGGTCTCCTTTCGAAGAACCTTCCCAGTGAACACTTCAAGTACTGAAGGTAACCATGAAAAATCTCAGTCTTGATGTATAGCCATGGCGATAATCGAACACTAGTTCCCTCAATGACAGTTTAGTGCGCTAACTACTGATCAACTCACGAGCCACATGATCATTTGATGTACTTGTTTTCACGCAAGAAAAAGCACGTCTACCCAATGAATGATTACACAACCTTTAGTAATTAGTTATATATTATAATCTTGCTGCAAATTTAGAAAATGGTGCTTTTCAAGGATGCATTTTTGTCTCACATGGAACGCCTCCTAGATTACCGAAATAATTTCAAAATATCAATCTTATGAAAACAAGTAGGCAAAATTTGTTGTTATGCTACTGAACAACATCTGCAGCTTTCGTAGATACATAAGTATATCAAGTGTCAGTTTTTTTAATTCAAAATATATTCATTAGTATTTCACTTTTCCACAAGAAAAAAATTGTTATTCAAATGTATCTCACAGTCATCATAGAATAGTTTTTTCACGGAGCTCAAATTTGAATACAAACAAAATTAAGCTTGACCGCTGAATTGCATAAAATGTACGTACAGTTCGTGCTTATATAAGCTTATTGACTTGTCTGCTTGTTTTGGTGCGTTTTGTGTCAGTTTTACTACATCATGCATTTCAAAGTTGAATTAGCGACCACTTGATATGATCACAAATCTTCAGGAGTGTGATGAATTTGACGTCCAGTTTTTACCTTGGTCCAGATTCCTGACAAACTTGATGGCTTCGTCTATTTTGTAAATGGCCGACGTGAGATGACCTCCTATGTTCTGGCAATACGACATGGCTTCACACCAGGCTTGCTCTTGCACGGCCATCAGCTTGTCTTCGTTGGGAAGTACCGTGTCTACTGAACCGGTCGTTTTCACTGCTGTTGCTACGGCCACGGCTGCGCCTGCGCTACCACCACCGTCTGCTACCACGGCTGTCTCTTGCACACCTGAACGAGGACAAAATGTTGAATAGGATTTCTTAAAACGGCTTTTGTTCTACAGTTCACAGTTTCACCAATTGTACATTAATATAGAATAGAAATAATGTACAATAACAGATTCAACAGCTGAAATTAAATTTTACCGTGAACACATGATAAAATCAATACAAAATTATGGTGGACGTGAATTAAATTAATTGAAATGATACTATTATATCATGAAATATTCAAGAAGTTGCTCAAAAACATCAAAAACTATAGCACCAAAAATAGCAAACAATAACAATAGCAACAACAATAGCATCAAAAACTTGACACAATTGATACTAATGAGGCCAACATATGTGCGTTTTGAAGAGGCACCATACGTGCTATACCTTACCATCGAAATACATTCACATATCGATATTACTACTTCATTTTATTATTCTTATATTGGTTATCTGTGGATAATATGTGTCATTGCTTCGTGGAGAAATACTTCTATATATAAACCATGCATACAAAAACGTTGTGAAAATAATATTCAAAAAGTAATATTAGAAAGAAACCCGGCACTTCCACCAATGTGAATTCGAGAATTGAAGCCTTTCTCGAGTCCACTCGAATTTGAACTGAAGTCATGCACATAGATGCCGAGTAATATTGAATCTTTCAATGATAATAACGACAGTCATATTTTTTCATCTCATCATTATAAATAAACAATCACTCACATGCTCAGTAATTCATAAGATAAATCTGTACGAGTATTGAAATTCGTCAATGTTGCATATTTTATATAATTAAAAAATTGGTCGATATAATTCTTATACAAACTCGCAACTTCTGATATATATCCCACTGATTAATTAAATTTTATTGGCCAATAACCTAGAACTTCTGATATAAATCCCACTGATAAATTATATCTTATTGGCGATATTTGGTTATCGGTCAAGAACCGATATTTTCAGACTGAGATTGAAAAACTATATTTTTAAAAATTCATAGGTAATGAATTTGGAAATATTCAGAAATTGACAATATTATGATAATTGAGCCTTCAATCACCGAAGGCCAATGTGTCCAACACCATACTGTATTCTCAGTGGATAAAATATTCATATACATACGTTATATTTACACTGGAATAAAATGAAATAGAATTGTGTGAATATATTGAACATTGAGAAATTTTCTTTTCTACATATCATAAGGGAACATAATCATTCATATTATATGAGACGATACATTGACTGATGGAAAATCATTTTCGAAAGGTTGTATACATAATTTGATGGTGGTATGACATATTATTAACAAATAGGACTAATCTTCTGGTGTATAGCCCTCTTTTGTCTGTTGTAGTGTTGAGAAAGTGTTGACCATGGTCCGAAAATTAGGTTACAATCCCAGTGATAGCTTTCATGACTAAGTAAAATCACAACACGCTCAGCTGTCGAAAATTTTTCACAGCAAGAATCAAACCCCGGTCTTCTAAGTGATATGTTTCAGTGCATTAACGCCTGATCTTCCAGTCACCTCCTGGGCTCATACCACGACTGCCACTTGAAATAACGTCCTGGTCTAGCTAGCTCCAAAGAGGCCAAGGACTTGAATTGTTTTCTATTCACTAATAGAACTAAGTACCATAGCATATAATAACATAGCATAACAACAATAGCATAGCATAGCATTTGTGTATTTCCATTTTTATCAGCACAACATCGTATTCCTGCTCTTGAGGTGGGCTGGAAAAGGTCACATTTCTACATTCCAAGAGACCGTGACTCTGTTATTATCTGGTATTGTCATGGTATTCAGCTCTCCTAGAGAACTTCATCCAATCAGAGTCCTAGTCTCTTGGAGCTAGTCAGGCCCAGGACTTTATTTCAAGTGGTAGTCGCGGTAAGTGTCCTATAGTGTTATATATTCAAACCAAGATGCATTGAGGGTGGCGTTGTTTTGCGGCTGGAAGATAGTGCCTTCACTTAACTTGAGAACACGTACCATACCGTGAGGACTTTTCTGTGTAATATGGATCGCTGCTCTATCTGGTGGTGTTTTGTAGAAACGGCTGATAGGCTGGCAAAGTTGATGACAGCATGTTATTAGCTGAGCCGAAGATAACGTAACGTTAGTTCCTTTTATCACCACTTGATCTACGCACGGTCAATAGTACTTTAAACGTGGACCGTGAATTGGTACATATTTTTAACATGGGATGGATAGGAAGTGAAGACACCATCTCCAACGGGCAAACGCAACCCTCAAGGCATGTTGATTCAAACTCTCCATATATTACCGTATTTGATTTTCTTGATTTCTATTTTCCTCATTTTCAGAGATATCTGTTCACTCTCGCAAACCATCATGGCGTGCTTGAGACATTTCCTCGGCCGGAAGCTGATCGTGCTGTTGTATCTGTCGATGGTCAGAGTGAGACATTTGGCATCCTTGTTGTTGTTGTTGATTAGGAATGGTATATCGGTTTCAGTCAGATTATCAGGGCCTAAATACCAGGTTTTGTTTGCATCGACTGTGGCGTGGACCCAGACTGACGTGAATTCTGGAAAATATTTTTGAAATTTATTCATATAAATTTCAGAAATTATAAACAAATACATATTCGACCCAGTTTGAAATTCATGAGCAATTGAAGAAAGTTCATATTTGCTTTTTAATACTTTTGAAATTTCCAAAATGCAGATAGTATAAATTTGTGTTCATAATGTTATTTATATAATTCCTTATACAAATTATGATATAATTTTTATCAGATTCAAAAAATAACTGATGATTGGAGAATTCATCTTACGAATTCATAAATGTTGGGAAAAAAAGATTATATGAAGTTATTACCAACCAGACAAATTTGAACGTGAACTCCAGAGTGATGAAATTAAAATAATAATATTGGAAGAAAGTGAAAATAGATTGAAAATATAATTCATCCATACTTCGAAATTTGAAAACAAATACCATTTTTACTTTTTTATTCAATTATTATTTTTTTGATCCAAATTATGGTGGTAAAATCGCTCTTGTGGTGTCCCGTCCAAACGATCCTCCTTTCATTCATAGCCTTAATTGGGGAGCAAAGATTGTGTATCAAGCTTCGAAGTTGATGAAAAATAATATACAATTGAAATTCATAAGCAACTGAAGAAATTTCACATTTTTATGGTTATGAGCCCATTTATCAGATTGTCAAAATGTAGGTCAAATATATTTTTATTTATCATATCATTCATACAATTTTTCATACGAATTATAAGGAAATAATTTTCTGAAATCAGAAAATTATTGGTAATTAGAGAATTTGATATACGAATTCTTACATTTTTGAGAAAATTATTGATCATATAAACGTACACCAGCAATCGAAAAAATTTCGTATAAACTCAAAGAAAATGTAAACTCTGTATTTATTTCCAAATTCTCACGTATTTTAAGTATATAAAACAAGCAATTAAATGTATTAATACTTTCGAATTGATACCATCATTGATTTTATATTCATCAGACAATTGGACGTTCTGACAGCTTGACGTACCTCTCGAAGCATTAAACAAAGCTGCAGCTTTTTCAAGCGTGACTATAGATGCCATGAGTTTTCCTCGCATCGCACACAACGCCTTCGTCTTGCCGTTGTTCTGCTTTACCGTGGACATCAGGTACACCTTATTGCCAACCCTTACATCCTTCTCGTACGCGTTGTCGTCCGGACTCGTATCACCTACACAAACAAACAAAACAGCCAGTCTAAGGTTCAAATAACATTAAGAAAAAAACTAACAGTACACACTTCATGTATTCAAATTGATAAAAGCCTATACTCCGCATTATTGATCAATTAAAAAGTCCAAAAATCTGTTCGAAAAAATAAACTGGTCCAAAAAAGTGTTCGAGTAATAATATTGAATTTTTGATATTTCGGTCAATCCAATGTTGCCATCACCATAGATTGAATCAAGTTACATCAGAAGATACGACTCTCATATTTAACTGTCTGGCTAGATGCATTAATTGACGCTGTCGATATTAAAATCACGAGTGATAATATTTCAAGGTAAGGAAGATCCCTCCTCAAGCCTGCTTGTACAGGCTAACCAGAATATAAAAATATATATAATATTTTTGAACGGATGTTTTTTCGAACACTTTATTTTTCGAAAATTCAATAACGTCATCTATTATCTCAGTATTCACTGATTATACCCAACTTTGGGACATGAATTTGAGAAATTAATCAATAAGTTTCATTCAGTACGTTCTTTGGTAGGCCTATTGTAGAGACCTTAACCATAGATCTTTGACTAAATCTCCAAAGACATTAAAAAATTTAAAATATTGATATTTCACATGAACCATTCAGTCACATTGTCTCTTTTGAACAAAATAATTAATCAGCTCACCTATTTTCTGTCCACAAACAAACCTCTTCAGTTCAGTGCAATTAGATCCGAGAAACAGTGGATTGTCGACCTCCATGGAGAATGACAAACAAGCTCCTTTGACGCCTTCCTGTTGAGGAGAGGATCCTGTCGGCCAAGGAGGGAATCCGTCGCCAGTCGTGTTGAAAGCCTCGATCTGTTCTCCGGTCGTTGCCCACTCCCACTCGTCCTTGAGGAAGTGCCCGGAGATCCACATGTCTGTAAAGGCGTCTGAAGCACAAAAGAGACGGAATGTGTCATGAACAGAATATTTCAACGACTGATAAGTCATGATATAATGAAACCTTCAGAGGACATTAAAACCCAGAAACTAGATTTAATGAATATTGAAGATTAATGAATATTGAAGATATTCATCTGCCGTGAAGTGAGGTGACTTTAACCCACTGGTGTGACTTTGCCCTTTTGTTGGAAAAAGTTTTAAACTGCTACAAATGAGTAAGTTTTAATTTCATCGTATCTATTTTGATACGTATTTTGATTTTGATGCGTCTATTGAGATACAATAAAAATGGATACGATAAAATTAAAACTTTTTCATTTGTAGCAATTTGAAACTTTTTCCAACAAAAGGGCAAAGTCACACCAGTGGGTTAAAGTCACCCCACTTTACCGGTACCTAATTTTGAAGAAAACTTGATATCATCAAATTATAGTGAATATTTCAATTATCCAGAGACCATGAGTCATAATTCATGACGTAGGCAGTATAGATTTTGTATAGAAACATAAACAGAATCGAGTCATATTTACGTCACGACTCAGAAAAAAGACCGAATCCTTGAGGAGAAATATTATGCTGATTACTTTTGAAATTGAGATGATGATTTTCATTACTAGTTGAAATTTAGTTTCAGGGTAGTGATGTCCTTTAAAGATCTGGTAAATATCACTGTTGATAAGAGAACAGCAAAAACACAATATTTAGATAAGAGATCTTTGTCTCTATGAGATCTTTGGGATCTTTGATCTAAGATCTTTGAGATCTTAGGTAAGAGATTTAGTCTTCGTCGAGTGTGTACTTTAAAACTATTGGAACAGAGTCGGATCATGTACAAAACTAAAGGAACAAAAAACAACAATGGATAATAAGATTCAGATATAATTACTATCAAATCTAAATGAATACATATTTATAATGAATAGATATACATTATATTCATTATTTGGAAAAATTCCGCGTCATGGTGCTCATAACTACTATAATGAGAGTCACGTGCACAATTGCCAAACTATGATTGTCCAAGAAATTGATGAATACCCTATTTCTACATAACCATTGCTCGGTTTTGCATAAGATTGTATACTACCTAATGATAAATCATAAGTCCTAAAAATAGACCCGCTTAATCATGAGCCTTGACAGACTGACGGTCGTATCAATGAAGATTAAACCCTCAAAAGCACATGTTTTGGTCAATTCAGCAGATTTTGAATTGTTTACATATTTTAAAATGTCCTTTTATGGCCATTCTCAATTTTGAGAATATGAATTTGTTAAAATTGTGTTTAAATCTGTTGAAAATTTCATTTTTTCACGTATATTAAAACTAAATTTGAGAAGCACGCAGGTTATCCATCATTACAAAGGTGTGAATAGTGCATTCATTTTTGGTATATTTTACTCATACCTCGTCAAAAAAATTCCACCTTTCAACAAAGAAACGGATCTTTCATCAGTTAAAAGCTCTAACTATAATGTTTTACCTGACGACGACAACAGCATTTTAGCAACAATCGGAGTTCTGATTTGGATCAGTTGCGAATCAGCTACTGCGCATGTCTCCAACGCTCTGTACCACGTGGTCGCGTTGTCGTAGAACGTGTATTTCAGACCGTCAAAATGAGTTGTTAATTTCGGTTGAGAATATTCTTTCGGTGCTGCAAACAAAATAATGATGGTTGAAATTATTCGAGCTTGTTTCTCACCGAGTTGTTTTTAAAGAACATCACAACTAGATGTCCAAACTGAGAAACTAGATTTTGATTGATGATGGTGGTATTTATTTCTCTAATTTTAGAGAAAACGAGCAATCATCATCTCAATCTTAGAAATTAAAATCAAACAGCCTCCAGGATCCAGCTCTTTTTCTGAGTAGTGACGTAGTTGAAACCGGATTCTGGTTATAACCATTCGAATCCGGTAATGCCTACGTCATGGCTCATGATCCCGAAATAACAAGCAAATTTATTTCTATTTCTGTAATTAAGATGTTGATTTCTAGTTTTCTCTAAAATTAGGGAAATAACTATCATCATTATTGATTGAAATCTGGTTTCTTGGCTGTGATATCTTTCAAGAACAAATAGAAAGAACTGGAAAATCGAATGGAACAATTAAGGAAACGCTGTAGAGAATGTACAGTGGCAGTTCTCAAGCTGTTGGAGAGTGATGCCAGGATATTACTAGAAGGCGATGGGAAAGAGATTTAGAGCTCCGAGATGAACGTCTTGAAATTAGTGAATGACTCTCGTTTGACTAATTAAACCCATAAGTACTGAGAATCTGAGAGATGAACTGGGAACGAAGAGAATGAATAAAAAGATGTCGCACAACAGAAGAAGAAACCGTTCAACCATGTGGAGAGAATTCAAAGAAAGATATGTTCAAAATCAGCCCTTCAATATATACCTGAGGGCAGACGTGACATTGGTCAAACAAGGACAAGATGGACGCATTGAAGATGGAACATAATATTTTTCCTGCCTCTTCATTGAAGAAGAAGAAGAAGAAGAAGAAGAAGAAGAAGAAGAAGAAGAAGAAGAAGAAGAAGAAGAAGATGAAGAAGAAGAAGAAAAAGAAGAAGAAGAAGAAGAAGAAGAAAAAGAAAAAGTAAAATTTATTGTGTGTGTACTTACGGAACTCGCATATCGTCATCAGCTCACTCTTACAGGGGTGTTCGACAAACACTGGCCACTCATTGATACCCACTTTCATTGCTAAACACTGTGAGCCGAGCTCAGTGGTGAGCTTCTCCCACGGTGGGTAACCGTCGCTGCCCGCCAAGTCTGGTATGTTCTGCCCGGTCATGACCCACTTCCAATGCTGTCCTTCTCGCTTTCCACCCACCCACACCATCTGACCTTCAAACACAACATGGAATTATATCACAACAGCGCGCTTACCACCCACCCACACCATCTGACCTTTGAACACAACATGGAATTGTATCACAACAGCGCGCTTACCACCCACCCACACCATCTGACCTTTGAACACAACATTGAATTATATCACAACAGCGCGCTTACCACCCACCCACACCATCTGACCTTTGAACACAACATGGAATTATATCACAACAGCGCGCTTACCACCCACCCACACCATCTGACCTTTGAACACAACATGGAATTGTATCACAACAGCGCGCTTACCACCCACCCACACCATCTGACCTTTGAACACAACATTGAATTATATCACAACAGCGCGCTTACCACCCACCCACACCATCTGACCTTTGAACACAACATGGAATTGTATCACAACAGCGCGCTTACCACCCACCCACACCATCTGACCTTTGAACACAACATTGAATTATATCACAACAGCGCGCTTACCACCCACCCACACCATCTGACCTTTGAACACAACATTCGCTATAACACAACAGCGCGCTTACCACCCACCCAAACCATCTGATCTTCGAACACAACATTCGCTATAACACAACAGCGCGCTTACCACCCACCCAAACCATCTGATCTTCAAACACAACATTCGCTATAACACAACAGCGCGCTTACCACCCACCCAAACCATCTGATCTTCAAACACAACATTCGCTATAACACAACAGCGCGCTTACCACCCACCCAAACCATCTGATCTTCAAACACAACATTCGATATAACACAACAGCGCGCTTACCACCCACCCAAACCATCTGATCTTCAAACACAACATTCGCTATAACACAACAGCGCGCTTACCACCCACCCAAACCATCTGATCTTCAAACACAACATTCGCTATAACACAACAGCGCGCTTACCACCCACCCAAACCATCTGATCTTCAAACACAACATTCGCTATAACACAACAGCGCGCTTACCATCACCCACCTAAACCATCTGACTTTCAAAAATAAAATTGGCATGTATCCTTCAGACGGGGTGAGCTACCATAAAAGCGATCTTACTACCCAAAAAAATAATCAATTATTTCAATGGATATAGTGTGACTTATTGAACAATCTGATACTGGACTGATAAGCTCATAGATAGTGAATAGTTGGAATTTGTGTTGAGGAAAAAAAATATTTGCTCTCCTCGTGATCTATAATATCTTATTTTTCTTCGATTCTCCTGCCCTTTCTCATACTTTTCTTCCTCTACGTTTTTTTCTTTATCTTAAAAAAAAATGATATTATCAAGAGTGTTGTCTCTTACCTAGAGGTATCCGCTCTGCCATTTGCTTCGCCTCGTTTATATCGTTGACAATAGACACATACGAGCTGTTCTTCTTACAAGCAACCTCGGCCTGTTTGAAGGTCAACCCAACAGGTATCAACGAGTAAAGACTCGGCGCGTTGTGTTGATTTTCTTTTGCCAGAGAAAGATCTGCACAAAAAAAATAATAATCAGGAACATGTTTTCAAACTATTCGAGACTAAACGTTACTCGGAAAAAGGTATTGTTGTTCTGTCAGAATAGGATACTGGAGAAGTGAGATGTCAATAGTTGAGTCACTCCTATCGGCATGGTGATCAACTATTTTTACAGCCCAAATATCTCGACTGAGCAAAAGTTAGATTATTCAATCAACTATATCGATTCAATATTATAAATTCACTTTTCAGAAACTCCACCAGATTGATGGGATGGTACCGCTTGACGCACCGGCACATGTAGCTGAGTGGTTAACGCACTCGCTTTGTGTGATCCGGAAGGTGAAGGGGCATATTGGACCTGGTTCAATCCCCGCCACCGTCCATCTTTCCAGGGGTTTTTCGTGGTTTCCCTCTGTAGACTAGACTAATGCCGGGATGGTTCCTACAATATATGACACGACCGCTTTCCTTCCCACTATCATTCCCAATACCTAAGAAACCTTCATCTCATCATCAATCACCCATTCGACGCCAATATATCTTAGTTATCATTATAGTGCGTCGTTAAAACCCAATATGGAGAGAAAAAAAGTAAAAACCATTTGACGCATTCGAATCAGTCACTCTAAGCAACTACCTCATAAATTCGTTCGGTTTTCCGACTTGGTAGAGCGATTATATGGCTTTTGCTCTCCTGAGACGGGTGGATTGGTCGCTAGCCCGCTCTGGATCGTTACTAAGAAAACCAGGGCTCGATTCCCACCATGGTCGGCTATCCTGACAAAGATGTTTCAAGGTTCTACTCAATCGTCCAATCAAACTGAGATGCTGCCTTAAGAATACATAGGAGTCAAGTTAACGAAATATTAGTATTTTAATGATGACTTTGGAACAACAAAGATATTTTTAATACATTTTAGATGACATATGTGAAATTTATTTGATCTATTTCACATAATTTTCACAGTTATACATAAAAAAACTGAGATTTTCTTTTCATACCTGGAAAAATATTATAATCCAAGGTTAATAATTTCATGTATCATCATTAAAAAGGTATCAAACAGTTATGTGCTTCTTCCACATTAAAAGTTTTTTGGTAACTCATAATATTCAAAAGTAATCATCGAAAATCTGATTTTATACTAAACCTATTCACATGCACTTCTAATATAGCAAAGAACTTACATCTTCTTCCCATTATTCCAACAGACTAATGAGCAAAGCACCAAAAACAATTACTCAACAAATAAACTTCTCATTGGTAAATAAACTGAACAGAAATAAAATAAATGATTCGAAAAAATGAAATGAATGAATTATAAATTGAAAATTGAAAAAAAAATATGAATTGATTTTTTATTTCTATCCATTTTGATTTATTTAATTCATTCATTTATCAATTCACTTTTGAAATAAATTTTCGAATAAATTATTCTACATTGTAATCTTCACCTTCTGTCTGACAGACGTATCCTTGCTCCAGATCACAGTTGAGACCGTACCAGATCGGTATCGAGTGATCGCCTCGGTCGAGATTCAAACACGCAGACTCGTCGTCGTAAACCAGTTCGTTGGTGCACCAAGGAGGAAACACGTCCGTCTCGGGTATCTCTATCAGACCAAACGTCGAGGTGGTGGCTTCATGTCTTCTGTGCACATCGATGGAGAACATTTGAAGATGAGAAGATGAGAAGTGATGTGATGTAATGTGGAGAAGGAATGAAAAAGAGGCGTGAAGATGAAGATATGGAGACGGCAAGAAAGAAGATGTTTTGGAGAGGAAAAACGAAGAAAGAGGATAATATGGAGAAAAGATAAGAAGGAATTGGGTCGTATGGGAAAGAGTTCGAGAATTTTAGCTTTTTAGAAAAGATGTGATGAGGAGATAAGATGGAAAGGTGGAGAGTGATAGAAAAGAGACGGGAGGATGCCATAAGGAGGAGACGGCGAGAAAGAAGATGATGTGGAGAGGTGATAATAATAATAATAATAATAATAATAATAATAATAATAATAATAATAATAATGGTTTATTGTCTTTTTGGTTGATCACATAGATGATATAAAACGACATTTATAGTAATAAGTTAGGTAAATACAACAAAAAATAGCAAATAACTTTCACTATACACATTGAAAACGAATAAAAATAGAGAACAAAGGTCCAAAGCAAAGACAAGTATGGAGTATTCAACAGAATTCATCGACTCTGTAAAAGCATTTTTCGGTGAGAAATTTACGCAGAGCTTCTTTGAACACATTCCTCGATGATTGTTTACTGGAAACTTTGAGAGAATTTGGCAGGGCATTGAAAAACTTGCATCCTGCATATCTTGGTCCTCTTGTGAATAGTTCCAACCTGTGAGACTCTAGTACATACTCTGTTTTTTTTCTTGTATCATATTCGTGAATCTCATCGTGAGTAACACCCACATGATCGTTCTCAAGCACAAACATTATAGCACTTTGGATGTATAAGCATGTGACTGTCAGTATATTAAAATTTCTGAATAACGACCTACAAGAGTCTTTGACCCAAACCAGAGCACACGGGTCTCTGCTTGCGCGTGCCATGATACGCAGAGCGCTTTTTTGTAGCCTGAAGAGTCTTGTCACTTGGGATGAGTTACCCCACAATACTATTCCATAACGCAGTCTCGACTCAATATGGGCGTAATACAGCATTTTTACAGTGTCTAGACTAGATACAGTCATCAGTTTACGAAGAAGATAACAGCATGAAGCCACCTGGGAACACACAGATTTAACATGACTAACCCAGCTCAATACTTCATCCACAATTATTCCCAAAAACTTTGTCTCCGTCTTCACTTTCAAACTCTTGCCATCCATCCTCACTAACGGTGAATGCTCGCACTTCTTCTGCTTTGTTCTGAACTGCATCAAAATTGTTTTGTCCTTGTTCAAAAAGAGTTTATTTTTGACACACCAGTCCTGCAGTTCCGCGACTGCCTCAGAAGCCATCTTAGGTGCGTCATCGTTATTTGAGCTGATCAGTTGACTCGTGTCATCGGCGAAGAGGGTGAGTTTCCCAATCGTGTTCAATTTAGGCAAGTCATTCGTAAAGAGGATAAACAATAATGGTGACAGTGTTGATCCTTGCGGTACCCCGATGTTAATAATTGATTCCTCAGATTTATAAACCTGACCAGCATCATCTGTCAGGTAAACGACCTGCTTACGATCCTGCAAGTATGTTTTTATCCAATTGTTTGCTACTCCAGATATTCCAAAAGATGCCAACTTACTAATTAGTATTGAGTGGTCAACTGCATCAAACGCTTTGGAGAAGTCGTAGAACACCCCAATCACATCCTCTTTGCGCTCAAGAGCATTAATTACGTCACTTATGAAGGACGATATAGCAGTGGTTGTCGATTTACCATTCGTAAACCCATGCTGGTTTCCATTAATCAAAGAGTGTCGATTCAGGAAAGATATTAATCTTGAATGGAAAGCATTTTCAAATATTTTTGAAAAAACGGAGAGTAGGGCAATTGGTCGATAGTTAGATAGATTGGCCCTATCACCTTTTTTGAAAATCGGTACCAACTTCGAAATTTTCAATGATGTGGGGAACCAGCCCTGTTCAAAGGACGCGTTGATAATGTGTACGAGAGGACGCATGATGTAGACTTCAACAAGCTTAATGATGTGACAAGGTATTTCATCCACACCTGCGGACTTTTTTTTTCCAACTTTACAGATGATTTCATAAAATTCTTTGGGTGAAACTGGAGTCAGGAATATCACCTCATTAGTGTAAGATTCGTGTACTGCCGTGCACGAATTACTAGGCTGTAGCCCTGGTCGAGATTTCAGCATATCTGCTACTATGGTTGAAAAGTAATCATTGAACATGTTTGCTATCACATGCTTAGAATCAACCATTCTATTGCCGTCTTTGATGACAATGTCAGCGCGTTTCGTCCCAAGTGACTTCTTGTTCATATTCTCGTTTATGATGTCCCATGCTGCTTTCTGTTTGTTAGAGGCGGATAATAATCTTCTATCATTTGCCGCTTTCTTCGCCGTATAGATGGCATTTCTAAGTTCACGCTTTAGATTTAAATAGAGTTGTTTAGCATGAATACATGTCGACAGTTTTGTACGTCTGTACGCTTGTTTTACGTTATCGGATAAAGACTTCAGCTCAGGAGTGAACCAGCTGAACGTTTTCTTGTTTGAGCGTGGAGATATAAGTTTCTTCTTGAGGGGAAAAGCCTTGTCGAATGGAATGCGTAGAATAGTCATAAACTCTTCAAACATGCTGTCCACAGAGTCGCAGGTGAAAACTGGATCCCATCGTATCTGACTCAAGTTCTCGACAAATGAGTTGATATTTTTAGCGCTCCAACTTCGACAAAAGATGTGACATTTTGCTTCAGGTTGGCTCTCTGAGGGTAGTTCTAACTTAAGTTCTTGAAAACAGTGATCCGACAAACCCAGATCGAGTACATTTATCGTACACAATTGTTCATTGATGTTCGTAAACATATTGTCAATACATGAGCTGGAGAATCTGGTTATTCTAGTAGGCTCAATTACTGACATACGTAATCCGAATGATGAGAACAGATCTACCAATGTGTCCCTTTCATGACTGTCATTTAGAAAATTCACGTTGAAATCGCCACACACAATGACATCTGACGCTTTCGCGGAAATAATTTGTAGTACATCCATCATATTCTTTAAAAATATGTCGAATATTCCGGCAGGAGATCTATATATACCAACAATGATGACTGAGCCCACTTTGCCCTCATAGGCTGCAGCTACACACTCAAAATCTTTCTCTATATTGAAAGACAACACGCTTGGTATGGCTTTTATATTTACACTGCTCTTGGCCAAAAGTAGTACACCACCATTCTTGAATATTCGTCTGCACGTGAAACTAACCAATTCATAACCTTCGATAAATATGCTTCCGATTTCTTCTGCTCTGAGCCAATGTTCGGATAAGCAAATTATATCTGGATTGACTGACTCAATCGCTAACTCAAGGAGATCTGATTTCTGTCGTAAACATTGGATATTTCCATGCCACAAAAAAGTATACGATGGTGGAAAATTTAATTCTAATTTTTCTTCAAGGCTACCATTCTCATTGACTATATTGCGTCCGGTTTTCTCATGAAAGTGAGAAAAAACCGGCGTACAGCTATGCCAATGGGCCAGAAATCCGGGTCATTCAACTTAGCAGATAGTTCTGACGGTGCTCCTATTTTGAATGAACTATTTAACCCACGAGAGGGTAGTTTTTCACATACAAAGTCTGTATTGGGGATTTGATTACAGAGGAAGCTTTTCATGTTTTCGTCTGATACACTGGAGTTCAGCCTACTTACGTGTAGCCATATTTTCCTTGGAGCGGCCAATAACTGCGGTGCATCGGGTATTATTGCTGTACCAACAATTAAATCGCTGTTGAGAGGCCTAGCATTCTGCCTCTTTCTTCTTTTGTTGCCGCGGTGGACTACTTGGAAATCATTTCCTTCAACAATCTGCTCATCTTGACATGTCTCAGATTGTTGAGGAGGCTCGGTATTTTTCAAAGAAGGACCTTGCATCGTGATGGGCTCTTCTATTTGTTGTTGTTTTCTTCCATTATGCTTAGTTGCTATTTTCTTAACTGAGTCACTGTAACTTGTTGATTGAGTCTTATTACGAGGAAATTCGGCTGATGCCACGTTATTCTTTGAGAAACCCGTATCATTGTGTGTTGTGGAGTCAATGCTGCCAAGATCGAAGACATTTGCTAGCTTACGTTTGGATGAACCTCTTGAATCATGAAGATCACGTTCGAGACTTTCAATTTTATCTTTTTGTAGCTCAATGATGTAGTTCATATCATTTACTCTGCTTCTTAAGATATCATTTTCTCGTCTCAGATATATCGAAAGTTCACTTGAGCTACCCGCTGATGTATACGACTTGTCAATATCATGTTTAATCGTTTCTACATTTTCACAAACGATAATTTCACTTGATTTCATCATTTTATTGTTTTCATCAAGTGTAGAAGCTGTATCAGTTGAGAGATCTCTATTTGATTTAACTTTGGATCTGGTTGGAGCCATGATGACAGCTATCACACCCTCTTGTTATGCAAGGCAAGGGTCAGAGCACAAACTTTGTTATATAGAGCGAGATAAAATCAAGTCACTGCTGGCTGTTCAAACGACTATGCTCAATATAATCAATATATTGACCTTGATACCTATATGAGTCAAGAATACTCTGTTAAACATACAGATCAGATTCGTGCTGGCTGTGATTTTTCTTTAGTTATCATACATCATTTGTTTTCTTCATAGATTAAGAATAAAATGAAAATATTTCGTAATTTCAATTATGATTTTTTACTCACATAATGAAGAAAATGTTGCGATTAATGACTACAAATATGTAGATATTCAACCCGAACACTCTGGAGCCAGAATTTATTGGAAACTATTGAGATTTAAGGTAAAATTAAATTAAATCCTTGGAGCTCAACTTCATTGAATCAGTATGAATCAAATCACCGCCTTCTATGATACGATATATGATATGATATTCTTGTGATACGAAGGAAGAGAATGATGTGGAGAATACATGGAGAGGAATTAGGTGGTAGAGAATAGAGTTTGGGAATTGAAACGATAGAAAAGAGATGAAAAAGGAAGGAAATGAATGTATAAGATGAAATAACAAATACGAATATCGTTTGTATTTCATAGTTGATTTGTTTGATAGAACTTGAACGAATATATTGAAACATCCGAAGGTTAACTTCTCCTGAAATCGTGTGTACACTTGCCATGCAATTTCCTTGAATGACCTGAAATCCCTGAAAACTCTAAAATATCTTGAAACCCTTGAAAATATCCTTGAAATATTTGAACTCCTAGAAATATCTTAAATCATTCAAAATCACGTAAAATCACGTAAAATCTTTCAGATCCCGTGAATATCTTTGAAAATCGGTGAAATTGCTGACATCTCTGGAATCAGGTGAACACCGATTTTGCGCATTCTCTACTCCTCGCTAAAACTGCACAAAATAATATTCAAAAACTGAAATATACTCGTGTTCACGAAAGGAAAAGACGCGAACAACTCGCGCGTAAGTAGTGTGTGTGTAATTACTGTGATAGGGGAGACGATCGCTCGTCACCTTCTTCGCTCGTGAATACTTATGTATGACCACATTGATAGAAGATCTTGTGGACACAATTTTTCCTCTCAACCAATTTCATCAATCGAACAAAATATATCAAAATTGAATTCTCTCTATACATATTGTGGGCTCAGACTTCAAAATCTCACGTTGATACTGTATAAAACAGTATGTAAAATGTTCATGAAATTGTATCAGAGTGAGAAACTTACTTACCTCATACTTTCTATACTTATCATACTTACTTCATAGTGATGAAGTTGGGTCCTGGAATTGTAGCATTTGTTGCCTGCCAAGTCCACACTTTGGACTCCGGTTCGTAAGTTCCACCGAGCCACGCGTGGTCCCATTCCTCTAAAACCAACACCAGTGCAACAATGAAGCAGTGGAACAATGAAGCAGTGCAACATTGAAGTAGTGCAACATTGAAGTAGTACAACATTGGGACAGTGCAACAATGGAACAATACAGCAATGGAATAGTGCAATAATGAATCACTATGGAACAATGGGGCAGTAAAATAATTGAGCAATGCGAACAATGGATACTTGAAAAAATGGGGCAGAAAAAAATGGAGCAATACAATAATGGGGCAATACGAATGGAATAGTATCCAACAACAAAGCAGGGTTTATATCACTAGACACATTTTGCCAATGGAAACTGACAATATATGTTACAAATTTCCAATTTGAACTCATATTAAATTGAATGAAGAAGTTTTTTGTTTATCTCTCCCTCGAACATGTTTTTCCTTCCTCCCTTCCTCCTGTCCCTCTCCCTCACTCTCTCTCTCCTCTCTCTCTCTCTCTCTCTCTCTCTCTCTTTCTCTACCCCCCCCCTCTCTCTCTCTCACTCTCTCCCTCTGGTTTCTTACACCCTCCAGTTCCAAAACTTGTCCTGTTGGATATTTAATCTCACCTTGTAATTCTCCCATCATCGTCACAATGAACTTGAGTTTGCGTGGATTGTCAACGACTGCTAATGTCATGTTTCGCCTCGAGCAATCTTCTGACGCTTTGGTCCACGTCATTGGGTGGTTCGAGAAGAAGTACGTGATACCCAGGTACGTGCTGTTGTAGGCAGCCGCACGTTTATCTTCAGGTACTGAAAAAACAGGAGGAAACGTATTTATAGATCAGGTATAACTCTAGGGGTAATGGGTATAACAACAAAATTGGAATTAGAAAATGATGTCTGAGATGATGGGAATATGAGATAGGAGGTTATTTTATGATGGACAGTAGGATGGAAGCAGTCGTGGTCTTCTCTTTCATAGAAACCATTCCAGTATTTACTTCAGCGACTGAGGTAAAATACGAAAAACCTCGGTCAGGTTGGTCGACCAAGACCGGAATTGAACTCTGGACTCCTGAATACCAGTTCAGTGCATTAGCGACTGAATCATCCGTTTCTGAACTAATCATCACAAAATTAAATCACAAAATACTTACTTGTCTCACATATGAAATTTTTTTCCTTGTCGCATTCCGTGTCAATAAATACCGGTTCCTCGCACATATTCTTGTTCCTGTGGTATTTGGGAGTGTCGTGACGACATGCGTGATGGTCGAACAGTAGACAGTCTTTACCGACCCCCGGTCGTGACGAGTTATACATCCAGGGGGGAAAACCGTTCGGTTGAGACGTGTTCGGGAAGTTGGTGTTACTGCTCAGCCAGATCCATTCGTTGAACATGAATTGTCCGCCTACCCACACGGACTCCAACTCTGCAGATGAAAAAGAAAATCTTATATATAGAATTATATATTCAAATATATATATATATATATATATATATATATATATATATATATATATATATATATATATATATATATATGGGATGTTATAGTCATGTCGAAAAAGAAACACCTGGGATTATAACATCCCAGATTTCTCGATATCGGGTCGTATCCAAGGAGTTTAGTTATCATATATATATATATATATATATATATATATATATATATATATATATATATATATATATATATATATATATATATGTATATATATATATGTGATATATATATATATATATATATATATATATATATGTATATATATATATGTGATATATATATATATATATATATATATATATATATATATATTATATATATATATATATATATATATATATATATATATATATATATATATAGTATATATATATATATATATATATATATATATATATATATATATATATATATATATATACATATATATA
Source organism: Brachyptera risi (assembly GCA_964007535.1). NCBI lineage: Eukaryota > Metazoa > Arthropoda > Insecta > Plecoptera > Taeniopterygidae > Brachyptera > Brachyptera risi. The sequence goes on along the minus strand of OZ023333.1, from coordinate 17,854,238 downwards.
TATATATATATATATATATATACACGAAAAGAGGAGGCACGAATTACCCACCCGCTAAATGGGTGTGAAATAAATGGTACGGTCGCTTACAATTTTCTTCTTCTTTCCAGTTTCCCGGGTCTTTTTCAATTATCTCTTTCTGATGAATCATTTTTACTTACAGTTTCAAGTTTTAATATTTCCTTCATTTGTATCAAATGCAAATCTTTGGAATGATAAATAAATTAATAAATGAATAAAAATTAAACCTGACAATTTTTTTCAATTTTTTTTGCACTGTCTACGGAAACATTGAACACTTTTCTTCTGTAACCTGTCTCGCAATCACATTGTGTTTATTCTTGACATATTCATCTTACTACGAGATATATCAACATGCCAACCAATAGAACAAGGTGAATAAAGCAAGTAATTATCACCTGGTCTCGCCCTTCTCATGAGTCCGACTAGGAAATTGGCCACCCTCCAGTCATCGATGACAGCCAACATGGCGCCTGATTGCCGACAGAATGCCAGAGCTTCGTCCCAAGTCACCCGAGCGTGGTATGTGATGTAACGATTACCTCGGAGTACTGACGACAGACCTTGTTGGGGGTAGTTGTCGATGGCGTCAATCACACCTGGGCATGATCACAGGTGTTCGAGTATTCGAGGCATTACAAGGAAAGTATTCCAGCAATAAGCTATAATAATATTACATTAAAATATAAAATATAAAATATTATATAATAATAGCTATATTAATACCGGCAATAAGCTAGTCAGTGGTACAGGGTCAAAAAGTGGAATATATGAAAATAAGCACAAACAAGTAAATTTTGTGACATATTTAGATGAGCGTAGTGAAGATTTCATAACGTGTACCAAATAAAATTGGGCTTTGTTACTATTTTTTTCTTTATTATTATTATGTTGTACGCGGCCTTCAGGTCAGGAAATAAGAATCGACTCGAAACTTTTTCTAAATTGTTATGTTACACCAGAATAGTTTGGGATTGTTTTTTCGAACGAATCGATCGTACCGTTTTCCCAGAGAAAAATTCGGAAAGTTTGGAAAATCCTCATGAGAATAACCCAGATGAAAAATACTTGAGATATGGTAATTTTTCGAAAGCCTCAAAATTCTCACTGAATATGTAAAAAAATCATCATACATATTTTCAGTGATTTTCACAAGAATTGAATGAGAAATAACGAAGAAAACGCAATAAAACCACACATTTTATTGGATATTGGGATCAATTGGTTTTGCAAAGCGTATATGCGACAGGTTGCAGCACTAAAATATCAACAAGTTGCAGGTGAGGTTTTTGAAAGTTTGAAGTAATCCGATGTCCGTAGATGTGGACTGAACTAACAGAATATTTTTGTTTTGGATTCCCATACTTCTACATCTCACAAAGCAAATCCCGCGTTTTCCTAGTTTAACAAATCCATCCTGAAATGTATCTCATGTTTAAATATACACACATACACACACCCACACACACACACACACACACACACATATGTATATATATATATATATATATATATATATATATATATATATATATATATATATATATATATATATATCACTATTTTTGGGACAATTTATTACATTCAAACAAGCGAATAAACTCACTTTTCTCGCATATGAACGGTCTTGGTAGTTGGCAGTGAAGCTCGACAAAGATGGGTTTGTCGTGATTTCTTCTGTCGAGCGCCAAACAGTTCTTGCCACGTTGTGTCGGGAACTCTACCCAAGGAGGGAATCCCTTGCCATCCTTGACTGTCGGTACGTCACGGCCAGTCGGTACCCACACCCATTTGTCTTTCATGAACCGCCCGCCTATCCACATATCCTCGAAACCTAGCGAACAAACAGGAACCTACTATATAAATATATATATATATATATATATATATATATATATATATATATATATATATATATATATATATATATATATATATGTATATATATATTTATGTATATATATATATTTATATATAAATATATATATATATATATATATATATATATATATATATATAAATATATATATATATATATATATATATATATATATATATTCATATATATAGATGGATATATATATATATATATATATAAATATATATATATATATATATATATATATATATATATATATATATATATATATATGTATATATATATATAGGCCTATATATATATACATATATATATATATATATATATATATATATATATATATATATTTATATATATATATATATATATATATACATATATATATATATATATTTATATATATATATATATATATATATATATATATAATTATACATATATATATATATATATATATATATATATATATATATATATATATATATATATATATTATGTATTTGTATATTCATGTATTATATATGTTTACTCATTCATATTCAATGGCTGTTCGTCCGTTTATTTATGTTTGGTTCTCAACAATCAGATAGATTTTCTCTGAATGATTTCAAAAGAAGAGAAGTGAGGACCGGGAAATTAGCCCTCATAGAGAGGAGAATGAAATGTTCAAAAATATAATAAAATATTCACCCAATTTAAAAATGCATTTTTTCAAATGTATCAAAAATGATAACTTACCGGTACACAAATGAAATACAAATGTTTGAGCTGTTGTCATTCGAACGGTCGTGGAATGAAGTACAAATGTTTTAACTGTTGTCATTTCAGGTGTTTGTAACGCAATCAGAAGTATAGAAATATGTATCAGATATATACACAAAACTATTCTGAAAATATATTTATTTCAATCAGCAATATTTTCAGCAGAAAATTCCTTGAACGGGTCAATTCATTATAAGGGTCTGATGTTCATATCGATAATTTCTATGTTGTATTCAACGACGCTCAATCATGATAACTAAGATATATTGAGTTTGGACGAATGATAAATTAAAAGTGAGTAGATGAATATTTCTTATACAATGGTGAGGTTATTCGAAGAGGAGCGGTCGTGGTCGATTTTATATAAGTACCATCCCAGAATTCACCTATAGACTACAGAGAAAAAACACGAGAAACTTGCATCAAGATGGCCGTTGGTTGATAGCGGAACTAAGCCTGATCTACATACACCTCATGGTCACATGGAGCAAGCAAGATATCGCTGAACTACCAGTGCCGGTATATATATATATATATATATAAATATATATATATATATATATATATATATATATATATATATATATATATATATATATATATATATATATATATATATATAGGCCCAATGAGATATATTAAGCAGCTCAATCACCTAAAAAGACACCGTTTAAGAAACTGAAGTAACTGTTGGGTGTGAGTTGGAGTCCTGCATAAAGTATGGGTTTCTGTAGACGTCTTTCCACTATCATCACTTCACATTTTCATTGCCATCTGCTCATTCGACTCGAATATAACCTATAGCTGTTGGTGGAGTCGCTAAGCAAACAATAATCGCCATAATATTTTTAATAAGTAATGTAGAGGGGTGAAGTAGTGTTTTTGTCTTACTCACTCATCTGGGTCTCCGCCAATGACTGTGCAAGGAAATCAGCCCTTGCGCTTGTGTGAACGACCGCAAGACGCGCATGCGTAGCTCGACATATGGTGAAAGCCTCGTCCCAGTTAGCACGTTGCGTGTAGAATGTGAAGAAATACTCGCCGAGTTGGAATGTTTCCATTGGTATGTAAGAACCATGATTTGCTGCCACGAGAGAATCTCTCATCAGACACAGCAGTTGTATCTTTGTATTGACACAGTAATTTTAATGATATTTTTTTGCTCATCATTATCAAAAACTTGGAATGAAGTAATTGTGTTGCAATTGAGGCTGTGGATAACTGAACTATATGATGATCAAATGGGTTTCACTAACTAATATAACATAAGATATACGTGAAAACCAAAATAAATAACTTATAAAAACTAAGATCTATTGGCGTTGGTTAATGATGAATTTGAGGCTGGGATGAGACAAAATGAGAGGTCATGTTATTAGTAGTCTGGGGTAGTGGAAGAATCGGTCGTGGCCTATATTGTGAAAAGCATCCCAGCATTTTCCTAGGCTACAGAGGCAAACCATGAAAAAAAATGTAAAGATGTAGGATGGCGGGGATCGAACCAAGGTCCGATACTTCCTTCATATCTAGGTTCACATGGAGCTGTGCGCGCTAGCAACTGAGCTATATGTGTCGTTTTGTATACATCAGATTCAGAACGGTAGGTCAGTTTTCTGGTAGAACAACTTACAGATTAGGCAATTATGAAATGATTGGAAAATGATTATATATAATCAATTAATATTATATCTGGTAGGTGAGTGGCGAGTAGATCACTTGAATAGAAATTCATTTTGTAATACCTATTACATTCTTAAATATCTTATATGGGGTAAATGCAGTACTAAAGTGGTCCCTTTGCATTGAATCATTTGCACACAAAAAACATAGACTTCTCTATATTCTTAATTGACCATAGAACACAAAACAATGTCCGCATAAATATTGAATGAATTGGGAACTTGAAATTATACCAGTCAGTAGGCCTATCAATGTGATATATAACACATGAAATGTGGGGTTCTATCAATTAGCAAAAAAAAAATGCTCTGGCTTTGCTATTGTGACGCACCATCGATCAAAATATTACGTCATTCAATCACAACTATTCACTCCCATTTTTCATTTTTTATTTTGCTTGTTCTTACCTCGATCTATCGCCAACACTGACGCTAACCAAGACACAAGTATTACCGCACCTAAACTCTTCGAGCCACTCATATTATTCTAGATTCTCTTCAAGACATATTTACTAAACAACAATGGCGTCCAACGTGCTGGCTGAACACCGACATATACGTCACAAGTAGATCAAACTAAATATTTATCAAATGCCAGCATTCGATTGTCACAGGCATGAGGTGTTATTGTTATTATATGTGATAAGAAAAATACCGAGCTTGTTTTTGAATGATTTTATTTTTTGATAATTATTGTATTATTTCTCTATTTATGTTGATATTTATTGAGTATGGATTCAAGAGTCGTCAAATTAGAACTCAATCTGAAGATAATATACTAGGTAGTGAATGGCGATAGAATTGAAGAATTAAGGAATAACACATAACAATAGAAGTATATAGTTCACACAGAGTTGTTATAGGGTGAACGTTGTCTTCGTATACAGTTGCAGAAATAAATCAGATAGAACTGAAGAGTCTATAGAAAGGGTTATAGAAAGGGTTTTACAGGCGCTAAATGACCTCGCTGTCAATGCGCCTTAAAACCCTATAGTATTCTTTCATTCAGAAAGGGTTTTAAGAAGGTGGGTAGACGCCTTTATATAATGTGGGTATACTGAGTGAAAGTAATGTTTATCAAGGTGAGTATACACCAGTGATAAGATATTGTATTTCATGTAAGTCGATTAAATAAAATATATCAATAATATTTTAACAATATAAAATCACAAAATGTACAGGAAATATTAGTAAAATGTTTATAAAAACAGTTCAGAAAGTATAGCAGTGTATTCTTGAGGTCATATGAAGTCACTCGAATCACAAATTGAAATGCAGTCCGGAGAATGTTTACTGATATTACACGCACTAAAACTAGCGAACAATGTTTCCACAATATTATACATGTTAGCAGTCGATGAAATGATAAGCGATGAAATCTGCTTAGATTTTATTTGAATTTCAATTATAATTCTGGAATAAAAACATCGCATGGACAGCAAGTGTAAATATGCACGTGTCGATATGAAGTTCGATATCTAAATTCAACATTAGAATAATACAAATCATATAATCTACACTAAGACCTTCATATATATATATATATATATATATATATATATATATATATATATATATATATATATATATATATATATATATATATATATATAAATATATATATATATATATATATATATATATATATATATATATATATATATATATAAAAACATTACTACGTAATGATGTACACCTACTCTACATTTGAAACAGTCTCCAAAGCTAAGCATGACAGCTATGAATATTCATGTTTCTCTTTTTGAGCTATAATAGTCCAGTTGTACATTATTGTTTGATAATTATCTTAGTTTTAAAAATCATTCAAGTTATTCATTTGAATTATGTTCTTTCACTTCTGGTGATTGAACAATTATAATCATCTATTATTTTAACGCTTCGTTCAAAGTATACTGCAAATGCAGTACTCAATAGAATAAAAATAATTGAACAACTGTTCAATGTGTTCAACTGTGTGTATGTGTGTGTGTGTGACTGTTTAGATTTTGAGATATCATGAAATAAAATCTGTCACAAATTTCAATTTCATATCCTTCATCAATATAAAAACATTAAAAATCCCTAATTATTCGCTCATTGAAATTTCAAATCTAATTGATAAAATTACATTTTTCACATCAACATAACTTGTTTTTATTCATACAGATATTTTCAACTTCATAACAAGAACAATCTGGAACCATTCTTCAGTTTTATAAACCTTTAAGCCAAAAAAAACGTTGAAAAGAATCTTTACAACAATGGGCTTCTGTCACGTAAGAAATGGCAAACAATCGTTACCACAGCAACACAGCGAACTAGTGGACTACCAAATATCCTGATTGTTAAATATATATTATTGGAGTTTGTTGTCTCCCTCGTTCAACAATGAGTGACGTCACTCAACAGAAACCTAAACGATTACGCTCATTAGAAGGCTGTGCATCTGAAATTACTTGCATCTAGAAGCTTATCATTACATAAAGCCGCTTCAAGCACAATCATTAGTAATAGTTGGACTGTCCAATGGAAACTGCGCCTCAATAATCCTCTCCAACGTTTCGAACGTTTCGATCACGAGTATGTTGTTGTTGAGAACGTCGTTCGCATCGCTCCAGATGGCAGTAGGATTCGTTGACATTTCCGTCAGTTCTGTATAAGAGACGAAGTTCTCTACGCCGATCACAAAAATCAGGATACCGATGGCTTTCAGGTGTTCAGCCAATCGGACTTCGTGTTTTGACACCGTTCTGCTCGTCGTCAGGACAACTGGAAGATAAGAGAGAAGAGGTATATAATTTTGATTTGATTTTGATTTTGCTTAACAACGCATTCTTGTGGTGACTAAAGATGGCCTTCCATGAACGCAATTTACGTTTCGCTTTCACAAGGCGGTGGAGTTGAGGCGAGTTCATCAATCAGAAATCGCGTCGATCTCGTCACTGATTGGTCGCTTTATCATCAATTAGGCTGTTCAAAAAACCGCTTAGCTAATAACGCGTTCATAGAAGGCCAACTAAGATCTATTTGGCGTCCATGAATGATGAATGAGATTAATGGTACGATGAGATAAATTGACATTTAATTATGTGTTTTGGACATATAATTTTACATAAGGTGTAAAATCACAGTATGGAGGAGGGATCATACTAGTTTTTACATTGAAAACTGAGGGAAACCACGATAAACTCCTTCCAGAATGGTCGACAATGGTGAGAATCTGAACCCAGTCTCTTGGTTGATAGTTCAGCGCACTAGTGACTGATCCACTCACCATACCATGTATGGTCGACCATGACAGTAATCGAGTCTCGGTCTCCAAGAGAATGAACCAGTGCGCTAAAGACTAATATAACAAGCTTCTACTACTCCATAAAGGCTGACATTTTGGGGGCACTGAAGAGCGTAAACAGGAATAAAGTCGACTTGGTCGTGTGACTCAGCTTCAGGGTACTCTTCAATGAAATGTTGTTAGGGTTCATATAAGGTTGGACATCCAAATGAGCCGTTTTTTAGAGAATAATTATTGTAAAATTTTCTCAGATCAATCAGAAAGTTTTCTAGAAGATAAAAACGTGATATCAATTGAATAGCTAAGCGTTTTGCAAAATAATCATCAAGTAGAACAGGAAGATCATGCATAATTGGTTTAAAATCAAGGTGTTTCCATAGCTTTCCATCAAATCTCGCATGAATAGGTCTAAATCGATCATCTTACAACGCATATGCGGCATTTGCCGAGTATATTTCAAACTCTTTCACACAAAACGTCTCGTTATACACAGTTAATTGGTATAAAAACTCACCCAGAACTGTATTGTTTTGTAGACCATAGGCATGTGTGAGTTTCTCTACCAGCTTGAGACTTTTCCTCATACTCTTGCTACCGCCGTAGTACTGAACTGTCTGAAGACTCTCGAGGAACGTGCATTGCCCGTCGGTGTCCAAGTCGATCTCCATTTCGGCGTCGCTCCGGTAGTTGTTGATCAAGCCAGCAGTGCGCTTCGGGGATAACCTGCATAGAAGACTTATTGTTGGCATTTACCACTCGAGATGGAATTGAAGACTCGCAGTCTCCGCCCCCTTGACGTCACAAATCATACCGTCCAATCAACAGGACTTTTGGGTAGTGAAATTAGAATATCCAATCGGAGTGTCTTCAAATGACCACAAATGATGTAGATCCAACTGGCCCACTGGTGAAGCCACGCCTATTTCGAGTCATCAATTGAATACATATTTTTGTATTATTCATAAAAAAAGGAAAGGAAAGAAATGGAAAGTGAAGAATGAAAAGGAATAGAGCAGAGTATGAGATGTCGGAAATTTGAGGAGATAAAAGAAGAGTGGGGAGACCGAGGGAGGGATGGAAGATGGTAATGAGAAGGGCTGTCGAAGAGAGAGAGGAGGTGTGGACTGAAGTTGAGAGCGGTAAACGGTGGAAGGATAGAGAGAAATGGAGGGAGATGGTGAGAAGCGTTGAGATGGAAGAAGAGTAGGAGAAGGTGCAGAAACAGACAGAGGAGTAGAAAGGAGAGGACTTGGGAGTGGCATAGGCCTACTCAAGTCGATATTTTTTCTCTAGTTAGTATGTACTCACCAAGCTTTGCTAGAAATAATTATTTGTAAATAAAAAATAATAATCAAGTCGATATTTTGATATACAACCATTGTTTACTCAGTGAAAGCAAATTATGAATTAAAAAGACCATTTACAAGCGGCAACTAACTCTAAGTTGTTTTGAGACTTCGACGATGTCTTGTCACTGTCAGAAAACTAAGAACATTATATTCATCAATTGCATCTTAATAAATGAGGTGAACACCGAGAACAAAATATTAGAAATCAGTAAGAGTGAAAAAAATGAAGAAAATAAAATTAGAAACAGGAATAATTGATCAACAAGAGAAGATGATGAGAAGAAAACAGCAGAAACTATGTTGAAAAGTCGAAGAAAAATTATAAATCATATACAAATCATTCAAAGTGAATTTGGAAATCGAACAATTTTCAATCTGAAAAAAATCGAGAAACCAATGAAGATATTTTTCGTATTAATATTGCTTGACGAGCCCACCAAAAGCTAGATTAAATGTAGGTACAAATGGACGGGTGAAAGTGAAACTTTAAAGTGATGAGAGGTGAAAGGACGTTTGAAAAAATCCATTCCTCATTCAGGACTCGTTCCCACTTCCCATCACTTCCGACCTGGCCTAATTTCTAGCGCAGTGTTTTGAATTGGATGATCCAGTACGTATAGTAACATTTACTCACGGTAATTTGGTAACAATGAGTTTTATGAGGTCTTTCAGTGAATTGAAAGTTGGACGTTTCATCCCGTCAGTTTGATCCAGTAGAAACAAGAAAGCTGATTTGTCGTTCAAAAACTTTGTCATCCTCTTCAACTGTGTCATGATAGTGTCACTCATTACCACTCTGTCTGAAATCAACAATATAAACATAATATGTAATTATATTTACGTATTATCATTTATTCATTCATACAAAAGTGTAACTTTTGAAATCCATTCTCTGTTCAATTTCGTTCACTTTCCATCCCAAGAAATCCAAGAAAGGAGGTCGTTCATTATCTTCATTATATTTCCTGAATTAAATTTAAATGATTCGTAATTTGTATAAATTCATATGTCAAAAGTCTCGTGTTTCTCCGCAGCTGGTGACAATTGAGCGTCATATTGTCTGATCGCATAGTCTAATGATATTCTTGCTATGGCCTGATCAGATGAGGAGTGTGATAGGAGAATTATCAAATATATCACGAGACAAAACGCTCAAATACACATTCTGATATCCCAATAAAAAGCCCACTTCAGTTGATGTTGAAAGTCAGCTTTTGTTCCAATTATATTTCAATATGATCATCATTTCAATAGATTTAATACGATAATAATATTGATTTGAAATTATATTGATGAATTATGATATTGATGAGTCTAAATAATATATATATATAATTAGATATTAAGGGATAATGGAACATTCAATCATATGTGACCGGGAAAAAACTTGGGTTTTCTTATCATTAAAACTCACCATAACTCTCACTACTTGGTTGTCGTTACCACATCACCCACCTGCAATACACGAGGGCTGTTCCTGGCTCCAGCCACTGTCCGTGCAGACAACTGTTTTATCGGCCGAGGACACTTTATATCCGACATAACAGCTGACAGTGCAGCGGCCTGCCAGTTCGACTGGTCGGCCTACACAGGATGAAGGCAGCCAAAAGCCAGCAATGTTATTGTCTAGCTTGCTGCAACCTGCAACATTACAGCAACGAACTATATCGCAGGGATTATATTAGTGCGCTGTTGACCCTAATATGCGCAGTTCTAAACTTCAAAAATGCAGCTCTTAATTTCAATTTGCGCAGTTGTAAAATCAAGTCTCTGTATATAATAATGCACTATAATTATACTAATAACACTAATAATGCATATTAGTAATAACGCACTATGAAGCAACAGCCTTAGGCCTACATATTTCCAAATAGTAACAAGATACTTTGAAAGACAAATGTTTTCAAAAAACTCCCTACGGGACTATGGATCCCCGCCCCCCCCCCCCCCCCCCAAGTATCCGCGAGGAACTTACCTCTTTATATAATTGATTTTTTTCATATGCGCAGTTCTAAATTTTTAATAATATAACCACTGCTATATCGTTCATTTATTCGTCTGAGATAATCTAAGGATAGTCTAAGGTAATCATGAGATTTTATCAGAATTATATATTGACTTGTGTATTTATTGATACGATGAAATAAAATTCGAATTAATATTTTGAAAACTTCGGTCGTGAGAATTCACGGGGTGAAAGCTCAAATGCGTAGCAGGCGCATGAGATAATTTAAAGATTGAAAATTCTCTTCGTTTCCTCTTTTTGGACTCATTATATATTCAATATATTTTTCATCATGATTTTATATTTTTATTTGTATTTCTATTCATCATTTATACTATGGGGGGTAAGATCACCCTCGTGATGCCCCAACCAAACGATCTCACTTTCATCCATAGCCTTAATTAGCGAACAATGATTTTGTATCAAGTTTCGATATGTTAGTGGAATATACATATATGTATATATATATATATATATATATATATATATATATATATATATATATATATATATATATATATATATATTTATTTATATCCATTTATATATATATATATATATATATATATATATATATATATATATATATATATATATATATATATATATATATATATGATATATATATATATAATATATATATATATATATATATATATATATATATATATATATATATATATATAGATATATATATATATATATATATATATATATATATATATATATATATATATATATATTTATGTGTCTCACTTCATTTCGTGGAGAAACAGTGATATACATTTTCTCATGTAGGCGCCCTATATATTTATAGTCTTTGTTGGTGGCTTCCGATTGTGGGATTTCATTCCACATCACAGAGCAAAACGTAGTCACAGAAAATAAAGTTGGGAAGTATTTATAAACAAAAAATTCAACTCACAGAACTCTTCTGATATCTTCATATAATCTGAAAATAAAAGAAATCAAAATACAGTATGTTTCTCGAAGTCACAAGTATTTGTATTGTGTACCGATCAAATCACTTTTGACAATTCAGGACCCTATCGCGTCTGCTACTTAAAATAACGTTCTATAGGATAGGGTGTTCGCACGTAACAAACGACAAACAATCGTTAATATAGCAATACAGCGAACTGGTGGACCAAATATTCTGATTGGTCAACTCCAACTGGTGCACATTGTTGTCTCTCTCTTTCAAGAATGGGTGACGTCAGTTGAGAATACCCTATAGGCTTATAGCCAGCTCCAAGAGACTAGAACTTTGATTGGTTCCTCTTCACTAGTAAAGCTGAGTATCATAGCAACATGTTCAGTATTTGTGTATTTCCATTGTTGTCAGCACAAAATCCCAACACTATTCTTGAGGTGGAAAAAAGTCACATTTTTGCGTTCTAAGAGACCATGACTCTGTTATTAATTTGTAGGGTACTATCATGGCATTCAGCTCTTCCAGAGAACAATATCCAATCAAAATCCTCAGTCTCTTGGAGCTAGCCAGTCCGGGGACGTTTTACTTCCAAGTGGCAGTTGTGGTAAGGATTCAGGGTTCCAGTTCCGGTTCTATAAAAATAAAAGGTTCTTTTTGGATCCTGCCTAAAATACAGTTTTATACAAGACTCACTTTTGTTAACGATGTTGATCATCTCTTCTATGTCTTGAATTGGGAAGAAGTTTGGCTTGTCAGGGCCATTAGACGCAACTTCTTCCAACACTTTCCGTTTGTAACCTCCGACGCCAATAGTGAACAGAATGTGGCCAGCTTTCTTGAGGCGATTAGCTACGACTTTAGGATTACCGTAACCACGCCCCTCCGTCAAGATAACTGTAAATTAGATACAGTTACCGTAGTTAAAGTTTATATTCAAGTCGAATCACAAAAAGTTAAAGGTAATGAGTTTTACTTTTATTCTCTTGTATTGGCCTTCAAAAGAGGGAGAACAATGACAATTTGGAAACTAGTTATCAGGTTGTATGTGGAAGAAATAAGAGAATCGTAGCTAGATAGTAAAGTACAGAAAGTGGTATGAAAACAGGGAGATTTGGAGAGAGTATAATCAAAAAGAGAAGAACCGGGTGAAGGATAAGGAGGTGGCGAAAGGATGACAGGCATAGTAATTCAATCCCAATAGTACTAGTGAACCTTGAAGGGTGGATACCACCCGCTTACCACACATTTCTGTTGGACTCCAAGGGTCGGATTGTATTATAATATGTGAAACTGAACAAAATCATTGTTAGTTAGTTAGTTAGTTAGTTAGTTAGTTAGTTACATAGTTAGTTAGTTATTAGTTAGTTATCACCATTCATGGATGAGGATGACAAGGTAGGATCGTTTCGATGAGGTGCAAATATAGCGTTATTACCACCCCAAAAGATATAACTAATAATGATGTAACTCATTTTGAGAACTATTGAATGATAAGTTTATGTATGAATTTTCATGTTTATGCATAAAATTAGAAGTTGATAAAATACACACAATTCAAAAAATATCGGAGTTATATCGTTAAGATATCCTATTTTAACATTCTGCATCAAATTGAGTGAATATAATTGAAATGGTTATATCGGAACCCATTTTTTTAATGTGTCTTTAAAAAAAAAATCCAATTGAATGGTAAATTTTCAATTCTAGTTGGAAGGTATTCTCAAATTTGTTATATGTTATTTATACTCCATACTAGAATGATACAAAACATGTAAGTGATTTAAAAAGAACTCCGCCCACTTTCCTAGCAAAAAGTTTATTCTCGCACGAATGCAGATGTAATCTGGATACGAAGCGGCTTCTAAACGGACTAGAAGAAGATAACTTCATTTGCAAGTACAAGTGACAAAAGAATGCGCTCCCAAATGTAATACAACTGGCTACATCCAGGAATTATAATCAAGTCAACAATGACAATTTTGTGACCTACGCCATTGATGTCATTTGTACGCTTTTCTTTTCTACAATTTTCACAAGTTTTTCACTTTATCTCAAAACTTTAAGGTGGTACATGAAAGGTGCTTATAAAAATAGAGTAACTCTAGCCTACTATTTTTTTCCATCTTCACAAACCTGTATAATTGAATAAAAATTATTTCAACCCCTAGATAATGTTTATGCTCTTTAATCAATATGACAATCTCTTTTTGTGAAATCAATCAATTTTAAGATAATATTTTATTTCATTATATACCATCTAAAACTTGACTAGCGTCATTGTTTCCCTATAAAGACTAAGTATGAAAGTTTAGGATCATTTAGACGGGGCACCACAAAAGCGATCCTACAATCCCAAAGTGATAATTAGATATAGCTCATTCATCACATTGTAAAATTCATTGCTTATTGTTTATTGTTGGTTCACAATTTTCATAGGATACAAATGCATTGTATAAATCAAGCCAAAATACAAAAATTAAAAACTTGACTTTAAATATTTTGTGTTCAATTTATGTTAAGAGTTCAAATATTCGTCAATATTATAATGGCATTTTCCTTCATTAATTGATCAATTAATTAAATTGTATTCATTCTTGAGTAGTATAGTAGCATAACAACACAGAAATAACAATTTACATACAAGCATTCCAAAATGAGATAATTATTTAACAAAAATGAAACGGCGAGATTCAGATACATCAGATACATTCAGATCATTAGGTGATGCTTGACTGCTATCTTGAATTGAGTCAACTCCAATGCTTTCATTGCAGATGGTAGGTGATAAGTTAAGAGATGATGAGCAAATCAGAAGTATTTTGTCGGCCATGTTGAATTCAGGAGCACATACTCACATATAATTGATCTGTCGACTAGTTTCTCTTCAGCTACCTGCAACGCCGCTCCACAGCTCTCGCTGCCGACTTGCAGCTGTAACTCGTCGACGTGCGACCAAAACTCGCAGGTGTCGGTCGTGTTCAGTGGTATCAGCACCTGAGCGCTGTTGCCGAAACGGATCAAGCCGGCCGAACGGAATTCAGATAAACTATACAAACAACAGTATCACAGATAGAATGAATTTACAATTATTTGAATAAAGAAGACTGTGTGTTGAACTCACAAAATCTATAATTTTCGTGAAAAAAACAAATGCAACTACTAACATTAAAATTCTACTAAGCCGTGTATATCATTTTTAAGTATTGTTGTTTTAAATAGTTCGATATAAAAGCGATAGTTGAGCTACAGGCAATCAAGGCCCTAGACTCGGTAACTGACCCCGGAAATATTTCAATTTCAAGACCAAAGTTGGAGCACCTTCTTTATATTATGATAGAATAGGTTGGTATCACTACATCGTGTTTCAGTAGCATGTTTTGTTTATATTTCAAGTTTTCTATTTTCTTTGTTTTTCATTTTTTCATTTTATAAAATCAAGTCTGATTTTTTCCATGTGTCTGGAATTGGCAACTATCATGAGGCTTAAAGTCTTCTCTGAAATGAGGATTTATATATTCTCATATTTTATACCATTTTCCCCATCATTATTTCCACATTTTTTCTCACTTTCCAACAAACTTTGCACACATACACGCTGCAAATCTTCCACACCTCCTCTCACTTCCCGCTTTTTCTTTTTTCACGTTTTCCCCACTTTTCACACTGCATATCATGTCTTTCCTTTCGTAGAATATTATACTTGTATTCCCGAAATAAAAAGATCGTATACTAACTGAATATTTGTAAACACATCAGTAGAGCCTATTTTGCATAGAAACTCACTGAAGATTCAAGTATTCAATCATTCACAAACAGTCTATTAGTAACTATGGTATATCTAATAATTAATATATTTGTCAAATTATATCTATCCACAAATTTCTCTCAAAAATATACTTATGTCACACAAATCAAATAATTACTTACGAAAACTTATTCAATATTGTCTTGACAAACAGCTTTTGCGCATTGAAATCATCATCATCAATGTAATTCGACTCGTCGATTAGGAAAAGAACGCCTATTTTCTCCAGATCGAGAAGTTCTTGTTCATCTTCTATGTTCGTCGCCCTCATTGCCATCTCTATTTCTTAAAAACAAAACATTATACTAGCTGTGTCTATATCTTTCATTCCCAACACTACACAAGCTTTAGTTCTTAGTGATTCAGACAATCCATTCATTATTTATTCATATTGGGTTGAATTATTTATGATAATATATTACCGGTAGCAAGAACAATATCAGACAAAAATAAAACGAGTAGAGGAAAGAAGTAAAGAGTTGTAAGACCAAGGGAAAGAAGGTGAAAGTGTTTTAGCCCGGCCAGCTAATGGAAAAGAAAAGTTGAGAGTAGAAAGCAACTGTATAGATAGGTGGTGGGAAGATAGAGAGAATGGGAGAGAATTCGGCTAAAGAAGAGATGAAGAGATAGGAGAAGATTAGAGTGAGGCGGGAGAGAATGGAGATAGAGAACGACTTGTTGATAACAGAAACCGAGTTGAATAAATTCTGGGGAATAATAATTGAGTCTAGTGACGAATATGATCTATTGGCGTCGGTGAATGATCACTAACGGTAACCTCCTTGAAATCTATTGACACATTGGCAGAAAATCAATCCAATGATTTACGTCAAAATCGTAGATTTATAATAATGTAGATAAAAGGTAAATGTTTATTCCACGTTACAATGAATGAATATTAGGGTTTTGAGGCGGATCGACTTTTGTTACAGTAATAATAATAATGATCCTTTATTTTCTCGTTAGATTGTATGTTCACAACATTGAGCATCGTCAGTTTACGTTAAAATATGAGATGAATGAAAATAGAAAGATACAATAGTAAGATACTAAAAGTGGATTACACTTGATACAACAAGACCTAGAACAATTATACACTCACACTCGAAACAGCATAGTCACATGGAAGTTCCAGATAAATAAATATATCTATCTATCTAATACATTTGGGCCCGGTTTTACCAATCTTAGTTGGGGTGCTAATTCACTGACTTTTAATTAAAGGTACGAAAATAACATATGTAACCAATGGTGATAACAGGTTAATCCACTAACTATTGCTTAATCCAGTTTCGTAAAACCGGGCCTTAAGAAGTTAAAAAGTTGATTATATTGGAACTTTCTTTCTTTATCTGTCAAAAAAACATTTATAAAATAAAAACACTTTTGTATTAGATACGATTTGAGGACCAGCTTAAATTTTGGCCCTAATTGATTTCTGATATGAAGAGGTAATTTATCGAAAGAGTATTGATGAAAGTCTTACATTTCATCTATTTCAGATTCAACCTCTTCAAATATTGTTGAATTCTTGAATGTCTCACGGAAGATCATGTTACAGTCATAACCTTATAAATCAATCACGTAAAAAATACAATACAATACAATACAATATAGAATATAGAAATTATTGAACGTGAGTTCTTGATGTTTTTATACCTTTTACATTGTTCAAAAAAAAGTGGGTTTTGTCTCTAAACTGGGGGCAGGTTTAGGGCAAAGTTGACTCAGCTATTTCAACGATATTTTATTTTCAGTATATTCATAATTGGATAAATATTTGTTATGAGAAAGTGAAATTCAATATTACATTCAAGGTAATATGGCGGGAATTTTTATGAGTTAGAGAGGCTGTATACAGGGTAAGAGAGTGGGCAAATCCCTGGCAGAACACCATTTTTTGTGAACATTTTTTTGTCCAAAAATGTCGTGAACTTACCAGTTGGTCAATAAGATGCCAGAAATTTAAACTGAAGTTGTTTCCTAACCGATGTAATGCAGTTTAACACACGTCCTCATCATCTGACCCTAATTCTGAACAAAAATGATGTCCATGGGAGAGATATTTCAATAGCCAATAGAAAGCATTTACCAAGTTGGCCATTCTTTTCCCCAGTATCTAGCTTCTCTAGTGGGAATCAAATAAAACTAATTGAACTTACTTTCGCAAATCGGGAACCGTCCAGGTCCCATTATACTGGTCCAGCCATCTTTTCTACAGATAAGGTCACGTGGGTAGTTGACGTCGAAGGTAGGTTGACAGGTCAAAGTGCATTTGTCATTTATCTGACCTTGGCGCGTGAGACATGCGTGAGGTTCCCACCTACCGTATGGTATATCGCGTAATGCCATGCAACCTTAGAAAAAAGGATCATTATAAAAACGCAATATTTGCAAGCGTTAAATCGGTCAGCTGAGGCACCGCGTCAGAAACTGAAGTCACCGTTGGGCGTGTGTTCGAGTCCCGCATAAGGCATGGGTTTTTGTAAACGTCCTTTCACTCATCATCACTTCATTATCACCTGCTCATTCGTACCCCCGTATAACCTAGCTGTTGGTGGGGTCGTTAAGCAAACAATAATCAGCAAGCGTTAAATTTAGTGAGTTTACCCAACTTGAAACTGATTAGCTTGAACTTCTTCATAAAATTACAAATATCCAACAATTTTAATGATTTTAAAATAAAAATGTATTCATCTATTTATTACCATGCTGAATTTTAAAAGTGGCATCGACAACACCTCAGTATTAACCAACTTGAGTGGTGAATAACCTTAATTCAGAGTTATGAATGAAAAGTCTAACCATACCTTCATTAGAAATTCAAAACGATGTTTCTGATATTATGAACTATTTTATAAATACTTACAAAAAGTATGAATATATTACTTACATTTTGTATCGTTGGTATAAAGGTACGCTGTAAATAAAATATTCAAATATGATTAAATAATGATATAATCATACACATGAAGAAATGAATCTATAATATGATACAAATTATAATAAATAATTATTAGAATAATCTGTGAAAGTATAGTACGAGAAAGAATTGTCTTAATATTTTATATCTAAATTGATAAGTGAACCATATTTCATGAACCAATATTTTTGGTGGAAGTGCCGGGTCGAAAATGTTGTTTTCAAATTCAAATTCGAATATGTTTTATATTACTCATGGTAATCGAATAACGTTTGAAAATATATTGAAAAAACCCTTGCATAGAACACTGAAAGAATTTAAATAAAGCTACCAGTAAATAATATAAGAAGCCCGAATAGAAGTGATTTTTTGGTGGAGGTGCCGAGTCGACAGTGTTGTTTTCAAATTCAAATTCGAATATATTTTTTTATTCTTCATCATATTCAAATGAAGTTAGAAAACATATCGAAAAAACCCCGACACAGAACACCAACAAAACAGGCAATAAATAAAATAAGAAGCCCGAATAGAACCGAATTTTAGTAAACGGTTTTCGAAAATGAAGTAACTATCTAGTATCTGAATGGTGTTTCGAGCATACAGCTATGGAGGATATAGGATTCTTATAAGATAACAGAAAGCAACGATTTGCATGACATCAAGTTAATCTCGTAATATTTACTTGCTGACTTATTGAAAACACATCTACCCCTCTGCCGTTAATTTTATGAAGATCTTTTGGTTTCTGTAATCTGATAAATTGAAAATTCAACCTTCCAAAAAACCCTATACTAGAGACAGCATTCAAAATGTGAATAATAGTGACTTTATACTTTTATTGAATAGTTACCTTAACAGTTACTTAAGCAGTTGATTAATGGTTACTTCATTAATATTAATTTGAAAATCAAATGCTACGGTGTTCGCTCAAATGCTCTCCTCCCAGGTCCGATCCTAATTTCAGTCCAAGTTCTAGTCCCAAATTTATTCCTAATCCTAGTTCTGGCCCTGGTTTTAGTTTACTTCTAGTTATACTCCTAGTTCCAGTCTTATCCTGATCCCATTCCCAGTCCTTGTTCTAGTCCTGGTTCTATTTCTAATCCTAGTTCAGATCCTATTTCTAGTCTACTTCTAATTCAAATCCTAGTTCTGTAGTCCAACACCCAATTCTAGTTCCAGTCCCAGTTCTATTTCTAGTCATAGCCCTGATCCTAGTTCTAGTTCTAGAACTACTTCTAGTTCTAGTTCTAGTTGTCACGAGTCTTACTGGTAGTGATGTAGTTGACGACGTTGTTGTAAGATTCATGGCCCGTCAGATGATGAGCACCGGAGAAATTGAAGTTAGCACCAGTTTCTCCAACATGTAAAACCACAACCTTTTGACCTTGACTCTGGACATTGGCTTTGAAGCTTGACGCCCAGTTATCGTCTGAACACGTATTGCCCTCTGTTATTAACACTGAAAACAGAGACAATGATGTATATTGTTTGATTAACGAATCAAACCCGCCAAGAGCTAGATTGTTTGAGATCAAAGATACGAGTAGCAGTGTTTTGTTGTAAAAAATGGAAGTGACTACAGAAAATGCAAAAAAAAGGATAATCTGATCTGGAAAAGAAAGTAAGATAAAAATATCCAAACCTCTGTTTGATTTAAAATTTGAAACATATTTCTCGACATTTCAATTGAATTCTTTTTATCTAATACAAACATATCCGACACTTGAAACACCGGTAAACCTACGATGTTGTTCAGCAATCAAATAGTATTGATATTATTTGATGGTTACGTACACTTTCCTTCCCACTGAACACCTCCCCTCCCCCCAATCCCCCTCTCCCCCCCGCCACACGCTGGAATCTTTACTGCAAACGGTTTTTGAGATATTCTAACAAAAAAAATAGTACTTGATGGTGAATTCGACAAAATGGTTGAGCGCATGCTACAGGTTGGTGGATAAAATACCTTTGCTACTTCAGTTTTTTCCCATTTTGAGATTGATTCAATCTGAGATGTGTTTGGTGGATTTCTATTATCTTATTTGTGAAACATTTAAGCGAACTTACCATCGAAACTGATCGGTTTTTTATATATAAAAAAATCCGAAGTGACAATAATTGACGACTAGTGATTGACCCACCCACAAACGTCACAAAACAAAACATCCAATCAAATGGGTCGTTTGTTATGTGGGTAATTCATGAGGTAAATTGACATTGCCTATCAGAGTATCTCTAAATGCCCACATGAAGTATAGATCAAGGTGGCCTACCGATGAGCCACGCCTATCACTAGTGGTCAATTAGAATGTCTCAACATTTCACAGAGATGATTACCCCCCCCCCCCCCCTCTGGACCACGTCACACTTGTAGTGTTTCCCTCACCTGTGACTACACGATGATTCTCAGCCAGTGACTTGATCTCATCCTCCACCCGTCTCAGCATCATCTTCAGTTCCACACAGTTCAACAACGGTTTCATTTCAATGTTATCAGCTCGAATAACAAAACTACAAACATCGCTAGTATTCACTGATATGCTGTTCATGTTGGTATCAATGCTGGACGTTGTCATACCGGCAGATAATTTGTCGGTTAATCTGAAACACATCGAAATGTTTTTTTTCACGTTTGAAAAAATCATTTTGGTATGACATACCTATGTCATAGGTATGTCATAGGCTTTGTCGTGTCGAAGAAAGAAGGTATACGGGCCAACCAATCAGGTCAAAACTTGTTTCATTGTGTTTCTCCTAATTTTGAATTTTTCACTTATTGTTTGTTATATTTATTATTTATTTCACTGATATTATTTATTTTATCACTTAAAATTGTTCTAAAAAATTGGAATAACTCAACATTTCATAGAGATGATGATCGCCCCCCCCCCCCCCCTTACTTAAAGCCCCCCAGGCTTCACTGTATCATCCATTATATTTATATCATTTACTCCATGATGCACCAGCCAAGTCATCTCAAGGTCATGTCAATTCCTCACATTATGTTACACATCAATATTATGTTACTGGAACATCACATATTCATTTTTCATTGGTATTTTTGTTATTTGTATTTTTTGTGATATTATATTCATTATCTAATCAGTATAATTCCGAGTCATTATATCGTGAATAATAGTTCATTGTATAGATCACATTTCTTTTTGTTTCATTCATATTTAATTGTCACTCAATTTATCAAATATGTTTATATTTTCTTAATCGACATACATACACCAATATATAAAATCTAGAACTAAATAATAAACAGATTAGAATATTTTTTTTTCTCCCACAGTCAAGTCTCCATTGGAGACTTTGTGGATTTTATTTGACTGTTCAGTGTATTTATTCTGTATTTTAAAAAGTGATAACAATAGAAAAAAATGACGTATGCATCACTCGATTCTGTTCATGTTTTGATACAGAATCGAAAAACAATCATCATTTCTGAAACTGATATAATCATTTCAGTTCTCTCTGAAATTAGAGAAAATAAATATCGCCATTATTAATTGAAATCTGGTTTCAAAGTTGTTATTTCCTTCAAAGAAAATGAATTGAAAATGAAATATGAATTTTTTTTTTTTTTAATAACATCGAAACTTGATACAAAATCATTGTTCCCCAATTAAGGCTATGGATGAAAGATAGGATCGTTTGGACGGGGCACCACAAGGGCGATCTTACCACCCCATTTTGATTATTTAAAACTAATGGTCTTCAACACCAGGACTGCGCTGTCTGTGACCATAATTTTTCGCCGTAGATAAAAGTCTTTCAGTATAAACACACGAATAGTGATATCTTCCACTTTGAACTAAGTCTCTTGAGCAATGATTACTTCTTTCCCTTGACAGCAGATGAAAAATTGATCATTTTACAAAATGCACAAATTAAATTAGTGATAGGCCTATAATGTTATAATTAGGCCTATCGCTCTACTAACTATGACACATTGTTGGCAAACCTGATAGCTGCTGCTAAGCCCTTGGCCATATTGCGAGTCAACACAGTGTTATGCGTGTCGTCTTTTGCGACAGTCGCGTGTACAATTAGCAACACAGCCTTGTGGATGGTCTGCAAGTTGGGAGTCTCGTGCACACTCGGCAGAATTTTCTCGTTCAACGAAGCGTTGACATCGTCCAAGATAATTTCGGCGATCCAATCAGCGGCTAGAGAGAGAGAGAGAGAGAGAGAGAGAGAGAGAGAGAGAGAGAGAGAGAGAGAGAGAGTGAGAGAATAAGGTTGGGTTCAGTATAGGACACATGGATACGATATTTTTATCCTTCATGTAATAACCTAATTGTGAAACTACTGAACAACAGTGGTCTAACTACTTAAACTCAATACTGAACTACTGGAAACTTGAAGAATCTGAGTGAAGTTTTTATTCTTGATAAAAAAAATATTTTTCTAACAATCATCAACGATGGATAGACTAACTGTTACAACATTTGCTTTGCCTGGTTTTCGTAAAATCTCATAGACTATCCTACGATACCCCATTTTCGGGTGCGTTTTCCTGCGTTATCTTATGGGCATAGACGGTCATTATCCTTTATCGAAAACAAAAGAGCCTCTCAAATGCACGTGGCTTACCCGATTCAATTGTTTTTAAATAGTATAGATGTTTTCTATGCCACAATTCAAGACCAGAATGAAATTTTCATCTCTATTTTGGAAAAATCTCTTGAAGAAATATCATTGTGGAATGAAACTGAATCTAGAATTCATTCATATATTGCCTATTCCAGCTTAGATCTTCACTGGGAAAGGGTTACTCACTCTACTTACATCTGCAAGTGGGTGGTGTCGAACTCCATCCCTTATTAGTGCACACGAGACGACTATCACCACCCCACAACTCATAGCCAGTGTCACATGACAGACCACAATACTTGTACGAGTCAACCTCGGACATGCGCGTTGCGCAACCCGGACTTGACCAATCACCGCGCTTCGTCTGCAATAGTGTGGGACAACCTGGAAATATTCATTCGAGGAGCTATCTGAGTGACGTCATAGTGTACCTCAAAGTGAAAACAATCGATATAATTGTGAAAATTCACAAACGAGGAGTCTCTCAGGGATCACATTTTGGTCCGGTATTATTTTCTTCATTAATGCTGTTTGCAAATATTGATCAATACATAGAAGTTAATTCTACACTTGTACCTACGAAAGAAAAATGACATCTACCAACTGAATAAACTTGAATATTTCTGGAGAAACCCGCTGCAGCCCTAAACATGTAAGGCTTTCGAAGTTTTGAAATATATGATTGTGTTTCTAACCGTAAATATCGTCATGAAAATATAATGACTGAAAAAATAACAAAACTGTACAAAACACAACTGAACATATATAACGATGATATTTGGGTTTGTAAAGTTGGTGTGTAACCTTCTTTCGTGGAAAGAACAAGTATACGCAGACTATATCTCTAATAGTGTTCTAATAATCAAGGGTAAGTACTGATTGAGAAGATCTTCTACTTGACGCTAAAATTTCATTGTTAAAGTATCGAATATATTCCCCATAATATAACGTAATGTCTCATGATTTCATTTATTTGTCTACCTTTCTGACACAGGAATGGTTTCTTCGTCTGACAGCTATCATCGCCGAATTGATTATCCAATCCAAAATCTGCGCAACCATTCTGCGCAGTGATGGGATTTGTTTTCCAGTAAGGTTCTCCGTCCTTATTGGTTGTCCTCAAAGTCATTGGTTTCTTGGTCAGATCCCAGATCCACTGTTCGTCGACGAAATTGCCGCCTACCCACATCTCATGCACGCTCTCCCCTTGAACATGTTTGTTGAACAATCATGTTGAACAGTCATGATTCCATACTTATTATTATAGATAATATGTGAGGTATATAAATTCAACAACTTGGTGAGCATGAGAACAGATGTGAGGATATAACAATACAACAAAGTTTAATAATTATATACTAATTTGAATGTTCAATTCAATTCAATTTCAAATCATTTCATTCTTGCTTCTTCATATACTTACTTAGAGATACAACACTAATAAAATATCATCAAAATAATAATGATGATATATAGGCCTAGTGATGAAGAATCATTAGTATCAGTAGCAAATAGTATCAAATTATAATATCAAAATTATATTCAACAATGATATCAAATAAATGGTATCAACTGTAGGAAATAGTAATGTTTTCTCTATTATTATTATTTTGTACTTATCTAAATTTTGCAGTCACATTTTAAAAATTGAAAATAAAATGTATTATGAGGAACGCATATTACCATTGATTCGGTAGGTATTAGTTAGAAATTATGCGGGTTCCATTGAATGAATATTCATTATACAAATATCAACGTTTTCGAATTGACATTTTTTTTTATTACAACGAAACGATGCAAACAAAATCCCTTGATGTCGCTGTTCTTCAATTAAGACTATGGATGAAAGGTAGGATCGTTTGAACGGGGCACCACACAGGTGATCTGACCACCCCAAAAATTGAATTAAATCAACTAGTGACAAAGTAAAGAAATTAAAAATATTATGTCTTAATAAAACAGAATGAAAAAATTACAGACATTTATAGCTGAGTTAATAACTTGAATTAAATGATTGAAGAGAATGATCTATGAAATTGTTATCGTGAGAATTAGTGAGATATGATATTTTTTACTTATCGATCGAGCGGTTTCCTTATACGGGCTATATTCCTCCATGGTTGACATTCACGCGAAAACGCCCTGATACCGGGCACCTCCACCCATGTGTAAGGATACGTTGACTGTTTCAAACAATTGATTGAGAACAGTGAAAATACATATGCATAAAAAGCAGTATCGGAACAATTCTAGACAGAACGTGTGGATTTTTTAACGTCAATATCATAATACCCATACCCATGCCCAATTTTTAGAGACTTTCCATTTGACTATATTGTAGTAGAATTGCTTCTTACCATAGACTCCACAGAGAAAGAAGTATCTTCGAAAATACTGTCGAACTATAAATATATATATATATATATAAAAAAATATATATATTATATATATATATATATTCGCATAGATTCTCGTGGGCGATATAAGTTAGCTGAGTTTTCACCGATCTACACTCCTGAGGATGACGGGTGAAATTCCGTAGAAACGTCGAAACGCAGATGGTGTCACAGTAGAAATTAGTTGACCATATATATATATATATATATATATATATATATATATATATATATATATATATATATATATATATATATATATATATATATGTATATATATATATATATATATATATATATATATATATATATATATATATATATAATAATTATATATATATATAAAAATACAAAAATTGAACATGACTTTGTTTAACCGTTGACGCGTCACGCTTAGCGATAATAAAGCAACGCTATTTGAACTTACCAGCCATCTTGTCGATGAGGAATGCTGCAATGTTGGGCTCGGCAACCACTGGCAGGAAACTACCACCCTCGCGACAGATCTGAGATGCTGTTTCCCAACTCTCGGGCTGTTTGAAGAAACTGAACTCTTGCTCGCCAAACAAGAAACTTTCGGGAGAAACATCAGTTTTATTTTCTGGAAAACCAATAATTGTTGGAAAGTGAATGAGCAGCGCTAAACATATTGGTGATCATTCGATGTATTATCGCATAGTGTCTTGAGAAATCAAAATTTAGCCCATAAGCAAGAAAATATCTTGTATAATATTTCGAATTGAAATAATTACTTTTCATTCAATAAATATTTCAAAGTACAATTTGAAAAATTTAAACAAATTGAAAATTGAAAATTAAACATCTTACCAGAAATCTCAAATAATCAGAAATCATCACCCTTCACATCTTAATCTGATGACAAGATAGGACATGTCTTATTAATCGATTATAGAGCCGCATAAGGCATGCGTTTTTGTGAATGACTTTTCATCCATCATCACTTCATGGTTTCATTATCACCTACTCATTCGTACCCTCATATAATAAAGTAGTTGGTGGGATCGTAACGTCGTAACAACATACGAGTCCTGCTTACCGATCTCACACGCGAAACTGTGCTCTCCTTCACACGCTGACGTCATCATCTTCCCTGTCGGAATCAACACCACACAGCCATACCGTTCACCGGGCGGCGTCATCACTTCCCCTTTACCGTCATCGATATACGCCGCACGTCTTCGTTCATGTCCGGCATACTTCGGGCTGGGCTCGTCTTCAAATGACCACGAATAGTCCCAGTTGTTGTCTGTTTCGTAAGAGATGATATTCTCGTAATTATCACTGCGTTTTTTGCGACCTCGGTAGTTACCAATCAGCGTCGAGTTGATTTTCTGACCGGATTTTATCCAGATGAGATTGCCTCTCGTGTCCGAACGGGCTCCGATCCAAACACCACCGAGTCCTGTGTGAGAGAATGGGAGATCATTTTATTCACAATTATTCAAATACTACCACGACACTCCACGCTTTATGACAAAGCAACATCCCCTACATCACCTCCAGTTTCCTCAACTAGGCCTATGTCTGAAATTACTTAATTAGTAGCAATAGCTCGATTATTCGTGTTAGTACATATTTCCGAACGCGAGAAAGCGTGACAAGCGGCCAGATGATGGCCAATCACAATCCACAATTCAGCACGGTTGTCGTGCCCTCCAGCGGTTGGGTACACTGAGATACAGAGTGAGGAGTGTAGAAGGGAGTGGAAATAGAGTGGAGAGTGATCAGTTTTATTTCAACCATGCGTGACATGACTTGGGTATACCTTTTCCTTTATGTTCAAACTGTCGCATTGAGATTTTTTTTTTGAATTCATATTGGGTTCAACGACGACTTGGATGACTTAGATCTATTGGAGTCGATTATTGACATATGAGATGATGGGGTGATGAGATGAAAGATTATTTTATTATAGGTGTTGGGCCTATTGGATAGTGGGAAGGCCTGTGGGTCGTGGCCTGTTGTTAAGGAATCATCCCAGCATTGACCTGAACGACAGAGGGAAACCACGAAAAATCTGTCAGGATTGTCGTCCATGGCGGAAATCGTTCCTCGGTCTTCTAAATGACGGTACTAGCCACTCGACCACTTGTCTCATTGAGTGCTAATGTACTGAAGTAAGACTGGACAATGTGACGTAATTGGAGATCAAAGTATCTTTGATATTACCCAACCGGCAAGTATAATATTAACTAATTATTATTAGTTTTGGTTGCAGAAAATAAGAATGATTTACTTTTAGCGACGCTGGTTGACCTCTTGACGCTTTCGACAGTGTCGAGGGTTGCCAACCTGCCCCTGAAACTGCGGCAAACCGCTGCGGCTGAGGAGTACGTAGTCTTGTTCTCACTGAAGACGATCTCTTTGTTTTGAGGCACAGAGATACGTTGAAACACTAAATCTTTCGACACTTTGCCTGAAAACAGAAGTATTAATATTTATTTTTATTTTTATTGTGATGAACTACACACTCCACCGATAACGAATGATGTGACTTATACCTTATACGATATATTTAAATTTAATTTTGCACCTCTTTGGAATAACTCAGTGCAACAACTAAAAATATTCCACTAACAGTGACAATAGTGATTTTTGTTATTTTATTCTTAGCTCACATATGTTTCTGAATTAAACTCCAATATACCAGCACTAATTTCAGAGATGAAGAATATTACAAACATTCGTTTTGTGAAAAAAGAATCCCCAAACTTTTCCTTCATGTTCAAGTGATTTTTATACGATTGTAATTTCTCTTCTTTTCTTTCAAATCCATCTTTTAATTAGTCTACTATCAATTAATTCGTGAGATCGGAGCAAATCGGATCCCGCCACTGTCCATCTTTACATGAGGTTTTCGTGATTTTCCTCTGCAGTCTAGGCTAATACCGGAATGGTTCCTACAATATAGGAACCGCTTCCTTCTCACTATCCTTCCCATTACGTAAGAAACCTTTATCCCATTAATCATTCATCCAACGCCAATAGATCTTAGTTATATCCTATCAAATCTTAAAGCGTCGTTAAACCCAATATGAAAAAATATCCATTAAAACAATATAAAATAATAAATATAAATTATTATAATTCATTTGTTTATACTTACTTTGGGCAATTACATTGATAATCAGTGCTTGAAAGACAACAAAATATACCATCAACCATCGTGCACCAACATTTCTCAAACGCATTTCACTGAGGGAAACTTTTACACAAAGTTCTTCGAACACTGGTAAACAATCTCTCAGTACACACGCTCTTAATGACGTAATTAAATGAAGCAAACAGGGGACATAAAAGTTCGATCATGCACGAAAGATAAAGATTTGTTACCATGTATTGTTCTCGCAGTCGATGTAGAACTAATATTGAATAGATTAAGGATTATGTTCATTGGTTTATTGTCAATATTAGTCATTATTAATTGCCGATAGCATTTAAAACCATTGTGTTTAATAACAGTTTCCTTGTCAAACGTATGAATCGTATCAAGAATGAAACAACTTGTTGTTTATAACGATTACGATTGGTTGAGAAAGGTCACAATTTCAAGGTATTATATTATATAGAAACGAAAATGAATAAAGCTAATAATTGATCAATACAAATGTGAAAATGAATTTAAAATACAAAAAGTGAGTAATTAATGTAATAGACAATTTGCAACCAAAAAAATGAAAATGATAATTATCAACAGCATTCTTATCTGTTCACGTTTTGCTGGTTTCGCATTATTTGATATTATTAATGAACATCATACCATTATATGATGCCTATAGTTATTATACGACATTTTAATTTTCAGAATTGAATATACACAAAAATATCCTCTTCTTTTCTTACTGTATGTAAATGATCTTGAAGATTGTATTAAGGATGAAGGCAAATTTGTATTTAGCAGACGATACCACGGTTGTAATATCTGCCAAATCCGAGGAGGATTTACATAAGAAAACAGAAACTGTGATCAAGAAATTGGCGGAATATTTTGATGATATCGATCTCATTGTTTATACTTAAAAGGACTAACATAATGTAGCCTACCTTTCTCTGAAAATAAAAAAATAATAGTATAGGAACCACAATATGCCCTCATATTTATAATTTGAATCAAAACATTGACATAATGGACAATGTTAATTTCCAATTGTGTTAACTATTAACAGAAATCTCAAATGGGGTATATACTCATATACAGAAGCTTCGTTCGAAATTAGCATCTACTTGCTATGCGTTACGTAGAATGAAGCACATTATTAGTTTTAAGGTCTCTAGTTTTTAGGGTCTTAACCTTATATATTCTCTTCCAAATCGTATAAAATGTATTCGAAAAAAATAGTTTATTGGAAATCAACAATAGAAGGCATTCTCTTATCTAACGCTTTTTACACAGTTAAAAACTATTTTTATTTCATCAAAACAGCTACCCAATGAATTTAGTCGTTTTTAATGATGGAAAAAATGCTTTTTTCATTTGTTAGTAATATTATAACTGATGTATGTAAATACTGCCTATTTTCTAATTTGTATACTATTAACGAAGTGTATTATATCTACTGCTTTGACATTTTTAAATTCCAATATCAATGTAGGGCCTACTTATTGATTCAATGAATGAACTTTATTATTTTATTATCATTATTATTATTATATAAATAATTTTAAAAAAAATACAAACGGGTAAAATGTAAATAAATCCAATTATCTTTACCGATACCTGTTTTTAAATTTTAATTCTGAAAAGTTAGGTATTACATCCATCAGATCAGTTATTAATCAACACTTGAATTTTTTAAGAAGGTAATGGGGAAAGTCCCAATTGTCAAAGTTAAAAGAGAGGCACAACAATGAGAGAAGGCTGTCGTTTGGAATCCTCATTTCGCCTCTACATATTTAAAAATGCACGGCTTCATGAATACGGTTACGAAAATCATCCGCGTGAAGGCGCCGTACGTCAAAAACGCTGCATTGCTATTGGTCGATACGGTGTTGGCCATTATCGAATATCGTGAACGTTCGCATGTGTGTGTCAGTTTTGTTTACTGAAATCGACTGATACATCTGTAAAAAGTAATAATTAATTTAACTACTACAGGTAAGCTGAGAAATTATTACCTGCAGTGATAGGCCTAGATTGCTAATGGTTTAAGTAGGCTCTTGTATAGCGGAACTAATCGGCCTTATGCGTAACCGCTGAGTAGGCCTAAGCTAGATATCCCGCATAGGGCAGAGGCCCTGCATACCTAACCTTTCTGATAGGCTATGGCCTAGGCCTACACCTAATGTTACTGGATCTAAGCCTATGCTAAGCCTAGACAGTAGGCGTCGTCATCTTTGAGTGATTGTTTCTGTCGAAGGTTTTTATCCATATAAGGCAATGTAGGCCTAGGCCTAACAATCTTTGGCCTAACGAAGCAATGCAACATCCGACTTTAGTAACCAAGCAACGTCACATTCAAAGTAAGCAAGCAGCAAGATGCATTGAGGGTTGCGTTGGTTTGCCGGTTGGAGATGGTATCCTCACTTTCTATCCCTCCCATGTTGGAAATATGTTCCGATTCACTGTCCAGGTTTAAAGAACTACCGGTATTGATCGTGCGTAGATGAGTGGTGATGAAAAGAACAAACTTTACTCAATGACGTTGGCTCAGCCAATAACAGCTGTCATTAAGTTTGCCAGCCTATCAGCCATTTCTACAAAACAACAATATTTAGAGCTGAGTGATCAATATTTCTCTCAAAAGTACACAGGAAATGGAACGTGTTTTCGAATTAGTGAAGTCACCATCACCAACTGGCAAACCAGCGCAAGCCTCAATGCATCTTGCCAAGCAGTAATAGGTCTAAGCCTAACTATTACCGATTCACAGCTCGCATAATTGAGTGGCGTGTGACTACTACTAGACTAGTGTTGGTGAAGTACAGGGCTTGGCCTGTCTAGGCTGGACCTAGCTGAGACGTATTGGGCTTGCAATCCTTCGACTTGGACCGTAGACTAGAAATGATCAACTCTTCTGTATGCTAGGGCTACTTGTTTGACAAGAATTTATTCACCTGTCGTCGATTTGCAGTATGACGTCGACAGTCCGCGGCCGTGGTTTTGTCAACCGCGATCGCCGCGACGCAAGGGAACAACTTCGGAGGCCACTAGAGTCACCAACATCAGGAACAAAACAATGGGAGAGTCCCTTCGATTTACTGTCAATGAAGATCTCTTCCTTAGACACTGATGATGCTAAACAACTAGAAGAAGTTAATCTTGAAATCACAACATATTGCACAAGCACGGATAAATTGAAGTAAGTATTGTGGTTTAAGTATAAACCGTATACTCGGTATTACCAAGTCCAGTTAACCTTTATCTGAAAGTTGACAACTTTGTACCAGCACATGTAGCTGAGTGGTTAACGCACTCGCTTCATGTGATCCGGGAGGTGAAGGGGAACCGGATATCGGATCCGGTTCGATCCCCGCCACCGTCCATCTTAATAGGGTTTTTCATGGTTTCCCTAGCTGTAGTCTAGGCTAATGCCGACATAGTTCCTACAATATATTCCACGACCGCTTCTTTCCCACTATCCTTCCCGATACCTAAGAAACCTTCTTCTCATCATCCCACCATGTCATCAATCATTCATTCGACGTCAGTAGATCTAAGTTATCATTATAATGCGTCGTTAAAACCCAATAGGCCTACCAGTATAAAAAAAATCTTTGAAATTTTAGTTAGAGCTACCGTACTCCTACGTTCGTAATTCTGGCACTAAGTAATAATTTTAAGAAGTGGATACTGTAGGCCTAGCCTATATGCTTTCAAGTTGAAACAAAAAGTACAGCAATCTAGCTTTTCAAATTCCAATGAAAGTAATGTTATTGACATACGTACGGTAACATACCTAGCAGTCTTAGGCCTATGTTTCAAGTAATCACTTTATTATTCAGCACGGACTCAGTCACGCCCATAGGCCTTAGAATATTGCACCAGAACATTCAATCGTTGAGAGGTGGAAAAGTGTTAGAAGTTGAACTTGCAATAAATAACTTGAATGTGGATGTGATATGCATCAGCGAACACTGGCTCACAGAAGATGAACATACACTTCATAACATAGCTGGATTTAAAAAGGCATCTTTTTATTCAAGGACTAAATTTTTGCATGGTGGAGTAGGGATTTTTGTTAAAGAAGATCTATCAGCGTCCCACTTCAAATGCAGACATGACCTGATGGTCCATAACTTGGAAAAACATTTTGAAGTATCATGCATTGAGCTGTTGGTACCTCAACAGGGACTAATCAATGCACTAGTAATCATTTCATTGTATAGATCACCAACTGGTAATTTTCAAACATTTATGAGGAACCTAAATAAGGTATTAATGAAACTTTTTGCTGCAAATGTGAAAAAACAAGTAGTGATAAGTGGTGACTTTAATGTCAATTTTTTGTCTGACAACAAAGAGGCTAGAGAGATAGGAGATATACTAAAATCATTCGGTATATCACTCACCATAGACAAACCAACCAGAATAACGGGAAAGTCAGCAACGTGTATTGACAACATATGCACAAATGTGCCAGAAATAAGCTTTTCCTCGGAAGTGCTTAACCTTAACCTCTCGGACCATATGGCTCAGTTGATTCAGTTGACTGGGTCAACGAAGACTGGTAGACAAAAATCAAAGGCATCCAAGCAGAAGAAAAGAATATTTAGTGCTGCCAACATACAGCTGATGAACCAGAAACTGGCTGAGGCAAATTGGAATCATCTCCAATTAATGGACGATGTAGAGGAAATGACAGAACACTTCATCACAATCTATTCACAGAATTTTAAGGAATGTTTTCCCTTAATAACATGTAGTGATACAAGAAGACATGATAAGTGGATAACGAAAGACATTCTAAAAATGAAAGAAGACCTTGACATGATTTACAAACAAGCAAAAAGTAGTAAAGATCCACGGAAATGGCAACTCTTGAAAGATAACAAGAGAGAATACAGAAGACAAGTCAAAAATGCAAAGAAGAGAGCACTAGACTCTAAAATAAGTAAATCTAAGAACAAGGCAAAAACGTCGTGGAACATAATAAAATCTGAGGCGGGCCAGAGCACTAAATCCACGGTTATAGACTGCTTAACGATAAATGGAGGTAACTCAAGAATTCCAGAGGAAATTGCAAACGGACTTAATAATTACTTTGTAACCATTGCATCCCAAATTACAGCGAACCTTCCAGATGCAAACAAAAATGAAATCAAAGCTGTCACATGTAAAACAATTTTTATGCACCCGGTAACAGAAGATGAAATCTCTGCTATAATAACAAATTTGAAACCCAAACATACTCAGGACATTTATGGGTTAACTCCCTTTGTGTTGAAAAATACATTCAAGTTTATTTCAATGCCACTAACTAAAATATGTAACTCATCTATTGAAAGTGGTTTCTTTCCATCAGCTTTCAAAAAAGCCAAGGTAATTCCATTACTAAAAAAGGGATCGGCAACAGATCCATGTAATTATCGGCCAATATCCATTTTACCCGTGTTTTCCAAAATTCTGGAGCGTGTTATTTTCAATAGACTGTATAATTTCTTACTTAAATACAAGTTACTCTCCGCAGACCAGTTTGGATACCAAAAGAAGAGATCGACAACACAAGCAATAAATGTTCTACTCGAACGAATACTTCTTGAGTTGGACAAAGGAAAAGTGGTGGCCGGCATATCTTGTGACTTATCAAAAGCCTTTGATTGTGTAAATCACAGGATAATGCTCAGCAAGTTGCATGCGTACGGAGTTAGAGGAGTGGGTAACAATTTGATCAGGTCCTACTTAACAGCTCGCTCGCAAGTGGTGGAAATAGCAACAGAAACACATGAAAGAACTCTGTCAAATGCTGCAAATCTCTCAAGTGGAGTACCGCAGGGATCCATTTTAGGTCCCTTATTGTTCATAGTGTATATAGACGATTTAGTATTGCACTCGGCAGGCACCTCTAAAGTTGTATTTGCCGACGATACAAATGCACTTATCAGTGACACATCCCTTCCAAGACTAAAAGCCAAAGGAGAAGAAGTGATAAGGTGCTTCAATAATTATTTTACATCTAACAGACTTGTTTTGAACGTGGAAAAGACCAATCTTATTCACTTTAAAAATAAGTATAAGCCAAGTGCTAGTTTTACTGTAGAGAGTGAAGACACCACGATACTACCGTCACCAAACGGTAAATTCTTAGGAATTATATTAGATGAATACCTCAAGTGGGATGCTCAAGAACAACATCTGGTAAAGAAACTTCGTACAGCCTGCTTTGCTATTGTCAAGCTACGGGACCTCCTAAGCAAGGAAATCCTGAAGACCGTCTACCATGCCTATTTTCATTCAGTGGCAACATATGGGATATCAGCCTGGGGTCACTCAAAATCAGCTCTTGAAAGAGTGTTCAAACTCCAAAAACAAGTGCTACGAATTTTATTGAGAAAACGAAGACTGAAGAGTTGTAAAAATCTATTTTGTAAGGAAAAAATCATAACCATACCAGGAGCGTTTATACTCGAGACACTCATGTATATCTACAAATTCAGATCTAACTTTTGTATTCAGTCATCCGTTCATGATCACACTACACGCAGTGCAAACAATTTTGTAACACCAACGCATAACCTGGCTCTTTATGAAAAAGGTCCGCACTACTTTGGGCCTAAACTGTTCAATAAATTACCGCTTAGCATTACTGGTATCACAAATGAAGCATCTTTCAGAAAAACAATTAAAACACGACTAGTCAATGAAGTAATCTATAAAGTTGAGGACTATTTTGATATCATATTCTAACATGCTTAGGCTATGTACAAAGATTTTCTTATTACTGTTAATTATTTTAATTAATGTTTTTTTTTTTTTTTTTTTTTCTTAGTTTTTCAAATCTTCCCTGACCTGTTTTGCAAGTTACTAGAAGAGGAGTGTATGTAACAAATTATATAGCCCATGTTAATTGATTAGTTTATCTCTGATATCAGTCTAATTAGTAGCAGTATCATCTGATCAGTATAATTATTTTATAATGTCTATTTAGTATTTATCTACATGTATAATATTTTTCAGTTTTCAACAAGTTATTAGTTACTTATTACCAATATTATAATTTTTAATTGATTGATTTGATTTGGTTAGTCGATGAGTATATCTCTGATATCATCATGATGTCTATTTGGTATTTATCTGTAGGCCTACATGTATATTTTTTTGCAATTTCATCAACTTATTAGTTACTTGGTATTTATTAATATCATACTTTTTATCTGACTGTCTTTAATGTCCTATGTAGTTAGTTTCTAATTAGCTGTATGTAAAGGAATGTAAAAAAAGACAATAAACAATCTATCTATCTATCTATCTATTCTTTGAGTAAACTTTTTCCAATGCAGGGTCTTTTAAATGTCTCCAAATATGAGATTTTCAATTAGTTTGACTTTTTAAATAGGTCCAACTTGAAAGAAAAATGATGTAAAAAAAGGTAAATTCATAGGCCTAGGGGTGTAATAAGCCAATTTAAATTTTCATTGTTATAAGCCTGTTTTACTTTTATGTTTATGTTGGGGGTCATATCCTTTAGCAACTTTCTATATTTTTTAATGATGGTTCTAGATTAGTAATAGGCTTATGAGAAGATAATTCATTCAATTTATTCATTTCTACTGATCTTTTACATAGATATTATATATTTCACGTCATTTTTTGTTACAAATAACACAAATCACGTATTTAAGTCTATACAAAAGTCTTAAGGTATACGGTACCGGTACCTATAGGCCTGCATGCAATTAAAAGGGAAATAAATATGATACATGCCCTGTTGTAATATGATGAATGAATACATTTGAAAGAATTACCAGCATTGCCATGTATGGACATACCAACATGGTAAGCTCTAATTGGCAGTTACCAAGTTGTTATCACCATGGTTACTGCATACGCTCAGTCAGCGTAACTATTTTCATTGCCATGATTTGATATTATCTTTTTAGGTTAAATATAATTGGTTATTGTTCGAGTGTCTGGACAAAAACCGATAGTGAAGCTGAGCGTAATCTTAAAGTTGGGTTAGGTTAGGTGCTAGTTGCAGTACATTGACACTTGAAGTGCTCAGAAAAGTTGTAACTCGAAAGTCGATCATACCCGAATCTCAGAAACTTCTCATATGTTGCCCGCAGGCTTCGCTGCTGGAATGCAAATTTTGCAACAGAAATTGCGAGCGCCGTTCCACCATCAAGATTATTCTTGACGCTGTCAATAACTGGTCATCTAACATAACCTAACATAACCGGAACCTACAACATATCGCCACAGCCACACAGCGTACTATAAATTTACTGAGAAGCTGATATTATATTGATATTCTGGCGAGAATCTGAGTATTGATTGATATTTACTACATACCGGTACTAGGGATGTTGGCGGGTAGGAATTTTTGGAGTCGGGTACCTCGGGTCATTACCCGAGCATTACCCGGGTAATCAAATTTTTTTAATCCCAACTGGCCAGATGCTTATCTACTTTTCATTTAAATGTATTTTATCGTCTTATTTACTATCTTTAGGTTACCGTCCATTATTAATGTTGCAACTATAAACAGTCTGCTTATATCATATCACTGACCCTCTCAGCACAACATAATCTACCTAAACACATTGGTTGAGTCAACTTGAGTAAATGTGACATGTTCCTCTTTTTTGTAAACAAAAGGCAATGTATTTAAGCGATATGCAGAAGTGTTAGAATTGTAGTCGCTACGAGTGCCAGAGTGTTGGGGGGGGGGGGGGAGGAGCACGTGCGAGCCAGATGCGATTGGTGATATCTATGGTCTAGAGAGTAATAGAGGAGCCCTAAATTCTTTTGTTTTTCCCGTCACACAAGCGCGCTTTGTTTAAAAGTTATCTGTCAGTGAAAATGAAGAACAAAAGCTTGCGTTGTGAAAAGTGGCGGGTACCCGGGTAAGGAATATTGGAGTCTGGTAGTGGTGTACCCGTACTCGACCAGGGTACCCGCCGACACCCCCAACTACATACCCAACAGCCAGGTTGTTATACACTCATATTTTTCTTGTGAAGTAGAGACAACCATCTCAAATGATTTTATTTCATTTCAGGCTTTTAATCGATGATATTCATGAACGCTCGTTGGTGAACCGAAAGTTTGGTATTCTAGCTTCGGCAGCCCTAGCGACCGTAGGACTTCTTCAAGTTGACGATGTCAAACTGAGAGCAGTTTTGATTAAAAATCTACAGAATGATTTCACTTGTAAGTAATACATCATTTGTAATTTTGCTTTAAACTTAAAATCATTGAAAAGATATCCATATTTAGTAGGCCTCTGTCATTGATGTGTAGCCTAATTTTTTATACCATATCATAGACCTGGTCCTGAATATATTTTCAAAATTCACCTTTTCATCATATGAAGAATTATTGATATTGATCACAGTATTATACGAGTACCGTAGTCTATATGTTATCCGTTGTATTAATTTAAAATAAACAGTAGAACCTTTCAAGGCAAGAGCTCTTTATATATGGTAGATCAAAAATGATTTGAGGCCTATTCAAAAGAGAAATTGGCTCTAAAATTTATAGTAAGATTTGCCCAACAATATTTTTCTACATGCCAACTGTACGCCAATGTGCCTGTAGGTCTACACCAAAATAGTACAATATCAACCCCTAAATAACCAAATGTACATTGGGTCATGTGTGTTCACCCCCAGGCCCCAATATCTAAAAAAAAGACATTATTTTGCTGATTCTGCTTCTGGCACCACAGAGTCTATCTCCTCCTCCCTATTCTGACTCTTCTTCTCTACCTTCAGATACTTTCCATCTCTTCCTATCTTCCCATTACCACCATCCACCATTCCCCTTGCTCAACCCCCTCATATATGCCATCACTCCCTTGTTTAACTTTTCCTTCCATTGTACTAATTTCATTCTCCTCATAGGCCCATGTACATGGCTCTCAGTAACCTCTCATCATATGGCCAAACCACCTCAGATCATTATTTTCAATTCTAAAATACAATGTTTCCCATCTTATGTGCATTGGTATCATCTACTCCACCTTTGATACCTGGTAGGGCCATAATACAATGATATAAATTTTTAAATCTTCGAACTCTTGATGCCTTGCCCAAATGAAAATGTGATTATTATCATCTTATCAGTAACGGCCATTAATTTAGGCATAGACCTAATTATTGATAATGGTAATTTCCTCGAAATCTTTAAATTCAATTTACAACATGAAAATAAAAATGCAGTAGCATTATCACAATAATTGTTACTGCAAATAGCAAAAGAAATCAACTAGTAGTGTAGGCCTGTATTTTATATTGGGGACCCAAACGCTCATTCTAGTATTCAATTAAAAAGCTGAGTTTAGTTGATACAGAAACTTGGCTATTGTTGTTCTTCGGTGGTTACCATTGTCACCCAATCTTATTATCAACCAAATTTCATGATTCAATGCCTTCTAGATATTTGATGTGCATCCCAAAATACACACGGTCCATTGCTAGCACTGCATCACTGCCAGTTTGATCGCCTGTCAGATTGCACTATAGGATAGCCATTGACGCTTGAGAATTTCGAGTCATCATCGTGCCACAGGTGCAACAGAGAACTCGCTCACACTTTCATGAATAAAATATTCATTTTATGGTACCGTTATACCAAGAAAGATAGATGCATAAATCTAGAACTGTTGGATGGTAATATGTTACACAGTCAGTAGCTGATATTCTGTATATGGGTATTCTGTGACTTGTTTGAATGAGACAGCCAGAAAACTATGTACCGGTACATACTTCTGAAAACAGTGTGCATGTTTTATTTTTTCTTAGCTCTTATATCGATGAACCCCAAAGGAAAGTATACATACGTATTATTGACAGTTGATCGTCCTCTTTATGGAGGTATATTTTTAAAAGCTGTGGATATCACTGTTATCGAGCGATTGGATAAAAATTGAGCTTGTGTACATGATTGTTTGGGAGGTGGCGCCTCGTCCCTCGGAGGCGGAATCCAGCGGACGTCCAATTAAGAAAAGATGTGTTTTCATGTCACTAACAAAGCCTGAAAATTTCCTACCTCAGTCACCATTTGCACAATTACCCCATTTTTGCAACCTTATCACATCTACACCCTACCAGCATTAAGAGTAATGAATTAGACATAAGAGCAATGTTTACAAATTCAAAACCGTTTTAAGCACTGGTTAATTGGATTATAAATTGCCAACAAAGTGAAAGTTAGCAGTCACTTGGAACAGCTGCTGCTATGAACAAGCTAAACAAGCTATCTTATTGGCTATTTCTTAGTGATTGCCTTTGTTGTTGTACAGTGAATAATAGTACGTAGTGAAAACACCGGACCACTCGGTCCTCTATTTTCAGGATCGATCTTTTCATCCATTGAAATGATTCATTTTCATCTATTTAAATCTGTCCCTCAGTGCATTTTTCCCACCATCAATAACAATATTGTAATATAAACAATTATTTTGTATTTTTATGCTTTCATTTGCTGAGGTTGGCCGACATCCTTATGCTGAAATATAATTCATAATTCAATGTTGTTTGCCGACATACCCTACGTCTTTCATTCTCTCTCTCTCACTTTCTTTTTTCTCCCCCCCCCCCCCCCCCCCCCCCCTTCCCCCTCCTCACTCATTCTACTGTGCATAGGGCCATGTACGGTGGCAATATGGAAAATAGTTACGACAAAAAATAGTTTGTAGTCTCACTATATTCATACAGTCGTGATTATATATAAGCAATAATGACCTCATGAATACCATTCAGCAGTTCTTGCGTATCACTTTTGTGAATGAATGGTGTCTTTGATGCCTTGGTAATAGTGAACAAGAGGTACCGATAAACCTTTGACCCTTGAGAATGTGTGTGAGAGAGAGAGAAAGAGAGAGAGAGAGAGAGTCAACCTAATTCACTTGCAGTCGACAGCTGTGTTAAGTGTATACTCTCGACCTTGGTGTGATTTACACTAGTTTAGACCCCTGATTACTATTAAGGATGGGGGAAAAAACCGATCGAGGATTTTATCCAATGAATTACGTGACATGTTTGTGACGATTTTTGTGAGTATTTTATCCTGAAATTCGAATTAATTTATTCAAACAAAAACACATGATGAGTTTGCGATTTTTGCAATTTACTGTGTTTGTTTTTTAGAGTGAAGACCGGTCTTTACAAACGGGTACTCGGTCCCCAATAGTCAGGACCGATGTCATCACTAATAAATAGCCTGTGAAAAATTACTTGTTGAGTTTAAAGTTGTGTTTACTGCAAATTTCTGTTGTAAATGAGCCTTTACTTATTGTAGTGGTTATCGTTACCCTCAACTGAACCTTGTAGAAACATGTAATTAGTTGGCGCAGCAACATTTTGATTTTTCACCTAATTCGAGATTCATATCGAGCGTCTTCTTCAATAATTCATCCAATAATTGGAGTTACCGCTTTTAGCCTCAGAAATGACTCGATCCG
Source organism: Brachyptera risi (assembly GCA_964007535.1). Taxonomy (NCBI): domain Eukaryota; kingdom Metazoa; phylum Arthropoda; class Insecta; order Plecoptera; family Taeniopterygidae; genus Brachyptera; species Brachyptera risi. The sequence continues at coordinate 17,813,004 of OZ023333.1, read as the reverse complement.
GTAACAAGCCTCGGTTTTTGAACTCCGTTGCTTTCCTCGGCGAGATCTTCCACCGCGTGAAGTTGGCGAATGATTGTCCGATTGCTGTTCTGGCCGGCGCTCACGTCGCTTATCAGAAACAGCTGCTGCAAGGGGAGGAGAACGAGCTGGAACTGTGCATCAACTTGGTGAGTACTTCAAGGTGCTAGAACAAATGATAAACGTGGAAAATAAGGAAATAGTCCCGCACTAATTGAATACAATATTGGTGTGACTCCACCCTGATTCGTCCTTCTACTTGGGTCGTGCCTCCTGGTACAGTCACTCGGTAAAATAACGTTTTTGGTGTACTAGAGCAACCCCAAATTTACCTGCATGGATTGTTTTCCAAAAAGAATATTTTTTCTGGTCCCTAGAAAACCAATAGCTAGAGGTTTCACTGTAGTACAGTAAACCCTCGTTAATCCGAAATTCAAAGGACCCTCAAAAAGTGATTTCGATGTATAAAAATTCGGATTAACCAAAAGACTCCTTTTCGACGAAAATCATCACACTTCTGACTTCCCGATATAAATTGAAGCAATTTCGTATTGTGCGCGAATGAAAGCCATGCCACATGTGCAAGGAACCGCTTCACTGATCGTGTATATTCGGCTATCTTCATAAATAAACGAACGTTAGATGGCCAGCTTCCATTGGCACTCGGCCTTTCCAATTCTGATTGAGTGTTCCGAGCTTACCGCTCGTCAAGGACAGACAGAGCGGCGAACGCACTCGGAGTCGGATGACGCACTCAGTGGCAGCGAACAGCTGAGCTGGCTTCGGCCTAATGTTACGCGTCGAATAAAAAGGATGGAATTTGGGAAAATAATGATCAATTCAAGGAATTCACTCAAACTATTTCGGATTATCCAATCCGAAAACAGTGCTAAAGCAATTGAGGGGTCGAAATATTAGTTTGAATTACAGATTAGCTGAAATTCAGATTAACCATATTCATTAACATTGAAATGCCTATACCTTCAGCCAGGGACTGACTTCAAGTTTGAAATATGTCAAATTTCGGATTAACCAAGCTTGGATCAACGAGGGTTTACTGTATAGTAAGAAAACCTAAAATAATCGAATCAATCCAATTTTAAAGCAACATCGTTGAATGTGTTTTCTTGAGAGACCTTATACTATGCTACATAATAAATTAGACTGAAGTTTTATTAAAACTGCAGGCCTGACCCTAAACCTGGTAATCAAATCATGTAGGTCCAGAAACCTAGTAGCCTTCAATTTATTAGGCCTGAATAATATATTTATATTTTTCACTAGAAATGTTATAAGGCTTAATGCCATTAATGTTTCATGCGTTAGTTCAAAATATATTAGACCAATTACAGGAAAATGATGTGGCAAAAATTCGCAAAATCATCATGTAAGCCTATACATTCAAACTTGGTCTTATTCAAACCTTTCATATTTTCAGTTGGCCTTGAACGGTCGCCAACTCGTCAAATGCAACCCAGCACTCGTGGAAGACCTAATCATCACAATCAACTCGATGATCGTCACTGCCGACATGGACTCGAGATCGCGCGCCTGGCTACTACTCGCAGTGCACATGGACAAACATCTCTACCGAAGCTTGCCGGACAACTACCGTCAGCTGTTCGAGAACATGCTCGGCAAAGACGCCATCTCCCACATCGTCAAACAGTTAGCGCTATTAGAGGTACAAGACATTGTCCAAGAGAAAGGCGTTGAATCTCTAACCGATCTCAAGTTAGCTATACAGTCTGTAGGCGCCATGGTGCCGAGTGCGCAAGAGAGTAGGACCGGTGTCGTGAAAGACACGGCCCAACCGTCCGGGGTCGTCGCGAATCCCGTCAAGCAATCCAACCCAGTGCTGGGTAATGGCAGCGATTTCAAGCCGAGACAACCGCGGAACTACAAAGAAGACTTGCCGGAGAAAGTGATGCACGAAGGTTACGGCGACGGCATTTACAACCGACGTAACGACAAGAACTCGGCGCGGCAATCTGCTAACCAGCCCGACGGCGGTGGTGATAGGAAGAATGTTAACAAACCGCGTACGGGACAGTATCGAGACGCCAACAGCGACAGCAAGAACTGGCTGCCGCGGCCGGAACGCACGGAAGAGGATTGTAAGATTTGGGGTTTGGGTACGTCGGGCGGTAGGGAGAGTGGGCACGACGACCGCTGCGAGAGGGGTGATTATTACTCGAAGGGAGCGGAGAAAGAGAGGAACAGCGCTGCTCGACAGCCACTACCGGATGATGACAATTGGGGTGATTGAAACTGGGGTTTTTTAATTGGGTGGTAGAAAGAAATGCGGGAGAGGGTTCGTAGGCCTATGTAAGTATTATTCTCGATTTCAGATCTGTTTTTATTTTTTTGGCTTGGGCTATCGAAAACGATCATAGCTGAGTCATTCGCTTTGTACCTGCCTTCTAAATTGAGAATATTATGAATGAAGTTGGTTTATCTTAGTAATTTATGTTCGTCAAGTTGTACGGTTGGCCTACAATGTTTCGGGTAGTCATCATGGTTTTGTGATACCAAACTATCAAAATGAAATCATTAACTCTTCTCAACCTACTTTGATGGGGTTGGTTGTTTCATTTTAACTGTAGAACATATGGTATTTATTATCACTTTTTGTTGGGTGTTTTCAGGCAAAAAATACCGATTAGGGTAGACCTACACTCTCTATCTGTCTAACCGTGGAACCAGTGACCATAGGTTGCGTGCCTTTTAACGTTTCTCTGAAATGCTGTTTGTGTTTTTTACTTGTACACGCAGTAGTATGTACGTCGGTATGTATTGAACGAGAACAAATGTCAACGTCTTGTATGAACATTGGGTAGCATATTTAGGTATATATGACCTCGATCATTCTTTAATGACCTCCTAGAAATATAATTATTTCAACTGTTACTGAAACTTTCCTTTGTCATTAGGCTATTCATTTTATTTTTTGATATTATAAAATTGTGAATTTTGTTGAATCGTTGAATTATAGTGTAGACAAGTTGGTCAGTGTTATGTATAAAGCAGACTCTTCAATTTTGTTATTCTATTTACGACTGATTAATCGTGTACTCATTCTTTTAATATTTTGTCTCCCTGTTATAGGTTGCTAATAGTAAAAAATGCACTCAATTGTTACTTAATAGTTCACAATATATGGTGGCATAAAATCATATGATACCAGTTTGGTTACTATTTATCCTACATATAGAATAGAAGTACAACAAATGCTTAGGCCTATAGAGTAAGCTTGACTGCAATCACTGTATTATAGGTATATAATAGTAATAATTTCGTATTGGTGAGTATTTTGTCGAACTTTACATATTCTGGTGTAAGATTTGGCTAGCATTGTCTCATTAGATTAGGGTGACCAGTTTTCCCAGATTGGCCCGAATTGTCCTTGATTTGAATTTTCATTTTTTTGCTGTAGTTTTGTATTTAAGCCTATAGGAAACGTCAACTTGACCAAGTGACCGTACTCGTGAAAGGTCAGTCGGAATTCACCCGTCTTCAATGAATAATCTCAAACATGAAGCTGATCTTACATGAACATTTTTGATGTGAATTCGCTCGATGCAGTTGCACTGCGTTCAGGTGCAATTCAAATAAACGAAACTGCTAAACAGCAGGTAAGCACTTGGCAAACACTTGGCAGGCATCACTTGGCAATTGAAGCAAGGTGAGTGAAGAGAAGGCCGTGCATATGGTGTCCCGCTCTTTCCTTGTCGAGGCTCAAGTTCGTTGACAGTTCGTTGAAACTTTGGTGACATCGCTTGTGTCATCTAAATAATAATAATAACTACCGGTATATAAAACAAAATCATATAAAACAAGTAATACACACGGGGGCACATAGATCAATGATGAAACAATTAATGCTGAAATAAAACAGCTGTTCTGCTAGTACCAATAGGACAGCAACCCCAAGCAGATTTTACTTTCTTTTTCTTTTTAATAACATCGAAACTTGATACAAAATCATTGTTTCCCAATCAAGGCTATGGATGAAAGGTAGGATCGTTTGAAAGGGGCACCACATGGGCAATCTTACCACCCCATTTTAATTATTTCACTTGAATCCAAACTACATCCGGCTGTTATCATGCGGTGCGAGGAAAAAGTAGACACGAGCTGATCTTGTGCGGCATAACCCCGCACCATCCCGCAGTCATCGCTGATAGACTAACAATTCAAAATGGCCATCAACCTTCGAAACCATTCCCCCATGCGGCAGCGAATTTGCATCAAATATATTCATCTGACCCCAGCGTAAGGATGTCTTTGATCATGCTCCCACACTACACATCATATTTGTGTGTTGTTAGCGCTGTGGATTTGTTCTTATTTGCGGGATAGTGACGTCACATGTACACCGAAACCTAAGTGAAAACTAAATAGACGATGAATTACCACAATATCGGTCACTTGAAAAAATCCTGTTCCATAACCCATGGTAGCAAGAGCCGTTATAAAATATTTAACACTCCAAAAAAGTGCCGGGTAGATTCATACCCAGTTGTTTGGTTACTTATACACGCATGCATGACAAAAATTTGAGTCGTGTTGCAAAAATTCTATTGAAACATGAATGAGAAGCAGGCCTCGGAATAATTATTTCGAAAATATAGTTACCGTACTAAGATGACAATTTACTCCCATTTACAGAGTTTACTACGTGGGCTACTATTAAAAAAAAAAGGTTGCATTTGGAGTAATCAAAAACTAATTGCCCAAAGTGTAGTAGCACCTACTAAGTAAGAACCATTAGCTATTATGTATTCTAGCTTATCATTCTAACTTAGACTCGTTCAGACGCTATCTCAACCTTGGATTACATTAAGTACTTGAAGAGACCTTTTATAAACTGAGAAAATATGAAATGTCAAGTTCACTCCAAAAGTACACCAATGTTTGAAACAATATCTTTCAGATGTCTCCCCCCCCCCCAACCTTGCTTGGGAAGGTTTGAGGAAGGTTCTCCTCTGTTTACTTTTGAGGCTGTCCTGGGTTTTCTTTTCCAATAATTGGTCACCCTACTTTAGGCACTACCTTATGAAAGAGTAGCATAATTGCTAGATGGTTACTGGTGAATGCTACATTACTAGTATATGCTAGTAATTGTTGATATAGGCCTACAAATTAACTGCACTGCTTGTTTTATATGGATGAATGAATGTTTTATTATTTTATCGAACTTGAAAAATGCTGGAGAATTATAAAAGCTGCTTAACAGAAAACACCATCTTCGGAAATACGGGGAATGAAATGTGTCGGGTATTTATTCGTACTGTACATTTATGTGTTTTCAATTCATTGTACGAATTTATGATGTTGCTCTATGTTCATTGCTTACTGTACAATATACATTTTTTGAATGTTGAATCAATGTATCAAAATGACATATATATATATATATATATATATATATATATATATATATATATATATATATATATATATATATATATATATATATATAAATATTTTAGGGTTGCTGCTCGATATGAAAATTGCAAACAACGTCGAACCTTTAAAATCGAATATCAATTGAAATATATTGACATTTTCAATCGATATCGAATTGAATAAAAAATATCGAATGAGAAAAATGTTAAGATTGAAAGTCACGATTTTCAACCATTTAAAACTATTTCAGTTCATTTTCCACCCATTTCACAATGGTATACAAAATATTTGACTCTGTAGGATGGTCAAATCCTTTCTCAAAGGAGGAAGTCATTGGCAATCTGTCTGGCAGTTATCTTGCGAATTTCGACTCTTATACTGGTAGTTAGTTATAAGAACGCATAACGACCATGTAAAGCTCTTTTTCCAACATACACATACTGTATCATACTCAAGCTACTTGGCATACACTATTACTGATGGTAACGAGAAATGAAGCGAGAAGCGCTTTGAAATAAATTATTCACTTTGGGTTAGATATTCACTTTTTTGTCACTTGTTTATTTGACTTGTTACTCACTTAGCAATTTCTGATTTTTTTTATCCAATGTCAATCATCATTTGGATATCAAAGTAATCAAGTATTTCAATTCGATATCAAAGTCCTGAAATATAAAGAAATATTGAAATCGAACAGTAACCCCAACCCCAATGTATGTATATATACACACGGTATATAGTGTTACTTTGCATAACAATCTAAACTCCATGCCCGAGCCAAAAAATTGAATAAAACTTTCTGGCGTAAAATGTTGATTTTCTTGACTCGCCTTTTCGAGCCGAAAAATACAGCAAATCATTGTTTTCAAAGAAGAAGAGTTATATACATATTTCCAAAATATGTTCATTTATAATATGTTCAAATTGAAAACTAGAGAATAATTGAAGAAAACTTGTCAATCGATGTTAGCTGCCATGTTGCCTCCACTAATTACCTTGACAAATGAAATTATAGTAAACAACCTTTACCTAACCTAACCAGGCAACTGCTGGTATTTTTTAGAGTTGGTGCAACTGAAGACTAGCAATCGGGTGAACCAGCAGCTAGCATACTGAACCTTTCTTCAAGAGTTAGGGTTCGATTCCTGCCATGGTCAACTATCCTGACAAGAGGTTTTTCATCGTTTCTCCGTCTTTTAGGTTAATAATAGGCCTTGACAGATTCCTTCCCATTGTGTAACCAAAAACACCTAATAAAATGACCTAGCATCTCATTCATCATTCACTGACACCAATAGATCTTGATCATCAATGTGTCAATAAACCCAAAATAAATGTATTAATTTATAAAAATAATTTGAAAACCGAACAAAACCCAGTAATCATGAACAATTACAAAGTGTAAAGTAAATTAGTTACATAATGTTGTTGTTTTATAACTCATTTTCCAAGGAAAAAGTGACATAAAAAGCGGGTCAAGAATACTCTATAAACATAACCTGTTCTAAAACGGAAAAAATTAAAGATTGTGTTGTAATGATCCACCTAGTGATGTCCCATGACCAACCTGGCAATGATTGAACTTGGTAATGAATGATTAATTGTTATGCTATGATTTAAGTCGGCTAGATCTGCATTGCTTCCATTTCATTGGCTCTCAATGTCTGGGTCATACCAGTTATCACTAGGCCTATACTTGTATCCACGAAAGAAGAAAGTGGTCTACCAGCATAACAAACACAGATATCACCGGTATAATTAGTTCTGGTATTTTCAGGGCATTATGATTCATCAGGACGAGGTTTACGATCAAATACGCACCTACGTATTTCAAAAGTGTTGATTGTGTAACCACCAAAGTTTTTACAATTATCAAGTGGGTATATTACCTCCTTTCAAGGCTACAAGTATAATATGGTATTGCATTAATTTGATCAATGTGAAAATACTTGCCACTTGCTCGTATATAAATGTATCACACATATTCCTAATAATAATAATGTAGTATGTTTGCACAGTTATTAATACTGAATAGTTCTGTAAATAGAGATGTAAAATTATATTTTTCTAGTATACATAAACTGGATAGGCCTATGGTTTGCCCAACTTCTCTGTAAATGTTTTACTACAAAGAACTATGTCCATGATCTAGACTAGGTATTGATATAAAAGCTATATATATATATATATATATATATATATATATATATATATAATATATATATTAAATTACTTAATATATTATATGATACTTGGTCAGATTACGTATTTATAGAACTCGAGCTTAGATTAATAAGGAAAAATAAAATGTCAATTTGCTGAACTAAGAATGCTTGGGTCAAAATAATATTTTACCGATGTCCTCACTTGAAATTGGTATAATAATTCACTGTGTGCTACAATAATTTAGTGATATGTGAAACTTTTTCGGCAGTAATAATTTCAACCATCGTTCGTTGTTACTGAACAAGAAAATTGCTTGGCTCAACTCTGGCATGGCAAGTTCCTCTTGTTAAATACATCTATGAAACACACTTATTTATCTATGACTCGAGTATCTAAAATGGCAAACGCTTTAGCCATACATTTTCATTCTTTTCCTACTTGTTGTGCTAACTCGGAGGTGTATTGAATACAAGTTATGATTTAAATGGATGTGATTGTTTTCATTTTGTAGATAATCTTGTCCTGTCAAATATCTCCCTGGATTCTCTCCCACTAAAGTGGCAACTTATAACAGTTACGAGTGTTAGATACTTGGTGGTCTTCATACATCATTTATAATGTCTTTATCATTCTGATTGATTGATTTTACAATAAGCAATGTACGACGCACTTTAGATTTACCTTTTAGTTTACATAAAACGAATGATATTTTCAACAGATTGAATAATATGGCCTTACTTCGTAGCTCAGTCAACTGATGGGCACCGCTGAAGAAACTAAAGTCACCGTTGGCCGTGGCCGTGGGTTTGATTCCTGCATAAGGCATAGGTTTTAGTCAATCTCTCTTTCACTTATCATTGCTTCATAGTTTCATTATCACATGCTTCTCCATACTCCCAAATAACCTAGCTGTCGGTGGAGTAATGTTTATGCAAACAATCATCATTTTGAATAATTTGGCAGCCAAAAACTTTTTAAAAATTAGGGACTTGAAATGTTATTGAATATACATAAATCATTCAGATCCCATTGATTCAATTCAAGCACATGCTTTTGAAAGGTCAACATAGTGTGTCGTCAACCTACTTTATACTGGACAGTTTTGAGACGTAATCCGTTGTACTCACAATGGAAAAAAAAACATTTTGAATTTTTCATAGAAGCCATAAGAATAACTTGGAGGATAGAAAATTTGGAAAAAATATTTTCAAGATTCCATGGAATTTGAACTTGAGAATGATACACAATATTTGTAATTTTTACATGATACGGATCGGCCGTTTTGTAAAAAATAATCATAATGTGGTTTTTCCAGATCAATCAAAAAGCTACCAAGAAGATTCAAAGTCAAAAAGTATTCAACCAATTGTAAATTAGTAACCAAAGCAAATACGGCTGAAAATACACATATTTTAGTCCTATATGCTTGACAACTATGCAAGATGAGTTGATTATATTTTAAACAATCTTGGAGGTATTAAAAATAGCTGGATTTTGTCCGTATTAGAATTTTGATATCTCATACCGTTTGAAAGTTATCACACAAAAAATGAGCTTTTGTTCAATCAACTCCCATGGACTCTTTGCTGGTGTGTATTCTGACAAAAGTAAGTGAATTGTGAGGGTGTTAAGGCATACAGAGTGAGGAGTCATTTCTCCCTATACCCAGCAGAAGATAACAAAAAGATACAATTTTTATTTTTGTAAAAAATGAAAGAAAGTAGACATACACAATTTCAGTTAAATGATAAGTAGATAAAGGAAATTATTCAGATGATAATTTTGTTTTTTCTTTCACTTAATTGTTCAAGTGTATAGTACAGCAAGGAGCTAAGAACTAAGGTGCACTAGAAAGATGCTCCTGCCTTATGACATATCATGTCTTGGTATGCACTTTTATGCAAAACCGAGCCATGTCACGATGAAATGCGGTGTTTCTTAAATAATTCCTTGAGCAATTAGTATTCATTGAAAAATGAAAAAGAAATGGATTAATTGATTTGCAATGGTTGATAATGGCTACCATTATGAAACAATAAAAAAACATTCATACATGTCGCCTATTGATTATTATCGTTTTTACAGATCTTATTAAAATTGCCATAGAGAGAGTAATCAGTATAACGAAGTCAACGATATTTCTGTTTGAATTTTTATAATTTGGTCTTCTCAGGCCTAAAATATTTTTTCCAAATCAAGAGAGTGAAACGCCAAAATTCAAACATGTTCTATTTTAGACCGCTAGGTGTTATCAAAATTCAAAATGGTTGAATTTGAATGACGGCTAAACTTAATCTGCGTGGCACAGGTTGGAAAATTGTATTATTTAATTAGCATCATCAGTATGAATATATGCAAGATGATGCAATCATAAACGAAGGTCCAGTGAATATTTATTTCAACAATTACCGTAGCGTTATTGTTACCCAATTTATATTGAAGTCTAGTTTCAGTCACTGAAGTTTGAGGTTATTTTGACACTTCGATGTCCTAGGCCATTGAATTTTCAAGGCCTAGGCCTACGCCTATATTTTCTATTTAAACTAGACCTTTCACTGAGTTTAATGTACATAGGCTGTAGCTGACTAACATGGTCATAGATCTGTACAAGTTTAGGTCGAGAAATTGTAGACCAAACTATAATCCTGTGCTACTAAAAGCCTGACTGCACTGTAGCACTAGGCCTAGTCTAGTGGTCTAGCCTAGAGGCCTACAAATTCAATTCAGTGCTAGGCCTATAGGATAACTAGGCCTAGACATAACCTTTGATCCTAGCCTAATGATATATGCCCAATCAGGGCTCTGAATAAGAGCCTATATAATCATTGTGGTGATCCAACTTACTTTGGTCAGTGGCTAGGACTAGGTCTAGACCTAATGATCGAAATCTTTGCTTAATCTGTCGTAAACCTGGGCCTAGTGTGTTGTAACTTGGGCCTACTTTATAACTTGCCTCAGATCAAGCTGTATTTTAGGAATTGTAGATTATGTCTTCACTCATTGTGACTACGGTAGCTTTTATGTTTCCTTATGTTTTATTATAGGTTAGCGCTCACATCCACAAATCTTGCTTAGACGAGAATAATTTACCAACGTTGTGTCAGCCTATAAAATACAATAGCGTGTGACAGCGTACATTAGAATGGGGACATCTTCAAGCCGACACGAGGATTTATCAACCAACGAGTACCTCCAGCGTTTCTCATCGAAAGAACATATTTCAACAAATGACCCTTTTTGGAATCGTTTTCTATCATTCACATTCACACCACCAACAACAAGGCAAGTTTTGAGAAAATTGTACATTTGTTAACCCTGTATTAAGCCCATTGTTGTTTAAATATTGCACCGATGTGTGGGACCAAAAAATTGGTTCAAAAGTAGGGGCCCCCGTCTGTCAGAAGCTTTATGTACCAATCTTTTTCACGTTTTTAGGGTTTTTCAGTGAGGGTCTAGGCAATGGTTCAGGTAATATCAAGCTTTTTGTCAAACTACAAACTCGATGGCGACTACTTTTCTGATTCATACCACCCAACCTAACCATCACTCAACAATAGCCTTCAAAAATATTGATTTTGCTTACGGCATATTTACTAAATACTCAGATGTTTTCTAAATTGTGTACGCCTATAGACCTATATAGGACTACATGTTCAGCTGATAGTGATTTTGTACACTGAATTAGGCCTCCTGTACCTAACTGACTATTTTGTTTTTTAGTTCCGACAACATAGCGTTTGACGCACGTATCGAATCGATATGCAGGCAACTTGTGGTGAATAATCCGACATCTGGTAATTTTGGTTCTTTACTACACGTTTTCCTCAGTAGAGCCAATGAACTTCTTACATCAGCACAGACTGAAAAGTGAGTCTTCCAGCCAGCTTACCTTGAAATTATTTATATCCAGAATAGCCTCTATAGAGAATAACCCTTTTTATTAGTGAGCCTACATCTTTATTCATGAAGTAACTGACTTATTTCAATCTCATCACAATAAGTTTCTTAGTTTAGAATCCAGGAGATCCACTAGCTAAGTGTTTGTTTTTCGTGAGTTGCAATTTACTGTGAAAAGCTTTTGAAATTATATAGTTGAATATGTAAATATGTAGCCTACATAGCACATACCATGCATGATGAAACCAAACTCACGTGATAACCGTGAATTACTCCTGGAAATTGGTTCATGTTTAGGCCTATTGTAGGCTACACTAGGCAAACGCGTTATGTGTTGCCGCGTTGATGGATGAGCTGGAACATATCAACTTATATTTGGAATGGTTATTATATATATCCATCTTGAGATTCAAACAATTACGTCACTGCCATCCTATATCCTAATTAATTTCTATGATAATAAAGAAGGCTTTGTTTTAATCATTTTCAATTAATTGGTGACACCTGTTGCTTGGATTTGATTCATTAGACGGGCTTTAGCGAGGATTCAATTTGACATACTGAAAAAAATTGGTGTTCGTTTTTATGTTGTTTTTTTTATGTTTTTTTGTCGGTTCTCCACAGGTCAAACGGCTACAGCTATCAACTTCAAACTTTTTTTAATCATGGTTCTTCATCTAGCTTAGATCTGTATAGTTTTGTGGCATTATCGGGTGGTAACTTTTATTTGTATGAATTTTAGAAATTTCAAAAATACCCGTTAGAATAACACGGCGGAAAAAAAATTTAAAAAATGTTATTTTCAAAAAAATAGAAATTTTGTGTGAAGTTGAATAACATCTTGATACACATTTCTGGAAATTCTCAGCTTGATCGGGTCAGCCATTTTGAAGAAAAAACATGAAATGTGCTAAATTGGTACCACTCAAAGCAGTTTTTACCCATTTATAACTAAAATGTCACCCAATTGACGAATTTAGGCAAAAGTTTGGCAATGAAGTCGACATACTATTACTTTCCGCTCGTCTAACAACGCATATCGCGTTTTCCTAGTTATCTTAATACTGGTAGCTTTGAGTGATTCGCAAAAATTACATATTTTTTTTACATCAAAACGGCTTATTCGGTTTGAGTGAAAGTTCAGAATAATGTGTATCATTATTATATTGAAATTCTCTGAGAATTTGAATTCTCTGGGATGAAATATTTTTAGCAAAATTTTGCCTCTGGGTTATTCTTATGGAATTTTTGAAAACTTTGAAATGAATTTTCTTAGAAGTAGTTCAACCGATTGCGCCTCAAAACTATACAGTATCGAATTAGATGAGGACACTTGTGTGTGCCAAGTTTCAACTGATTTTGAATTTTCGTTTGACCTGTGGAGCGCGAACAAAAAAAAAGCACTTTTTTTCGAGCATTGTGAAATTGAGTCTTCGCTTCGCTCATCTGATTAATCAATTTGCCTTTCTTTTTTTTAAAATTTATTTTCTGTGTTTCAGATCTTTTTAATTTTCTCAAAGTTACATAGACCCTACATAATATATTTATCACGCTATCTTCAAGATAGGCACACAGTTTCAATTGATTTGGAAATACTTCAATATCACTGTGATGTTTGGAAATTCTTTTATGCCAGGTATTTGGTCATTTTAGCCATCACACCAGCAAATTCACACTTACCAAATTTCAAAATTCATAAACAAGAAACTGCATTTTATGAAACCATTTTCAAACACCTCTAGACATCAGGCCATATTACTATTTCATACCAGGTACGGTAGGTAGACCCTAACTCACTAGGGCCTATAGTATGTAATAGACTACGTAATAGACTAATTTCTGAACTACCATACTATCTTTCCATTATTTCATTCATCATTGATCAACACCAGTAAATCATTAGGTGTACGTCATCAGACCCAATAGGCCTACAGTAACCCCTCGTTAATCCAAACTCGTTAATCCGAAATTTGACATATTTCAAACTTGAAGTCGGTTTCCGACTGAAGATGAACCTATAGGCATTTCAATGTTTATATCGAAATTCCAGCTAAACCGGAATCCAAACTAATATTTCGTCCCTTAAATTGCTTAAACAATGATTTCGGATTGGATAGTTCAAAATAGTTCGAGTGAATTCCTTGAATTGATCATTATTTTTCCCATTTCCATCCTTTTTATTTGACGCGTAAGGATAAGTCGAAGCACGTTGACGTTTTCGCTACTATGTGTATGTCATTTGACCGAATGCGGTCTGACCTTGACAATATTGAGCTCGGAACACTCGTTTGTTTGACTCAGGACGGCCGACCACCAATTGAAGCACGATTGCATTTCGTTGGAGCTAGGCGAGTACAAATGATGAGTGAGGCCCTATCACGTTATGTAATAGAAACTGTTGCTAGGGTCTAACTGCTTGTTGCTTTCTCTCCCGCGAACTAAATTCTAAGCGGGAAGAGTGACGATTTTGTGGGAAAATATTTTCTTAGTAAATCCGAATTTTTATATCGAAATCATTTTTTTGGGGGTCCCTTCCATTTTGGCTTAATGAGGGTTTACTGTATGAATAAATGAATGAGTAAATTATATTTCTGTCACAACTTGACAGCTGTCGACGCGTATATGCGTCCACTTGCGATCATGCTGACAGGCCTTGGTTGCATGAGTGCGTTCTTACACGTTCCAATACGTTGCATTTAATATGCAGTTAACATCTTAACAACATTTCATCATATTGACATGAGACTTCTACTGACATCTAGAAGATGGATTGAGAAATTGATGAAGATTTATTTTCTCCAATAGAATGTGCTAATGTATTTAAAAATGATGAATACAGTCAGCTGTTATCCCAGAACCTCGTTCACTTTACATGTGTCAAATGGACGAGCCTCTGAATGCTAAATAACACTTATATCGGTAAATTTATTGTTTCACGTATCAAGTATAAGAAAAATGAATAAATATGCTCAATTTAAAAAAGAAATTAAAGCTTTCATGATAAATTCAGGTAATTTCACATAATTCAATGTCTACGTTAATTACTCATGGTACCGCATACTTTTTGTCATTAATTTTAATTTTTGTTAGGGTCAATCACAGAATATGTTGATACAATATAGAAATTCTAAAATTAGTTTCCTATTGGTTGCCTCATTTTCATTCTCATGCTCATTATCATTTAACCTTTCGAAGTGAATTATGTTTTAATATGAGTTTATTAAATATTAGCATAGTAAATTACAGTGTATTTTAGTGTTTTCTTTTTCATTGTTCAAACCACAGATAAGCCATTTATGGCTTAGTGGACGAGAGTTTAAACTGTATTACTTTATTGTATAATTCAATTTGTGGCAATAAAAAAAAAAAGTACTGGTACCTGTAAAACAATATACACTCTATAATAAAACCATTTGTTTTTGCCATAAATGTTATAAAAGGCCATGCGATATAAACCTTAAAATAACCTGGCCTAAAAGGTAAGCTAGTGATTTCGTAACCTGGCTATCAGGTGGTAACAAGGTTGTTTGTTGCAGCCAAATGTTCAGTTGGCAAACCTACAATGCATTATTCATATTACGATGTATCACCAAATACCTCGTTGAAAGCTGCAAAGAAGATGAAGTCATTAAACAATTCGAAGCTAGACCGATTTCAACTGATGGTAAGCATCCTGTCAACAGATATTTGATTGAGAATAGAAATTACAAATTCTTTGGTTATGGGTTGTTGCGTTCCGTGTTGATGGTACGCCAACGTGTGTTTTATTTCTAGGCACTCGTCGTGAAGACGAACACGTTATCCGTATCGAAGTTTTCCTGGACTCTCTTATTGAAATTCTGGTTGATATTCCGGTCAAGTAAGTTGAATTGATTAATAACGAAGTGTCAGTAGACATGCTCAATTGATTGAATGTCAGATGGGGATTTGGTAAAGTCAGATTCGCATCAAGTTGTATTGCGACAATGATCCAATTTTTCTATAGATACAGTGAAACCTCGATCCATAATTTCCAAGAGACAAGGCAAAACCCACTAAACCCATGCAGAAAAACAATCTTTAGGCCTACACAAAAATTTAACAATTCGCTTTATAGAAGGAAATTATAGAAGGGAATACAATATACAAATAAATTCTATAGAAATTATAGAAGGAGGGAAACAACGAACCCAGGAACGATGCATCGAGGTTCCACCTATGTCACACGGGAAAAAACACTGGCATAGGCCTATATGAAAAATAATGGAATTTAGTTATATTTCTACAAATTGAAACTATCTAAATAGTTTCATGTTGAAGTGTGTAACAATTGAAAATCTTTGTTTCTCGAACTCTTTTCTTTTGCTAGGAACTTCACATATGATCTTCATTTGGAGGCGATGAATTGTTTGATCGTGCTGTTGTCGGTACAGTTGTTCTCACAGAAGCAAGCCTCTCAGTCGTGTATTTATAGAAGTCTGATGCAAGGTCGTTACGCGATTCACTCGCCTCTTCTAGTCAAGACGTTGCTACAACACTTCGTCAGTCAAGAGAAAGCACCGCCAAACAACAACGGCGGAAGCCTCGTCTTGGGCCTAGCATGTATGTACGGTATCAATCACGAATAGGTTCTATTGTACCACATTTAAGCTCTTTAAGGTGGCCATTTTCATGACAGACGCTGAAAAAAATGCCTGAACTGTTCACAAAGTCGCTTTTCTTCGCATCCACTTCGAGATTCAATTTATTAACTATAAATATATAACTCGAGTTCAATTCAGGCGGTAAAGTGATTTTCGCATCGTATGATGTGGCATGCAAATACAATAATAACAAATAATTATTTGAAATGTACGGTACTGTTTTAGAAGTAAAATTTGGACATAACCCTACTTCTAATATGAGTGAGGGAATTCAACCATGGCATTTCATTTTCCAAAGTTCAAATCATTAACAATTTATTTAACAGTAGAACAAGTGCAAGCAGCAAGAGTTTCATCCATTTTGATTGGCCAGAAAAAAATGCTCAACGCGAGCCATGAAAACGCGCCTTTACTCTTTTGATCCTCAATTTGACTGAGACGTGTAAATTGTCATTCAGGAGACTTGTGTTTGATTCTCACCATGGTTTATCACCCTCACATATGTGTGGTTTCCCTCGCTCGTTGTCGAAGTGAGTACTGGGATGGTTCATTAATATGAGGCTATGACCGTTTCCTTTTCACAATGCAAAATATACCTGTGACCGGATGAAATAATCTTTTCGTGATGAAATGACGATTATAGTGATTGTAGTTATCGTTACACCGCATCGTTATAAAACCCAATTTGAATAAATAATTAAAATCGTCAAGTCATCGTATTTTAAATGTTCATCGCATCAACCTGTTTTGGAAAAAATATTTAAATCTTGAGTTATAATGCAATTATTTGATTTCTCCGTTGAAAATATACTCAATATTATCGAATTTCAGCCGATATTTGGAACATGTTGACGTTTGGCTTGAGCCGTAATTCTACGCCCACGCACATGGTGGACGGTGTAGTAACCAAACAAGGAGAAGCTCCGCCCACGCAAGCGCCGCTAGCCAATCAAGCGTCGCTCCTGCTGCTGGTCCTTGCCAACCATTGCACAGGAGACAAGCACGTTATGAATCCATATAGAGAGGCTTTGTTCTCATTCACCAACTTGCAAGGTGAGCCAAAAGACAAATGAACTACATTACCGTAATTATAAATGCTACTTGTACTATTATTGTGTTGTGCTGAATGTAAGCCAAGAGTTTCTCCCAAATTTCAAAAAAAAAAAGTCTCATATGGCTATTGTATTCAAATCTCAGGCTGTCGTCCAAAAGGAACGCTTTTTGCTTTTAATTGGGGTACACTAGTCCCATTCATTTGGGATGAATGAGTGGTGAGTTGAATTTTAGATGGGAAAACTTTATAGGCCTAGGCTTACAATTAAGTTAAATTATGATCGCCCTTTTGGTTCTCCATTCGAACGATCCTACCGTGTCATCCTTAGCCTCAATTGGGAAACAACGACTTAGTGTCAAGTTTTCAGTGTAAATTAAAAAATTAATGTCTGACAAAGTGATGAGTTGGAAATCTCCTCTTATTTGTAATTGGTTTCGCTAGACTTTAAGATCCCGGGTAGTTTGGATTTTCAGACTATCTGATGACGATTATAGTGATGATTATGAATGAAGATGCCTTCGATAAGAAATACAGTAGAACCTCAGTTATAAGTTTCTCATTTATAAATTTATTACATTTACAAGTTTTATTTTTTGATCCAACCTATATGCTCCACATGTTAACTGGTTTCATTAATAAGTTTTTGACGTTACAGTAATACACTTTTTTAGTCTGGTCCCCTGAAAAACGTATAAATGAGGTGCCACTGTATTATGTCAGAAGCTGAAGCTCAATTATTAATTCAAGTTTTTTGTAAAAAAATAATGATTTGATGCCCATTTGAATTTGCAATTTGAATGAATATTATGTAGGCCCTACTAAAATAATGTGTATTTTGCATAACCTCAAATTAAAAAAAAAAATCAGTTTTCTTCTCTTTGTCTGACAAAATAAGTAATTGAAAACGAAGAATAGTATTACACGAATTAACACAAAAGAAGTATTGGTATTTCTACAGTATTGGAGTTTTCTTGGTACTTGTCAAAATTGAAATCACAGTATATTATTTCGACAACGCCTCAAATGTCCATCAAATTCATCGATAACTCATCCATCAGATTCATTTGAGTTTCGATGCATATTTCCGCACAACACGATATTAAGTTTGTCCGTTTCAGACGGTGGAACGCCCAGCAAGGCTGCTACAGTATTTCGAATCGACTTCAGCTCATTATACGAAACGCTCTGTCAGCAAGCAACGTCCGAACATGCCACGTTACTTCTTTACCTACTCATACATCGCAACGTCCATGTGCGATCGTACGTTATGTCACGCACCGACATCGAAATGCTCATCGTGCCGATACTGAAGACGTTGTATCACGCACCAGATAGTAACTCGCATCATATTTATATGTCGCTCATTATATTGCTGATACTTAGCGAAGACGATTTGTTCAATAAAACAGTACACGGAACGGTGAGTTGAATGCTATAAACTATAAAGGGTAGTAAAAATATCACAGTAAACCCTCTTCAATTTGAAATTCAATTGACCCAGAAATATTCATGTGATAAAAGTTCAAATTATCGAAGTGATACAGTATTCAACGTTGAGCTTATGGGTGAAAATTCTCTAGGATCAGAAATATTTTTGAAATTACAGTAAAATTTGAATTATCAGAGTTTGAATTAATTAGCCTCACTGTATGTCGGTCATTTCCAAATAACCTGAGTAGGTTTAATTAGATTAGGGAGTGTCACTGTCTTCTGTTCTTCTAGGGCAGACTTCTTAAAACTTTGTTCTAGCCAGCTCCAAGTCTTGCTTGCTTCTACTTCCCCACTGTACTACTTTCCTCCACTTCAACTTTTTCTTCTCTTCTTACCATTTCCGTCCGTCGCTCTCCAATTCTCTACCCTTCTACCAGCTCTCTTCTATCACTCCGCACCATTTTTCCCTCGGTTGACTACAGACTACCCCGTACTACTCTCTTCTGTCATCTTTCTCTGAACTCTGCTGGTTGGTGATATCTCGAGCAGTGTGCTCTCGGTATTCTCCTCCTGTTAGTTTCATATGCCATACCACAGAACTCTTTCTGAAGGATCATTCGAAAATTGAGGAAGAATTGGAGAAAATAATTACTTGTATGAAAAAGTACCTTCATAACTTAATTTGGCCTATATCTTCAGCCTATACATCCCATAGCGTATATGCATCTCTACTTGTTTTACAGACGTTAAAAGGGGTCTCATGGTACACGGAAAGGTCAATATCAGAAATCTCTCTTGGCGGTCTTCTGGTACTGGTGGTAATTAGGACAATACAATACAACATGCTGAAAATGAGGGTAATTTGACCTAATTTATTTTAGTTTGCAATTGTTTTGTTGATGTAATATAATATACGTGTAAACAGTTAGGAACAGCTGTGTGTGGTTACAGTTATTGTTTTATATATGCCTGACGAATAGAAATTTACCAAGTTGGTGTAAGTCGGAGAACTTGAATTAATTTTAACGTTACATTTGATAAATGCATACGGTCACTCGACAGGATAAATATCTTCACACGAACTGTCTTGCCGCGTTAGCCAACATGTCTGGTCAGTTCCGCTCGTTGCACCCGTACGTGAGCCAGCGGTTGGTCAGCCTGTTTGAGACGATAGCGAAGAAACACACTCGATTGGCTGAACAGATTCGACAAGAGGATGCGGTCACGGTCAATATGGACGATTCGGAATCTTCTGATTTGGTGAGTTGAACGCTACAATGGAAAAATAAAAATAGCTAGGCCTTTACCGGTACTTTATAATTTATTCTGTTGAAGGGTAAGCTTGGAAAACTCGGCCAAAATTGAGAAAACGGAAAATATTTTCTCTCTGAAACCGCTCATTCGATTTTCAGGCAACTTCAAAAAATTGTCCACTGTTGTCCTTACAACTTATCAAAACTTAAATGTTTCAATGAAAATATCTTCCCTTTTATTTTTGGTATATTTTCAAAATAAGCGATCTTATCTTTCATCCATAGCCTTAAGTGAGGAACATTGATTTTGTATCTAGTTTCAATGTTATTGAAAGAAAAATATTTTCAAAATTGCATTTTTCAATTTCTCAAAATCTATTTAACTGATTGATACCAGCAACTATACAGTTCCAACCTGGAAAGTGAGCAGTCCATAGAAAGAGTTTCATGAGGATCAGTTGGTTCTTGCAACCTATAAAGCGCACACAAAAACAGAGACCCAATTTAAACCGATTCAATTTCCTCGCTATCGCACGTTCAATTATGTTGTACTCGTTCAGCTTTTCCAACAACTAACGAAGCGTACTCGTTCTGTTCTAGGCCCAGGACCTCGTCGTGCTGGAAGAGGTGCTTCGAATGGTGCTCGAGATATTGAATTCGTGCCTCAGCAATCAGCTGTCTCACAATCCGAACCTAGTCTACACCGTGCTCTACAAGAAGCACGTGTTCGAGCCGTTCAGGACCCACGACGCCTTCCAAGACATTGTACAGAACATAGACGCGGTAAGTTGAACTTCTCTGCCGTAAACTGTTTATCCTCGGTATAAGTCCGTGTGCCATGCATTGACCCAACCTTATAGTAATACGTATAGTGAAACCTCTTTTTGTCGTTTTTCAAGAAACTGGAAAAGAACCATCTATGTAGGAAAACAATCGATGCAGTAAAATTCAACATTGGTTGTTTGATCAGGGTGGGACAAAATGAACATATTAAAGCAAGAAAATAATAGATCGGGAAACGATGAATGGAGATATTGTATACCAACCTAGCCCATCATAATATGCACTGAGAAGAGTAGATACGGCGCTAGCGTGCTGAACGTCATAATTAATAGACTCTAGTTTGATTCTCGTCGTGGATGACCACACTGACAAAAGTGTGCCGTGGCTACTCTGTCGTTTAAATTAATACTAAGATGGTTCCTCAAGAACAGGCCACGGTTGTTTTCTTCCCTATGTTCAAAACAACTAATAGAATGAAAACTTGATCTTTTTTCTCATCTTCCCATCATCTCATTGATCACTTGCCGATGTGAATAGATCTCAGTTACCATTAGCGTGCATCGTTGAATCCATAATACGTCTACAAAATAAACCATACCTTGGATAGAGAATAATGTGAATAGAATATAGATCAGTGATCACTGTAAATACTACTGCAGAAATAGTTCATCCTTGGTTTTAGCACGGCTATCGTTCTTGACCTACACTTCTTAGATTTTGAATTTTCATTTGTTGAATTCTTTGAGAAATATTTAGCTCAGCTCCAGTATTATTTGTAAATTTATTGAACATGCAGAAAACTGTGAAATATTTGTTTCATTTTATATGGTAACCAGCAATTAAAAATCAACAGATCCATTTTTCTTTTTATTTCTAATGAAAAATAATGGCTCGAGAAATCATTCAATACCTACACCTACGTGGCACGTGCCTATTTCAATATGAACATGCCGCGGTTTTGCATAAATCGCATATTGCGTCATGATACGCCAGCTCATAACTCATAAGACAGGAGCTTAATCTTAATCCCTGCTCAATCCTATGAGTTATGGGCCGTGACAGTCCTTGAAGCAATAAAGATGAAACCGGCACATGTAGCTTCATGTGATCCGGGAGGTGAAGGGGCATATCAGACCAGGTGCGATCCCTGCCACCGTCCATCTTTACAGGGCTTTTTCGTGGTTTCCCTCTGTAGTGCCGGGATGGTTCCTACAATATAGGCCACGACTGCTTCCTTCCCACTATCCTTCCAATACCTTGAAGAAACCTTCATCTCACCATCCCATCATCTCATCAATCATTCATTCGACGCCAATAGATCTTAGTAATCATTATAGTGCGTCGCTAAAACCCAATATAAAAAAAATTATAATAAAGATCAAGTCTCTAATCGAGTCTACAGGATTTGAGTGAATGACAAATTTTCAATGCCATTTTAAGCCCAAATGTTGTTAATTTTTTAAACACTTTTGGCTGCGATATTATTGAATCTCCAAAATGCATCTGTTTCCTATTCAGACTTGAGGTATGTTCATAAAGACACGTTATTTCTGACGTCCGTCAATTTCAACGGATCCGTCATTTCAACGGATCCGTCAATACGTCAGACTGTTGGTAGTGTTCATACAATCACGTCATCTGGCAAAGTATTTGTGATGCAGCCATTGGTACTTCTGCATTTTGGTTGGTATTTTGGTTGGATCTGTTTTTCAAGTGTCAAAAGTAGTTTAAATGGAAATACGGCTTTTCCGTAACCATGGCAATTAAAAATTCTATCATTTTGCTGGAACCTGCGCGTTCCTGATGAAAGTTGACAGCAAAAATGCTAAAAACACTGTCGATAGATTGATATCGTACAAGCAGTTTGAACATCAAACAGGCAGTGAAATCGCCTACGTCACGCCCGTCAAATTTTCGGACATAAAAGGTTCAACTTCAACCAACTCTGAAGGTCGCAACGAACGTCAGATCCGTCAAGTTTCTGATTGGTGCACGTGACTAAACGGACCGTCAGAAATGTCCTTACGTGTGAATGAACGTACCTTTATTTATTGAAATGAAATGATACCGATGGTTGATGTTTGGTTGTGAATGTTTCAGGTGATTGCTTACTTCTCGCATAAGCTGGACAAGGTCGATCAGGACTTGAGCGTGAGCGAGGTGCTGGCCACGATACAGCAAGGGGCGCTCCAGTGGCCACGAGAACGATTGAAGGTAAGAAGATTCAAAAGTACTCTAATAGATCTTAGTTAGAGAAACTTTTTATTTAGAGCTGGTTGTGCCTCGAATATTGATCAATTAATTGATGATTTGTATTCTGAATTATTATAATTTTGAATTTCAGATATTTATAATATAATTTCACATAATTTGTAATTAATTTGTATCACTGTATATTAAAATATTGAACATTAATTGTTTAACACTATCAATGAATTCAATGTCAATAAATATTAAATAATGAATTTAACGCCATTAATAAAAACTTGAAAAGTATTAGGCTCATGTACCATGAATATAAATCAATATCAATTATTGATGCATAGGGTCAATTAAATTTGCATTTCAAGTATTTGACAATATCATTTAGGCATGTTAATCAATAATAAATGGGCCTATCAATTACCACAGTTAGGTATTATGTACTGTATAAAATATCAATAAGCAGACCAGGCCTATTTTTACATTCAATAATAAATAATAATGTATTATAATTTATAATGAGCAAAAACATCATTTAGGCGTGATATAGGCCCTATATGATATCAATTAATTTGCTCTATAGTATTGATAAAATTAGGCCACCTAGTAACACAAATATTCACGTTGGCCAATATCACAATACTTTATTCATTTATATGGAGATTAACGACAATGTACTGAACTTATGACTGGGATTTATTGGTGTCGGTGAATGATGAATGAAATGATGAGATGACAGGATATTCTATCAGGTATTTTTTGGACAGTGGGGTGGTGGTTGGTTTTTTGAGGCAGTCATGGCCTGTTGTTAAGGAAACAACTCGGTATCAATCTAAACAACAGAGGAAGACCACGAAAAACCTCCATCAGAATTCAGGATGGTCGGCCATGGTGGGAATCGAACCCCGATCTCCTGAATGACGGTTCTGTGTTCTAGACACTTGAACACCCGTCTCAATATTACAATGCTGATTTTTCCTGCGTAGAAATTCCCTGACTTGAAGTTCAAGTACGTCGAGGAAGACCAACCCGAGGACTTCTTCATACCGTACGTTTGGTCGCTGGTCTGCCAATCGTCGGGGCTGTATTGGAAACCAGCGGGCATCAAATTGTTCGTTCCTGAAAATGGTGCCGTTGTTTGTTAGATAACGGTAATTCTCACACTTCAGCCCCCCTAACTTATTTATCACAATCATGCTCCAACATAATATATTATTGTTATACGATTTCATATTTTGTCATTACTGATACAGTGAAACCTCTATCCATCATTTTTCAAGGGACCGGGAAAAATAAAACCATTTGTGCAAGAAAACGATCCATCCAGGAAAATTTAACATTGATTATATGGGAGTGGGGTGAGAAAAGATGAATGATACAAGCAGGAAAACGATAGATCCGGGAACGATGCATAGAGGTTTCACTTAACATATTGCCGGTGAATCGGAACGGATCATCACTGTTGGATCATTCTTCTGTTTATGATACAGTATAGTGTTACACAATTAAATGTATGTATGTAAATTTGAAAAGTAACTAAACCAAATATAAACTGTTTGAACTGTTCAAATAATAATGATAAGAAACTAAAGCTTCAGTGTATATTGTATAGTGTAACAAACACGATGGTCACAATTCACAGGTTAGGCCTACTATTAAGCAGTGTTCTATGTTATGGATAATAATGTAGGGAGAAAGCTGAAAGTCTAATAGAAGTATTAGCCTGTGGCAATAACTTCGAGACTCAAATTAAACAAGTCGAATAAGGATCTCTTCCAAACAAAGATAATTTTTCAAAAAGATATATAATACGGTATTTATTCAAACAGATAATGCATGAGGTTTGTTGCTTTAATTCCTTATTTAAATTGATTAAAAAATATTTTTCAATTGATGGGTTATGAATTTATGAATTGATTTTGACTTGAAATCGACTTTGAATATTTCAAATTTAACGTTGCATCGATTCTGATTTGATTCAGCAAGTTATCTCAAAGTGGCATTCTTTCAATTAATTTATAATCATGTAGGCCTACCTGCACTTCTTTGTTAAAATGGTTATTTTTTGTATCAAGGGAAGTCCAAAGGCCGGTGTTGGCCTTTTCCTCAAACTTCAATAGATTTTGCTTTCGCACGGCAACGATTGTATTTCTAAGTTAGTGATTTGTAAATACCCATGTATTGTTCTGTTTAGTCATAAGTTGTAATTGTTTTAACAAAATACATTTATATTTATAGCTATGTAAGATATTTTTATTAAAAGCCTAAAGTGACAATAATATTACCGAGCTTCTGATCCATTCTTGTTGTAAAACTCCTAGTTCCATCCTGTCACATATTAAGAGTGGACGATACAAACTCAATTGTTTACGTAGTCAATCACTCGCAAGGTTCAGTAGACCCATGTGAATTTTTCATTTTATTATTTCAATTCTATATTGGCATAAACGTAGATTATTTCTTCAGTAGTAGTAAACAATGAAACAATATCAAATTTGAAGCATGAAAACTTCAGTCACGAGAGAGATACTGCGACCTCTTTTCAGTTGCTGTATCGTTGAAGTTTAGTGGAAAATCAGTTTTTACAAACAAAAAAAAACGAAAACATAAAAAATTAAAAACCAAGCCAATTTTTTTTCGGTATGTGAAATGGCATCTTAGCTACGCTATCTAATTAACCAACTGGTTGCACATACAGGCTGTATTGTGTGGCCGAATAAATGAAATGGGCCCGGAAGGCGATTGAAAAAAGGGCCCGGAAAAAAAAGTATAACAATGCATTTTTGAAAAATTGCAAGTCCAAGTAATCGAATACTATTTTAAAATTGAGACCACAATACGTGATCTGCGGAGGAGTTGACTACAGTATTAACACATTGTAAATGCTAAAACTGAATAAATTGGGGGCCTCAAACTGTGCTGAACAGGATGAAGCCTGTGGGGATCGCTGCCCGTGCCAGTTCGCTGATGTGTGATATGTCTAGGGAGTAGGATTATTGATGGGATTACCCTATTATGTAAATAAACAAATCAGCCTCTTTATTAAAATTTGATTAGAAACATTTAAATCTTTTATTAATTATTAACAAAGATATATTTAGTGTAATAATACATTAATACCCTAATTAATAATTCAGACAATTTCATTTAACAAAGAAACAAGTGGGTAGGTTATTACGATTATTTATACGTTAGCAATATTACGTATGGATTAAGCATTTGTCATTTCAAAGCCATTTTACGATCGATTCAATTTCATTTTTCAAGATTTTTCAACAACCCAAGTCATCAAAACAATTACTGTAGTGTAGTATTTTCATTTATTCAAGGAAAAAAAGATGGATCTGTCCAAGTTCATAGCTTACACTTGTGAGATATTTTCTTAAACCAGTATTTAAAATTCTATTGATAAGTAATCTATTTTGAAGCAGCATCAATATCGTTGCTCGACTCAATTTTTTAAGCCTTCCGAGCACGACACGAAACGGGCCGTTTGTTACAAACTGTTTCACTTTCTAAGCTCTCGCACTAACGTTGAAATAGATGATCTAAACTTGAGATATTACGTGGTACTTTGCTGTAGTGTAATAAAGAATACGAGTATCCCAACTCTGCTGTACTTTCAGCACAATCTAGCAGTGACAGGTAGAAATCTATTTTGAACAAACTAACAAACCAAATTTAAAAAATTACTGTACCTAACATTAATGGTGTGAAAATAGCCAATACGTAATAGATAAATGGGACAACATGAAAACATTCAAATTGAAGTATTTGAAATTAATTGGAGGGGATAATTAATTACAATGGATTACTTTTTTGAGGAACAACCCCAACAATGAATGTTGAAAAAAACTGGTGCCTTATGCAAGACATGAACCCACGCCCACTTAGATGTCAGTTTCCATGGCAGTGTCTTGATTACAGCAGGCAATATTTAGCTAATTGATAACATATGAAATTGTAACATGACATTTCCTTAAGCTCCAGTAAACAAGCAACATTATTATTGTAAACCGTTTCACAGAGAAATGTCTATATCAACATAAATTGACGGCGTTGAAAGTACGTCAGTTGGTTTTGATACTCGAAACTCAATGTACAATGTCATTATTCTATTACGTGTGAACAGCCTGGGAAAATTATACTAACATCGATCATGCAAGGGTTAGGGTAATTATTATTTTAAAATCTACAATACTTTTTTCATATGCGGTAGAAAATTCACATAGTTACATAAATTTTATTTCACATTTTCTCAGTCTTAAATCAGTTGTGTGTTAATCTTTTTCTCCCCATGAAAAGCGTCTCTAAACTATCACGCAACCTTCAACGCGGCAACCACAACCCTCAATGCATGCCTTACTGCAACCAATTATTCAACTTTGCAGTACAAAAATTACAACACCTGTCATATTCATCAGATTTACCAAATGTTACTACAAATATCATGTTTCGTTTCATTAGGCTATGCTCATAAATGTTGAAGAAAGAAAAGAGGGATTTCTGAAGTCTCTGGTATTTTCGATGATGCGACGAAAAATATGGTAATAAAAAATTTGAACTGCTTAAAATATGAGTAGTCAATATATAGTGACATTTTTCTCACACTACTTCCTGCTTGCCAATACTAATAGGCTTACTGAGCAATTAGCTGGTTCAATAACAAACGAGACAGAGAAATTTCTTGCTCTCCACCCAAAAGTAGGCAGGGATAAATTCCAACTGTTGCCAACATCAAGGCCTCCTGAAATGTTTTAAATTCATAGTCTCTTTCATCAAAATTTGCTTCAAGTTTAAACTTGAATAAATTCCAGGCATATGAAACTTTTTTTCGACCCCACCAACAGCTGGGTTATTTCAGGGTATGAATTAGCTGGTGATAGAGTAATGTTATTTACAAACACATGTCTTATGCAAGACTCAAACCCACGCACAACTGGTCTACAGTTTTCAAACCAATGCTTTGACCGAACCAAACAAGAGGCAGCAACCAAACTACTGCGTGTCGACAACGTTCAATCATATTTCAAGTAAGAATCGATGATCGAATCATGGATGGACACGAGATGGTTAGCACAGAAATTGTACGCGTTGACTATCAAGTCACCTTGTAGCAGATTTCAATTATCAGAACTTGAAATAATAAAAACATGATGTGCAATTGAAATTACACTCAATACAGTGGTATTTACAGGAACAAAATCTGAGAAAAGACTGTGAATATCAGAATTTCTCTTTATGCACAGGTGCGATCACATAAAGTGGTCGATCATGCTACACTGAAATATATCCTGAACTGTGAAGAAGGTATACCGATAATATACGCACTAAAACTAGCAGGCAATGTGCATATGCACTCCACGCCTAGTCTATGATAATAATAGTGGTAAAATTAGAAAAGATTTCAGTTTGAAATACATTTCTATTTCGGATTAGACCATTTCATGTGATCGCAAGTGTACTTCAATTCAGAGTATTTACAATTGTTTACACTCAATAATGAACAATTGTTTTTGATAGTTTTAGTTGTGATCAAGATGTCTACTATACTGTACTGTACTGATGATAATTCTTCTTACATTACTACTATACTGGCTGATCTCATATTCATGAATTAAAATAACTTTGTTTTGTATTTTCTTGCCTACAGTATGGTATTATTGCAGAACTAGATAAACGCCAACACTGGTGATTTTAAGTACTGTACCAGTAAACCAGTACCAGCAAATATTGCACACAACAGTAATTACTCTTCATCATATGTGATGATACCCGGTAATGTAATTCATTCACATTTCAATACAAAATACACATTCACATTGCATGCATCAGTAATTTCATTTATAAGAAAACTACAAGATTAATATAGTATATTTAATTATTGTGGTTCGTTTTTTTTCTCTCTCTTGCTTTCTAAAAACTTATTTTTTCATACCCCTTGCCTTCAAAAACATTTTTAAATACGCCGACCGATTTTGTGATTTTTATTCTCATCAGTCTCTCGGTGAATGCAAGGACGTGACATCACAAGAGCAACAAGAGCAATGTAGTCTGGAGCTATTTTGATTAGGAGCGTGATAGTATAAGAATTTAAATCTGGTTCAAGTTCAAGAGACGATCACGAGTTCAGAGTTCAGAAAAAAAATTTCAGGTCAGATAATTTCATCAAATAGTGAGTTCAAATTGGTTTCGAGTAATAGTGATAAAAACACTGAAACTGAAAATGAAAAAATCCAACTAGGCCTACAGTGAAAATAAATAGAAAATGAAAGTTAAACTCAAAATTTGCGACTAGCTGAATTTTAACTTGAAGCTCCAACTCGAAAATTCTAGTGCTAACAGACCCCTATTCGACAGAAACTTGAATTAGAATTGTCTTTTCCAAATGTGGCCAGCTGTCAGATAAAAATAGACTTATCCTACAGTGTAGGCCTAGAAATGACTTCACACCATACAATTTTTTACTGTACCACTCAAATTGATTAGGTATTTAAAGTGTGGTTCCCATGCAATATTCTTTTCCGATAGCCGTCACGTAATCAGACCAATTTTTGTCATCGACCAATCACGAGAACATGATCCAAAAGAAAATCGTAGCCTCTGCTTCATGTTCTCATTGGTGGAACTCGGTCAACTCAAGATTTATCGGCCTTCATGGCTTGCAACGGCTGACAGGAAGTTGTGTGCCGTATTTAACAATTATTTCACAGGGACGCACTTTCATTTTCCTTAAATATAAAACTAAAAACATTACTAAAGACAATCAAAGCTCTCATCCCCCAGTAGGCTATATTGTGAAAACAGACTAAACATCGGTACGGAAACGAGAGTAATTTTACTTTACTGATAACCCGACTAAAGTCGAGAAAAAATCGTCATGGCAACCATACATTAATAATCAATTATCGATGCATTCTAATAGAGCATTCACATCAACTGAGTTCTCTTTTCTTCGATGGATTTTTTTACGATGAATTTAGATGATCATTTTCGATTTGAAATATTTTTGAGGATAAGGGGCGTATAGTTTACTTTTATCACAGGCATATCATGGCAAAATAGTACTAACATTTTGTCATTTTCTAACTACGTTGAACAGTCTAAAACAGCTACATCAGTGTTCGCTTTGCTCAATTAAGATAATTTAATTATTTGAGAGATTCTAGTTCAAGTATTGTAATGGCGATTGGTGCTATCTTACCGATTAACATTGTTTCAGCATGTTTTTTTCAATCTATTTATTTCTACTCTTAATTTAGAACAATCTTTTTTTGTTTGTTTTAAAGCTGAGATTAAAAACACTGCACAGGAAAAATGATTTCAACAAACAGATAATTGATGTGTATTGTAACATTCATTGCAGCAATTTTACTTCATTTGAAGATTCCAACAGATAATTCTATGATATTGATGAACGTCGATCAGCTAGTTGAAAAAGTTCACATATGCAAGATACAAATGAATACCAGTGCAATTTGAAACAAATTAATACAACAACGGCTAGATCAATCAGTCGAGCAATCCACTCGCACTTGGATCTGAAAATATATTGGTAGTTTTCTTTCTGCCAGCATCATAAACAATGTCCAACGTACACAAGCACTGCAATCTTCTCCATGGCTTCTCGGGGAATTATGTCGAGCCTATACTCGTAGAAACAAGTCCTTATACCCTGAAGACAACTGCAGTACATGCATCTCTACGTCTATCATCCCAATTCTAGCCCAAAATATTCATCTTGCTCACAAACAAAATCTTGAATAACGTGAAATAAAGCAAGTTCTACAGTTGCCACTTATTGAACACTGTCGCACAAGCGTTTCATTGCCAAAAATAAGATTGATAAAATCCTCGTCTTTTTTGCATAACACTACAATAGGACTAATAATAATGATGATAGACTATTATATGTAATAAAGCAGGCACTATGCCGTATAGACAATGCTAGAAATGGAAGGCTCTTTCTCACAGATAATGAATGATACACTAATATTTATAAATACAAACACGATAAGGTTAGGTTGCCATTCACTCGAAATAATAGTGTTGGAAAGTACGCATTACAACGTCTATTATCAGTATGCCGATCGGTTAGAGTATTAGTAACAGATATTTTAACACTTTCACTATCTACGCCTCAAGATACAAAATTGGTAAAAATGTACAATCTACACAGATGGCCTAATCACTTCGATTATTACGACACGTTAGTTACATAATGAAATTGCAAAGGAATCTTATTTCTACTTCATCTTGTAGTTGTAATAATTAAAACAAGGCTCAGCCTCTATTAATTGACAATATCGTTATTTATTTGGTAAAAGCGTAGTATAGCGTCGCACGTCTAAAATACTTCTTTTGTACGGGATATTGATGTTCTTTCGTAGATCTTGGTTTCGTTCTCTAGCCTCCGCAACTATTTGTTGGGTTCCATCAATTTTCAACTCCTTAAAAATGCAGTATTCTTGGTAAAGTTAGGATAGTGAGCTGTGGTGAAGTTGACTTTAGGATCAACTTGACCTAGCAATACCTTTAAAAGTAGAAATCTGGACTTTTAAACGAGATAAGAAGCGATAGAGCACAAACAACAAATACTTGAATATAGTGTTTTCATTGAATAGAGGAAACCAAAATCTACAAAAGAACACCAATTTCAGAATAATAACCGTGAATAAAAAACAACCGTATTAGTCGACGCTGTACAGCACTTTTACCGATGTTTTTATCATCGTAAATGTAGCGAAAGTTGAGGACCATCATATAACTATTACTCACTCCTATCTCCAATACTGTAATACATGTAATACAATTCTAGCGGAACGGTAGTTACGTTTCCAATAAGGGTTCAAGATCACGATTGCGAGTCCGATTATTTCTCTTGCCAGAGTGGAAATGTTGCCGGCTCTATATACTTTCAAATGCCCTTCAAACCAATCGACACAAGACCCGCTTATAAGGCCCAGAATGTAATTCTTTCAATTTAATTATGTTAGCAGTCACAGGGGTCAAAAGTGGAACATATCAGCTTTTTGTTGATACATTTTTGGACAGAATAAAATGACAAATTTGAATATAATATAATTGGTCTGAAGAATAATCATATAATACTTGATTATGATCTACAAGAGCATAGGTTCTAGTTCCACAGTTTCTGAATACAAAATTATATCATAATGAAACAATATTATTGAACAAATATTGTTTCACGTTGTAGACATTGGCCTACGCTTTCATCATTCTATTATCGTAAGTAAGTATCTTTAAGTGCATCTTCTATAAGTATTGAATCTTTTTTCTATTCATCAAAATGCTGATATCGTTTTCAATTTTGAGCCCGGAGTATTTCGCTCACGATAAATTAATTTCAAGACAGTCGTTTCGTAACTTAATAACACTGGGCTGTGTCAGTTAAGTTCGTAGAACCAACGCAAATTATGTTGCATTTCCTACACGTTGATTGACATTCGCCCAAGACGTCAAGTTCTTCGAAGCCGCCAATCGTCGCTGCAAACGTGATCGGAACCCAGACGCGTACAAGTCAAAGGCAATGTTGCACCAAGCCATAAGCCGAGTGCTGAGTTCGATAAAGCTCTCTATTTCCGTCACCGGATGGCGACACTATCTGTTGCTTCACAATATCTCGCAGCAGCGACAATAGCGTTGCCTGGAGCCACCAGCAGATGGGGGTGGTGTTACCGGAGCAAAGTAAGCGTGCACTTTTATGTTCTGTAGGTGATTCTGTGGGAACAAGCATTATTAGATTAGCAACGCATTCAGTTTGTCAACAACTAATCTAATCTGGAACCAAATTATGACATACAATAATAGCGTACAACAGGACTGTTCAGAAATAAACATTTCGAATGAATAGAAACCGCTCGAGAAGATATTCAATTGCAAGTAAAAAGAACAATCTGGGAGTTCTCGAAATAAATTTCTTAGCAATTTCACAAAATTTCATTTGGAATAGGCCTACACGTAATGTTCAGCACATAAGCACGTACGCTTTCACAACATGAATTCTCACCATGATAATGTTTAAAATATAAGGGGCCTATAGATATGTACAGATAGCCTTTCCATTTCATTTTTAACTACAACAGGTTGCAAGGCCATGAGTTACAAGAATGAAATTAGGCCTATACAAATGAATTAATGTAATCAAAAAAGTTTTTTCTGATGCAAATACGGAATTTTAATCGAATAACAAGTACAGTAGGCCTATATCCTTGTTAATCCAAACTTGTTTAATCCAAAATTTGAGATATTTAGAGCTTGAAGTCAGTCCCCAGCTGAAAGTATAGGCATTTCATTATTATTCAGTACGGACATGGTTAATCAGAATTCCAGCTAAACTGTAATTCGAAATAATATTTTGACCCTCCATTTGCTTCAACAATGCGTTTTCTCAGTTGATCCAAATTTCTATGAATTGAAATAAATTTTTGGGGTCCTCTCCATTTAGGATCAACGAGAATTTACTATAGTCCAGAATGATAATTTGATTGAATTTCAAATTGAATAGGTAGAGGTATTTGAAAATGGTGTCACGATTTAGTGTATCTGTATTTGCAAATTTTTGTGTTTGGCAGTGTCATGGTTTTTTGGCTCATCATAGTCTCCTGGTCGTCAAGGTCAGACCGCATATAGTGTGCAATCCCACAAAGCAGTGCTCAATGTGCTTCAGGTTACAGTGAAACCCCTATGATGCATCGTTCCTGGATCCATCGTTTTCCTGCTTGTATCATTCATTTTTTCTCACCCCTCTCCCATTTAATCAATGTTAAATTTTCCAGGATGGATGGTTTTATTTTTCTGGTCCCTTGAAAAACGGTGGACAGAAGTTTCACTGTATTCCCACGCGTCAAATACAAAGATGAAAATTGGGAAGCTTTTTCATGATAAAACATTCAATAAATGTGTTTTTGTGGAATATTTCGCAGTTTCAAGTTGACTGTCGTGTTTTTAGCTAATTTAGGTATATTTTGCGTATTTTTTCCCCTTGAAAAAATTATATTAACCTATCGAGAATTTATTGAAACGTGCTTATATCGTCGTTCCATCTCCATACCCACCATCTTGCGGCTTGCTAATTACAAACACCTCTCTAAATAGGGTTCACTGTACAAGTTCTACGCTCCCCCAGCAAGCTTCCTCTGCGACTCACCCTAAGCCGCCTGATCCCCGCCCGCGTTATCAGCTGGCAGTCGTACAGCTCGATGCGCTGCAGGTTGTGGCACGACGTGAGGTGTTCGAGCGACGCGTCCGTCACCAGCGGACAGTTGTCCAGCTCGAGCACAGTCAGGTTCTCGGCGGCGCAAGGCGAAGTGCTCAGGTGGCGGATACCCTCGTCCGTTATCAGCTCGCAGTGGGACAAACTCTGAAATGAAAATGTAACGGTATCGTTTTCTGGCAGATAAAAATAGTCATACAGTCATTCTATCTACAGTGAAACTTCTGTACATCATTCCCAGATCCATCGTTTTTCTGATTACTTGTGTGTACATTTTTTTCTCATATCAATTGTGATCAATCAAGAATAAAAATGTTCATTATTATTATTATTACTATAATTATTATTAATCATTTTTTCCTCATCCCACTTCCATTTAATCTATGTTAAATTTTCCTGGATGGATCTTTTTCTTGCATTTGTTCCGCAGTCTTCCTGGTCCCTTGAAAAATGATGGATGAAGGTTTCACTGTATTTGTTTTCAACGGAAAAGGGAACAAACATCTACCGGTATACCATTGGTTAATGGTTATATGGGCAGAGGGTGGGGAAAAAATAATGGTAAGCAGGAAAATGATAAACCTGGGAAAGATGCATCAAGGTTTCACTGTACATTGAAACCTCTGTCTATTGTTTTTAAAGGGACCAGGGAAAACCATACATACAGGAAAATGATCGATACAGGAAAATTCTGCCTTTGGGTTACACATTGAAACCTCAAAATGTATCGTTCCCAGATACATTATTTTCCTGGTTGTATCACTCATTTGTTCTCACCCCACTTCCATATAAATAATCAATATTAAATTTTCCTGGAAGCATCATTTTCCTGCATGGATAGTATAGTTGTCTTGGTGTACAACAACGGATAGAGCTTTCACTGCACAGTATATTTTAATCAAAAGTTGTAATTTTCATAAAAATAAAAGATAGAAGCGAGAAAATGGCAAATGGCTTCATCCAGGTTTGTTTCCGGATTGTTGTTGATTGTTGTCTTACGTTTCGATTAGGGATGACATAGATTAATCGAGAATCGATTAAGAATCGATTCTGATGTAAAAGGATTCACAAAACCAAAAATCGATTTTTCAAAAAAAAAAATTTTTTTTTGTTCATTGATGTACTTCTTAACGTCGCAAAAGTACTCATTTCGCTGTCCATATTATTCTGTATTGTTGAGATATTACTATCTGGACAAAAGTTATCCCTTCGGTTACGTCTGACAGCCGAACGTTGACGGAAATACCCAAATGGTACAGTACAGTTCAAAGAAGTCTCTAGCAGCTATTTTTCACGTGAACGCCTTGGGAAGGTTGAAAAAAAAAGTTTCAAATTGCACTACTTTTTTGAGAATGAACTTTTTTTTTTAATTTTAGATTTTTAGAATTTTTTTTTTTCAAAATCGATTTTTAATCGATGCTGGAGCATGGAAAATCGATGTCATCCCTAGTTTCGATCAAGCTCTTTTTCATCAAGTTGATGTTTTATGCCTATTTCTATTGTAGTTATGTAACCATCAAGATGAACTCATATTCATTCATTTACAACAGACTTACATAACTAAGATCTATTGTCGTCGATGAATAATGATTGTCAAATAAGGAAAACATGAGATGACGATAATTTCATCAAATGTGTTTTCGTACAGTGGGAAGGAAGCAGTCCTGACCTGTACTCATGAAACAATCTCACTATTCACTTCAACGTCAGAGGAAAAATAGAAAATCCTATCATCAGGATGATCGATAGTGGAGGGAATCGAACTCCGGTCTCCTGAATGATGGTTCGGTGCCTTAACGAGCATCTTGGAAGATGAATACGTAAATCATTAAAGCACGTTACACATGAAAGATTACAGTTGCCCCAATCGCCAACTGGCTTGGGCAACCAACCTGAAATTGTTCGTGTGTACATGCCATCAATTCGATCGCTGTTGATTGGAGTTGAGTCGGTGAGGATGGAGAGAGGTTCTAAAAACGGCAACGCCAACGTCTAACTGTCAGTAAACAACCAATGAGCGTGCACGAAATCGTGTGACGTCAAATATGGCGCGACTAGGACGCGATTACTCGTCCCTGATTGGCTACTTCCGATACCGCGCGAAATTGACGTTCAACCGAGTGACCGTCGATTGCCGTTCGATTATGATCGACGTGTGAACATAGGCAAGTCGACGATCCGATTCGGTCAGCCATGTTAGTTGGCGATTGGGGCAACTGTAATCGTTCGTGTGTACCGTGCTTTACTCACCAGTTTCTCTAACCGAGGGCAACCCATTGCTAGGTGTATTAAAGTCACATCGGTAATCAGTACGCACTCTTCCAGGTCCATCTTCTCTAGGAGTCGACATGTCTGGAACAATAATTGGTGTTATTACTAGGGTTATTACTAGGGGGGGCAGCTGACGATCTATTTCGACGTTTCAGGTTTTCGATTCAATATCAAATTGGAATATTACATAAATTCAATATTGAAACAATGATTTGTTTATTATATTTTATTTTGATTATCTTAGTATTTTTAGTAACTTGCAAATCTGTAAAGAGTCTAATAGTGTCTCGTTAATTATATGCAATAAAGAACCTATACAGTAGAACCTCTTTAGTAAATCCCTCATTAGTGCATTTTTCTCCTTAGTAAGTTTTATTTTTTGATCCCATCGATAAGCTCCTACATGTTAAATAGTCTCTTTAGTAAGTTTTTCACTTTAGGAAGTCTTTTCAGTCTGGTCCCCTGAAAAACGTAATAAAGAGGTTCCACTGTATATCAATAACATTGAAAGAATTGTAAATAACTGAAATGAGTAATAATCTAATGAATAAGCAGCAATCTTAGAATGAATACACATTCTTGGAAAGAAGGGATTGATTTGAACAATATGAATATCTATTTGTGATGGATGACATAACTCATAAGTGATAATTGATATGATATGAGTGAGAAAACATACAGATAGATCACAAAAATGCTTGTGTTTTCTCCAACCTGTATGATTGTATCCACCTCATCATTTCTCGTATCACTTGTTTTTTTTTACTCCGTAACCCATCATTCATCATAAATTGATATTCTTTGAAATAATTAAGATCATACTTGAATAGAGATAATCATCACATTGACACCTCCGAGTCATCGGCCTTGGTCCACGAACATAGAGGAAAGAGCTCACTCGTGCCCGTAGCATTTAGGCCTACTTAAAATAATTACCCATTCACAAATCATAGTCAACACTTATGTGTTGTGACTTCATAAGCATTACACATATTTCTTAGAATCAATATTTTCTATCTCAACTATTAAAAATTGAAAATGCCTATGCAGCCCATTTTGATTTTGAATCAATATTCGATATTGAAGTTTAGATATCGTTTGCAATTTTATATTGACGGTAGCCCTACTTAATACGTACGTGCTCAAAGCACTGCACTCTATAATGTCACTATACAGCTGACAACAAAAACGTAGCTTCAATATGAATGTTCCATTATAATAATTCAAAAAGTAATAGGAAATATTGCCATTAAACCACAAAGCATAGGTCTACACCATCAAGAAAATATATTCTCATTTTTATATCAAAGTGAACCATAAATCTAGAAAATAATTGGAAAGAAAAGAAGACAAAAAAGAAACCAAGAAAAAGAAACCAAGAAAAAGAAGCCTGTGGGTTGGTAAGATTGCTTAGGTTGTGCCTCTTCCGAACTGTCGTCCTTAGCCATAATTGGAGAGAGTTTTTGATGTTGAAAAAAAAGAGAATGAAGAAAATATAATTTCGGCTCTAGGAATAGTCTAAGACATACAACTCAATTAATTGAAAACTAAAATCCATTCTAAAATCAGGATCATAAAGTCAAGTTTTAGGTCTGAAATTATAAAAAAGAAAGTTGGTTCTTCAGTCTATCATCAGTTTTGGAGGCCCAAAAAATTGGACCGATACAGCGATACAATTAACGACTAGTATTGGGTGTGGCATATTGAAAATCTAGGCCAAGATCTAGATCTATACAATTTGAGATACCCTGCTTGGTGATTTAGAAAACCTCCCCAAATAATAATCCCCTTGATTGGAGATTACGCAAATTGTGACATTTGGGGGGTAAGAAAACTGTAGTGGGCAATTTTTTTTAATAAACACAAACTGTAATGAACATTTAAAATGAAATGTTTGAGGCAAAGTAGAGAAGAGAAAACTTTGGAGTAAAATAAAAATAATAAATGATAATATTTGCATACATGTGTCGACGATTGCCCTACCCTTGCCAAGGCTTGGAATCCGGCGTCGGTGAACTGGGAACAGCCGGCGACCTCTAGCGTGGTAAGGTTATGCGACTGTTGCGCCAACACGAGCAACGACGCGTCAGTCAAGTGCGTGCAACCCGACAAACAGATATAGTGCAACGCTGCGCAGTTCTCGGCCAGACTCTGGACAGCGTCATCGAGAATGTTCTGAGAAAACAAAGGAAGCAATTCGATGAGCACAAAGTCACGAGCGGGTCTGGAAAGTGTCACCTCTGTGACTCAACTGCGAAGAAAGGCATGCGAAATAGCCATCGATCTTGTTTCTGCTATATGTTTTTGTTTTTTGTTCACTCTTAATACGAATGCTGGTAATGCCTGGATATATCACAGAAACGGTTTTTACTTATAATTTGTTACGGACTTTCGGAAACTGAAAGACTTTCATCTGCGGCGGAAAATTATGGTCACAGACAGCACAGTTCTGGTGTTGAAGCTACACTAATTGTTTTTAAATAATTAAAATGGGGTGGTGAGATTGCCATTGTGGTGCCCTGTCCAAACGATCCTACCTTTAATCCATAGCCTTGATTGGGGAACAATGATTTTGTATCAAGTTTCGATGTTATTAAAAAAAATTAGGTTTTCTTTCCGTCATATTTTCATTTCTTCAACAGTACATATGGCCTGGAGATACGTCACTGGACTATTTTGTGAGTATCCACGGTTCAGAGGCCGGCAGAGGCAACTTTTTTGTTTTCAAAAAATAATATATCAAGGTTTTTTGCCAAGGGTGATGATGAGGATTTTTTTGTTTTTTAGCAACCGATATTGGAATAATTTTGCTATCCACTTTTTTTGTTAGACTCACTCGTTTCAACTGTCTTAAATTTGCTAGTGTCTCATGATTGACCAATTGCACAAAATGCACTTTCCAACAGTGCGCATTCATATCACCAGCATTCTGTCAGAACTATTTCATTATTGTTGGACCTTGGTTCGACGCATCTGATTGG
This sequence comes from Brachyptera risi, assembly GCA_964007535.1. Classification (NCBI taxonomy): domain Eukaryota; kingdom Metazoa; phylum Arthropoda; class Insecta; order Plecoptera; family Taeniopterygidae; genus Brachyptera; species Brachyptera risi. The sequence goes on along the minus strand of OZ023333.1, from coordinate 17,773,678 downwards.
TCGAACATACTTTACTGCAGACGTAACAAAATAGAGCCACGTCAAATCTTATGACAAGTTATGAGGCTAAAACTAAAATTATGCGCGTAGTGAATCACAGCACGTATTTTCCATATTTCATCGAGAATAAAAACAGTCTAAGAATGAATCACACACACGAACAAATCACGAACGAACGATCAGCCTTGCAAATATAGGTAATTTGTAGTTAATTGATGTGTTTAAATAATATTTGTTTTATCATTTATGTGTGTGTGTGTGTGTGTGTGTGTGTGCGCATTGTGTCGTGTGTGGGGTGAACATAATATTTTTTTAGAAACTATCTAACATCATTCACAACTCATTCACATTATATTAGCCAGGTTGAGATAAGCATACCGCAACATTTTTATAGCATGAGATACCGATACTAGAAATCTAAACCAAGAGAAACACAGATCTTTATAATACTCAACCTATAAAATCGTTTCAACCATGAATCCAATTAAAACAAATAAAAAATATGAAAGAACTAATCTTGTGTCTAATAATAATGCAATCACTCAACAGATATTACAGTTGACAGGTAATCAATGTATCAACTTACAGAACAGCCGTGCAGATTTATAACCTCTAAATGTTTACAATATTTTGCCAAACAACTGACTGCCTTGTCATTGATTTGCACGCAGCCCTTGGAGATGAACGACTTAAGCTTGGGACATCCTCGCGCTAAAGCCTCGGCCCCTGCAACAGAACACAAATATTAAATCAATATTACATGGATATAAGGGACGTCGGCAGATACTCGGGTACCTGAATAGAATAGTTTCTGTGAAGGTCCGCAAAGGTTGCGAAGGTTTTGCTTTGCCGATAAGTTGAGGTTTTATAGATTGAAAAAAAATTAGTCTAAATTTATTTCAAAACCTTCACTAACCACATATCAATATTATAAATACAATTTCAATTGGAAAAAAATGGTTTGGGAAAAAGATTTCATCTTACAGCATAGGCCTACAAACCAGGCACACTAAATCGCTCAAACCATTTGCCATTAAAAGTTGAGAGCGAAATTTACTATCAGGAACTAACTACAAAATCTACGTAATGAAGTTGATAAAAAGAAATAAGTCAGGGTATGGACGTAGGCGGGGTCATGATAGAGCGGTAGTCATAAAGGGGGCTACATTAGATGTCGGTAAATTCTCTTTCTTAAATAGGACAGGTAGGGACTGGAATGGGCTTAGTAGAAATGTTTTTGAAGGGGATGAAATCAGGTTAAAGTTATTCCGTCAGAGGGTTAAGGAGATGGTGGGATAGGGGTACTTAGGGAACTTGCCACCGCGCATTTATGTGCATTTGCAAGAGTTAAATAATAATAATAATAAAAAGTGTCTCAAGCCTCCGCAAAAACGATCTTTACTTCCCAGGCTGACGAAAAATCACGTTAAATGGTCCATATCCAAGTGAAACCCAGGTTCAAACAATTACCCAACTGGTAACCAATGGTTCAATCAACCATTGATGTTACCAACATAACGCAAACAAGTATATCGGACGAAGCTCAGTTCTCTAGTAGATTGTGTTTTATCCTCACCCTCATTATACAATTATAAATAAATAGGGCCTACATTAAAAATAAATAAATTGATTACGGTAATTCAATTAATTCAATTCAATAGATGAATTAGAAAATTATACAGCATAGATTGCATTTATTTATTTATTCATTTATTTTATTATTTAGGGGCCTACATACAACTTTGGATTAGAAATCCGATGGTGAGGATTAGTAGTTACATACATATTGGTGAAGTATGCCAAGAAGAATGAGTAGGCATATATAAATTATTCATGTTTAATTATTCATAATTTCATTGAATCTTTGGGAAAAACTTCCATCTGGTCTTGGGGCAGGTAATTCCAGAGTCTAATGGTATGACCCAAGAATGAATTCTGTTCCAACATTGGTTATGTCCGGGGCACAAATAACTTATGTTGATGGTCTCGTCGACCATGGAATGTGGCTGGTGCGACGAGCCCCATCATGTCGCTCCAAGCCTGATGGCCCGAAGCAGAACGGAAGGGCAGCCCGATTTCTACGGAGTTGAACAGGTTCCCAATTTAATTTTTTCTTCAAAGCACCGACACTGAACCAAGGCTGTTTCTACTCCTTGTTCCAGCAACGATGTTCATTTATGACGTATCTGGCAGCCTTGCTCTGAATCGATTCCAGACCAGATATGTGTTCATAAGTACTGTATGTGGCATTAGTAAGCATTCAAAAGTATTCTACACATAACTCACCATTTTCCGTTATGTGGTCACACCACGATATGTTTATGTGAGTGAGTGATAAGCATCCGTCGGATAGAGATTTGAGCGAGAGATCAGAGATGGCTGGACACGAGCCGAGGTCGAGCCGCTGAAGCTTAGGACAGTATTTACTAACCGACTGACACGTACTGGAAAACAAACGAGACCCGCTTTGTTAGGAGACAAAACAAAAAATGCATATGATACATAGGAAGTCCATCAAACATTTGTCTTGTGTTAGGAAGTGTGATAGGCCTATATAAGAATCCAGATCGGAGTAAATACTAAAAATTGGGTGATCATGTATTGCGAACCATGGTGACCAACAGAAAACCAATCCAATGTCCCTTGACCTTAACGTAACTTTTCAATTGACCACCAGAATAGATAGCCTATTCAAGCGTTGGTGCTACCAATGAATAGAGAATGAACTATTCAGAAAATACAATTCAATAAATCACCGTCAAATTTTGGTTGCTAGGAACCACCATTTTATTTTAGTTGTTTACATTTTTCGAGGCCCAACCACATGAAAACTAATTTCATGAGTGAAGCAAAGACTCAAGTTTACAGTAGGCCTACTTGGAAAAAAACCTTGACAAAAAAAGAATGTTGAAAAAAACGATGGATCTGGGAAAGATGCATAGATGTTTCAATGTAATGAAAATCACTACACTAGGTAACTAGGTAACTAGCACAAGTGCTATAACTTCAGTAATATGAATGCCAGAAAATCAAATGTTATGGCAACAAGTCTATCTCGCGAGTCTCTGTGATTGGTCACTAGGTGCAAGCCCGAGTTTATCTCGTGTGTCTCGACCAATGGATGGATTGAACTGTTTTCGTCAGCTCTTTGTTAATAGAATTGGCTCACCTGTCTGTGATTTTCTTACACCCGTTTAAATTGAGATCTTCGACGTTAGTACAGAGTTGAGCTAGGGTTTTCATCGACCCGTCGGCGATAGACTGGCAGCCACGAAGGCTCAATTTCCTGAGAAATCCTCCACATCTCCGAGAGATGTTTTCAATTACTGGACCCTAGAAAGAGATGCAAACAACTGTCATTGATGAAATACCAGACTATGTAGTAGACACAATACACATTATTAGTAATACTGCTCAATAGTCATTAGTTGGTACACATTTTTTTGCCCCATATTTTTATGACTTTTTCATTACTCAAGTCTTGACATTTTTATGAATCTAAATTCTATAACTTGCATTGAAAATGTTCCCTAATAAATTGATTGATCAATTTTTTTAAGAAATCAAAGTTTCATTTCAACTTCATATTTTATAATAGGCCTATGCCGTTTCTTTAATATAGGCCTTCTGTAGGCCATATATATTTTTATCAACTCTACAATTATTAAAGTATTCAATTTGTTTAGAAATTGTCAACTTATAGCAGCTCTATTATATGGCCTCATTATCATTTGAAAATATTGCAATCTCTAATGGCTTGAATGCTACTTATGAGAATAATCACCCAAGCATGAAAAATTACCTTTCCACAAAATTTCAACATGATCAAATTGTTAGAAAAAAAAATGTATTAGGCCTACATATGCTTTATGTTTATCCCACTATATATAAATATGCACATTATGAGACTTGGCTGGCCTACAATTAAATATACCGTTTAAATAAATTCAAATATCATACTAGATTATAGACTAGGTCTACTTTAAACCAATATGTGTGTACCTTTGCATGCTCCAACTACTCACTACTTACTAGTGACTGATAAGGACATGTATCAGTTCACAATATAATCCCAGTCTCATTGTGCACAGCCGATATCACGTTTTACGACATACGATTATATTTCACTTTATATTGGGTTTAACGATGCATAAATGATCTATCGGTGTTGGTGAATGATGATTGAGATAGAGCACCATTTTATGAGATGTTTTCAATTCAAGAAAGAAACAATCAAGGTCTGACATCAAAGAATCATTCAAGTATTCAATTAACAACTTAAGGAAACCACGAAAAAACTCAGTTACGCTGGTCAACAATAGAGGAAATCGAACCACGGTCTCTTCGACAATGGTGCAGTGCACCAGCTACTGATCTACCATCTACATGTAACGGACGTCTCTATATCGAGTAGGAGACTCTGACAAGCGTTGCATAAAACTTACCTCGACATCGGTTTGGAATTCAAAGAGATCGATTCGTTGCCAATTACTTCCGTCCAAAGCAAGGATATTCCACGCTTTGGACACTTGAGCACAGCGACAGAGGGATACAACATCCAAGTTGGAGAAGATTCGTAGTAAAAGTTCTTTCGGTAGTTTCTTGTTTATCTGCGCTTCATCGTCGGTGAAGACACGCGTCAACTGGAAACAGAGAGATATAATTAGTACCAATACGATGGAGAAAATTCAGTGAGAATTATCAAAATATACAATTACTTCACATAAAAAATGAAGTAAAACTATATTGTTGTATATTTATTGTTTATCCATAGCCTTAATTGGGGAACAATGATTTTGTATCAAGTATCGATGTTATTAAAAAATGTATATATATATATATTGTTGTATCAATGAATAAAATGAATAAAAATGAATATGGAATATATATGCTCATATGGAAGTTGACCTCCAGATATGTAAAAATAACTAAAATTACCATCGTCAATCAGATCTTTTCAAAAATTGAGTAATCGTCACAATAACTTTATGTAGGACTTGATAACGACATTGTAAGTCTGGCAATTTATTTGCTACAGTAGTACCCTTGTTTCAGTACATAGCTCGTGAATTATGAATTAAAATTAGAGTTGATGAAATAATTGGATTTTTGGGAGTTCCACGCACTGTATTTGGTCATAACATAATATTTCATTTCTTCACATGAAGATCTTCACCATGTATAGAGAAGATTTCTGAAAGGACTCCAAATGAAGTGTTACCAAATAAATAAAACCACGAAATATTGGGCAGATACAAATACTGTTCCGTATATGTATTTTGAATTTCATAAATCTTTCCACATTTGATCAAATGAGTATTCAAGGCCTATACTTTTTGGTTCAACTGAAATGGGACTTGAACAAGACGGAGCAAAATGTGTACCCAGTGGCCAGTATATTGAATATACTTATTGCCTATTGAATAACGGAATTATCAAAAATGAGTATGTATGTATGACTTATGTAAATAATCAGTACGCCAACAAACACTCACTAGATTCCACACCGGGACAAACACAATCAACAATACAGAACAAATAGGCCGTTTTGAAAATGAAAAGAGCCATCTAGCGGCGAAGTTTGAAGTAGAGCGTGATGTTGGTCCTATGCTACTAATGCTATTTAGCACAAATGATTCATATTATAATGTGTAACAGTGAAGTACTGGTACTTCACTAACTGGTACTTCACGTACTGGTAGTAATAAGGTACAGCTTAGCAGTTTCAATCAGTGATATATATTCTATATTCCAAGAAATTTACACATTGACAGAGTGAATAAAATGACAGATAATGAAAGTTAATATTTATCTTCGTGTTTTGTGTTCAACCCTGTGAATAAGCAGACTGACTTTTTAAATACTACTGAAATACCCAGAATTCAATGCGAGCAATCTCGGCCGTTAGAAGGCGGTATAGCAGGCAGTAAGCGCCTGCGCATTGAATTTCTAGAATTCATAGCTTGTATAATTGAATAAACTTGAATTTAAACTAAAATAGGTTCAATTCTTCAAATGTTATTTTAATTTCCAAAATGTCAGTCTTATAGTTTGTATTTGCCTCATACTCGAAGAATGGTATAGGCCTAATAATTGGATCCATTTTTCTTATATATCAAAGAATCAATATATCAAACTACTCAGCCATCTAAAGTATTATTGGTACTCAATGAACCCACCATAGCTAGGCTATATGGGGATCTAAATCAACTTTTGATTTCATATCTGAATCGTTATAATTTATAATATTTCTGTTTTAATCAAAAGTAATACTCTGGTGGAACATAAGATAGCGACATTGGATACATCTGTTGTCACCTGCCATCTAAATACTAACAACGGTAGTACCTGTCATGTCAAGTGGAATGTTAATAGCTAGTGAAAGTATTGAACTCCTAATGGAGCAGATAACAGACCTATTGACAGAACTATATTTGTGTCCACAAAAGAAGGGCGTCTACCATGATAACAAGTTTGCAAATATCCTCGTTATATATTTGTCTAGCTGTGGTATTTCGAGAGTCAAAGTTTTTTCCGTACCAAGAATTACGAATCGTACCACAGCTCCGCTACGACATCGAAAGCATTACATGTTTGAAGGACATCACAAGCTTGAAACTAGATTCAAAAGAATAATGACGGTATTTATTTCCCAATTTTAGAGAAAACTAGAAATCATCATCCTAATTTCAGAAATTAAAATCGATTTATTTGTCCTTCAGGACCTGGCCCTTTTTCTGAGATGTAACGTAGAGATCACCCGATTCTGTTCATGTTTCTATACAGAATCGGTAATGCCTAGGTGAAATAGCTCATGGTCCCTTGAGGACAAAAAAATTGGTTAAAATTTCTAAAATTGAGATTAATGATTTCTAGTTTTCTTTAAAATTAGGGAAATAAATGTCGTAATTAATTATTTATTGGAATCCAGTTTCAGGGTTGTGTAGTCCTTCAAAGTTGCAGCAAGTTTCTTGGCAATTACTGGACTTTTTACGTTTAGGCCTGCAGTTTATTTGGTAGATGACCTTCTTTCGTGGATACCAACTGCTGTTTCAAAACAAACATAGTGAATGTGTAGTTGCCCTTAGAATTGTATTGTACACTTTGATGTTTCATACTCACCTGCACATTTCAACTCCCCTTCATGACTATTGGAATAATTTATTAAACAGCTTCATTTAGAAATAGTAAATATATTAATACACTTCGATAATATATGTTGCAGCTTCAATAAGAAATTAAACATTTTAGGCCTTTATTACCATTAAAAATATTAACCTATGACTTGATTTGGATTTTCTATACACGGAGAGTCGAGACTAATACTCGGCAGGAAATGATTTGGTGCAATAAGGGAGAATTTTCTACTTGCAGTTAATGATGAAGCACGTTGGACGTATAAAGCTTGGACGTTGAGTTTACTAACATCAATAAACTAGCCATTCAGTAAAATATTGTGTTTTTCGTTGTTTTCAGATGAGCAAAGGTATGTTTATTTTCACTCAACCATGCAACCTCGAAAAGTAATCTCGAGAGTAGGGCCACCATTCACCCCATATTAACCGGGATTGTCCTAGTTTTTACTGAGCATCCCGGGATGGGTTGGCCGAGACGCAAGATTGACCCATTTTCAATAACGAATATGAGAAATTAATCAAGTCCAAACTACCTAAATTCAAAATAGCTACTGAATATTCACAGCAAATGCTACTTCAGACATTTTTCTGGAAAGAGCTAATTAGTAGTTAGACATCCCTCTCTCTCGCCCATTTCACTTGTTGGAATTTTGTCTATGTTCTGCCTATTTAAATTCACTACCAAAAAAACAAAATAAAAAGATTTAAAAAAGTGCGGGGCTATAGTGGGGAGGAGCCTCAATTGGGTTGGACTGCTTTCTTTTCGTTACTCCGCGTCGATGATTCAACGTCCCGAGTTCCTTCTAAATAAATGGTTACCCTATTCTAGAGGTTCATGTACCAGTACGGTAGTACTCCAATTTTAGAAGAAATTATGATGAGTCAATGGTTATGAATTATGATCTAATATGTTGATACTGTAATAATACTCTATCGCCTTCATTGAAACAACTTGAAACAATTGTCTACAACAATGCAGTGTTTACAAAGCAATCGGGACAATACAAAGCAATAAGCTACACGAATTAAGTACGGTACTCGTAAAAACAATAACAATAACGTTATCTCGATGCAGGTGTACAGCTGCTACGATTCACTGAGAAAGCAAGTAACGTCGTTTGTAGGTACCTGCATGTAGCTTTGCTTCATAGTAACAGAAATACCGTTATTATTGTGATTTTTCTTGCGCCCAACGGATGGTAGCCACCACGATCTCGAACTAGATCGTTCAGCTGCCTGCGCAACAAACAAGCAACAAAACCAAAAAATAACGTACCGTACTTTTCAGGAAGTGAAAATAATATTTAGAAGACTCATCCACATTAGGAGCAGATATATTTTTGTGAACAAAAATTAATTAATACCAACACAAATTTTTCAGTCACCGAGACCGCGTTTCCTCTTCACTTCTTAGAATAAATAATAACAGCTAGGCCCTATCTATTAAAACATCAAGAAAGTCAAAGTCAAGCGAAGAAGAGGTTAGAGGCATAGGCCTAGATGTAGATAAGATAAGATAGTATTCCATGCATATTATATTTTATTAAATATTAAATTATATTATAATTTTACAAATGAATAATAATAATAATAATAATAATTTCTCTATTCGATTGAACAATATTTACATTGTTATAGAATGAGCAAAAATGTAATTAGGTTACAATTCACGTACCGGTACCAAAATAGAGGTTCCTAGAAATCAAATACTAGTAGGCTACGGGTAGGATTTAAAGGTAATTACCATACCAGTAACTATGGAAAAGTTTTAGGAAATCATTTTATTTTCAGGAGAGAAAAATAGAAATTCCAATCAAAAGTCATACTAAAAAATTTAAGTACATCCTTAGGTATTCAGTACCAGCACTTATAATTATCAATTATTAACATAGGCATAGAGTTGAATAATGTGCAAGCATTAAGCCATTGAGTTTGTAGTGTATAATGATTAAGCATAGAGGTTTATACTTAATGGTGCAAGTTAGGCCTTAAAATAGCAGAGGTCAAAAAAATTATTCAGGAGCTGCAAATTATTGATTTTAATTGATTTTTCTCTACCTTGCTGTTAATTGGCTTTGCTTCTTCCATTTGTTCCATGCTCCTCACAATACCATTATCTAGCCCATGTGGTTGAAATGCGACATTCAGTGTCATTGTGGTGCAGTACAGGAAACGTAGATTTTAATACGCCTAAAACGTCACTATGCACACAAATCTCTGTAATATGTCAAACCGAACTTCACAAGTTTATTTGAAGAGCACCAATTTAATGCACAGATCGTTTAAACGAAATTATATCATCACCGTTCACCTTCATACGTAAAACTTCGGATTTAAATACACAAAATTATCTCGCACCTCACTGTCACAACAAAGGACCTTGGTACAGAATGATAGGCACCTGCTAGATGGACTAGGCCTACGTGCTTGGCAATCAAGTTATGTATATATACGCAATATATTATAAAATGTTTACTCCCAAGAAGCTGCAACAAAACTGTCGCGTGAAAAATGATAAGTAAATAAGCCCATCATTCAATTGTACAAATTGAAAACAGTGAAGATTTTTGGAGTGGGACAAAAAGTTAACCTTGGCCCTCGTCCCTTGTCTCTGAAATCAGCTGTTCACAATACCAAGAAAGAATGGCGATAGAACCTAGCGCGAAGGTAGACTTCAAACACAATGAAACCTTAGATGAAACGGTAGAATCCCATGCAAATTAGCATTATCTTACCTCTAGTCTATTTCTATTCGTATGCATGATCTTCTACTACCGCCTTAAACCGAAATTGATGTCTAATTTGTATTTTATTAAAGGTCATACGAAACACTGTCAGACGGAATAATATCCGAGGCCTAGATCTACACTAGTTTCTGATTGGTCGATAGCTTGACGCGTGCATAAATGCGAATTAACAGGAAATTCATGCCATCCGTTTTTAAACACACATTATCCGAATCAACACAGAAGTGAAGTACGTATTTATATCCTATGCACTAATGTTTAGATGACTGAGAAGTAAGGTGACGTTCCTCTTCGCCTGGATGACAACAAAGATGATTCTGACATATATGTTATCCAATGGGATAGAGTTGGTAGGAATGATCGTCCACGATTGGTGGATGGATGCTACAAAACAAACCCCCTTCCACTTGTTGTTGTGACGTCACGTAGGTCGATGTACAATACACGATCAATGACAGCTAGATAATAATAATAATACAATACATAATATTTAGACACAATTCTGCGATAAGGAATTGAAAGGGATTACACTGATAACCCATGTATGAACTAGGATTTCCAGACAGTTGAGTATTCTTACTGAGACTGTCTTTTCTACAATCAATTTTTTCCTTCAATAGTTTGGTGCTATTTTAATCAGGTCAATAACCCTACAGTTTGCATTTTGTCTCAGACGGTTACTCTGTTTACACTTGTATGGGGTAGCGTATGCAATAATTGGTAATCTTATCTATTATTACTTCACCGTATTTGTTCATACTTTTTCATTAGAAACACATGTTTCTAATGTACTATGAATATTTTTTTTATAACAACATTTTTGTGAATTAAAAATAATTAAAAATATAAATAAATCTTTTTCTGAGCAAATCTGTATTATTTGATTTTGTATACCATACCTATATTAATAACTTACATTAAAATAGTCTTCTCGAATAATACTTTATTACAAATATATTTTCTTACATATGCATTTTCATCTGGGATCTGGCACATTTTCATGATGCACTTCAATACAATAGTAAATACTTTTCATTAAATATTTTTGACACTTTTATTGGCCAATGTTGATTTGTTACTCTTTTCTTCTAACCCAGACCTACTGACCTGATTACAGCCAGGTCTTAATCTGGCTAACTAAAATCTAATCGAAGATCCAAAAATAAATCTCATTCTACAACACTGCTTGGGAAACCCTGGAGAAAAAGTAGAAGAAAGAAAATTTAAAATGTATGAATAAAAAGTTCAAATTATTATCCTCTTCAGAATAAAAAAATTATATTTTTTAATTATAATTAAAATCCCAAAATAATTCATTATACATAAAACAAAATGTCTTGCCCACTCACTCAGAGTACATTTCCACTTGTATTGTTTACCTGGTAGTTTGTGACATAACATTGAGGTGTCCATGAGTATCAACAATTATCTTTATTTAATATTTATTTATATTGAACATTGATTCACTGTAAAAGATCTATTGGTATTCAGATCTATTAGATCTAAAAGATCTATGACACAGATCTATTGGCATCAGTGAATGACAAACAAAAAGATGTGGAGATGAGATGAGATAGATGAGATAGAAGGATATTTGGGCTTATTCCATTAGGTGTATTGGATATTGTGAAGAAGGAAGTGGTATAAGTCTGCATTATCCCATTATTCACCCTAACGACAAAGTAAAATCACAATTCAAATATAACAGGAAATCAACTCGGTCTCCTGAATGGTGGTTCAGCACATTATCGATTGATCCATCCCAGGGGCGGATCCAGGTTATTTTCATGGGGAGGAGGGGGGGGGGGGGGGAAATTTAATTTCTGAAAAGAAAATGCCATAAGTACAGTTGTCCAATGGCTCGTTGTGCAGTTGGCTTGCTCGTTGGGCAAGGGGAAATGCCCCCTTCTTTTGCCAATCACAATTATTGTGAACTGCAGGGTTGTTCTGTGTCACTCTAGCGCCCCATGCAAGGACTCAAGGCTATGCTTCGCAGAGAAATTTTTGAAAATTTCCTCATTTCAATACGATTCTACGAATTTTGGGAACTACAGGTACATAGAATTTCTGGAATACCGGTACATGGATTCTTTAGTGTGGTAGTATGGCTAATTATGCTGAATGGTTGTTAATAATGACTGTAATATTATTAAAATTTTATTTAATTCAATTTATAGAATATCATTATTGATTCAATGTCACAAATGGGCCATGATAGCGCCACTTGAATTTGGCGCCCCAGGCAACTGCCCTCCTCGCCCTCGCTAGAATTAAATGATCCCTTTAGGAAGTTCCCTTTCTTCATTTAATTTAATTTCCATCTTTATGACTTGTTGTGAATTGAGTGAATTTACAAAAATCATAATATATATATGATTCACGCCAGAAGTATTGTTGATGAGCGTAGCGAAGTCTCCATCCCACTCTTATAGGGCTTTGTCTGTGTGTTTTTTTTTTTTTTTTTTTTTTTTTTTTTTTGTAAGCACTCCACAGGTCGCAAGGGTTGACTGATCAACATGAAACTTTTTTTGTACACGCAAACTCATCCAACTTAGAACTGTATAGTTTTTGGAATGAATCGGTCGGACCGATTTTGAGAATCATCATCTCAAAGTTTCTAAAAACCCCATAAGATTTGGCTGGGCGGAAAATGTTGAAAAATAAAATCTCTCCGAATGGGATGAAATTTTCTCTAAATGTGTATACATGGATTTTACACATTATCACGATTTTTTAAGCAATTCTGATCAGTCGTTTTGGAGAAAAAAAATAAAATGACTGATAATATTCATCAAATATTTCATAAAAATTATGACAGAATTAAGTTGTCGAGATTCACTGCTTTCTAGATTCAAGAGTTGACCAACAATGAAGTATTTTTTATATGCGTCAAGGTGTGTAGAATACCAGAGTCAATGAAGTGGCAAGAGTAGAACTTCTTTAACGACTTTTATAGCTTATTCAGATATCAAGGTGTGTAGAATACCAAAGTCGATAAAGTAGCAAGGGTAAAACTATTTCAAGGACTTTTATACCTTATTGAGATATCTCGCTCATCTTACAACGCATATTTCGCGTTTGACTAGTGTAATTACAATGTAGTGTTGTTTGTTTATTTTTGTCAACTGAACTACATACTAGATCTGACATTTCGGAACTGTACCTCAAGTTTATTCTCAACCCCCCCCCCCCCCATCCCCTGTATCTGCTACTAATCCATCTGTCTCGTATTAATTCAAATTCATTCATTTGGTGAGCTCATGAAACACAATATCCTTACAGCAGCAGATGTTAATATGTATATGGTATTATTAATGGGTGCATGGGAAGGGAGTACAGGGAGAAATGACCCCCACTAATATACCTGACCCGGTGACCCCCCTCTCCCATTCTATATGTATTCCTTTACACCCTCACAATGCACTCACTTTCGTCAGAATACACGGTATGGGTTTAAATCATTGATGAGCGTAGCGAAGTCTCCATCCCACTCTTATAGGGCTTTGTCTGTGTGTTTTTTTTTTTTTTTTTTTGTTCGTTTTTTTTTTTTTTGTTTGTAAGCACTCCACAGGTCGCAAGGGTTGACTGATCAACATGAAACTTTTTTTGTACACGCAAACTCATCCAACTTAGAACTGTATAGTTTTGGGGATGAATCGGTCGGACCGATTTTGAGAATCATCATCTCAAAGTTTCTAAAAACCCCATAAGATTTGGCTGGGCGGAAAATGTTGAAAAATAAAATCTCTCCAAATGGGATGAAATTTTCTCTAAATGTGTATACATGGATTTTACACATTATTACGATTTTTTAAGCAATTCTGATCAGTCGTTTCGGAGAAAAAAATAAAATGACTGATAATATTCATAAAATATATCATAAAAATTATGACAGAATTAAGTTGTCGAGATTCACTGCTTTCTAGATTCAAGAGTTGACCAACAATGAAGTATTTTTTTATATGCGTCAAGGTGTGTAGAATACCAGAGTCAATGAAGTGGCAAGAGTAGAACTTCTTTAACGACTTTTAAAGCTTATTCAGATATCAAGGTGTGTAGAATACCAAAGTCGATAAAGTAGCAAGGGTAAAACTATTTCAAGGACTTTCATACCTTATTCAGATATCTCGCTCATCTTACAACGCATATTTCGCGTTTGACTAGTATTAAATAATGCTTCTGAGAGGGCCAAAGGATAATAAAAGTGGTCGAAATTTTTCGCCTCTTGGGTCTGAGGCTTTGCCCAGACCTTGTATCTGCAGGAAACCCTGGATATATATCATATTTTAATTTACAATTACTGTTCCACCTCCCCTCCCCCTCCCATACCGAATCAAAGTTCCTACGCACCTGATTTTGTAAAAAAAGTATGAGTTAACATGAAATCAGCCCTCATCTTGTGTCTAAATGAAAATATATGCCTCATAATTAGGTACCGGTAATTCAAGTTTGTTAGACTTACAGCAAAAGATATCAAATTTTATGAAGTGTAATCAATTATATGGTTAACTAATAATTACAGTACTTTTTTTTTAATATTGGGTTTTAATGACACACTATACTCAATACTGATGGCTACGATCTATTGGCGTCGGTGGATGAATGAGATGATGGGATGATGAGATGAGAGGTTATTTTATCAGGTGTTTTGGATGGTGGGAAGGAGTCGGTCGTGGCCTATTGTTAAGGAACCATCCCAGTATCAACCTGAACGATAGAGGGAAACCACGAAAAACCCCTGTCAGGATGGTCGATCATGGTGGGAATCGAACCCCGGTCTCCCGATTGACGGTTCAGTGTGTTACCACTCGGCCACGCGTCTCGGTACTTACAAACAGGAAGTGTTTCTCATACTTTGAATCATTATTAAATACCCATACATACTTTGTTTAAAGTGTGAATAACGGGAAATAATTAGCATCTGTAAACATTTACTAAGTAGGTGTTAATATTTACCGTACCTTCATTTTACTTTCAGCATTTTTATTTACACACAACATTTCACGTAACAAATTATTCCAATGAAAGTTGGAGCTTTCAGCTTTCAACGTGTAAATAATTGTTCTGGTGAATAGTTTGCGATTTTTTATTACAAGTGCCTGAATTTCCAAAGTAGGAGAAGCTCTAACTGCTAGTATACAACTTTTTTGTCACCAATGCTACCCATGCTATTTTTGTTCACTAAATCTTGGATAAAGTCTAACGGGACGTGGCAATACTGGGCCTCAGTGAATTAAACAGTAGGCGTCAACTTGAAAAAGAAAACAGTAGATAAAAAGATACATTTTTGTTTATGGTGTGTACACATAAACAGCAGATACTTTATTACGTATTATTATTATTATTATAATGGCAATATGTCAGGCAACTCACTGTGGAAGACCCTCGTACACATACGTATACAACCCACGCGAGTTACTAGGATAACGCAGCATAAGTGTTGTAAAATAAGCGATATAGGCACATTTATATGATGAAAAAATTTATATTTTCATTTATATGAAAAAAGTCGAGTCTTTATCATCATGGGATCCACATTATGGGCCCTACAGTAAAGTAAAGAATTTGCAGACATGTATCTTTTTGTACATACACTACATTAACAATGCTGAAATATTGTCAATATTATTCTAGTGAAATCTCAACACGGTATTTATAATAACAAAAGTTGAAAAGCTTTGTACAACATTGATTTTAGTAAGCATGATAAGACACTAGGGCAAACGTTTCCCGGTATTCATCGGAATCGTTGTTGTAAAGGGATAAACCGATCGATAACTGTAAATTGCTGCTCCACATTACTAAAATACGAGCTCATAATCGACTATTGAAGCTGCAAAAGAGTAATGGATATGAAGCTCATTGTGATAATGTGTTACCTGAAACAATCGAGCCAGTCATTGTAGTGTACAAAATCATAAGTTGGTGGACCTGTGCTGGCGGGAGCAAAGCTATTGTAACTTAGGTCACGTCTGTATTCTGTGTACTTCAATTTTTTTATTTTTTTTTAATAACATCAAAACTTGATACAAAATCATTGTTCCCCAATTAAGTCTATGGATGAAAGATAGGATCGTTTGGACAGGGCACCACAAGGGCGATCTTACCACCCCATTTCAATTATTTAAAACCAATGAACTTCGCAACACCAGGACTGCGCAGTCTGTGACCATAATTTTTCACCGTAGATAAGAGTCTTTCGGTTTCTTAAAGTTTGGAACACATTATAAATAAATAAAAACTGTTTCTGTGATATATATCCAGACATTGCCAGCATTGAATGAATGAATATTAGGGTTTCAAGGCGCATCGACAACGAGGTCAGATATTGAGAATGAACAAAATACACGAATGTTGATATCTTCCACTTTGAACTAGGTCTCTTGGGCAATGATCATTTTATAAAGTTTATCATTAAACAAAATGAAAAAAAAATGAGTAATAGGCCTATAATGTTATAATTTGGTCTATCACTCTACTAATTAAAGGTCGTGGCTGATTAGTACTTCATCCAAGCATTTGCTTCAAGGACTGTGGGAAACCCCGAAAGTCGCTCGTAGAAAGTCAAGTCAAGTCTTATCAAGTCAAGTCACCTTCATTATGTGAAATAATGACTGTCTAAATACGTAATAATCGGCCTTCAATTATTACAATTTATGTTGTAGATTTATGTAACAACTTTCATTGTTAAGAATCAACAGAAACTTCGTCCGATCATTACGACCATCTGGACTATTCTTACGTAACAAATCCAACGAAAACAGACTCTCCCCTCACATCATTCCAACCCAAAACAACAAATACTGGCATGAGGATAGTCAAGAAAAGAAGTACAGAAATGGATATCAACAACATACCTTGGGAAGATGGTTGTCAAACTGTTGAAATAGATTGATATAAGAATGATTCCATTTGATCTGTTGTAGGTGCCCAAGAGGGCATAATGCCCAAAGCCTAAAAACTAGTTATTATATGTTCAAAGCAATGTTAGTCTACACTTAGCTACTCAAGCAATCTTGATTCTTAATAAATGAAAGATTACAAGATTTTTTTTATGAATATAGTGTCTGTGGTCTTAATGAAGATATTCAGAGCATGTTGAAAAAGTAGATCACGTACATCTGCAAGAATTGTAAGCCAGACATACCACAACATGACTACTATTTCCACCTGCAAAGGTTGTTCAACACTCAGTTATTTAATAAAACAATTGCATTTATTTTTCATTTATACTGTTTATTTGTACATGAACTACATATTAACATTATTTACATATTATATTAGTACCTTTATTAATGGCTACAATTGCAAACAATAGTTCTGTATTTTTATTGCAAGTATTTATATAACATCACTTGAACATATTTCTTGGCAATATTTGACCAATCACAGGACTGGGTGAGCAACGTATTTACTGTTACTGTAGACAATATACGTTTAGTAGAGACAGACAGAAATCATATCAGTGAAATATTAGTTCATCAAGAGATGACTTCTTCAGATATACAAATTCTGTACGCAAAGACGACAGATCTTTTGAATGTCTTCCAAATAAAATGCAATTCAATTTTCATATCAATGATTGTAACTCGGAAGCATTACGCTGATTTTCTCGGACCAAAATAGGGCATCCGGTTGAAAAAATTCGCACAAAGTTGAAGTTTTGGATATATGCTTACAAAGTATTCCTCCAACAATTCAAAGTCTTGAAAATCCTGACAGTGCTTCAACCATTGAAATGTAGGCCTAGTTATCAACAGTTATTGCCTTTGATAAGTAGCTTTAATTGATTTTACCTGTTGATCAGTTCAATCATTATTCAACTTCAATATTTTGATTTTCAAAATCAAAATTTTCAATAATTTAATACAGTGAAACCTTTACGCATCGTTTTCGGATCCATCGTTTTCCTGCTTGTACCATTAATATTTTTTCACCGCACTCCCATATAATCAATGATCAATTTTCCTGTATGGATGGTTTTATTTTCCTGGTCAATTGAAAAACGATGGATAGAGGTTTCACTGTGGAGTGAATTCATTTTCATAAAAACTGTCGAATGAAACTTATTGAACCTTGATAGACGTATCGGAACAATATTATAACATCTACAAAACTTCCGTTATAATCAGATTCGAGTCAAAAATGAAAAATTTCAATTTACTATTTTCGAAGAAGAAGCATCACTAGTATTTTTTAGCCCAAATTTTCTGCTTTGAACGAAATCTAGTTTGATATTACCGGCTCAATGACCACACCAACAGCTAGATTATTTTGGGGTGCGAATGAGCCGATGATAAATGAACGATGTTTACAAAAACCAATGCCTGTCGCGAATCCACACACGACATTACTTCAGTTTCTAGTGCAAAGCAGTAACTTACTAAGCCAAGTAGACCGATAGTGACATTCTTTGACTTTGGCTTTCTTTGGATGGATATATTCAAGGAAAGCACGTACACATTTTTAGCTCTGTATCAATAGCCATTAGTATCATGATTTCAATTAATAAATTCTTCGAAGTAGCTAAATTAAAACAATCTTTTCTTCTGTTGTATACAAACTTAAAATATGATATTTCACTCGACAGATTTCTGTACGCTCCAAATGAATGCAACAAATTCAAGTACTTTGTATGTTGGTATAACCGATGACAAGCTAGTTACGAGTATATTGTATTGTTGCTCATTTGACAACATTTACGCGGTTTTCTTGTTAATTATAATTTGATTTGTTACAAATTATTATTGTTTGATTTAAGTATGAGGCATTCGTATATATAAGTACGAATCATGTGGGTACAACATTATTTACTTTTGTGCATTATCGATTACTTTCAGTTTGCAAGAGATCTCAAGGGATTAATATTACTGTACCTGGCCTGCAGTAATCAAAGAAAAGCAATCGGGCATAATTGCTCATAATTATTTGAAATACAGCAATAATTCTAATTAACATTGAAGAATTATGATCCCACATATTCGTGTAAGAACCTTGTAAAGTAGGACAATATGGCTTTCACGAATAACTATTGAGTGCACCTTCTCATGCAGTAGTAGGCCCTAGAAGATACAATTTACATGTTATATTCAATGTAGGAAATTTGAACCAAAAGAGAACGGAAATTCGAAAATGTGATACGCCTACAAGAATAAATACATCATCTATTTGTAGATTGGTACAAAATAAAAATACTCTTAGTTGAATTTTCTCTACTTTATACAGACATTGTATTGCAACATTTTTTCCTACATACATTACCACGCCGCTAATTCAATTCAGCTAGCTTAAGATAAATATCCAGTACATTTAGGTTTCTATACCGTACATTATTATCACTGGTCGGTTACGTCACGACTAGTGCTAACGTTAACGCCCACTGTACATCCCACCGTTCTAATTACACCGAGCCAACCTTGTCGTTATTTGAGACTTGCTCGGAGGTTTATCAATTGATAATAAAATAAATGGAATGTATTGTCATCCTAAAGCACCTAGCAGGCAGTTCCCAAGACTTGGGTGAACAACAAAGACCCATTCACGATGAATCACGATGCCTTAACACAAACGTGAGAAACATTAGTCTCAAATGAGAGGTTCTTGGGTCTATTCACAACAGTCATACGCTAATACTAACGTTAACGTTGGGATGAAGACTAGCATGGAAACTAGCAAGCTCTAGAATTTCATTTCAACATTGCTGTCAAACATACGAATCAGCCAATCAGAAACATTCAATTTCGGAATAATAACATAAAGTGACGAGTAACCTGAATTTACCGAGTTTAGTTTCACAGTTGGGGGTGCAATGACTATAGAGTTCTAGGAATATAGCATCTATTTTTACGTTTTGTAACCCATATTTAATTAAATGTCACATATATATGACATGTAGCATTATGTAGCAAACTACTAAAAACAGGAGCTGCCAACTTTGGATCAACAACTATGGGATTATCAACGGAAATCCCACATTCTCTCGGACTTTTCAGTCCGAGGCAGGAAGTTGTCCGAATACTACTTATTTTTTTATAGGTATTCGAGGAAAGAGGTAACGTTTCTTTTCATCTTGACATTTGGTTTCTCCAGTTAATTTTATATTTGAACACACGTTTCAAAAATAATAATTTGTATGATCCAGCTCAATAGGTATCTTCTGAATCGTGCACATTTTCATGAAATACCCAAATGTAGCTAAATACTCTGAAAAAGCATTCATAGTCAAAAATAGTGAAATATGATATGATGTTAAATAAATCAAAATACCATGGTACATGAAGAATATCAAAAATATATATCCTTGTGAAATATTTGGATTTGAGAATCTATTTTTCATTAATGCTAAATTCCTACATCTCTAGTAATGACCTCAAATTCTGATTGGCTGTTTACATTCTACGTTAATATCGATGTGAAATATGAATGAAGAGTTTCGATCTCATGTTCTCGTCGTACGTTGAGTGTTAGTGTTACTTGTTACTGTTAGCGCCGTGTTGCATTGTGAACGTGCCATTTAAACGAGGACAAGATATTATAATGTGTAGCACCAACTTATGAGCTCTAGGTCTTGAAACAAATAGAAAACAACATCTCGACTGAACATGACAGTGAAGACTGAGGCTGGACGCACGCACCCTAATACAGTTCTAGCCCAAGTAATCGGTTCACGTAGAGGATCAGACGGAAAATAAATAAAATACTTTGAATAATAACATAGTTCATAGTCATTTGTTAAAAATACTTGAAATAGGGTCGTAAGATCGCCCATGTGGTGCCCCATTCAAACGATACTACTTTCATCCATAGGCTTAATTGGGGAACTAAGATTTTGCATCAAGTTTTGATGTCAATAAAGACAAAATATATAACACAAAACACAATAAATTAAATATAACTTTGAAAATATAACAATTATTGCAACAGCCTGAGCCTATATGGCTTATTGCATAAGCTTACTTGGGATACAACATCCGATGTCTGAATGATCAACATCGAGTCAAGTCCAAAATCTTTAACAAAAATAAAATTACAGTGAAAACAAGAATCACGGGAATGTTTTTCACAGTCTTACCATGAATTTCACTCTGGTATTTTGGTTCAAATTATTGTTTACTCAACAACCCCACCAACATCTATGTTGTTTGGGGGATGCTCATTATCAAGTACGTACACTAAATACATAAATTAGAGCTATTCGTAAGTACAACGCAATATCACTGAAATATAATACCGATATATAAATATTAAATATAAACCAACTATCAATTGAACTATAACAAATTAATTACAAATGGAATGGCACAGTTTCAATTCAACAAACAAAACGGTTCGTCATAATACCGGTTCTAAGGAATGAGTTTAGTCTTATCACTTGTTAAGTCTCACCTAACTTATCGTACGTTAAACTTTGAAGCCACGATTTATTCCGAATATGTGTTCACCTCAGGGATCAACACCAACATTCGGTGAAGCCGCGAGATCAAAGCGTCATCATGCCTGTATTTGCAGATTTAGTACGGAATAGACTTTACACAGGGTTATTGACCTACATATTTTTGTGATCATCCAATAACTAGGTCTAAGCTTACACGTGAAAACATGTACACTTGCAGTCACATAAAGTGGTCAATCAAACCTTTTAAATGAATCCTGAACATTGTTTACCGAGATCGCATTCCACGTAGGCCTACAGTTTTAAACTTTCTTCAACATCGGAAGATTGAGGCTGTCGGGAATGTCGATGTCTTCCAAGCGTATATTTGATGGATTGAAAGGGAAACGCACGGGGAAACTCAGCTTCGTGTCCATTAACAAGGTCGCTTGGAGCTCCTGCGAGTCCGTTTCAGCGCGCGCCTGCAACGTCGCCTGGATGCGTCGGATGAACGTGATCGGAACGCGCTCTTCGAACTCGTCCGCAGGTGTGTAGAGGTTCAGTATTTTGATGATCTGGTGAACAAGAAACGCACACGTTCAACTTCAAAGCTCTTTCCACACCGAACATGACCGCTTTAAAATTTGAATTGGGTTCAAAAATCAAAACAAACCATTACCAAGTTTTATTTACAAAAAAAAAAATGCTCAAGTTGAACACCACTTTAGACAGATTCGAGTCACAAATATTCACCGTGTCCCCACAAAAAAAATGAATATAATATTGGGTTCAAGGATGCATTGTAAAGATAACTAAGATCTATTGGCATCAGTAAACGATGAATGAGAGGGTAGGAAGATAAGAAGAAAGGTTATTCTATTAGGTGTCCTGAAGAATACAGCAATTGATACAAATATGGCGTTGATATTCATGATTATTTTATCGGTAGACAATTTTTTCTACCGTGAATACAAGTACAGTAACCACTTCCATCTGTTTCCAAAAACGAATCGACTGAACCCAAACAGCAACGCTCACCTGGAACATGGACAACTTGTCGCACATGTCGCAGACGCTCTGCACGTCCTCTTCAGTCTTGCGCGCCTGCAGCAGCTGCGCCGCCTGTATGACCGGCTGGAGCGGAGCGAGAACGTCGGTCTCTTGCATGCGCTGGTCGCGCGTCCACTGCTCCAGATGGCTCAGGTTGTACCGGATCTGCATGCCCTTCGTCCAGTGGCAGAGGTCTTTACGCAGCAGCAGATTGTTGAGCGCCGACGCGCAGATGAAGTAGAACAACTGGAAAGGGTGAAGCGACGTGAATTAAAGGTTCGGGTTGGTTGATGAGGTGGCGGGATGTGTAAAAACAAAATATTTATGTCATAATTAAGTCATAATTTATACATACCTGTATATGCCTATAATGATCACAATTTGAAAGAGTTGAAGAGGCAAGAGGTGGATAAAAAATTGAAATACTGGGTTACCGTAGGCGAGTACAGTCTTACTGACAGACACATATTGCTAGGCTATTGCTAGACTTTGGTTGTTTCTGTTCCTGGCTTCGTTTATTCTCTAGATTCAGACAGTTTTTCATTTGTTTTGTTGACGAAGCTTTCAGAAATACTATGATTTTGCTGGTTATGTGGTTTTAACCAAATTCTTAATGAACGTCATTGAACCTGTGATGTTTTAAATTTTGAATATTTCATTTTTTAGGTGGCCCCACTAAATTTACTTGCATATAGAACATGTTTTTTCCATTTTTCTTCATAATAAATTTACCTGCGTCTTAGAACGGTAAGTGGAAAAAAAACTTTGTATTTTGCAATCTTCTTTAGCGGATAATTGTCTCTAGTCTGTGCTATAGATATGTTGTTGTGTGTGCACAACGATGCACTTGCTGCAAAAAGTCGAATATAATAATAAAATATAATATTCTTGTTTCGACAGTTTTGAGAATCATGTTTTTGACATGTGAGATTGAAAATGATACTGCGCCTTATTCAAGTAAACAAAAAGATTTCCAAAAGTAAATTGTAAAGTAGGGGAACATCCTACAAGCCAGTGCAGCTTATACGCTTGTAAATGAGGCAATTCATATTTTTAAAATAAATTTGCTTGAGGAACACAATATCACAGGAGAAGATAGAAATAAACCCCATCCCAAGACTTTTAGCAAAATACTAAATTAGATTTAGACCTGTGAACTTCAGATGTTATCAACTTCACAAAAAATGTCCAAGTGCTATGTACACCTCTATGCATCGTTCCTGGATCCATCGTTTTCCTGCTTGCGTCATTCATTTTTCTCATCCCACTCCCATATAATCAATGCTACATTTTCCTGGATGGATCGTTTTCCTGCATGGATGGTTTTATTCTCCTGGTCCCTTGAAAAACGATGGATAGAGGTTTCACTGTACTACATTTAGTGTTAATTATTTTTAGTAGAAAGCCATTAGCCACTGGAAGAGTAAGACTTGGCACTATGAATCACAGAATCAACACTCAACACTGTATTTATTCACGTGTCACAGTAAAATCTCTATATTTAGGCCTATCGTTTTCAAAGGACCAGGGCCCAGATTCACAAAGAGTTCTAACTTTACGACGTCTTAAGTTAAGACCAATTCACTGAGTTAGGACCAATATTGGTCTCAAGTTGGGACTATTTCACAGAGTTGGAACCAATATGGGTTCCAACTCAGTTAAATGGTCCTAACTTAAGACGTCCTAAAGTTAAGACTCTTTGTGAATCCAGGCCCTGGTACATAAAACCATCCATGCAGAAAAACAATCAATCCGGGAAAATTTAACATCGGAGATGTGAGAACAGGGTGGGAAGAAATGAATGATAGAAGCGGGAGAACAATGGATCTGGAAAGATGAATATAGGTTTCACTGTACATATGCTCCAAAGCTGTTATTCTTGAATGAGAAAATAAATAAATGAATACAGCAATTCATATTAAAAAAGAGAAGAGTATCCGTCAGTGATTTACTCACCTGCTTGAAGACCTGCACGATGAGCTCCGGGTCGACGCCGTGGTAACCGAGGCTGCGGTGGAACGCGGTGAGCTCCTGCTGCAGCACGTCCAGCACCTTCTGCTCGGCGGGCGACTCGGGCTCTCGCGTGACCGACGCCGCGCGACCCCGCATGCCGCTCGGCTTCTGCCCGGACAGTCCCGTGATCGCCTCGTGCTCGAGGATGGCGGGCACGATCATCGGCTGCACCTTCTCCTCCATGTGCCGGATCACACCCTGCGGCGGGACAAACGCAACGTAAAACACGGTTCAACTAATCTCTTCACGGTTACTACCATCCCCTAGTCAAAAATGATCGTAACTAGTATTGCGTTCATACTGACATTATAGTACCTAATTTTGAGTTTGGTAATCTTGAGTGTCATTTGTATTTTTCCCATGAGAGCATTATATTTTGAATAGAGCGTTGAAAATAGAACTCTATTTGAGATAGTGATGAAGCACACTTAGACCCCATATTACCAATAACGAAAATGTGTTAATTAAGCTGATTATTAATAATTGAGGTGCACAATTGAGACACCATTGGTAACCAAGGGTAATAACAAGTCGATTCACCAAGTATCGCTTAATCAACAAATTTATTATTCGTGAAATGGGACCTTGAGAAGGCAGTAGGAACTACAATCTTACGATGGTACCAAGTACCAACTTGCTTCCGTTCATACTACAGTAGAACGTCGTTTATACGACTTTCAGGGAACTGAGAAAAAAAATCGTATAAATGGATAAACGTATAAATGATTTATTAATGAATCTGGGTTCAAACATTTACCCACTGCATAATCAATGTTTTTTTTTTTGGTCTTTATTTTCGTGTGTATGATGTTTTTGGTCTGGTCTGTAAGTAAAGACGCGTTACAGCTCTCCCCTCCGCCCCTTCACCAACCCTCAAGCCACTACAGCATGCCATTATGTCCTTGACAGCTCTCAGATGACATGTGCTTTGTGAGAGAAAGACGCAGACATTTACCAATGCTCATAGCAACCAATTAACACTGTCCAGACGACTCCTAGTGTGGCATTTACTTCAAATGTTTGACATAACATTGACAGAATTACATTTTTTTGTTTTTCTGTCCCTGTTAGAAAGGGAATATTATTGAAATGACATTTGACTTCAAACAATGAGAAGCGATCATCATTGCCTTTTTTAAAATACTTCGATTTTGAAATCACTTTTCATTGACATGAAAGAAATGGGCTCCTGCACACGCCTTGCATACCCCCTCCCCCCCCCCCCTACCCCCTCCCACACATTATCAGCTGTCACTGGCTGGGCAAATGTGCCAGTGTGATTGCACCATTCTTGGCAGTGTGCTTCCAAACCTTGAGGTTGGAGGTCCTGTTGCTCTAAAGAGTGATGATTGGTTTAGGAAAATGATGCGTCTCTTCATGAATATAAGTGATTTAGGACTAGACAATATCTATAAATATTTTTGGGGGTGTGAAAAACCTGGGTAGGAGTGAAGAAGTCATGATAAGGTGGTATTTTTACTAGGGAAAACAGGTGTACTTACGCATGTGTTGTTTACGTTTTGGGGTTTTTACGACTTTATGATGAACACCTGACTGGAATTATTGAAAATGTTGGAAGGAGACAAGAAATTCAGTTGTATATACGAAAAGTCGTGAATAAATGAGTTGTATAATAGAAGAAATTTAACATGTAGTCTTATGGAGAATGGTTAGGACCACCTGGAAAAGTCGTATAAATGTGAAAATCGTATAAATGAGAATCGTATAACTGACGTTCTACTGTAGTACTCCTACTACAGTAATTGCCCATTGCTCAACTTTATGGGCAGTGACAGGACTTCGTAATCAATCAAGATAGAGCCTCTCCTCTCAAAGGCACGTGTTTGAATGATTTACATATTTGCAATGCCATTTAAGTCAAATTGTTGATTTTTTAAGAACTTTTTTGGCTGCATATCATTAGAACTTTTGAAAATATTATTTGTTTCACGCACATTGAAACTAAATCTGAAATTAATGCATGTTGCCTATTGTATCGCATTTTGAAAATATTCATTGCAGTTGGAACTTTCATCTTCAATAGAAATAAAGTGTTCATTTAGGCCTAGGTATTTATATAATTCGAATGGGTTGCTTTGCAAAGGGTCAACTCGTAGCGTGAGAACTTGTAGCTTGGAAGGTCACAAGTTAGCGTCTCCCAACAATATAAGTTGACAGGCAAGTCAATTTCCACAGCCAAACATTTTCCACTCAACGTTAATTCAAGTTGTCTAGCATTGCATTGAAAATGGACGTCTAATTCAATATTGATCGCATTGAAAAATATCCACCATCTTTTCACATACCTGATATATCCAGACCGCCATGTCCGACAAGACCTGACGATACTCGGAAAGGTCGAAATTTCTCAGACACTGCTCGTTCTGCTTGGCGGTGTTGTCCGACTGGAACGTCTTGTCGCCGCTGTACTGTTTGAGGTTATGTAACAGACGCAGCGTGTTGGACAGCCAGAGCACGGTCGTGTCGAGATCCTCGTGGCGCTTCTTGATCACCCGCTTGATCGTGTTGATCGTTGTGGTGAGTAGCGCGCGCACCTTGTTGTCGTCGTTGTTGAAGTCCGTGTGGCGGATGCACATGAACAAGATGTAGGCAGGCAGGCCGGGAAGGAGCGTGATGGCCAGACGCGGTTTCAGATCTAAAAGGTCAAGCATCAGTTTAGGGGCTCTTTGCGTGACTAAGTTGATTTCAAAGAAGTGGTTTGGAGATATGGAGGTTTGAAGTTTGGCAACCGTTTTCATGTTTTCATGCGGTAGGCGGCAGGCGGAGAGGTTTAAAAAAATTGCGTTTGTTTGCATCCACTTGGAGATAAGATTTATTCATTTGAATATATATATATAATTCAACTCAATTGAAGCGATAAAGTGGATTTTTAGCATCGAATTATGTGGCACGCAAGTACAAGAATAATGAATATTTGAAAAGTAGGACTACTGATTTAGAGGTGATATTTTGACATAATCCTACTTCTTGAATGAGTGAGGGAATTCAACCGTGACGTTTTATTTCCACAAGTTGAATTTATTTTATCTCTCGTGGCAGCGGGCAACAGGTTCAAGCAGCAGAATCTATGGCTTTCTGATTGGCCAGAAATAAAAACGCCATTTGTGAGCCATGAAAACGGGCTTTGAAGGAATATGTTTTCGTTTGATTCCCCAATTTTTTAGTGATAACTGATGAGTTATTCTAGAATGAAAATTATTTTCCACATAAACTTGACAATGATCAATCATTTCATGTTTTTGATCCGATAATCACCGTTTATGATCTTGCTAATTCAATTTGGTTCCATGACAATTTTACTCACACAAAATACTGCACAGTAATGCATTCTGTTGTCATATTATGAACATTTTTGTAGGTGACAAAGTCAACACAATAAGAAATGTGTGGCTGTCACCAGTGGCATGAATCAGCTGACTCGAGCTAGCTGGTTCAACTTGAATCAATGTGAACTTCAAGAATAAAATGAATAAAATTAGAAAGTACGCGGCTCTCACTTACCGTGTATCAGGTGCCTGGCAATGAGCTGTTCGTCTTCTTTGCGGTACTCGAACATTCCCTGATAGTCTCTCTCTTTCTTGCGCACGACCGCCAACTGACTGCGCTGATCCTGACTAGTGTTCAACACGGACTCGCTTTCCGCCGTCGTGTCCACTGGAAAACAAAACAAGTTCTAACTTGAGCACAGCACAGAAATGGAAAACTAACACACGACATTTAGTTCTGATGATGATTATTGTTCGTTCAACGACCCCACCAACAGCTAGGTTATGCGAGGGTACAAATGAGCAGGTGATGATGAAACTATGATGTGATGATAAGTAAAGGATGCTTTCAAAAACCAATGTCTTATGTGGGACTCGAACTGACGCCCAACGACGACTTCAGTTTCTAAAGCGGTGCCTTAGCTGACTGAGCAACAGAGGGAGGCTACATCTCAAAGTTCTTGGAAAAGAAGTGATTTGTTCTCAAATTTGCTTCTCAAAAATGGCCTCGTCAGTTGTCACTGATAAAGACGAAAGAGTTTCTCTATATTTTTTTTATTGGAAAAACAAGGGATAGAAAAATTATAGATAACCCAAATTGAACTGCTCATCAACAAAGCCTTATTCGGGCTTGACTGTGGTAGGCCTAGTAACAAAAATAACCAACTCTATATATTACATTAATAAAACTCATAAGACAAGGACAGTTGCAGCAGAAATTTACAAGTATTTCACTAATGATGTAAGCAACGATATCAACTGAAGAAAGAATTGAGCTTGTGATGAATGACTATTTGTGAGTCACGAAAAAGATGAGCACTTGCGCATTAAAATGCAATAACATTTATAGGATTGAGTTCTTCCAACGAGCCGTCAAGGAGTTGCTTGACACATTGCCATCGGAAAGCCGCTGGTCTCAATTCCCTTTCAACCCAGATCATGACTAATTGTAAGTTATAACTATTGACTTTAGTAGAAATCTTACCACCAGCTTCTTTCAATTTCTTCGTCAAAAGTCGAATTTGTTTCTTCAATTTCCTGACAATTTCTGCCATGTTATCGAACTTCTCCTGCAAGTCCTGGAAAAAAAACATGCAAATCAGTGTTGAACGCAACACCTTTCTTCAAGCTAATATGGGTGCCACTAATATTCAGTTATTCTGACTAGTTTAATTTAGTCGTTTTAGTCAGCTGAAATTGGTACATTCATGACAACATGTAGTCTAGACATTTTTACTGATCACATAGGCTCTAGGTGTTGATGTTAAAAGTGCCAGCACTTGAATTTATGAATTCAAACTCACATTTAGATGAACTTGGAAATTTAAAGTTTGATTTCTTTTTCCATTTTTCTGTACTTGTATTGTCTCGAATATAGAACTTATTTTTTTCTTCGAATATTAGGGTCCAGAGGTTGTTACTAATACGTGAATCTCAGCCTAACCATTTTTTTTCTTCGAACTCCAAGTCGAAACTTGCGATTTTCTCTCAAACTCGAATCGAACTTAAATTCTCAAACTCGTCCACCCCTAGTTAAGAGCATAGGTATATTTCGCTCACCAGGTTCTCGGAAGTGAGCCGCCCGATCTCGTGCTGCATGAACGCCTCCGTCTGCGTCAACGGCCCGGTCTTGGTGAGGTTGATCGCCAGCAGCTTCTGCTGCCTGTCGTTGTCCTCTCTGACCTTGATGATGTCGGCCTTGTACTCCTGGATCTCGGCCTTGAAGCGAGACTTCTCCGCCTGCAGCTCGTCTTCCAGTTGCCTGGCGGACAGTTAACGCTTGTACTTTGTCGCATACTTCAACGCCTGTACTTTGTCGCAGACTTCAACCCTTGTACTTTGTCGCAGACTTCAACCCTTGTACTTTGTCGCAGACTTCAACAAATGAGGTCTGGCATTTCTTATCATCGAGAAGGCTTTTGACTATTATCAATGCGTTTTCAAATTATCTTATCAAACTGAATATTTAGAATGTTGGATCATTCTATGATCTATATTTGATTGACTACTATCGTTTCACAGCCACTTTGACATCACGAAATGTAACACCCAATCAAGGGGGCTGTTTAAACTTTGGTAAAATTCAGATATATAATCAGGGCATCTCCAAATGACCACCTAAATGGCCGATTTGTAAGTCTTTGCCGTCAATCTATTATCCACAACACATTTTTAATGAGCAGTTTTCTAGCAATCCAAGATCATCAAATCCAATCAACACATATATGTAAATTTATATTTAATATATGAAAGATTATATCCAATCTATGTGAATTCTCAGTGCAATAAACACCCAATCAATTCTATCCTATCATTCCCATGTATTTAATATTACTTTATTTTGAGTTAAAAAAGTCACTTTAATAATCAAGATGTATTGGCATCAGTGAATGATGAATTAGAAGATGGGAAGGTGAGATAATGAGAAGATAAGTTTTTTCCAACAGTAGTAAGGAAGCAGGAAGAACTGTTCATATGGACCATCCCGTATCAACCTGAACGACAAGAGGGAAACCAAGAGAAACCTCCGTCAGGATGATCCACCACGATGGGAATCGAACCCCAGTCTCCTGAATGACGGTTCAGTGTGCTAGTCACTCATCCACCCGTCTCAGTAATGAATTCGTAATTTCGATGAATTATATTCTCGATCATCTGGGAGCTCTACGCGTACGAACCTCGGCCTCCTCGACAAAATTGGGTGAACTGATATCTCAGAATAAAACAACTGTTAGGGCTGTGCAAGTCTCGAGGTTCTCGATAAAAACTGAGTCGAGATCAAGACTAGAACTCTTATCGAAAATATCTTTCCTCTGAAGATTGAAATTTCAAGCCTCGAAATACTGCCAGGTCTCGGAGCTATTTTGAGCGAGCGAGAGCGAGAGTGAAAGGATAAACTCATCATCATTTCATAAATCAACAGATTGGTAGGCCTAAAGTATTAAAAATACAATGTCTGAAACTTTTCTATATAATTTTGAATCAAATTGCGAATTGAAAAAGCTCTGCTTGCACAACCCTGGCAACTGCCGCTAGAAATACCTGTTGATCATCTTCTGCGCCTCAAACGCCATGACGAGCTCGCCGTCCTCATTGATCATGTCGATCTTGCTGCCGTAGTTGTTGCTCGCCACGTTCTTCAGCCCCTGCGTCTGATTGGCCAGCACGCTGTGCAGCTGGATACACTCCTCGCGGCGCCTCTCAAGCTCTTCCTGCAGCGTCTCGAATTGATCTGACGCAAACGGGAACAACGTTATTGCCATGGCAACGGACGATAAGTGTGAGAAAAGATGATGATTTCATTATCACTCATCTCTTTTAGATTCCATTCTCATACTTTACTGTTCCCATGATACATACTTTACTGTCAATTATTATCTACTCTACTGCGACCAAGGCAATAGTCAAAACGTCAAAATCTCGTGTGTTTGCATATATAATCATCCGTGTTCTATCAACAGGCTCTCCACTATGGGTATCTCTAGGCTCTACTTATAAACCTCAATTAGCTGCTGTTCTTTCTTTCCCTTTTATCCAATTCATTTATCCAGCCTTGAGCTATTTTTGTATACACATCAAGTCATTCCCATATTGATTAGGTGGGCCCAACAAATGCTACCAGCATTCAGAATACTTTTTCAATTCAGAGTACTTCAATTGTCGAGTCAACTCAAGTCTTCAATATAGAGAGCATATCAAGTAACATATCAGTAATCATGGCTATTTTAGCCTATATGATATTTTAAATAGACCTAATTATACATATAAAATAAATACCAAATTCTGCGTACGTGTACATGTATGTATGTATGTCTGACAGGAACACTGGCCCACGCACGTTGTCATTAGTATAACAAATGGACGGCTTGACATTTCCGAAGTTGACTCATCATCGCAGAAAGTGTAATTTCAGACATTAAAATTACGTCTTGTTATCGCTGAGTAGTTGAATCATTGTAAATCACAAATTGCCTATTTGTTCAACTAATAGTAGGCCTACGTGTTTGTGTTTATTAATTGTTGGCCGTCAGATATCGGTATTCACTTTTCTCTATTCAATGTCATGTTTTACACGACAGGCCTCTCCAGTGTTCAAGCGTATGGAAGTGAATGACAAGTAAAGCTAGTAGGTACTCACTCAGAAGTTCCTCTCCGCCCGCTCCAGTACTAACCGACGTCCGCAGTCGTTCCAGCTCTATCTTCAGCTTGGAGTTCTCCATCTCCAGTTCTTGCAACTGTACAAAACAAAAAAAGACTCCGGTTACAACAGAGTTGATTCTCCGAGTGAAAACGCCACAGTTGCCGTATACTGTATCTGCTATCTATAGATTTTGATTTGTACCCTAGCTATGGAAATAATATTTGTCAATGACCTTTCACTTATCGTCACCTCATTGTTTCATGTATTACCCGCTCATCCATAGCCCCCTACAACCGAGTTGTTGGGCTGTTGGTTGGGTCATTCAGGACCATTAAAGATGGTGACCAAGGCAAAAATATTGGAAACCGTTTACCGGAAAAATAATTTTTAAAATCGAAACCAGATTTTTTACCCGCTTTTGTACACCCGAAATCACCACTTTCCTAAATGAAATTGAATCAATTTGGTATTACTGAAGAAACTATATGTGAAAAACTGTCAGTATGTGCCTCAACGATCCTATGTCATCGTGCGTGTCACTAGTTTAGCTGTCAACGCACAATCGTCGTGTGGCTAATCTCGATTAGAGATCGGTCATTCCGAGGCAGACCAACGATTGTTTCCACTTGAACACCTCTCTCACTCTCTTGTCAAAGTCGAACCACATGGTAGATTCGAGCAATTCAGAAGTATGACAGACACAAACACTATTGATGCTTGTCTAGCTAGCTACGTTGCATACGTAGCTTAGCTACGTTCCAGGCAATATTCATATTCCCAATTATAGGCCTAATTGTAATTTTTTTCAATGATCAATCAAGTTCAATGGTCCAGTCAATCAGGTGCCTGATTGCTAGATTTACTTCTGATATCAACTCTAAAATAATATGATGGTGATTAACGTTACATTACTGGTTCTTGCTCTGGTTTCTCGACATCTTCTTCCATAATGTCAGCTAGGAAAGTAGCCAACATTGTTGTCTTATCTTCCAATAGCTTATAGCTTGCTGCCTACCAGTGATAATTGATCACACTGTCGTAAATTAGCAGGGATGTGTTCACTCATTTTAATCTTATCTCATCTAGCGGTAATCAGACGGCAAATATAGTAAAATCACAAGAGTGCCGTAGTGTATTTAATTGATCAAACGGTATGTTGGTAGTGCTGTGCTTAGATAAGATTAGATAAGGCATATTTCTTTAAGCTAGGGTTGTCATTCAATTTTGATATTTTCGATCAATTCAATATTTTAGGATTTTCATTTTAGGCCTATATCTACTATCTAGGTTGATAGAAAATTCAACATTCGATCAATTTGAAATCAAAACGATGATCGATATTAATAATAATATTAAAAAAATAATTCGAAAAAATATGATATACAATTCAAACTCACTCTGAAACCGTCTTCGGCCTTGGCCGCGTAATCCGTGGGGCTGTCCTCCTTCTCAAAGTACTCGACCCTCTTCTGCAGTTTGTCCTTCTCGCGCTCGACGTCCTTGAGCTTGTGTTGGAGCTTGAGCACAAGGCCGACGTCGATGCTGTCGGCCTTGAGCTGGCCGCTGTCGGGGCTGACGTTGTCCGTCCGACTCCACTCGATGTTGTCAAGCGGCGGACGGGCGGTCACCGACGACGAGCCGCTACGCACAGAGCCGTAACCAAAGTCCTGAGCGGGAAAACGAGGTGATATTAGCAAATGGGGTATCGGAGGGTTTGAGGGTACGAGTCTTGAAATTTCCGATCAAGTATCGATCTATTTCTTCCTGGATTGAAATGCCGAGCCTCGAAGTACTTTCGGATCTCGGAACCATTTCGAACGAGATTGGATGAATGAACTTGTTATTGTTTCATTATTCAACAGATTGGCATTGAAGAATAGTAACTGGAACATGTGAAAAAGGTTTACTTGCTTGGATTGTAATCTCTTGAAGGCTCGGCTTGCATAGCCCCGTTGGCAGATCTCTGAACTGATTATAAATATAGGTCCTAAAAATGATGAGATTCATAGTTTTCTCTGAAAGGGTGATAAAAGCATCATTATTAATTTAATTCTAGCCCTGGGGATGTGATGTTCTTTAATCAAGATTTTTTTAATGATTTTTCATTTTCATTTTTTCAATTAAATTGTTTGCCAAACTGAACTTCCAGGAAGATTTTAAATCTCGACCTATAGGCCCGCCTACTATTTACGAAACTGTACAAATGACTATTCTAACTCTAGGTATTACCAAGTTTAGCTGTACTGAGAGTTGTTAACATATGAAAATCAGGGTGAAATAGCATTGGATAACCATGACGATAACAACTTCAAACTGACAGTCCATTACGCTGGTAATTGGGGCACTCAGTCCAATGGACCAGACACTCCATCCGACTTAAGAGGCCGCAGGCACTCTACACTGTCTCGTTGTTCGCTCGCTTCAGACTCCAGTTTAACATGCATCGTGTGCTAGGCGCAACCCGTAGACTAGCCCGCCAAACTCATATTCACGTAAACGCCGTTAATTCCCTAGCTCACACTTTTGATTCATTACAATTTTTTTTTTTTCGGTATTCCAAAATATGTACTATCTAGGTTTTCGCATTCACGAAATTTTTTCATTTTCCATTTGAAGAATTTTAGAAATTACTTTTTTTTGGTTCAAAATTCTGTAAATGCGGTAACCTCTGTTTTTCAATTATTAACAGAATGCAAAAATAATCATATTGATATCTAAAAAATTACGTCCGTGAGAGTTTGCAGCAAGAAATACGAGCGCCTGCGGCCTCTTGACCGAACACGCGTGAAAGCGTGGCTAGAACTCACATCGTCCGGCAGCTCGGAGGTGGCGGACACGGTGCTGGCATTGGACGACGTCCTGTGGTGACCCTTGGGGGCGGCCGGGTTGGAGCCGGCGTCTCGCTGGAGGCGGGCGATCTCGCGCTCTAGCCCCTCGCTGCGCTGCTCCAGCACGTTGTAGTCGGTCAGCAGCTTCTGGTACGCGTTCCGGTCCTGGTCGTGCTCCTGGTTCAGGAACGCCTTTTCCTGTTTCACGCGCGCCTTCAGGTTCTCTGGAATGTTCGGTACGTTGTCAAAATTAGAACGCTGTATTTGAAGATCTTTTCTGTCTTATAATTTAGAGTAATGCAATCCATAAGAATTGGTGGTGAAATCTCTACGTTTAGAGTGGTTGTAAAGACAAAGAGTTTGCAAAAATTACACTCATTTCTAGAGAAATTCATTGCCTTCAGACCCCATTTGAGTTGATTGTTTCACTGGCTGAAGGACGTGGGCTCCATTCATTGATTGGGTAACTTTTATTTGAAGTAAAAACATGACTTTGATGATAATATGTACCACTGACATTTAATACATTTCTAAGTAGAAAATGGACTTCAACATCATGCTATCATTTGATATTTGTATTTTTTTTATTTTTAAATACTTGATCAAATTTGAATGTCAAGATGCTGATAGCAAATTTTGTCAACCCCTTTGGGCACTGACTTGATACATCAAGTGTCAGTTTTTCTACCACAATTGGTGCCAAATTAGAAGGCATCTAGATGGGGGCTGGATCTTACTATGTACGGAGAGCTCTCTGGAAAAAAAATCCTCAAACTTTTACCATGATTTCCAGAAAAATATTCATTAAAAATGTGCTTTGAAAAAAGTTGTCGAAGAAAACGGCGGAAACAGAATGTTTCGGCAGGAGCTTCTTGCCGTCATCAGGTTAACGAAACAATTGAAAACAAATAAGAACTACTTACGTTTGCTAGACCTAAATAGATTCAGTAAGGTTGCCGTTCGATAATAAAATTGCAAACGATACTGAAAATTGGTACAATCGAGTGTCTCGCATGCTAAAATGCAATGCGAAATTCCCGGCAGCACTGTATTATATTATAGGTCCTACATGTGAATATTTATGATTCTTCATCAAAATCGATTGTTCCAACATTGAATTTATTAAATAATGAATATTTCGATTCGATACTGAATCGGCGGGACTCGAACCCACGCTCGACTCAACTTCATGTTCCACGGTCAAGCGTCGACTGACTGTGACAGACAGGCAGCTTAAAATAAATAACCAACAATCAGTTCATTTACCTTCCGCTCCAATCTCGTTGTCCTTGATCCTGATATTCAGCTGGTCGAGTTCCGTTTTCAACGCGACGTTCTCCTCGTTGATCTTCTCCACGTTGTTCTTCAGCTCCTTCTCCCGTTTGTCCTTCTCGTTGAGCACGTCCATCTTCTCCCCCCGCTCGCGCTCCAGCTCCCCCTTCAGCGTTGTCACGTCCGAGTCCCGCTCCGCCAGCAGGGCCGCCACCCGCTTCAGTTCCGCCTCCAACGACTTCAGGCCGTCCAACTTGACGCGCAGGTCGACAACCTCGATCTGGGCTGGCTTCAGCGTGTTGTTTTCTTTTGTCTGGACATAGAACAACAATTTGGCTTCTAAACATATAGGCTAACTGACTTGGAGTAGTCTTAAATTTCGAAGTCTTGCAATTACTTTGAATGGCCTATTCTATTATTTTTATTTTTATTTTAGTCGACTTCATTTTATTCGCTCTGTAGGATTACATATTATTACGCAGGCAGTGAGACAAATGTTGTTTACAGAGCCCTCGCTCAATTCTCACTAACTATATACAGTGTATATTCACTGTATGAAACATGATAATAATAATGGTGAATTAGTGATAATACTGTAATGATAATGATGATAATAATAATGATATATTGTTAGAAAGAACATTTCAACATTTTGATTTGTTGTCGACTCAAATTGTTCGTCAGGAGTAAGTTCCAATTCGATCCGTGTATAGTCATCATTTGACGTCATCAGCTTGCTCAGAAAATAAATACACTTACACTAATCGAGACCACTTAGCAGGCATTCAAATAACCTTGGGCAATGGGTAAAAAGATACTGACCAGTTCGCCGATCTTGTGCTGCAACGATATGATCTTGTTCTCCAGTCCCTTGTTGAGCTTTTTGACGTGTTCGACCGACCGCGCCTCGGTCTTGAGTTTCTTGAACTGTCGCCGAGCCATCCACCGCCTCACACACGACTGTACGATCACGATGCGTCGCAGCGAGCGGTGGTAGTACACGCGAGCCAACCAGCCGCGCACAGTCTTCTGGATCACGATCGCCTGCACGGGAACAACGACGAGATTAGAGAAGAGCAGCACGCGAACATTTTAATTTTAGTTGATCTAGTTTTCATATTTTGGGCAAGTATTATTAGACGTTTTGTTTAGATGTAGGCCTACAGTGAAACCTCTATGCATCGTTCCCAGATTCATTGTTTTCCTGCTTCCATTATTCATTTTGTTGACATAACCTACTCTCTTACGGTACTAAGTTATAACCAATTTTGAATTTTCCTCGAAGGATCGTTTTCCTGTAAGAATGATTTCATTTTCACGGTCCCTTCAAAAACGATAGATAGAGGTTTCCGTTTCATTGTACCATATTTGTATCTACATTTCGTTAGTAAGAAGCTTTGTGTCATAGTAATCAACTAATTATTGAAAGAGTAACATAAATAACTGAAACACAAAACATGTCTACAACATGCTCATACTCATATTACTGCAAGTCATAAGACATATTGCTGATCTGTTTTGAAGTAATAGTACCTCACTTACCATCCCTACACCATAGTTATGAATGCACCTGAATAAACTCTACACTATCTAAATAAATGAATAGACCTAGATAGAAAATCTATGAATACAAATTTGTTGAAGAAGCTTTTTCATCTACTGTACTAGAATTAGTAGGCCTACTTGTATATATGTATACCAAGCCTTATGATCTACAAATAACCTACAAGAATATGGAATATGAATCAGATAAGTCCGCAAGGGTTGAAGATAATCAATACAATAAGTTAATAGGCCTACATAGAATAGCTAAATGTTGATTTATCTTATCAACCACAAGGTACAAATACTGGACACTGAATTTACACAATGAAAATAAAATAAAGAGTAGGCATACACAAAATAAGTAGGTCATATTTAATGAATATATAATGGTAAGATAGCAGGAGTTCACTAACTATTTAGGGTAAAATGTTAGGAGAATCAACTGTTTGATAAACTGTTTGAATGATAGGCCTAATGTTGACTTTGGTAAGCTTAAACCTACCATTCACTATCAGTCACAGGTTAGGTCAGGTTTGAAAATTCAACTTACAGATTTAGGTTTACTGACTTGATTGAATAAATTGAAACTATCAACATTTTAAAATGTGACTATCATTATTAATCGGGAGGCAGATCCGATAACGTACAAAGAAATCCGAGGAGACCAAGGAAAATCACGTTTGATTACAGGCTGAACGAAATATCAAAATGCAATATCATTATTTCGATAGGTTTTTCAGACATCTGTTTCAAAAACATTTTCAATTTTTTTTCAAATACTTTTTTCAAACAGTTTGTAGCGTCACGTGATATAACCATTATTCAAGTTTAAAGTCCCAAATGATCAATACGAGTTTTTTCATAACAGTTATAGGCCTATAGAGATTATAAACTATTCAACCAAAGTAATCTGACAAGCTAGGTGAGTCAAGTTGGTACCTTGGAGTTGTATCGCATCTCCATGTAGCGTTTCCTGGCCAGGAACCCTCGACACCTCGCTTGAAGCTGCAGCACCAGAGACCTGGCCTTCGTGTACTGAGACCGCTTCACCCAGCCGCGTACGTGCCGCTGGATCGTGATCGCTGCTCGCGTGCGCCGGATGTGATGGACTCGGCTACAATCACGAACAACACCAATTTCAATCACTTCATCGAGATCATTTTTACAGAATCATTTCTACCTTTCTCGACCTAATCTTGCCAATAGATTGCATAACTCAAGCGATATGAAAAAACGTCATGGGAACCTCACTCAAAGCGGTGCTTCAGTTAAATGGGCCATGGGAAGGTTTTGAACAATAACGTTGACAAACATCAAGTACCTATATAACAAATTTAAACAAGGATACCATGCTTCGACCTCAGTCTTCAGGTTGGTTGTTGACATTTTTTTCTCAGAAAATGAAGACTTAGATCGAAGCACCTCCAAAATATTCTTTACATTTTTAAATAGGCCTATATAATTAGAGATGTAGGAAATTGGCATCAATGAAATGGAATCAATCTATCAAATTAACTATCAAATAACTATCAAAAATAACATCTGGTTCTGGCTTACCGTCTCGCCATCAAGCCCCTCGCGTACCGCTGCAAGCACCGCGTGGCGTTGACCTTCCGCAGGTACTTCTTGCGACAAATGAACGCGCGCACCTGCTTCTGTATGATGATGCAGCACTCCTTCAGTTTATCCGCGCGCAGCTTCTCCAGGTAGGCCACCTGACCGGCGCGGAAGAAGATCTTCGTCTTGCCAAACTGGTACTTGTCGGCCCCCTTGATGATGTTCGCGAGGATGCGCTCGCAAGTGCCTCGCATATTGTTGCGCATTATGTCCTTGTACAGGCAAAGGACGCGGTAACGGTGGAAGAACTCGGAATACGTCCACCTGGTAATATTTATTCATTTACTAATTAGTCACTTTATCACGTTCATTCATTACCTTTTATATGGTACGCTTACTTCACGAGAAATACCGAGAGCCGATTTTATCAACTGATGACTAGTGAATTGGGAAATAATCAGCAAGACAACTCATAACCTTTGGTTAGGTTATGTTATATTCGTAACTTTGATCAATGATTAACCAAGATTTCTCAATCATCAGGTGGTATGAATGAAGAATATTTTTAATTATGGGTCACAATGATGATGATTAGTATTCATAATGACCTCCTGACCTGAACCTATGCTCAAACTGTCTTCGGTTTTGAAAGCGGTACTTTGGTCGAGTCAGCTGAAAGGAACTAGAGCCTTTCACCATACCGCGGCAGTATGCACGCGCAAGAAGCATTACCGGACAGACAGACGCACAGATCTGGAAGACTATGTATAATTGGTGAATGAAAAGAGATAAGTGTCTGACCTCGAAGGGAAGCCGGCAGCGGAAATCCGTATCGTCTCCAGCACGCCGCACGCTCTCAGCTGTTGAACGGCTCGCTGCGGATTGTACTCGAACGCGACCTTGTCGTCGTTGGGCTTGATGCAGCGGACGTAGTGCGGCGTCGTGGCGTTCAGCGTGCTCATCAGCATTTTCAGCGAGTCGGCAAACTGCGAGCCCACTGTCTTCTTGTTCTGCTTGGCGGACGACTGCGGCGCAGCCGACGGCTTGCCCGGCACGATCTTCACCTTGGCCGCGGGCACTTTCAGCTTCTTGTCGCCGTCGGCAGAGAACAGCTTGTTGATCAGCGGGTTCTGGAGGTGAGAAAATGAAAAGAAATTGAGTAAAAAATTGAATAATTTCTGATTCGTCAACTGGTAATAGTAACGATATTAGGTATGAGCGAGCAGTTAGAAAAGAAACTCGAACTTTTGTTGCTAATTCTAAATCAAATAGTAGGTACCGGTACAATGTCCGAAAACAAACTTTTTTGAACTTCCGGCACTTTTTAAATTACTGACTCATTTACACTACTGAAAGTGAATCTCAAATCTCAAAGGCTGTGTGCAATCTTCAACTTTCTTGCACTATGCTTGAACTGTCAAAAGTTGTGAACACATTGTTTTTCGACAATAAATTTGTCAGTATTAGGTTTTAAATAGTAGCAATGAGTGAAAGAAGAGCTGGTGTAAATGTGGATGTGGCTATCTCCTTGCACTGAAAGGCTGATCTACCAACAGCGCTGCTAGTTCCACCGAAATCCGTCCAGCACGCTAGGTGTAAAGAGACCGGTCACGTGGTCCAGTTGACGTTTGACGTCTTGCCGCCAGACACGTACGCGTAGAACGTGGCCTAGGCCTACAGCAAAATTTTAATTATCAAGAGTTTAAATTAACAAGGGTTTACTGTAAGGCTCAAACAACCCAATCAATAGCTAGGTTATAGGCCTGAGTGAGTGAAATGAAACAAAGTGATCATAGGTGAAAAGAAGTACCCATACTTACAGCAAAACTCAAATCTGGTTTGAAGTGCTCGATAATAACTCTTGTGACCGTTTCAACTTACAATAATTGTACAAAATAGTGTGAAATGAACGTCTGGACTCGAATGTACGATACCTTTCCGTTCCTCACAACGTTGATCTGATCTTCGATCACCGTGTCCCTGTTCTTCTCCAGGAAGCCGTTGCTCTGGTAGGTCACGTTGTCGGCAAAATGGTGGATCACGAACGCGGTTGTGCCGAAGCGTGGTCGCGCAAAGTGTTTATATGTGCTGCACTTGTTGTACAACTTCTCCGTCCATGAACTGTCCGTGCCTTTCGGCATCTGCGAGCACAAATAGCTTACACTTAGCAGGCGGAACAAACTTGGCTACAGAGAATAATGATGATTATTATTGTTTGCTCAACGACTCCACCAACAGCTAGGCTAGATCATTTGGGGCTAAGAATATGATGGATCAATGAAGTTCTCAAAAACATTCCTTATTCGGGAGTCGAACTCACGTC
Source organism: Brachyptera risi (assembly GCA_964007535.1). Classification (NCBI taxonomy): domain Eukaryota; kingdom Metazoa; phylum Arthropoda; class Insecta; order Plecoptera; family Taeniopterygidae; genus Brachyptera; species Brachyptera risi. The sequence continues at coordinate 17,732,189 of OZ023333.1, read as the reverse complement.
GACTCGACTCTTGTTGGTTGACACTATTTGAAACAATTGTTTTCAATGTGTTTTTCTCGACAAAATGTTTATATATTCTTGTTCAAAAGACGTGAATAAATATCATTTAAGAAAAAATCTTCTTTTACTGTTATAGTGACATTGTCCTCTTAAAAACGCATGTGCGTGGAAGCCGTGGATTTAGCAAAATATCAGTCAATTGAATATAACTTTTGAAAGGTATAATATATATCAACATTCCAATACCGAAGAAATACAGATATTTCTGACTCCTTGTGGTCGGTATCTGAATAAGCAAAACTATTCGACTCATATCGCCCGATTTCTCCCGAATCCGTTTCTCCCAAATTAGATTTCGACATGAGATAGGCCTACTGTTCAAAAGTTACCCGCCATAAAACTGGTAAATCTCTAACTCTACTGCCCTGCGGTCTCGATCCACGCCTCGAGTTTGTCTTTCCGCGCACTCACCCGACACTCCTCGTCCAGCAGGTCCAGTATGCCGAGTTTGGTCTCGATCAGGTCGATGCACGGCTGGTTGTCGTAGAAGTCGATCAGCGTCCACGCGATCTCCTCTTTCAGGTACTCTTCCTGCTCCAGCTTGAACACGTGCTGGTTAAACTGCTGCTGCAGCTTCTCGTTGGCATAATTTATGCAGAACTGTTCGAAGCTATTCGTGTCGAACGTCTCGAATCCGTATATGTCAAGCACGCCGATGAACTTGTTCACCTGGCTGCTCGTCTCCAGGGCCTTGTTGACGACAGACACGATCCATCCGAACAGTTCGGCGTAGATGTGCTTGGCGAGGGCGTCTCGAGCTCCCATCGCCTGCGCGCAAAATACAAGACATTTATTTACAGTGTTACCTCTATGCATTGTTCCCAGATCTTTCGTTTTCCTGCTTGTATCATTCATTTTTTCTAGCCCCTCTCTCTCACATAATCAATGTTAAATTTTCCTGGATGGATGGTTTTCCTGGATGGATGGTTTTATTTTCCTGGTCCCACTGTATTCATAATGCGAGACCACGATGCAGTGATACCAACAGACTTTATTTTTATTTATATTGGGTTATAGCGATGCACTGTACTGATGACTAAGATCTATTGGCCTCGGTGAATGATATGAGATGGTGGGATGGTGACAAGAAATGTCATTTTATTAGGTGTTTTTGGATAGTAGGAAGTAGGGCATGTTGTTAAGGAACCATCCCAGTATTGACCTGGACAACAGAGGGAAAGCACGAAAAACTTCATTGTCAGAATGGCCGACCATGGCGGGAATCGAAACCTGGACTCATGAATGACAGATCAGCCTATCGACCACTCATCTCAGTTGAGAAAGAACAATTTGAAGAAGATGTACGCAATCGCGTCTTCAAAGTGAAGTATTTCCAGGGCCCGAGTCCAGGGTCCCATTTTCTCGTAGTGCAACCATCACTTTTATATCAAACTATACACGATCGACAATGCTAAACAATGCAACCGCCAACCGGTACCTTAGCCAATCAAATCTACATCTAGTTCACAAGAGAATCCGCTAAATTGTGACAGGCATATGCGAACTTTGGCTCTGATTTGACTGCAAGAAAGCACAAATACCGCCCATGTTTGTTATCAGTATGGGAGTCGTTACACCTTCTTTATATCATGACAAAGTATGTTGATATCACCACATCGTGGTGGAACTATCGTAGGCTGAGTTTCTACCCAGTGAATTTATCACTCTACGAGACAGCATTACGACATCTACATGAGAGATTTACGTGGTGGTTAGAGGGAAAATGAGCTGAATAACAAAAATCACCAGGTCAGTGCCAATTGGATCTTGTTGAAATAAGAATAAGTTGATCGATGAATAACTATTTAGTTGGGCTTCATAATGACGGTCCTTGTCAAGTTTTCATTATCCCTTACGCTTCCTCATATCGAATACAGTAATTCTGATAATTCTGATAATTCAAGTTTTGCTTCAATTTGAAAAATAATTCTTGTTCTTACATACCAGTAGTTCTGACACATCAGGTTAATGACGAATATTTTGATATTCAAACTTTTACAATTCGAAATGGGATTTTTTGGGTCAATAGAATTTCAAATTGAGTTAAACAAGGTTTACTTTACATGTAATCATTAGTGAGTGAATCAGTGAATCACATTGAAAAGTTTCATAATCTGGTCCCATGAAGAACGTATAAAAGACGTTCCACTCCATCGAGTTTACTGATGCACAGTGATAACGAAGATCCATTGACATTGGTGAACGATGAATAAGACGATGAAAGTGTGAACTTTCTCAGAACAATTTCGGGCCGATAGGCGTCATCTTATTTCTGTGGCATTCTAGATTGTGATTGGACATAGGGAAATCTCTATCCAAAATTTTGTCGGCAATAAAAAATTTGGAGTACAAACCCGGCTTTATCTAGTCGTCGAGCTCTAGTTTCAAACTGTGGCTAACCGACTCACCTCGCGGGCAGTCATCGGCTTGAAGAAGACCTCCCTCATGCTGACAAGCTTCCGAGTGCACAGCCAATTCCTCAGCTCGGACGCGTCCAGCTCGAGCAGTTCGGACAGATGCTTCAAGTGCACGTCGTTCGGCTGGAAACAAAATACGAGCACTCATAACCTGCGATTGTTTCCAAGAAAGACGAAGTAGGTCATCCGTTAACATAATTAACACCATCAAATTTGTTAAAGAATGAAGACAAACGTACCCCGGTCTTGATTGATTATTGTTTATTTGCTTAACGACCCCACCAACAGCTAGGTTGGACGGGGGTACGAATGAGCAGGTGATTATGAAACGATGAAGTGATGATAAGTGAAAGGAAGGACGTTTACAAAAACTTGGGCCTTTCGCGGGACTCCAACCCACGTCTAACAATGACTTCAGTTTCTGAAGCAGTGCCTCAGCTGACCGAGCTACCGAGGGCAGCACCCCGGTCTTCTGAATGACGATTCACTGCACTAGCAACTGATTGACCCCTCTCATTACTGACTCAACATCCTAATAATTCCAATTTCAAGATAATTTTCTATGAAAAGAAAATGCTCACGTTTATCGCACATCCCTCGTTGTCACCATCGTTGTCAATCACAGCCTCCTCGATGGCGACATTACCGAGATGCAAGATGGCCGCCAACACCCTGAATACGTCTGCCTGTTCCTTCTGACTGAACCCTAGCAACGAGAAGGCTGTGGTTGTTTCCTCAAAGGTGGCGGCATCGTCCACGCCGTCTATACTGGGACTCTCCCCTTGATTGAGATAGCGGAACTCGTCTTGATGAACTGCAATGAGATGTGACACTTTATTAAAAATAAATCAAATTAGACGATTACGCTCATAAACGTAAAAAAAACACCATTAAATGAATACAAAGAATGATATTTTAGAAATGTTTTGATCCCATCTCCAGGTTGGTAATGACGACGAAAATCTGAGAATCTCCTATACCAACAAACACCAGCTTTTGCCAACCCTGTATACGTAAAATGATTTTGCTCATGATGGGAGTCGTCTATCTAATTAATTGAAAAATGGACATAAAAATAACGAAAGTAGGCCTAGTAACGATTCTCGTAATTAATTTACAAATCAATTGATAAATCGGGTCGGTATTGTCAATAATCTTGCCCACCCCTACATACACCCGAGAATGTGTTCCCAGACAAAAATAATTATTTGGGTAGTCAATCACGAGGCGAGATCAGTACGTGCATTTATGATTGACGTTCGTTCAACAACACCAACAGTTATTTATTATGTTTACGAAAACTCATGCCTCATACAGGACTCTAACCTCTGCCTGAATTCACTTCAGTTTTCAGCGCAGATTGTGGGCTGCCTTAGCCAGAAAAACGGCTTATAATCAATATAAAATTCTTTCCTGGCATAATCCTAGCTCATCTAACAACAAATAATGAAATGTTGTAGGTCCACGCTTTGTACTAGCTGCGACACGAGTGCATCACTTACGTAGATGTAAATGAGGCAGCGTTTTTCGTGAAGCGCACAGCTGGTAGAATATGTGGTAGTTCCTCTCGTCGGGGGCCTGAAACACGACGCGCGACTTCTCCAACAGGTACGTGCGCATCGAAGCACCTTGGATGTGTAGCGACTTCCCGAAGTGGATCTCGATGAACTTGCCGAAACGAGAACTGTTGTCGTTGCGCGTCGTCTTGGCATTACCTATCGCCTGAAACGCAACAAACAAGATGTTTACCAGAGCATGTATTGAGGGTTGAATTGGCTTGCCGGCCTGTTATAGTGGCTCAGCTCTCTATTCCACGTATGTTGAAAATATGTACCAATGTCTAAATCTATGAACATATTTAAACTAACGGTCGTGAGTAATTCAATAGTAATGCAAGGAACTGACTTTGTTTACAAAATTATCTGAGGGCCGCTGAAGGCACGACGGATAGTTTCACATTGTACACTATATAGGTAAAGCAACGATCGGTTGGTTCAAGGACAGTTCTCATGACATGGAACATGATTTGACAGCTGAATGAAACACATGCAAACTCGTTACATCTTGGTACACCAGGAGCTTCATTACTGTACGTTGTTATTGCCATTAAGTGATAAAACAACTTTCGTATCTCTAATCTCCTATTTATGAATGTATAGGAGAGTAAAATTCATGTTGTAGTTGAGTAGACTATTTTTATTAAATATAAAATACTCTCATGTAAATTTGACTCGCCTTTATATTCATTGGGGATCAAAGATCAACAGTTAGGTTAGGTGATCTCTTACAACATTCACAATGTACGAGAACGAGGACCCACGTTTAGAGCGGACAGGCGTTCGGGACAAACTTGATCGTTCGCGTACTGATAGCGGTAGGGGGCCCATGTGTAGGCCTGATGTATGAAAATTCTGTAAGGGCATTAAACTGGCTTATTTCTTCAGTAACAATACAAAATTAAATGGAAAAGGCATTTCAGAAACTACGGCCATGACAGTTCAAGGTGTGAAAGCTTGCATTCTTGATACATGCTTTAAAATGAGACGGCAAACGGAACGAAATGAATCTTGCATCTGGTTAATCTTGTGATAAGTTCACTACGTTCATTATATAAAAAATTTGTAGACTGTGGATTCTAGATTTTTTCTTCCGTAACAAAATGAAACAATGAACAATTTGATATTTGAAAAACTATGGTTGTGAGAATTAACAGAGTGGAAGTTGACACGTCTCGAGTCTCTTAAAGAAATCGTATAACCACAAATAATAGAAGACACGTTCATTATAACACTAGAAATAGTTGCCCGCACTCACCTCCATGATCGGACTGGACGCCAGCACCTTCTTCTCTACCTGCGTCTCTGTCGTCGAGCCCCCGACCGTCGCAAAGTACCGCATCGCGTACTTAGCCGACACGGTCTTGCCCGCTCCTGACTCTCCCGACACGATGATGGACTGGTCCCGCTCCTCGCGCTCCAGCTTTGTGTATGCCTCCTCCGCGACGGCAAAGATGTGCGGCTCGAGGTCGCCCATCGCCTGGCCTCGGTACGCCCAGATCGTGTCGGCGTCATAGATCGGTAGGTCATCGTAAGGGTTGATGGCCACAAGAACGATGCCTGTTGTGAATAACGCAAAATATTTCATTAGGGGAGAGATACATGAAAAATCTTGAATATTAAAAATAGGGTAGGTTATGTTGATTGTTTCCAAGTAGTTCCCTATCTTATTCATTTTTCACATATAGGTCTATTGGGTTCAACGACACACAATAGGCCTACTGATGACTACGATCTATTGGCGTCGGTGACTGATATGAGATAATGGGATGATGATATGATAGGTTATTTTATTAGGTGTTTTTGGATGGTGGGAAAGAGTCGGGTTATGGCCTGTTGTTAAGGAACCACCCAAGTATTGACCTGAACAAGAGAGGGAAACCACGAAAAACCCCTGTCAGAATGGTTGGCCATGGCGGGAATCGAACCCTGGTGTCCTGAATAACGGTTCAGTGTATTAACCACTCGTCCCAAGTGTTTCATATGTTTCCGGTTAACAACTGACAAAAGCTCGCCCCATTTACAGCTAGACCTGGGTTTGTTGAAACCCTTGTTGTTTTGTGCAAAATGCAAATCAAGCTAATCTAAAATAAGTTGAATGAACACACCTAACCAACTGTGAACCAACCCAATCTAAAAGTTATGACTCTCGTACAATAGTGTAAATCACGACGGAATAGCCACTTTGACTAGAAAATTGCTGGGCGGAAATACTTTCTTAAGCCGTGCACGAATTCTACATAAACTAAAACATCTAACTCTTGAAAAGGTATTTGAGTTGATATACGTTATTACTTATTACTAATGATGTGTGAAAATGTGTCGATTCACATTTACGGCTTGAAGCATAAGTAAGTCAGGTTCTGTCATTTGATACATGTTAAATCCTATAAAATATAACATGGTCAACTGGTTTGACCAGGTAGCAAAGAGACTTTTACTTCTGCTTCAACTCACCGCAGTATGTGTAGATGGTGAGCTGACGGCAGAACCGGACCTGCAGATTGTATAGAACAGCCGGTTCGTGGAGGTAGGACAGAGAGGTGAGATCATTCTCACCAATCAGGATGTCGGGGTTACGGAGCGGTGGCAGTGTTTCGTCCGAGGTTACTTTTAACGTCTGTGTTTCACCACTTTCCGTTTTTACCTGAGAAAAAAATGAACATACGAAATGGGAAAAAAAAATATTCGGGACGTATCTATTTTTTACGAGGGTGAATAGTTTTCTCCGGAGAGATTTTACGGACATAAATAATCAAATTGCTGGCAGCAAAAGCAAATAATACGAAATTATATGTATGTCAAATTATATGTAATGTATCATACAAGTGACAGTAAATATATGTCATGAGAAGTAAATAATATTTTTTAGGGTTAGAATTCAATTTTGATACTTCCGATTGATTCAATATTTTAGGATTTCCGTTCGATATCTAATTACAATATTCCATATTGAATTAAAAAATCGGAAATGGCTCAAATGAGTAATTACTCAAATAAGCAAGTGACAAAAAAAAATGAATGAGGGAATACTCTCATTAATTCACAATGAATAATTTGATCAATTTCTTTGCAGGTATTTAATACAATAATTTTATTTCAGATGTAAGTTCCACTATTATGAATTGCAGTCTGTAAGAACAATTTTATATCAAGTATTACAATTTACACTGTATTTATACTTTTATAGTATGCTTTTGATTGCCCCATCTTACAATAATCGCTGTAATTATTCAATATGCAGAGGCTTCTCTCCCACACACAAGCCTTGGCTTATATGGCTTTTATCATTTTCCAGGTTATTGCACGTTTACTTGTCAAGCATATATACCTATGTAAATGTCAAATAGCATTACTCTCCTCAAGCCTTTTCCCTACAACTATTTTCATATACATTTTCAATAACAAAGTGAATTTATACTATTATGTTTCTCAAGAAGCATTAATATTCCCAATTTCCTCATTTTTCTTGTATTGAAAATGATGATTAGAAAAATATGAAGAAAAAGCAAAAGGAGAAAGAAAATGAGAGAACAAAAAGGAGAAAAAAAATGGTGCAATTCCAAGTTTTTTCAGAGTGAATCGGTGAAACATCAGGCTAGTATATATTAATTGCCTGAAATCACTGCTGCCAACAACTATTATTGTAGTGGCCACTCGACCAATAAGTGTCGAGTGCTGTCTGAGTGGTACTCACCATAAGCGTGCCTGAAACGTAGTCCTCGACTACTTCCGCGCCCTCCCAGACCAGCTCCGGGTGCTGGATCCATACCCGCGCTCCCTGGAACACAAACATTAACTTTCATTACCAACTTGATTGAATAAAACATTTAATTCAACTCATGACATGTTCAATTCCAGTAGTGTTTGCTGATGCATATATTATGCCCCTTCGACTTACATGATATACTGCTTGTAAACTGTCTTTTTTCATTTCGATGTTACTCAACGACCCCACCAACAGCTAGGTTATATGGGAGTAGGAATGAGCTTGTGATAATGAAACGATGAAATGATGATAAGTGAAAGAACGTTTATAGAAACACATGTCTTACACGGGACATGAATCCACGCCCAACGTGACCAGTTTCACAGGCCAGATTTATAAACTGCCAGAACTGTATTCATTTTCATTATGTCTTACAACAGATTGAAATGATAAGATGAAATGATCTTTTGGTCTGATGACTGATTAATGAGATGGTGGAATGAACTGAAGGTTCAGTAGGTAGAAGCAAGGAAGCGGACATGGCCTATATTGTGGAAACCATCTTGGCAGTCAACTATACCACAGAGGGAAACCCCGAAAAAAACTTTATAACGATGGTCGGTAGCGGGGATCGAATCCAGGCTCGATCTTCATCCTCATCTCGCAGACACATGGACCAAGCGAGTTACTGCTGTGCTACCAGTGCCGATAATTATCCATATTCCATATATCCATATAATTGTACATATCCGATTATCCATATGAATAACTCTGTTATGAATAATTCATGTCATTGTAAAGACGACAATAAAAATGTGACATACCTTGGGTGAAAATAAAATGTATACAAATATTACAATTCAAAATGTAAGCCCATTTTGATAAAACAAAAAGTCTGGAAATTGCTTCTTTTTTGAAGTCCATATTATTAAGCACTACTGTATTGCAAAGGATGCTGGCAACTGTTAGAATTATTTGCAAGGAAGTCAGCATGGGTGACGTTAGTAGGAAAACATATGAACTTGTCTACTTGTATAATTCATACATTCCTATATCATATTCTGGGTTGAGAAATTTTGCTCAGCACAAAAAAACGAAAATCACCAGAAAAAAAAGCAACTGAAAGCAGGTTTCTGAGGTTTTGAGGAATATTCACCAGAAACTTTCAAAACATAAACACAACAGTTCATTCAATAATATTGGATTTTTTTTTAATGTGCAGAAATATATTAATTCAAAGAAATATATATACAAGGCATTGAAACAAGAAGTGAAAGATTGATCTTCACTAGCCTGATTTGAAATGAGGAAAACCTAACAGAAACAAAAATTACCAGCTAATAAAAAAACAGACAATAATGAAAAAAGGGTAATTTCGAGTATTTGAAAAAAAATGAAATACCTCACTAAGCTGCGCCTTTTTCAATTGTTTTTCTTAAACCTGACCTTATTTTCTATCAAACAATAACATATTCTACAACATGTAAACTGTTCCATTACGAGCAGGTTGTACCAACTGATATCAAGTGAACTGAGCAGAAATGAGTGAATTGAAGTTGTCATCACCATTGGTAACATAGGCCTATGTTTTCTTTTCGTATCTAAACTAACAATTAACTCATTTATACCTAATCATCAGTTGGCACAACTGACTGAATAATATATATAATTATTAGGCATTCTTCTAAAGAACACAATCATTTCCTAGTTTTTGGTCTTCAAATAAATCTCAACTAGAAAGATAATAACATACCATACCCTATGTAAATATTATGCTACAACTACAGGCAATTAAGCCACATTAACTCGTGATGTGAGATATCTTCTCATTGTGACTTGCTATCAACAGGTTTTGTTGGCAATTGACGTAGTGCTTCCAAACTACAACTAGTTTACAGGTACTGTTAATAGGAAGGTAGTTGCAGTCATATTAAATAGTTTGATCAGAAATAAAAATTTCAATTTTAATGAATTCTGAGTTAGTGAGTGAGTGAAAGAGAGAAAGAGAGTGAGAGAGAAAGAGAGTGAGAGAGAAAGAGAGAGAGAGAGAGAGAGAAAGAGAGAGAGAGAGAGAGAAAGAGATAGAGAGGGAGAGGGAGAGGGAGAGAGAGAGAGGGAGAGAGGGAGAGAGAGAGAGACGTCTGAAAAAGTCGTAAATTAGGTATTATTAACGAACTTCGAGCGAGATGTTTAAATGAGTGTAGTCCACAGTTAGTCCCACAGGTGTACTAATTGCTAATTACTTCAACCACCCATTAATTAACTCGGGAGTTAATTGGCAGTTTCACAGCTCTGACGGCGAGATGAAGCACGTTATGTCTGCATGTTGGATATTTATTTATACTTGTATTCACGTGAGAATGTAGTTTACCATTAAACAAAAATATTACCGTTATGATTGTAAAGCAGTAGTATTTTTAAGATATGTTTTTTTTTCGAGAGAGATTTACAACAATAGCGTAGATCCATCTATCAAAAACGTTAAATCAAGTTGAAACGAGGTTATATAATCACCCAAGTTTTAACATTAGCTGACAAGACGAAATACTTATAAAACAAATTATAAACAAAAAATTATAAACAATTGCAAGATGAACACAAGACATATATAGCACTGGCGCAAGAAATCAGGTAAGTATTTAGTATATAGGCTATACACAAAAATACAATCCTCATTTTGAGAATATAGGCCTATATATAATCTATATCATTTCAAAGAGATGTATATTTACAATAGAATATGTGAATGTATAAGCAGGAAATATAGCGCTTTTCAGTAGAAATTTTTCAAAATGAATCATTAGAGACAAGATAAACCTGCGAGAAAAAATTTAGCTTTGGGCCGGTGAATTGTACTACGCATTGTTATGTATGTGTTCAATTATTATTATATCTAATTCATTATTCGTGATTATTAATTTATTCAGATAATTATTTATTTATCTAACGATGCATTGTGATAAGTAACATATCTATCGGCGTCGGTAAACTTAGGTATAACATGTATCTATAATAAGTTTGTACAACCTCAAGGAATGACGTAATTGAATAAATAATAAAACAAACAAGATGGAATGTTTTAGAGATGAGATAAAAGGTAAATTTATCATTTGTTTAAGAGAATGGTGAAGAAGGGGTAGAACCATCATCCCAGGACCCCTATTCCTGAGATAAATGAGATGCGAGAAAAATAAGAATGAGTGAGAAAACGATTATCTCACTCAAAATGGCCGATTGGTAATGGTAAATCGGCCATTTGAGTGAGATAATCGTTTTCTCACTCATTTTTATTTTTCTCACATCTCATTCATCTCAGGAATAGGGTCCCAGATCAGTAAACTTCTTGGTTGACCATGACGGGAATCGAACCCCGGTCTCTTGAATGAAGGTCGGTTCACTGATGTGACCGTGTCTATATGAACCTAGTTGTCAAATGTGTTAATTCTCAACAGAGAACAAGAGTGCCATTGTGTCGACACGTATGGAAGAGAGAGATGTGACTATTGGTTATCGGTTATATGCTAATACTGTAGCATGGCTAAAACGACTAATGACCAGCTTACAGTGGCCATAATACCAACTCCAAAAAAAAAGGAATCTATACTTGAATCCACAAAAGAGGGTCGACTACCAAATGAATTGAAATAAAAACTTGTATAATTATATAATCTCTCGGCAACTTCTAGAAGATATGACTTTTTTTAAAGATGCAGGTGCGTTTCTTATCATAAAACTCTTCATAAAAATCGCTGTCTAGCACTAAATACCACAGTTTTAATATCATAAGTGGGATATTTGTGTTTGTACTGTTGGTAAACGATTTTCAACTTTCGTGAATACAAGTATAACAGCGAACAAACAACAGATTAAACAGTTCTCACTTTCAAAACCTATATTACTTTTTTTATTATTGTCACAAATTAGTTGCAGATATATAAATTTACATATACAATTTACTCATCGTCCACTAAGCCATAACTGGCTTGTCTGTGGTTCAAACAGATGGAAACAGAACATTTATACATACACTGTGATTAACAATGTTGAAAATGAACTTATATTATTAACATGATTCTAATCAAACTTCTATTAAAACTTGGTAATTCCATAATTTTACTAAAATATTATTCATGTAAAATGTTATAAAATCAAATATCTGTTCAATTTTGATATTTTCAATTATCACAACTAAACGAGTAACGGCTATACACTGATGCATTTAATAAATCGATTTAGTCACGGTATTACCAAGTCCAGTTAGCCTTTATCTGACAGTTTAAACTTGTTATCACCATGGTTACCTATGCTATTTTTTTTCACCAACTCTCAGATAAATACTAACTGGCCTTGGTAATACTGGGCCTTAGAAATGCACGAGTGACGATTTAGCGAAATGTCAAGATTTTCGAGTCAACTTGGGGATAAAATACTAACACAAATCTCCTCAACACCGTCAAAGTGATACGCATTAAAATTACGACACTTTCAAACATGACGATACCATTTTAATTAAATTTAATCAAACTTTTTGAAGACGACCTGAAAGAATCAAAAGTACCCGAGTAAATATATTGAGAAAACTGAATCGAGTATAGATTGGAGATATTGTAATGTACAAAGAGTAATTGCCATGATTACCATGGCATCAGCATAATTTATGTGGCATAACAACGGGGATGAGCGAAAGCCCATAACCTTGTAAACGTGAAGTACACCAAGTGGTTACATAAAGTGCTCCATCAAGCTACATTAAAATACATCCTGAAGAGATAAAACCGATATCAAAAGCACTAAACGAAGAAGACGATGTGCACTCCACTCATAAGTCTAAATGAAAAAAAAAATCGTTGTTAAATGTGTAGATATATTTTATTCAAATTAAAATTTCGGATTGAAACATCTGATGTGACCGCATGTGTACACTAGTGGTTACATAAACTGGTCGACAAAGCCACATGAAAACGCATCTTGGAAGTCAATTCTGAAAATATACGCACTATCAACTAGAGTAGACAAAAATATACATTTAACATCCTCGTTCTCGTATGTCTATGAAAATGAAGCGGTATAATATATATATATATATATATATATATATATATATATATATATATATATATATATATATATATATATATATATATATATATATATATATATATATATATATATATATATATATATATAACATGAGTCGAGTTAACAATCCAATTGCAATAACAATTTCAATAACATAAATAACCACATTTCATTCATCATACACAGACGACAATCGATATCAGTTACCATACAGTCGTCGACTCGTCATTTTACCCAATATAAAAAAATGAAATTTATGTGACAGCTAGTGTAGATAATATAAGCATTAAAATAGTATGACAATCAAGTGGCTGAAAACCAGTTGCGATGTTTACATAATCCTTCTAATGGTAAACGTGACAACAATATCACCATGGCAACTAATGCCATCTTTCAACAGCTTCGAGGTATTATTGATTGTTGCGTGACGGAATATAATAGTATTTCACTACTTTTTAACGCAAAACCACGAAACATTCTTTGATAAATACGAGATTTCCATAAAATCTCACGAGACGTTAATCAAAATTTAATAAGTTTCATTATAGGCTTACGGCTTGTAGGATTAAGTTAAGAGTGCATAGGAGAGGAATTAGCGAAATATCAGGTTTTTGGTTATAACTTTTGAACCATATGAGATATCGGAATTGTAATTGGAAGGAAACACAGATCTTGTTCATACCTTCAAGCTGGTATTAGTTTTTTTTAATAACATCGAAACTTGATACAAAATCATTGTTCCCCAATTAAGGCTATGTATGAAAGATGGGATCGTTTGGACGGGACACCACAAGGGCGATCTTACCACCCAATTTTGATTAGATAACTGTCTTTCAGTTTCCGAACGTCCAGAACACACTATGACTGTTTCTGTGATATGTATCCGGACACAAAACACACGAATGTTGATATCATGTATGTTGATATATAGTATAAGTAAAAACGATGTGACTTATAGCGCCTAATTGTCAAGCGTATTCAGCTAAAACATTGTTATTTCAGTCGTATATAGGGCTGACAATTAATTACGCGATATGAGTTGAATAGTTGTAACTTATACCATCTTGAAGAAATCAAAAAGATCTATATGTTTCTATCGCATTCGAATTTTAATATCTCATACCGTTCAAAAGTTATCATCAAAAACCTGATATTCAACCAACTCGACTTCTATATGCACTCTTGACATCTAACTTCGCTGTTGTTTTCCGGCAAGAACAGAGACAGAATAACTTCTGAAAACTAAGATCAAATATTGAGGAGAAAAAGCACCTACCCCACTGCATAATATGCAGCTGCTTATTCAGGCAACAGACTGTATAACTTTCACCCCAAATGCATTAAAGATTGTAAAAACTTGGGTGTGGAGAAATTTTAAATTGAATTAAAAGTGTTTCTTTTTCTTAGCAAATGCTAATACTCTGTAAATGAGTTTGTTAATGACAATACGTACAATTTTAAAAATTAACATCAAGTGCAATCTTAATTTTGATTATTTGTGATTTATAATGTGATGCACTCTATTATAACTTAATAATTATAAGTTTATAACACATTTTGTTACATATTTTGTATTTATATTGATTTAATATGAGTTGACAATTCTGTGATACTGTTTTTGAATCTATACAGAAATAAAACAATTTTAATTCAATTTATATAATCATAATTATTATACATATACATTATATATACTTTTTCATTTTCTATATAGATACTTTTTATCACAAAGTTAGGTAAGTGCATCGACAACAGAGCAAAACTTGTCGACTTGGGTTTGATAAACCCAAGTCCTCTTCCTTTACTCCTCAACTTGCTCCTAATCTTCCTGATGATGATTATGGTTTCCCTAACGACCCCACTAACAGCTAGGTTATACGGGGGTACGAATGAGCAGTTGATAATGAAACTATGATGTGATGATAAGGGATGAGAGGAAGTTATGCCTTATGCGGGACTCGAACCCACGCCCGACGGCGCTTACAGTTTCTGAAGCCGTGCCTCAGCAGGTAAAGCTACGGAGGGTGTCTTCCTACAATTCCTCTTCTATCTCAACCCTTCTCACCACTTCTCTTCATTTCTCTCTGTCCTTCCGCCACTTATCGCTCTCGCTACTTCAATCCATGTCGCGTAAATTATGTAATTATTAATATTGTTACAACGTTGTGTGGTCATGATGTAATGATAATTAGGATCTAGTAGCGTTGTTGAATGATGAATGAGATGGTGGGAAGAAAAGATGATATATTTTTGCTGGGTGTTTTGAATGGCAAGGGAGTAGAAGGAACCAGTTAGTTCAGCATCCACTTCAATTCGACTGAGGGAAACCACGACAAACACTGTGAAAATGTGACCATAAGGGGAATCGAACACCGGCTTCCTGAATGGCGGTTCAGCGCGTTAACAACTGATCTAACACCATCAGATTCAGAAAATTGAAAAACATTCACCAAAGGAAATAGAAAAATATATTTGTCTGATGCTGAAACAAAGTTTTATATCTATTTGAAACAAACAATATTCCATTATTTGTTTTTACTCTCTTTTTCGTCGATTTTTGATACACTTGGGAATAAGAAATGCGCTTATAGTATATAGAGTATATAGAGCTAGAGCACTGAACCGTCATTCAGGCGACCAGGGTTCGATTCTCGTCATGGTCGGTCGCCCATCCTGAAGTTTTTTCGTAGTTTTCCTGTCGCAACGGTGAATCCGGGATGATTCCTTAATAACAGACCACGTATACCTGTTGCCTCCCCACACTATCGAAAACACTTGATATAAAATAACCTTTCATAGCTCATCTTTCCATCATCGTTTTCATCCTTCACCGACTACAATGGAAATTCTAATCAATACACAGGAGTGCGTCGTAAAATTCAATATAAATAAAATGAGAATATATTAGGATGGTCTATTGTTAATTAACAATTGGCCACGACTGACTCCTTCCCACTGTCCAAAAACACCCAATAAAATGACCTATCATCCCATCATCTCGTATCATTCACCGACGCCAATAGATCGTAGCCATCAATACATTATATCGTTGACCCCAATATAAATAAATGCAATAAAATGAGGATGGTTTTGACTTTAGTAACCCCTGCACTCACACATCGGGATCAGGATAACTTACTATTGTATACAACGTCCTGAATTCCGTCGCAAGGGTCCATAGTTGAAATCTTCGCTTGTGTTCACCATCAAACTCCCACTCTCTCTGATTACCTCTGTTCTTATCTCGTTGACTCTGGGGCACATAGTCTCGCACTAACACTCGGATCATTGCGCAGACATTAACCGACAGTTATCGGTTAATACCAATACTATTCAACAGTTACGTTAACCAGGAGTGTAAGCTTTCACGATCGTACCTTTTGAAATATCAATTTGGTTTTCGTTTCATTTTGTTGGTGAAGGAATAAGGTAGATTTACGTCAAAACACACTTTTTTGTGGAAACACACTTTTTGTGGAAACACACGTATTACACAAAGGTGCGCGATTGACTGTAGAGTACGATTGAGTTTGCATCGAAGGTCTACCGGTCTTCAACAACTATACATTAACAATCTGGTTAACAACTCATTCAACTACGGATTAACAACAAGATGTGCAATTACAGTTAATTAGGAATTATGTAAAACATATACGGTCATCACTTCATGAATTCTCTTGATTGGAAGTTACGTTGACGAGGACTTTGGTGAAAAAACGATAAAACTTGATTATATGTATAAACAAAGTATACGCACCTAAGATAAGGAATAAGACCTAAGATCTGTAAAGACGAGACCTTCAAATATTTCGTTTTTCGAGTTATTCCAACCTGGTGAGAAAAGCGAAAAAGTATAAAATTCAGCTATATTCATTCAAAATAATACAGTTCGAGATTTATCCAATAATTATAATAATATTCTACTCAAATCGAATTAAACTGAGGACGGATCATATTTTACTTCAGTACATCTTGGAAATTGGACCGACAACAGAAGAAAGAACATTTTTGTATAATTCAGCAGGTAGCTCTATATCCGTGTAGTATGTATAACGTGAAAATGTGTAAAAATACATCGTGTTCGATTCAAGTTATGGAAAAGCCACTTTTAATAAAGATATTCAATTCACATTCTTTAGTCATTATAGTCGTTTGTTTCATAATACCATTTCACTCTTCACTTCCAAACTTTAACACTTTCATTATTGTTCCGAATAGGATATCTTCGGGTGTTCATTCATCTCGCACCTTTATACTAATTTCAGTTCTACTTCTTATCACATTCGTTAGGTCATTCCGTTTGTTTGTGTGTTTGTTTGTTTGTTTGCTATAGCATGTAATATACTAAACGGTCACATAAAGTGATCGATCAAGCCATACTGGTATAGGCCTACATTCTGAAAAAATACTCGCATTAATACGCACTGAAAACTGACAGACAATTTACATATACGCATTCCACGCGGATGCAGCCATAAAAAAATAGCGATAAAATCAAAGATAATTTTACATATACATTTTGAAAAAAAAAACTTTACGTGACCGCAAGTGTACTATTGTTTAATGCTTGTTGGTTTGGAAAGTAGTTATGAACGTGGAAATGTGCAACACGAGGAAGAGTGCAACAAATGCAATGCAACAATCCACCGTCTCTAAACATCTATAATGCACTTATACACTTCCATGTGTTACGTATATATTGTTGTTTGATCAGCTTTTATAGTATCCTTGGAAAAGATAATTATACGGTATACAACATCACGTAGCTTATTTATAAATTAGTTTATATTATATGGTAATTATTATAATATTTATAAATACTGTGATAAATTTACACTTCCTGTAAATACCGATATTTTCATATTTGAAATATGTGGAATATGTCGAAATTTGAATTCGCATAATTCATCACGAACTTGAAATATTGTACCGGTTTCTGAGAAAATAATGGAAGAATGTGCGGTGATGTATTTTTAGAATTGAAGGATGAAAACACAGCTGTCAGGCGCTTACATAATGGGCCTAATGTGAATCTATATAAGAGGTATTTGTTTTTTATAATTTGCGAAGATACAGTCAAGAATATAATGAAATCGTTTCGAATTTCTACACATTTTTCCAAGTCTTCCCTACCTTTTTCTGGTTTCGCATGCCTATATACTAATATACTAATATTACTCCACAGCACCAAATCATCACGTTAAAACCGCGATTCACTTCGCAAAATTCGAAAATGTACCGCTAATTTCATATGATTCGATATATATTTGTTCGAATCCATTTTTGACTTATATGTAATCATTTGTCAAGTTACACAAGCTGTTCATCAGGCCATCTTTACAATACACACTGTACATGATTCCTAATTTGATAAATTTTGGTTGATCTGGCTTCAACATTTTGACTTCACAACGAGTGGTTTTTGGTCATTTTAACCTCAAAACCAGCGAACACTGAAATTAAGGAATATTTCTACGAAAAACACTTTTTTGAAACCATTTTCAAAACTATATTTATAAAAGCAATACTAAAATTTTGACCGCGTATATATTGAACAATTTATTCACTTTGAGCGATATTTTAACCGCAGCATAAATTCATAACATTCGCGCAAAACGCACCAACTTATAAGTTACAACACACATATAAAATCGTTAACTATAAAAAGCGATTCGAGGTCTTTCGCAATAAGAGGGTGTAGATGAGTGGTGCAAATTCAAGATTGTAAATACTTGATTTGTAAACACGCGCAAAACGGAAAGACATAGTTATAACACAAACGAAATCTGAAATCGTACCAATAACTATAAACATAGCGTTCGAGGTTTTTCTACTAAAATACGTAAAAATTGAGTGGTACACATTTTTACATTCCAAATATTTGAGCATCGAACTTAAAACGCGTAAACAAACGTATGAACCATGCAAATTTAAGCCATCGAGGTAACGACGGTTTTTCTACTGAAAGGCATTGAAAACGAGTGTTCCTACTCGCGGTCGACATAGTATACAATAATGCGAGCCCTGCCGTTTGTACGGCTTCTCGCAGAGCATTCAACCCCCACAGGCCCTTATTGCAACATTGATAATACACGCAGGCCTCCACAAGATAATCCACGATTAGATCGTTTCGCAGGCGACAATTATTCAACACTTTTTATAAGCGACAGTCATGTCAATTAGTTAGAATGATATAATTCCGCATTTTCATGTTACGTAAGCATTCACACTTCCATTGGATTTACCGGTACGACAATTTTTTCATTTTGATTGATAGATTGAGATTTTTCGCTAGAGGACCTGTACAAAAATAATTTTAAAAAGCTGTCCAGGTTGATTTGTGTTCAATTAACGAATAATAATAGTCATTTAGCTTATTAATACGTCATCTAGATCCATATAGGCCTACCCTGTTTGGACGGTTTTGGTCACATCCCATCAAGTGGTCGATCAAAAGCTGAATTGAAATACATCCTGAACTGTGAAGAGGGTTTACTGATATCATATACGCACTATAGAAACAGAAAAAAATGTACATGCACTCCACGCCTATAGTCTGTACGAAAATTTGCGATTCAAGGATGTAGATTAGATTTAAATTCAAATAAAATTAGTTTGAATTGAACCATTCTACGTGACCGCAAGTGTACATGCACAATCTCGCGTGATCCAGAGCCCACTTGATTGAATTTCATGTTTTGTGACATCTGAGAGGCAGGGGGGGGGGCACCGAACCACCGAAAGTGGTTAATTGGAATTGTATGTATTTAAATGACACTGCTTCAAGTTATATATCTACATATTTGAAAGAGCTGATGTATGTGTACAATCATACGAAGTACAAACCAGAGAAGGTGAAATAAAAGAAAACAATAATCTAATATGTAGGCCCTATATATTGACATTTCGAATATAACTGCTAGGCGTGTTTAAGCATTCACGCCGTGAACTCTCCCGACCGTTCTTTTTCAAATATCATTTTGATTTCTGTTCCATTTTGTGACCAAAAAATGACCTACGTCTAAGCCGATACAGAATTCTGATAAGATACACTTATTGAACTCTGCGCGTGACTGACTATACGCGAACAATCCCGAGTTAGACACTAACGCCTGCCCGCTCTTAACCAATTATACTTGAATCTGCAATTGCACTTCTAATTATTACGTCTAGTCTATAATTATATCAACGTAATAGAAAATATAATCTGCACGTCGATTCCTTCAACACGTTCTCTGCAACAAGATTAACGAATCAATTCCGTCGAGATGCTATACGAATTACACATAAGTTTTAATTACTTGTAAACTACGTTTGTCACGCACAAATACGCACGTTTTCTCACCGCGCCAGTGAGTGCGTGGTAATCACTTGGCTGCCACACCACTACTGATCAT
This sequence comes from Brachyptera risi, assembly GCA_964007535.1. Lineage (NCBI taxonomy): Eukaryota > Metazoa > Arthropoda > Insecta > Plecoptera > Taeniopterygidae > Brachyptera > Brachyptera risi. The sequence continues at coordinate 17,711,971 of OZ023333.1, read as the reverse complement.
TAATTGCTAACTAATAATAATTATGAAACTTGTTTTTCACGTTTTGTCATTGAATAAAAGTTGAGCTACCCCGATACAGGATATGTCTCTTTGTCAGGTTGTTACTATACTGTTTTACGTAACTATAGGAGACCTGCCAATGAGACTTTGCGAACACCGAAGTGTTTGTTGTTTGACAGGTAACCAAACGGCCTTGAATTGTCGTTTCCGATTACCATGTCACCCTCTAACACACCATCATCTCATTGCCTCGACTTATTTATTTAGATTGGATTAAACGACGCACTGTCATGATAACTAAGATATATTGGCGTCGGATAAATGATTAATGAGGTGAGAAGGATGAAGGTTGCTTCCATGCATGCGATTTGCGTTTCGCTTCCGCAAGGCGGTGGAATTGAGGCGAGCTCAACAATTAGAAATCGAGTCGCTTTCGTCACTTGGTCGTTTTATCATGGCGGCTTAAAAAAGCGCTTAGAGAATTCGCTTAGCGCATATAACGCTCTCATTCCAGCTTTAGATACAGTGGGAAGGAAGCGGCTGAGGGGGATGGCTGAGAGGATGAGAAAAATGAGAGGTTGTTTTGTATTTTTTGGACATTATAGAAAGAAAACGGCTGTGGCCTGCTCTGAGAAACTACCCCAATATTTGATTTTAACGACGACGTAAAACCACGTAAAACCTCAATCAGAGTGGTTGACCATGGGCGGAAATCAGAATGCGGTCTGCTGAACGTCGGTTCAGCACGCTAGCCACTGGTCCAGTCTCAACTGCAAGGTGTGAACATATGACTGTGGAAATGAATGGATATCATATATGCATATAAAAAATATGTAATACTTGGATGAACACAAAGATGAGCCACAATGCGAATCTGTTCGAAATCATGTTTCAATTGTATATGATCGAACCGTCAAGGTTCAGATGTGACAACGTGTGGTTTGGAGGTGGTGAAGGAGGAGGAGGAGGAGGAGGAGGAAAAGAGAGAGAGAGAGAAAGAGAGGGAGAAAGAGGGACAACGAGGGAGAAAAAGGGAGAATGAGAGAGAGAAAGAGAGAAGGAGAGAGAGAGAGAGAGAGAAAGAGAGGGACGATCGTTTGGATGGGGCACCACAAGGGCGATCTTACCCCCGCCCCCATTTTGATTATTCAAAACTAATGAACTTCAACACCAGAACTGCGCTGTCTGTGACCATAATTTTTCGCCGTAGATAAGTCTTTCAGTACAAACACACGAATGTTTGAACTAAGTCTCTTGGGCAATGATCACTTCTTTCCATTGACAGCAGATGTAAAGTTTATCATTATACACAATCGACAAATTAAATTAATGATAGACCTATGATGTTATAATTAGGCCTATCACTCTACTAATTAATGGTCGTGGCCAATTAGTACTTCATCCAAGCATTTGCTTCGAGAACTGTGGGAAACCACGAAAAACCAAGTCGGGATGGAAAAACCACATAACCGTTGAAATTGTTCTTCATTACAACTCTGAGACAAGATTTGAACGAATAACGACGGTGTGCATTTCCCTAGTTTCAAAGAAAACTAGAAAGATTTGACCATCTCAATTTCGGAAATTATAATTAATTTAAATGTCCTGCAGGACCCGGCTCATTTTCTGAGTCGTGACTTGGACATTAGGACATTACCGGTACTCGATTTTGTACATGTTTCCATAAAGGAATTTGTATATGTCATGGTCTTCGGAGGAAAAAAATATAAATTATGAAATTGAGATGATGATTTTTAGTTTACACTAAAATAAAGGTAATAAATATTGTCATTATTAATTAAAATGTAGTTTTAATGGTGTGATGTCCTTTCACTTATCATAGTATAAGTATTACATTTGTTGTATGTTTTATATTATTATTATTATTATTATTTTTTTTTTTTTTAATAACATCGAAACTTGATACAAAATCATTGTTTCCCAATTAAGGCTATGTATGAAAGATAGGATCGTTTGGACGGGGCACCACAAGGGCGATCTTACCAACTCATTTTTATTATTTAAAACTAATGATCTTCAACACCAGGACTGCGCTGTCTGTGACCATAATTTTTCGCCGTAGATAAAAGTCTTTCAGTATAAACACACGCATGTTGATATCTTCCACTTTGAACTAAGTCTCGTGGGCAATGATCACTTCTTTCCCTTGACAGCAGATGTAAAATTGATCGTTATACAAAATGCACAAATTAAATTAGTGATAGACCTATAATGTTATAATTAGGCCTTTATATTATACTACCTATATTTATTTATATGGGGTGATGAGTTCGCCCTTGGCCCTTGTGGTGCTCGGTCCGAACGATCCTAATTTGTCGTCCTTAGCCAATGACTTCGTTAAGATTTCGACGTCCATCAAAAAAAAAAATGTGAGCCACTTTCACAATTCCATCTTGTTATAGAACGTCACGAATTGAAAGAATGAATCTAGAATAGAATCTCACGGAATATGTGATCCTGTCGAATATAATCAATGTAGCTAGCAATAAAAGCGGGCGGTTGTAAAAATATGACTATCGTCTCGTAGCCTCGGAGGAACCGTCTCAGATAACTCGCATCCGCCAGGAAAAACATGAAAAATCTTCTTCCCATCCGGCTGGAAATTAACTTAAGTCTACGTGGCATATACACACATCATAAAAGAAATGTCTCCAAAGAAATCAATTTTATTGTTGTGACATTTGCCTGCATTCGTTGAAATTATACTGCATGTATAGGACCTATTCGTTTTTGAAATCTGCGTATAGGCCTAACTACTGTATTTTATGTATTGTTAGGACTTGTGACAGGGTACGACACTCAGATACTCTTCATCAATATATTATAGCAGTGTGTGGTTTCAAGTTCAGTTTTTAGCACAAACCCTCAAACTATAGATTTCAAATTAATGACAAAATACGTACTTCCCTAATTTTAGAGAAGACTATAAAATCATCACCTCAATTTCAGAAATTATATATTTGATTTTTTCATTCCTCCAGGGACCATGAGTTGATATAGGCGTTATATCGATTCTGTAGGCCTATAGACACATAAAAAAGGAGAAAAGGGTCTGGTCCTAAAGGACAAATAAATCGACTATAATTTCTCAAACAAATTGAGATGATCGTTCCTGGTTTTCTCTAAAATTAGGGGATTATCGTAATTATTTTGAAATCGATAGTTTGAGATAGTGTTGTCCTTTAAGCGTGACGTAATTGAAATAGGCCAACAACTTCTTCAAAAGTGTTTTCCTACAAACTTTATAGGCAAACGCATTGTAAGATGAGCGATACATCTGTATGAAGTAGCCTATAATCGAAAACTCCTACACACCTTGACTCCTATAAAATATACTCCATTCGTCAACTATCGAATCTAGAAAGCCGTGAATCTAGGTTCTTCTATTATTTCTATTTATTTGTTGAATAAAAAACATTCATTCAATTATTTTCTTCAAAACAGCTGGTTCGAATTGCATACAAAATGTAATAATGTGTATCATCATCATCTTCACATTCAGATTTTTTTTTTTTTAGATTCGTTTTTTTATAATCTCGCCCAGCCAAATCTTATGGAGTTTTTAGAAATTTTGACATGATATTTTTCAGAAATGGTCCAACCGATGTGACCCAAAAACTATACAGTTTCAATGTGAATAAGTCTCCGTGTACAGAAAGTTTCATGTCGATCAGTCAAACGTGTAACCTGTGCAGTGCTTACAAAAGAAAAAAAAACACACACAGACAGACAGACAGACAGACAAAGCTCCATAAGAGTTAGGTCTTCGCATGTTGCCATCTTTGACAGTTACCACCAAACCACAGATATTCTGCTCGATCTAGTCATGTTGTGCGGGTTGCGGCGTCGTGTTCTCGTGTGTCGGGTGATTGCCTGCAGTACAGGCGCAGTGTTCATGTAACTCGAACCACTTGGCGAGCACGTGGTGTTGACAAGTACGACAACTACTCATTTACAGCTAACGGCACATATTACACGCTCCCAGAACAGTGTTAGTATTGGGGGGGGGGGGGGAGGGGGAGGCAATTCTCTCAGTTAGAAATAGTCACTTTTACATCATTTCAAAAACAAAAACAAAACAAAAATCTTGACAATTCCCACGTATAAAAAATGTATTATTTTTCATAACTAGGCAAACGCGTAATATGCGTTGGAAGATGGGCGAGATATCTGAATAAGGTATAAAAACAGTCCTACATTTGCTACTTTATCGACTCTGGTATTCTACACACTTTGTCCTTCATTTAATTCCTACTTTATCTTCTCTGGTATTCTACACACCTTGACGAATATGAAGAATATTTAATGCTTGAGCAAATATCGAATCTAGGAAGCAGTGAATCTTGGCTCATTTCCATATATTTGATGTATAAAAACAGTTATTTGAATTTTTTTCTTCGTACGGTTGGTTCGAATTGCTTACAAAATGGTGGTTTTGTGTATCATTTATGTTTGAACACTCGGAGAAAATATTTTTTTTTTCGGAGAGGTTTCATTTTTTCAAATTTTCTCACCCAGCCTAATCTTATGGGGTTTTTAAAAACTTTGACATGATATTTCTTAAAATCTAATCGACCGATTCATTCCAAAAACTATACAGTTCTGAGTTGTAAAAGTTGGCCCGTAGAAAAAAAGTATGTTGATCAATCAAACCCTGCGACCTGTGCAGTGCCCACAAAAAAAAAAAAAAAAAAAAAAAAACACACAGACAAAGCCCTATAAGAGTGGGATGGAGACTTCGCTACGCTCATCTAAATATATAACGCGACTTGGCATAAGACCGATTGATTTTTCCTATTATAGATTATCTTGATTTTTATTTACACTAATAAATATTAGAAAAATCATTGTTAAAATGATGGCATGTAACTCTTGTGAAGTACTGTATAGGCCCATACGCACCTATATAGGCCGGTATAGGCCTATATGGTGTCTTTGGAGACACCATTGTGTAGTCTAAATCAGCCCAAGATTCAATACTATATAGTAACCAAATGAATTGAATCACAGCAGCTTTCCAAGACTGAGAAAAATACAATTCAAAAAGCACTACTCGTATTTTTGAAGTTTATTTACCTCCCCTCTCCCCCCCCCCCCCCTCTTATGTGGGCAATGTGGGTATAGGCATAATAACATAATATACATAATATATACATAATATATTACTTTTGTGACCCAAATCATCATCCCACATGAGAACTGTACCAATTCGCCCAATTTCAAACATTGTGATTGATCAAATCAATTAGCTGGGCATTATATTCATGTTTTTGACTTATTTATATTGGGTATAACGCGCTATAGACCGAAATATATCTTTGATCTTTCGTTTGATCGTTCCTCCGAGGGCTCAACGACTAAAAAAATCAGGTGTAGGCCTATACACTTTGGCAAAAGTCGAAAAAAATCAAAATAAAATCACGGAAAATCGAAAAAATCAAAAAGAATGAAAGAAATAAGAAAAATGAGAGAAAAATTAAAAAACACAAATAGTAAAGAAAAGTGAAAAAAATCGAAAAAACACTTGGTAAAGTAAAAAAAAAAAAATCGAAAAAATCAAGAAAAATGAAAGAAATCAGAAAAATCAGAGAATAAAAAAACACAAAGAATAAAGAAAAATGAAAACTAAACCGAAAAATCACAGAACACAAAAAAAAAAAAAATTAAAAGAAAATAGAAAAATCAAGAATCGGGTAACAATGTCAAGTTATTGTTAACCCTTCGAGTTTCTCTATGATTGTAGACGGTTTTATTCCGTCCCGGTTTCGTAACGTTGCTGACGTATGTATTACACGTGATTTGCCGAGACGGAAAATACCGTGTAACCGTATTACACTGAATCAAGCTCAAGTAACTTTGAGCTACCAGCAGCATGGTATTTCAAACTAACTGGTGGCAATAGCTCGATATTTATGTATACAGTATACTACTTTTTGAGATCAGAATTGCATAAACAATGAGTCATAAATATGGCGATAAAATTGAAACCATCAAGTAAAAACATAAAACAGTTCGCGCAGCAACGCTATCGAATACTTTTTTTATGTAATGTATGTACCGTATTTACTACATGACGTATTACATTCATCCATCTTGCACGATATTTTGTCCTGAGAGTTGGGTTGGCCACAATTAGTAAGCAAGATGAATGATCAAAGGGACTATCTATTTTATTTATTTAAATTGGGCTCAACGACGCACTGTATTGATTACTTGGATCTATAGGCGTCGGTGAATGATATATGAGATGATGGAATGATGAGATGAGAGGTTATTTTATTGTGTGTTTTTTGGATAGTGATAGTAGATAGTCGGCCGTGGCCTGTTGTTGAGGAACCATCCCAGTATTGACCTGAACGACAGAGCTGAAAACCACGAAAACCCCCGGTCAGGATGGTTGACCATGGCGGGAATCGAACTCCGGTTCCTGAATGACACATACTGATATCACGGGAAGAAGGTCCTCTACCAACATAACAAACACAAATATCACAGTTTCGTTTGTTTAGCAGGTGGTATTTGAAGGGTCAACGATTTTTCAGGACGAGATTTACGATTAGAAACATAACTGCATCTTTGAAAAGCGTTAAATGCACGTCTGAACTTCCTGTGAGTTTCTCTATGCAGCTACCACCAAAGGACAACAACAACCAGCTGTGAAGCTAGATTTCAACGAACAGTGACTAGAAATCATCTCAATTTCAGAAATTAAAAATCAAAATTTCTGAAAATTTCAAATTATAAATTGAAATTTCAATCATTTTTTTTGTCTTTTAAAAACCACGAGTCATGACGTGGGCATTACCGAATAAGAATATAAACCTAATCAAATAATGTCCGCCACGTCAAGACTCAGAAGGCCGGGCCGGGTCACGGAGAAAAAATGTATCAATTTAAATTTCTGAAATTGAGATTATACGATTTCTGGTCTTCTCTATAATTAGGAACATAAATATCACGTCACTATTCGTTAATATCCAGTTTCAGAGTTATAATGTCCTTTAAAATTATTCAGTTGGTACAGTTGGTAGAGGTCCACCATCTTTCTTAGATACACACAGTCTAGCTTTCCAGTATTTGCATCACAAAATCGAAAGGAACAAAGATAAATTTGCACAAATAAAGAACGTATAGCTTATTTCGAATGTCAGGAATAGAACCGGGGTCAAATGTTACAATAAAGTCGACCGACCGTCTTCCCCATACACATAGCATGGACGGTCGGAAGCGTCGCTTGTCAACATCGATCACAACGGAAAACAAGCGAACAAAACAATTGAATTGACACGTGGAAATCGAGTGTGTATAGGAAGAAAGAAAGAGAGAGAGAGAAAAGAGAGAGAGAGAAGAGAGAGAGAGAGAGAGAGAGAGAGAAAGAGAGAGAGAGAAAGAGAGAGAGGAGAGAGAGGGGAGAGAGGGGAGAGAGAGGGGAGAGAGAGGGGAGAGAGAGAGAGAGAGAGTAAGAGAGAGAGTAAGAGAGAGAGAGAGAGTAAGAGAGAGAGAGAGAGAGAGAGAGAGAGAGAGAGAGAGAGAGAGAGAGAGAGAGAGAGAGAGAGAGAGAGAGAGAGAGAGAGGGAGAGAGAGGGAGAGAGAGAGAGAGAGAGAGATCTTGCGTTCAAACAAGTGGAACGGAACGTTTGGATGGATGTTATAAGTAGTCCTATAAGATGTATACTCATAAAGATCACGAAATGTGGACATGAAACAAGAAACCCAACAATCACACGTAAATATGGTTATAGGTCAACTCTTGTGGGCGGAAATAGCTTTAAGGTGATACAGCCATGAGACAAATTCATCACACCATGTTTATTTGATTAGAGTGTGTTGTGACGCCCTGTATTAATGATAGTCAAGATCTATTGGCGTCGTTGAATGATGAATGATAATGAGATGACGGAAGGACGAGATGAACCATCATCCCATCATGTGTTTAGGACAGTGGGAAGGAAAATTGCTTTCGAAAAACCTTCTATTTATATCTATTTTTTTATGTAGGGTTCAACAACACACTATACAATGATGACTAATGAGATTAAGGAGATGATGGGGTGATGAGATGATAGTTTCTTAGATATTGGGAAGGATAGTTGGAAGGAAGCGGTCGTAGCCTATATTGTAGGAACCATCCCAGCATTAGCATAGACTATACAGAGGAAATCCACGAAAAAAAAACTGTAAAGATGGACGGACTGGGGATCGAACCAGGTCCGATATGCCGGTTCGCCTCTCGGATCACCGAATGTGCCGGTTGAGAAACCTTCCCAGCTTTTAACGACTATAAGGACAGGTATTACCACGGCCAGTTAGTATTTATCTGAGAGTTGGTGAAAACAAATAGCATAAGTAACCATGGTGATAACAAGTTTGAACTGTCAGATAAAGGCTAACTGGACTTGGTAATACTAGGCCTAAGGGAAACAACAGATGCTCGCGGATGGTCGGCGGGACGCTGATTGCCGATCTAAGAGGACACATTTGGTTTCGGTGATGGTACTCTCAGATTGCGCCTATCAGGATATTCGACCATGACGAGAAGTAAGCCGCTGTCGCGTAATTCACCCGTCTCTATCTGTGGGAGAAATATCGTCGTCTCCTCTCGGCCTCTACTACACTCTTAAAGAGTCGTCAAAAGTCACGCATGCAAATCAATGCGGAACTTGGATTCTGCTCATGACTCACAGTGTAGGTGAGACGATAGGTGGTTGGGGGGGAGGGAGGGAGGGAGAGGTCTGAGACTTGTTTATATGCAAATCTAGACCTTCACTCTACTATCTTCCTTCCAAGTTTAAGAGGCCACCGTTTATAAACCATTTAGAGAAATAGAGAAGGAGAGAGCAGAGACGGAGAGAAAGAGAGACAATCCGAGAGAGGAGAGAGATAGATATACTTGTATTCACGGAAGAAGGTTGTCTACCAACTGAATAATCGTTTAAAACCTTTCATAATTGTACACAAACTAGCTGCTGTCAAGTCTTAAGATGTAGTCAAGTTTTTAACTGTAATTTTTGTCCTGAAATCATATTTATACCATCAAGATACCAAAGTAATACACAAATAACAGTAATGTTTGTATATAGTTGTTATATTAGTAGACGACCTTCGTCTGTATACGTGGATTTATTCATGGATTAACAACGCACTGTATGATGATGACGAAGATATATTGGCGGCGGTGGATCATCAATGTGTTGAAGGTTATATATTGTTTTAATTTGGACGGGGTAAAGGAAATGGTTGTAGCCTGCTCCTGAAGAATCATACTCAACTGACAGAAACCACTAGAAATCTACCATTATGATGGTTAACCATGACGGGAATCGAACTCCGGTCTCCTTAATGACGGTTTACCTCAATTTCGAACCAGAGAAGACCATATGTCAAAAATAAGAGCAAGAGAAGCCAGGATGGACGTTAGAAAATATTGTATGTCAACAGAACTATCGAGGAATGGAATAAGCCATGACATATTGAATTTATTTGATTTATTTTCAAAAATATATAGATGTTATTGTTTTTTTCCTGAAGTTAGTAGTTTGAATGATTCAGTGGAAGGACATTTGCCACATTTGCCTTTGTATTTACAAATTGCAGATCAAATAAATGAATTGATTAATTAATTAATGCTATTGCCACTGGTTCACTCCTTTCAGTCTTTCGTGAAAGCAAGTAGTGAGAGAGAGGGACAGAGAGGGGAGAGGGACAGGAGAGAAGAGAGTGGAGAGGGTGAGGAAGAGAGAGATGAGAAAGAAAGGGAGAGGAAGAGGGAGAGGGAGAGAGAGGGAGTGAAAGAGAAAGAGATAGATAGATAGAGAGAGAGGGGGAGGGGAGGTGGACACGAAGACCGTGGAATTTGAAGGCATAATTAAGATATTTGAGCCACGAAGTGCTCGTCTAGATGGTGCATGAAAGTTGAACATGCATGTATTTAACTGCAACGGTAAATTAAAGTAATTATTCTGATGGTAAATTGCAGACTCCAGAATTGTTTGAATGTACATGAAACAGTTTGACTTCATTACATGGTTGTTATAGCGACCAAGGGTCATTCGTGATGTTACCAGATAACCAAATACATTCGGCAAGAACAACGTTGCATTCGAGTATATATTTCGTCGAGCGAAAGCAGCGTAGGCCTACGCGATATAAGAAAAGCGAGATATTCATATGAAAATAATGTATGATATAGATTATACACACACATTGGGTTTCAAAATTGCTAGCCCGATTTTAAGAAAACTCGATGTCGTCATTGTTGTCCTCGACACATTACGAATATCAAATAATTTCGGATAAAAAGTTTGTCTTATGTTTCCTCCATATATATTCTTAAAGAGATTCTTAAACGGTATATTTTCAAAATTTCATTGGGCAATTTCTCATAATCTATACCAGACTTATTTTTACCCAGAGTATCTTTGTCAGTGGAAATAATAACAGTATGCGCTTCTACATGGCCGGCGAACTCTAATAACAGACGATGTTATAGTGAATTCATTGACTAACCTTGGTAGCAATATAAACTACCAACAATGGGTCATTTTTAATGAATGTCACTATTACAATTTTAATGCGCTTTTTCTACACTATACTTCTACAACAGCGTAGGCTACCTTATGCAACTTCAACTGGCAAATTCAGTTCAACTTATGGTCTCAGTTTCTTTCATTTATCCATTCATATTGGGCTATCGACGGACTGTACCGATTGATGACTATACATATGATCTATTGGCGCCGATAAATGATAGATGGCATGATGAGATGAAAGGTGTTTTGGGATAATGAGAAAGAGTCGGACGTGGCCCTTCCTTTAAAGGAACCATCCCATAAATCGATCCGAATGACAGGGAAACCACGGAAAACCGAAACCTGAAACCTGTCGACCATCGAACCCCGGTCTCCTGGATGACGGTCCAGTGTTAGTCTCAGTTTCCACTTCAGTTCAACTTGATCTGTGAAAGTTGACGTGGATCAGTTTTGACTTGCGACCTGTTGAGCGCGCACAAAAAAACCCCGGAAAGACCCGATTTATAACGAATGGGTGTCTCCGCTATTTCTCGTACAACGAGAGGAAAAATTCTACTATTGCCATGATGATTTCGTTTTAGTGTAGCTACCAACTGTCGAGTCAGATTCCTTGTGCTCATATCGATGGCTGGAGGGAGGGGCGTGAAAACATCACGATAGATCTGATCTTTTATTAAAAACGTGTCTCTCCTATGATAATTATCACGCAAATAATAACGTTCTATCTCGGACGCCATCCACAGCTTTGGCTCGGATCTGAGAATGAAATCTAGAGTATATTTGGGTCACGTTTCGTCCATTGTCAGATCTAGATTCCCGCCCACTACTTCCACACACATTGTATTCAATGCAGTTCACAGTACGTGTAACAAGCAGAGATGAAGGTTCCGATCGACCGTCCCACAATATACCATACTACTGGACGCACGGGTGATTCGCGCCTTCATATCTCGTGTGTAACTTGTAATCAAAAGAGATGGAGATCCGATTGACCGTCTCTCCTATCCCATACCAGTAGCGAACGGGTGGTTCAAGCCTTTATCCTTCGTCGATGCACGTATGCAAGTCCATGGCAGTGGTCATTGGACAATACAAACCGTAGTAAATAGTAAGGAAAGTCGAAAAGAAATGAACAACAAAAATGCTTTTATAGGTGGTAACTTGAAAACTGGGAGAGAAATACTTGTTGACAAAAAATAACCATATAGATTCCACAGCCCTGGGACTACATTTAAATGAATAATGTCGCTTTCTCCCCCTAATTTTAGAAAAAAAAAATAATAGAAATCATAATCTCAATTTCGGAAATCATCATTTATTTAATTGTCCTTCCGGACCCGCCCCCTTTTCCGAGTCATGACATATAGGTACTGCATGATTCTGATCATTTTCTATACATAATCGGGTGATGTCTACCTCATGACTCAGAAAAGGGGGCGGATCCGGGAGGAGAAGCAATTTACTGATAACAACCAAATTTGATGATAGTCTTCTCTAAAGCTGGGGACAAAACTAGCGTCATTATTAATTCCAACCAATAGCCACATGACTGTGCTGTGCTTCAACTGATTGATGGTTGTTTGCTTGACGACTCCACCAACAGCTAGATTAAGTGGGGGTACGAATGAGCGGATAATAGATGAATGATGTTTACAATAACCCATGCGGGACTCGAACCTACGCTCTACTTGGACTTCATTTTCTGACAGTGCCTATCAGCTGCTTAAGCCAAGTGGGACCAATTCATAATTTTTTCAATTGCTGGGAATAGCGATCGCACAGTTGTAATGATGATCAAGATGTATTAGGATGAAGATGAATGATACATATGAAGGTGTTTAGGACAGCAAGAAAAAAACGGTCGTGACTTGTTGTTTATAGGAACCATTCAAGTATTCACTAGAACGACAGAGGGAAACCACGATGCCATGATAGTCGACCATGACGGGGGTCGAACCCCGGTCTCTTAAATGACAGTTCAGTTACAAACCACCAGATACCTTTTGACTGTATGAGAATCGTTCCAAGTTGCGCCACTCTATGTTACTCTCACGCATTATCCCAGTTCCTATTTTTTATATTCATATTGGGTTTAACGACGCACTGTAATGATGACTAAGATCTATTGACGTCGGGTGGATGATTAATGAGATGATGGGATGATGAAATGAAGGATTTTATAGGTAATGGGAAGGATAGTGGGAAGATGCGGTCGTGGCCTATATTGTGGGAACCATCCCCGCATTAGCCTAGACTACAGATGTAAACCACGAAAAACCCCTGTAAAGATGAACGGAAGCGGGGATCGAACCGGGTCCGACATGCCCACTACCTGCCGGGTCACATGGAGCAAGTGCGTTAACCCTAGTGAGAGAACGAGAGGGAGGATGGTCGACCAAGACGGGAATCGAACCCCGGTCTCCACACGACTTTCGCTTCCCGTCTCTTTGAAATCCATCATTTGTTTTGACTGTGGATTGTCCCAAGTTGCGCCAATCTGTGCGCTCTCTCACGCATTGCCCCAGTTCCTTACTACCCTAGTGAGGCCTACCCTACATCAACTGCATTCCCATGCGCACGTAAGGGAGGAAGTATTGATCTCTCCCGTGTTATTGCTCGCTCACTCGCTCACTATAGCTCGCTCCTTTGTTATCTTTCGTACACACTTCGCACTTTACACACAGACCAGTACGGCCTCTCCACATCACAAACCATAACTATCTTCATTATCAACATGGCAATCAACAAGCAATCAAAGTGGTATCAATTCACTACCAGAACACTCATTTCATTCCTGAACGTATAAGTATAGGTTTTACAATTTGTTGAATGATTTATATCAAATTTACTTTTTTGGGGGGTGGTAGGATCGCCCTTGTGGTGCCCCGTTCAAACGATCCTAACTTGTAATCCTTAGTCCATGTGGGAAACAATTACTATATGTCCAAGTTTCAATGTTGATGAAATTTTTTTTTAAAAAGTGTGACACGCGTTTCAGATTCACTAAATAGTAGAACATGCTCAGTTTTTTACTCCATGAAACATCAAAATGTATTTACTATTATTTATTATTATCATCATTATTATTGTTATTATTATTATTATTATTATTATTACTGTGGTTGTATGATTTATTCATTTCCAAATCACACGAAGCGTGAGAATGAGCTCAGCCGCGAGGGGTTTTGTTGAGCTTATCTAGTAGTTGATAAAAACAGTATCAAACTTGAATTCATATCATCTGTCCTCTGACTTTATTGTCTAATTATAAGAGAAGGAAAAGAGATGAATAAATCTAACATAATTATTTGAAAATGGGTTTCAAAATGAAATGTACAATATATTGGGAAATTACGCTCAAAATCAACGGAGATGGTTGAAAAATGAAAAATGAGCTTTATTCTTAGCTCGCCGAACCATAACACTAATCACGAACGCAATGACTATTCACTGTTTAGAGGCCGACACCTTCGGAGCTGATATAGTTTCTTATTCGCAGTCAACGACCCCATCAACAGCTAGGTTATTTTGGGGTTCGAAGTCGAAGTTCGGGCTCAATGAATGGAAACTGAATCCAGTTAAGAGTCCATGGGAGTCGATTTAGCGAAATATCATTTTTTGGTGATAACTTTTGAAAGTATGAAATATCAAAATTCTAATCCGCGAGAAACAAAGATAATTATAGCCCTAATAGCTTCAAGATGATATAAGTAATAACTATTCAAGTCATGTCGCATAACTGTCAAGCGCATACAGCTAAAACATGTGTTTTTTCAGCTGTATACGCTTGACAGTTATGCGACATGACTTGAATAGTTATAGCATCATCTTGAAGTTATTCTAATTATCTGTGTTTCTCGCGCATTAGAATTTTGATATCTCATACCGTTCAAAAGTTATCATCAAAACATAGATATTTCGCTAAATCGACTCCCATGGACTCTTAAGATGGGTGGGTCAGTGGGTAGCGCGCTGAACCATCACTCAGAAGACTACCGGGTACGATTCCCGTCATCGTCGACTATCCCGAGTGAGGTGCATCTTAGTTTTACTTTGTCGTCACTGAGGATACTATACTGGGATTAAGATGCTTATGGTCTCTTAATGGTGTCTCGACTCGGCTTTCAATCTTTCTTCTATTTTATGAGTGGGTACCGCTCTTGTGGACCACAGTATTGTGAACCCCGATATTCTGTACCCCAAGAAAAGGATAAAGTGGACCCCAGTATTGTGGCCCACACGTTTAAACCAGAAAATTGTACAAATACTTTGGTTTTGTGGTCCCCAATATAGTGGGCCACAAAACTAGAACATGGGGGTCCAGAATATCTTTTCCAAACGACCGAAGTGGTATTGTGGACCCCAATAGACTGATACACAGAGATTTGTCGTTGTTGACCCCAATAAACTGAACCCCGATATTGTGGGCCACAAAAGTGTATTAAATGTCGTGTGGATATAGTGTACCACAAACTAGATATACTGTACCCCAAAGCTCGTTAGACATACTGCACCCCGGTATTCTGGTCCCCGATATAGTGGGCCACAAAACTAGGACACGGGTGGTCCAGAATATCTTTTCCAAACGACCGAAGTGGTATTGTGGACCCCAATAAACTGATACACAAAGATTTGTCATTGTTAACCCCAATAAATCTTTGTGTATCAGTTTATTGGGGTCCACAATACCACTTCGGTCGTTCGGAAAAGATATTCTGGACCACCCGTGTCCTAGTTTTGTGGC
The DNA here is from genome assembly GCA_964007535.1 of Brachyptera risi. NCBI lineage: Eukaryota > Metazoa > Arthropoda > Insecta > Plecoptera > Taeniopterygidae > Brachyptera > Brachyptera risi. The sequence continues at coordinate 17,696,677 of OZ023333.1, read as the reverse complement.
CCACTATATCGGGGACCAGAATACCGGGGTGCAGTATGTCTAACGAGCTCTGGGGTACAGTATATCTAGTTTGTGGTCCACTATATCCACACGACATTTAATACACTTTTGTGGCCCACAATATCGGGGCTCAGTTTATTGGGGTCAACAATGACAAATCTCTGTGTATCAGTTTATCGGGGTCCACAATACCACTTCGGTCGTTCGGAAAAGATATTCTGGACCACCCGTGTCCTAGTTTTGTGGCCCACTATATCGGGGACCAGAATACCGGGGTGCAGTATGTCTAACGAGCTTTGGGGTACAGTATATCTAGTTTGTGGTCCACTATATCCACACGACATTTAATACACTTTTGTGGCCCACAATATCGGGGTCCAGTCTAAGGGCTCCCTTATGAGTGATGTCCTTGGAAAAAACGATCGCTGCGTGAGAAATCTGGGACTGTATGTGTCAATTGGCTTCTGCTACCCTCAAATATTGGCATTTCAGGTGACTGTTGCTACAACTGAGCCGACGTATACGTAATTTTGTTGAACAAAGTAATAGTTCCTTGTATCACTAAAACTACACCATTCACAATCCGTATTTCCAAAGATTTGGTCCGTAAAGTGATACATATTTTCAACATTGGTGGGATAGGGAGTTGAGACACCATAAGAAACCGGAAAACCAACGCAACCCTCAATGCATCTCGACTAAGATTATGACCGCGACCTCTATCTCACTGTCCAAAACGCCTATAATAAAATGACATTTCATCTCCCAGTCTTCATTTCCGGGTTGCTATTACAACGATGTAATGAAGTACAGGTAACTTGTTCCGCACATCCGAACAACTATTTACAATTATTACAATTAATTGACGACTCGAAATAGGCGTGGCTTTACCAGTCAGCCAGTTGGATCATATCATTTGTAGTCATTTCAAGATACTCCGATTGGATATTTGAATTTGACTACAGGACCCTTATTCTCGAGATTATGAGATTATTTAGGTGGAATTCTGGTAATCTCAATGAAAATGCTATGAAAATACCATAGCATAATAATCTCACCTTATAATCTCATCTCATCTCATAATCTCATAATCTCGAGAATAAGGGTCCTGTTCTAACCTTGTTGATTGAACAGTATGATTTCTGACGTCATGGGGGCGGAGACTGCGAGTCGTCAATTACAATTAATTTTGGAGTCTGTAATTATTTACCATCATAATGATTACTTTAATTCACCATTGCACTTGAACACATGCATGTTCAATGTGCAATCACGGATGTCAATAGCTCGAAAATAACCATCCATTACAGTATGTCGTCGGTATAAACCCACTAATAAATGAATAATTCCATTCATAATCTCACACCAAAGTAAATAGGAATCAGCAACTAGTTCAAGGCTCAGTGTGGGTAAATCAGTTATAACATTAACCGCCTTTTTCCAGGTGAAATAACGGTATTGCTTCTTATCTCACATTTTCAATTGTTCTCTCTCTCTCTCTTTGTCAGTAACAATTACACGGGTAATTTACGCACCGATTCAATTAGCTCGGAACTGTGGTTGATGAAGCTCGCACTGTTGTTTCAGCAACAATGTCTACTGCCACAAGCCCACAACACTATATAATGTGACAGAGGTTACCATAGCAACTATATATAAAAGTTGGCGACAGACAAATCAATTCCTTTAGGTATACGCTTCTCTCAAGTACAACTAGCCGGCAGCCACCCTCGTTATAGCTCGGTCAGCTGGAGGCATCGCTTCAGAAACTGAAGTCACCGTTGGGCGTGGGTTCGAGTCCCGCATAAGGCATATATTTTTGTAAACGTCCTTTCACTCATAATCACTTCATAGTTTCATGGTCACTTGCTCATTCGCATCCCCGTATAACCTAGCTGTTGGTGGGGTCATCATCAAAAAACAAAACAAAAAAAAATTATCCACAATAGTTTAACCATAGAAACTCAACGGCCTGCTGAAGTGCTGAACTATCAAAGTTTGTCATTGGCTACCACGGCATGGACATTTTAATTTGTTTATGTCAATTATGTCAATTAATGTCAACAATTAATGTCGTCAAATGGTTTACATTTGGTGTAGGCCAACACTATAATTATTGTCTGTCCTTTTCAACAATGTGTCGCCAATTGGTGTACATTATAATCGTTGTCAGTCTCTTCCAACATTTAATATCGCCAAATTGGTGTACATTGCATAATTGTAGTCCGTCTCTTTCAACAATTATGTGTCGCCGATTGGTGTACATTTGCTGTATACATTATAATTATTTGTCTGTCCCTTTCAACAATGTGTCGCCAATTGGTGTACATTATAATCGTTGTCAGTCTCTTCCAACATTTAATGTCGCCAATTGGTGTACATTACATAATTGTTGTCAGTCTCTTTCAACAATTATGTGTCGCCGATTGGTGTACATTATAATCGTTAACCGTGTCGCCAATTGGTGTACATTACATAATTGTAGTCCCGTCTCTTTCAACAATTATGTGTCACCGATTGGTGTACATTTGGTATATACATTAAAATTATTTGTCTGTCCCTTTCAACAATGTGTCGCCAATTGGTGTACATTATAATCGTTGACCGTCTCTTCCAACAATTAATGTCGCCAAATTGGTGTACATTACATAATTGTAGTCCGTCTCTTTCAACAATTATGTGTCGCCGATTGGTGTACATTTGCTGTATACATTGTAATTATTTGTCTGTCCCTTTCAACAATGTGTCGCCAATTGGTGTACATTTGCCATTATAATTATTTGTCCGTCCCTTTCAACAATGTATCGCCAATTGGTGTACATTTGGTTTATACATTATAATTATTTGTCTGTCCCTTTCAACAATGTGTCGCCAATTGGTGTACATTATAATCGTTGACCGTCTCTTCAAACATTTAATGTCGCCAATTGGTGTGTATTATAATTATTGTCTGTCCCTTTCAACAAATGGTGTCGCCAATTGACAAAAGCACAGGTTACCATTACTAATACTGCAGTTGTGATGTACACAATTCAAGGGGCATTGGTGTCGACTCATTACCGGTACAACAATGCGTGGCATCACTAGGAAGTAATTGGCCATAGACTGTGAGGTGTCGTTGCTCTTCATTTGAGTTACTTCTCACCGAGAAATTAAGAGGAAATACTCTTTATTATCATTTTTTTACCGTCCAGAATTTATGATACCAGTACTACTATAATACATTTTTATGTAATTGACAAAAATAGGCGTTTATATCTACAATAGAGAAGGAAGGTCGTCTACGTAGGCCTACGGTACATAATAGACACAAATTAATATCAGTTTTATTTCGGAAGTGGCTATTCGGCGCACCGGAAGTAGGTTTTAGACATTGGTTTAGGTTTAGATTAAATTAGTTTTTGATGTTTGCTCCGTTAGGTTAGTTGGTTTTGAGTAAAAGTTTACAAATTCCAAAAATTATTCACGTCTTTTTGCTTTCAATAGATAAAAGTATTTCTAAATTTCGCATACTTTATACAATCTCTAAATAAAAAACTGGGAATCTAAAAGAGTATTCAGTTTATTTGACGTTCTGTTCATAAATACTTAGTCTAACCATGATAAAAACACCAGAGGAAACTAATTGAAACGGCTTTGTGGATAAGCGATGTGAATGCTGTTAATTGTAATGTTTCTAACTTTTGTTTTCCCAATTAAAAAAAAAAATTGTTGTAGATAATAAAAATAACTTTACTCTCTGGAATAAAATTAATGTGTTCAACTATGGTTGTAATCACAAGATATGAAGGCACGACTTACCCGTACGCTATAGTTGCCGAAGATAAGTGGGACAGACGATCGGAACCTTCATCTCACGTGCAAATAAGTCACGGGTTATAGTCTACTCATTGTTACACAACAGTTCATTTTTTATTTAGGCCTTTATTTTAATAAATGAATGAATGTATATTTTTTGCTTGAAGAACCTTACAACCCTTGGGCTGGATTTATATGAATCCATTATACGTTATTGGACGTTATTTATTTCCCTGATTTTAGAGAAAACTTGATAATCATCATCACAATTTCAGAAATTGGAATTAAATTTTATCCTCCAGAGACCACGAGTCATGACCTACGCATTACCGATTCTGTACAGAAACATGAACAGAATCGAGTAATGTCTATGTCACGACTCAGAAAAGTACCGGGTCCTAGAGGACAAATGAATCAATTATAATGGAATGGAAATAAGTGATAAAAAGTCAATTCGCTAATATTTGCTTAATTCACTCATTATTAATTGGTACAATCCGAAATTAAAATGTAATTTAAATAAAATCTACGCTCATTCAACAGCTAATTTGTTTACAGACCATGCGTATTGAGTGCGTATATGCAATTGTATGCTAGTTTTAGTGCATCGAATATCAGTATAGGCCTATATTCATCAGGATGCTTTTAAATGTAGCTTCATCGACTACTTGATGACCGTTATACCGTGAATCAGTGGCTCTAAACATCATCTTGTGACATTGAAATAAGAAAATAAATAAAGGGCATTGAATTATTCGGCCACAATGAGTTTGTAAATGTCGTAACAAATACGCTACACCCAGTCCGTTGCTCTTGACTACGCTTTGCATGACTTGACTACCGGTACTGATTACGCTATTGATCACCTCTTGGCACTGTTTGTTTATATTCTGCATGAGATGACGCTTGCAATGGTTACACTGCGACTAGAAGGCATTATACCTTTACTAAAACTGTCTCATGTCTAGACTGTATATATAAACTATATAAAGACATGCGGGACGGATTTCTTGTACCGTACTACAATATATATTTCATCTATTTTAACGACGCACTGTGTACAGATGACTAAGATCGTTTGCCGTCGGTGAATGATATGTGATGATGGGATGATGAGGTGGAAGGTTATTTTACTATGTGTTTTGGGAAGGAGTCGATCGTGAACTGTTGTTGAGGAACCATCGCAGTATTGACCTATGCGACAGAGGAAAACCACAAAAACACCCCCGTCAGGAGGATGGTCGGCCATTGCGAGAATCGAACCCCGGTCTTTTGAATGACTGTTTAGTGTGCTGACCATTCGACCACTCGTCTCAGTTATTACAAATTATTTCTCAACTTTAATCTTGTTTTTCTGTCAATTATTTACTTCTGATTCAATTGATCGACGCACCGTACTACTAGGCCTATATGATCTATTGACGTCGGTGAGTCAAACATGAATGAGCAGACTGAAAGACGAGTAGAAATAACAGTGAAAAGGAAGAGGTCGTAGCCTGCTCTTTATGAATCTTCCCATATATTTACTTTTACGATTGAAGGAGACTACGACCAACTAGGTCAGAATAGTCGATCTAATGTCGACCACGATCGAGAATCGAACCCCGTTCTCCTGAATGACGAATCAGTGCGCCAAAGACTGATCTACAGATAGTAATATTACATTTGAGCCACCCTCGGTAGCTCGGTCAGCTGAGACACGACTTCAGAAACCGAAGTCTCAGTTGGGCGTGGGTTCGAATTCCACATAAGGCATGGGTTTTTGTAAATGTCCTCTCACTAATCATCACTTCATACAATCATAATCATCAGCTCATTCGTACTCCCGTGTAACCTAGCTGTTGGTGGGGTCGATAAGCAAACAATAATCAATACAATGCATTTGATACTTCCATTTTATCGCAAATTTTATTCTCAAAATTCAAAACCAATTAGAATGAATTTACAATAATTAATTTTCAAGTAGAACTACATTGTCGGGTTGAGTTACAAGTAGAAGTGATTTTCAGATCGTGTTTTCATGCGAAATAATGGGCTAAATATACGCTACATTGTTGCACGTAAAAAATATCTGCCGATAATATATAGGGCACAATGAAAAATTGCTCACGCTTTTCATGCATGTTTGTATATTCACAGATTCACAGCAATCTGATAAACATTACATTTACCATGACATAGTTGGATCCACAAAAGAATGAAGTAGTCACTCCACAAAATATTCTTTAAAATTGTTGTTGAACGATCCCACCAACAGCTAGGTTATATAGGGGTACGCACGAGCGACAAAGAAACGATGAAGTGATGAGATGAAAGGATGTTAGCAAAAATCCATGCCTATAGCATGCCATAGCGGGATTCGAGCCCACGTCATGTATGGTTTCAGATTTGAAAGCAGTGCCTCAACTCTCCGAAGCAAACGCACGACCGCACAAATTATTGGTAAAACCTTCGGTAATTGTCGCGAAAGTCACTGATGTAGGCCTACACATCCTGAAAATTCCCCTATACTCTCGAAATATCACAGTGATATTTATTTATAGGCCTAGTCTACTATAGATATAGAGTACAACGCCTAAATTGAATATACCTACCGGTAATCAAAATTCAGTTTTAACCATCCACAATTTCTACTACCGGTATTATAATTTATAATTAAGAGTCAACGTTTTTCTCTATGAAATATATGAAATTTACCCAGATTACAAAATCTAAGTAGGCCTACCAACAATTAATCTATAGTATAGAGAACCTTCCCTCTTGGCTTGTTTCTTCAAATGTAATCAACATTTTCTTGCCTTCCCACACAAAGACTTCGGCAATTCGGCTTATGTGAGGTTCGTTTGTCAATAATACAATTCATAATATATCATTATTAAAATAAATTGTTATATTTTAGAGCATTTAATTTCAGTAATTATTATTGTGAGCTAATCAACTAATGTCATACTAATCACTAATGAGTTATGTGGTATCATGTTCGCTATGATTGGTATAATTATATTCATACCGAGACGCGTGGCCGAGTGGTAACACACTCAACCGTCATTTGGGAGACTGGGGTTCGATTCCCGCCATGGTCGACCATGCTGACAGGGGTTTTTCGTGGTTTCCCTCTGTCGTTCAGGTTGATACTGGGACAATAGGCCACGACTGACTCCTTCCCACCATCCAAAACTCCTAATAAAATAACCTTTCATCTCATCATCCCATCATCTCACTCATCATCCACCGACGCCAATAGATCGTAGCTATCAGTATAGTGCGTCGTTAAAACCCAATACATTCATTATCCATAATCTGTATAGGCCTGTATTGGAAAAGCATTGAACAAAAATTCAAAATATACAAATGTGTTCATTTTATATGCTCATGAACACCAAAAAACCGGCATTGCAGATAAGCCTATCTGTGGTATAAGCATCATAAAGATAAAACACAGCGACTCGGTTACGATAATCAGCTGGGGGTGCATTCCTGTACAAGAGAAACCAACGTGTATTGAAAAAACCGGAAGTTACTCGCTAAAAGCGGATTAAATAGTAGTGGAATACACCCTGGACTAGATCATGATTACACCAGGCCTGCTCATTGGCTCATGTAAATATATTACGGTACATGTAGGCGTATATATGGCCTATATAATATATGAGTAGGCCAAGATACATATAGTATGAGTAATTATTGGAAATGTACGCGGGTTAAAAGTTGGAATTCACAGTGATGGTCATTGAAAATATTGATCCATATTAAAAATTGCGTTTAAAGGTCAGGGTAGGCCTATATAGTACGTGATGAACTCACGATACAAAAGGGAAAATATACAAGATTTTTGTTCATTTCGATTTTTATATCATAGGTCCACCAGATTTTTTTTTGATGATCATTATTGCTTGCTCAACGACCCCACCAATGGCTAGGTTTTATGGGGGTACGAATATCCAGGTGATAATGAAACTGTGAGGTGATGACAAGTGAAAGGACGTTTAACAAAAACCCATGCATTATGCGGGTCTCGAACCCACGCCCAACGGTGACCTCAGTTTCTGAAGCTGTGCCTCGGCTGAGCTACCGAGGGTAACCAGAAACTTTTTATTTAAATATAAAGATTCTGAAACCAAAATGCAGTTGCCATGAGGACAAGGAATAATGGCACAATTTGTATTAATAATCAGAATTGAAAATTGGAATAAAAGACGATGGAACAATATTATATATAGGGCTATACCACAAAATAAGAAGGTCGTCTACCATCTAAATAACTTTGAAAACTTTGGTAATTAGGGTAGGCCTACATAAACTCGGAGAGGCTTTAAACATTCAACTTTTTCAATGAGTCAGTTGCGTTTATTATCGTAAACCTGGTCCTGAGAACTCATAGTAAAATTAAAATACTACAGCTGAATGTAGGCCTACTAACGTAACGGTGTTATTTGTGTTCGACATTTTCTTAATTCGTTTTTGTTTTATATATATATTGAGTTTTAACGACGCACTATACTGATGGCTACGATCTATTGGCGTCGGTGGATGATGAATTAGATGATGGGATGATGAGATGAAAGGTTATTTCATTAGGTGTTTTTGGATGGTGGGAAGGAGTCGGTCGTGGCCTGTTAATAAGGAACCATCCCAATATCAACCTGAACGACAGAGGGAAACCACGAAAAACCCCTGTCAGGATGGTCGACCATGGCGGGAATCGAACCCCGGTCTCCTGAATGACGGTATTGTGTGTTACCACTCGGCCACGCGTCTCTGTCTTCATTCGTGAATATAGGCCTACACAGTATATTTTATCAAATATAAAAGCTATTAGTACGTTATTAATAAAAGGTTCCGTATATTTCTCACTAGAATTTTCTTTGAATGTTTGTTTTCAATTTATAGATGTAGGATGAATATTGTTTATTGGCCTCTTTTTTGCAGTCCTTCACATATATAGGCCTACAGGTAATTAATTGATTCTGAAAGGTCGATTTCGATTTTGCGGAATCATTTATATAGACACTAGTTTCAAGATTTCCGCTGGTAAGCATCACAGATCTTTAATACCGGTATTAGACTATCAGTATTTAATTTCATTTGTTCTTAATTATGTTAAATCAAGAATCACTAACTTTATCATCAGTATAGGCCTATGTTGTTTTATATTGTAATATCATTTCATCTACCTAGGCTTAAGTTTATTATATTTTATCTCCTGTATTGATGTTCTGTGTCTGTTGACATCCTTTCATTTGAAGGCACAGTCTCATTTTATATTAATAAAGATGTGTGCAAAATATCACATACCGGTACCGGTAGGTCGAGGATGGATTATTAGGATCTATATGTTTGTGTATGTATATATTTTTTTCAATGGCAATTGTATTGAAGAATGAAAAATAATTTCAACAGTTAGATAAAAGCGAATAAAGTTACATGAAATGTGTCGCATGATTTAAAATTACTATTTACATAATTACTAAACAAATATATGTACAGCCTGTACAATGTGTTAGTCTGTAGGATAAATTGCCATTATTTAATCTTCAATTAGCACAGAACTGCAATAACCAATCACTGATGTAATCTTTCTTATCATCCCTGAGTCACATTTTATCAGATATAACATTGGTTTCGACTCATCCACGTACTACTAATAACGAGATTAATTCTAATAGGCCTAATTGTGACGCATATAGGCCTACTCTTATAAATGCTTGGTTCAGTCTCAAAGAATTCTCTGCGTTTTAATCGGTTTCAATGCCATTTAAGTCCAATCAACAAATCAATACAATTCCACCCTGCTCTACAGAATATTTCATACAATTCGAATTCTGTCAAAACATTCCCCATCATCTAGCCTTTTAATTTAAACTGTTACGAATATATATTATGCTGCAATCTTGACCACGAGTCAGTAGTTCATGACCCATACTCAACCCATAGCATTGCCCATAGGTACTCTTATCATAATTTTGTTTATTATTGTTATTAATAATTGTCTCATAACTTCTGTCCATAGCTGCTCTCTCATTGTAGAATATTTATATTAAAATCTAAATTTGTACTATAATACTAAGCCTATGCCTGGCTATTACCGATTTACCATACAAAAAAAAATGTGAAATGAAACTAATAGAATATTCGTTTGAACCTAATTTTAAACCAGTTTAAATCATATCATAGCCGAGATTTATTATTGAACCTAACCTTGTTACCATAAAATGTAACAACATTGTCTAATTCACAGTAACTTTGTGGGAAATACGTGTAGACTCTTCATAATTATCTATGTACAACAATGAATAAGAAGATTCTTGGTCTGTAATATGCATTATCATTATAATATTATTCTATTTCCTGTAAGAGGATACGATAATGCTAATGAATGCAAGATCTAGTTTTATGTAGCATATCCATGATGCACAGAGCCTTGACTTGCATTTAAATACCAGTACTTCATGACTAATTAGTAGTTTATTTATTTTCAATAGAATGTTGATATCAGAAAGGAAATACCATTGTTCCATTGCTGGCGTTCAACGGTTCAACGAAAAAATGAAAATCAGTAAGGGAACCCTAGTACCGTACTACCTAGGATAATGTAGATAGCTTTTGTTCTAGGTACTACAAAATAAGGGATAGACGGTTGAATATATGTACGCAAAAAAAAACATATCTCAGTATTTTGTGATGCACGTGTCAGATGCAATCCAGCGTGCATGCTTGCTGTAGACATAGCCTAAGAGTTCGTAATGCAGCTATAGGCCCTAAGCTAGCCCAAGCATTACGAAATTAGACACTAGCCAATTATACAAAACATACGGCACATAGGCCTAAATGGGAGTATTGAAATTACTTCTCTTACCTTTGTGAATAATTGCTTGGTCGTCATGTCTGTCCGGCTACTTGGTAGGGCCTACGCTAGGCCTAGGCCTACCCGTTTTTGGCAATAATTCTGCCCACTTGTCAAAAAAACAATAGGCCTACATTTGCACGTACGTTTACGTTATTACAGTAAAGTCCAAGTAACTAAACATAACGTTGATACAATAACAATCACTTGGAATAAATATTGTATCTTTGAACAATGAATAACTTGAGTTGTATCCTTAAAATTAGGATGTTTTCGTCTAAATATTCGACTGACAAGTGAAGTGGAGGCGGTGACCTCTCACCGAAGAGGACAGCTGTTTGACGCAAAATACGGTTCGGTACTATTTGACTGAAGGCTGTGCTTCTTCGCGCTTGCGCAATCTTTATTCTATGATGTTACCATGATGTTATCATATAACTCTGACTTAAAGAAGGTGATTCTTTTCTCTATTATGCTACTTTTTTCTTTCGAGTGCATGAAAATGATGTTTTGACAATGAGGTAATTTGCTAAATTACTTTACTTCAATTTCAAGAATTGAGTAGTTCATCTTTAACTTTGGAGTGCTTTGTGCAGCTTGGCGAGGTTGACTGCACCACCTGTCGCATTTGAACATAACTAAATACAAACTTCAAGTAACCAAATAGAGTAAATAGACATTGTATGGAATATTTTAGTAGCATATTATAGTTATTATGTATTATCAAGAATAAAAATAATAACATTTCCCTTTATTACTATTCAGAATGGGCATCAATTCTCCCGATCCAATTATTCCAATTAAATATTCATCAGTCATGCTAGGAAGAAGTAAACAATAAGATAATAACAATCATTCATATGACACATTGTTGTAAAATAAGTATTAATTTTTAACCAATCAAACACCTCTAGTTCAAACACTTTTGATAATTTCAGTTAATTGTTGATCAATCAAAAAACGATTATTGTCATACAACTTGACTGTAGACTCTGACTGTAGAGATTACAGCAGTAGGAAACTATACTTGTATTTGACAAACATAATAATAGTGATTATTAGAACGTACATCAAAGTAATATCTTCAACACTACAAAAATATATTTTTGTTAGAATGTCTTGCACTTTTGTACTTCTTCAATATAAAGCGTATAAATTACGTAAAAAGTTAGAATGGTACAAACGAGAAAAAATGCGTTCCATTGAAATGGCAGGGGGTCAACCTCCTAATTATACTTGCATAGAAAAATATCATCATTTTTGCTCAAGGTAATTGTTTACATTTTTTCTATGACTATCAATAACGTAACGGGATGAGCAACATGGTATCCCAAGTCCTATCCTTTTAACATTAGTTGTTTTCACCATGATAGAATCAGCGCTTTCGTGTACATTTCTGAGATTCGCAATTTCAAATCAAATTGTACCTATTGTTTGGAAATACTTGCATTGTTTTTGATCTTTCTCCTAGATGGTGAGTAATTATTCAGTTATCAAATGGTAAATATATCAGTAGGGCTCTTGACTAGGGGTCTAAATGCTTTTACAGACGTATTTTAAATTTAGATTGGCCAATTCAAATGAAATGTATTTCAATATTGCTTAATGCAGTTGGGAAGAGCTACATTCACAGATTGCATAACATCTATTACTTGTATAGATCAACATACAATTATACCAGCAAATTATCATAAAATTTGTGAGGCGGCATTCCTTCGATAAAAGGAAAATGCCATATTGTTGCTTATCCCGTTACATTATTGATAGTCGTAGATTTTTTTTGCTATCGAGTGCAGGCTTCACTTCTGGTTTAAAAATGTTCAAGAAATTGTTTGAGAGTTTGAGAGTATTATTATAACATCAACATTATTGTCCTTTTGGTTTCCAGAGTACGTAGGAATATTCGATATGGATTCCGTAGAGTTTTTAGCTGTCCGCCAAATAGTAGAATCCAAAAATTTTTCATAAAGTTACGGCTTGATGGAACTTTGGAAAATTTCATTCTAAAAAGTGCAATTGGATTCTTAGGTATGAATAAGAAAAAAGTCTAGTATCAAAATGAATTGATAAACCTATTATATTTTGAACAGAATTCTAAAGATATAATATTTCATTATTTTCTAGGTGGTGTAATCCTAACGTACCTGCTCTTCATGTTTTTCGTATTTCAACTCAACTTCAATTTGACAAGTGCAACAATAATTTGTTTCCTTCTTGGCATCTTTCTTACACTTGGCTTGGCTTTTTCTCTTAAATTCAGATGTATAACATTTCTTCTACTTCCCATATTCTTCTCAAAAAAAGGTCGTCAAGCTTTGATGGCTTATGCTTTCATTTTGGCATTAACGGGGCCAGCCAAAAATACTTTACACAATATGGGCGTGCTTTCAGAATCACTGGCTTGTGGGCAGGTGAGCTGAACAATGCAGACTAGTAGGTTAATTTACATTCTGTATTATCATTGAGTGAAGAAGTATCCTACGAGATAGAGTGGCAGCGCCCTGGTTGAACAGTCTACAGACCCTGGTAGTATTATGCCTGGTAATTCTGCTAGGAGCGCTATGATCACCAAGAAAATACCATTTGCTAGAGCACTGTTGTGAGTGAATGCTTCTAGGAGCGCTGTAATCAGACAACTTTTTCATTGTTAATGAGCAATTGGTGAACGTAGGCTTTGTCATACGGCGTTGCCTGTCTAGAGACTACTTTATCAATGGTAATATTGTATTCAATGATTTAACAAAAATTGAACAAAATTGCAGTTAAGTCTATTATAATCTTGCTGTTAGGGGTCGTATTTACGTTACGTTACACTCTAACAATGACTGTGTCAATGTGTCACGGTTTGTAGCAGAGAGGGGAATAGAGGAGAAAGCAGAGGAAAACATTTGGAATGACTTGTTTTGTTGTTGAAAAAAGTTATTGTTCATCATTTTAGCAATTATTGATATTATCCATTCAGAACATGTTTTAAACTTCTCACAAATATGGGTCTAGAATCCCAGACCAGTCACAAATATTACTTGGACATATCAAACTACAAAATCCCTAAGACCTTGAATGAAGAAAATGAAGATGTCTTAATAAATGACAGATACAAACATTTTATTTTAATTAAAAAATTAATACAGCCTGATTGTTCAGAATTTTCAACAAAACCTCACATCCATGATTTCTATTTTCAAATTCTTGGCTACCAATATTTATTCTGTATCTTTATTTGTGCATATGTGCTCGATAACTTGTACTTGAGAGAACACTTGGATATATAGCAAGGATCTAGAAATATTTGTGTTGTATCGACGTTGCAATGAATTGTTATCTAGGAAGAATTGAAGCGAGCTGCAAATCAGATCATGGAAATGATCAAAAAACCGTTTATAGCGATGAAACACGCTATTCAAGATATCATGAAAACCGTCAAGAAAATCATAGTCAGACTGAAAGAAGCATTGCTGTCTATCAAGAGGGTAGTAATGGGCATATGTAAGTAATCGACAAATTCTCATTCATTTAATAATTACAGTGCAGGAGACACAGCACTCAAATGCATCTTCTAGAGTATGATTATTAGTCTCAGTTTAGATGCTAAGGTTATTGAAATTTGGTTATCAGTTACTTATTTTTTCAATCTTCACCATAACCATCAAGGTAATGATCACCCAAACCTTATGATCCACTGCCATCTAGATATTGCTTGAGCTTCACAATAAGTATTTCAGATTTGAGATATTATCACATTGTTTTTATGTTACATATGAATAAGTTTGTAAGCCAGCAGCTTACCTAGATAAGTCAGAAAATCATGACACTTGTGTCAGTTCGTGTCCTTTGAAAATTGTGAACTAACAATAAACAATAACAATGAACGAAGTGGCAATGACAAGAAGATAGAAAACAAGGATGACAAGGAATAGAGTGAATTGACTATATATTATGAATGAATATCAAATATCACAAATTAATTCTCGTTCTAACTTGGGCACGTGCTGCATTATGTAGATTGGATTCAATCTGGTATTGTTTGTAAATAAAGATCTGAATAGACGTGAAAAGTGTGTATGTGTAAGAGAGAGAGAAACATAGAAACAAATAGAGAAAGATGTCTTAGTGATCATAAAAGTGTTGAAGTAATCAAGTTATCGAAGAAATATTGCGTTCTCTGTTTTGAAAATCTATGCAAAAGTAACCACCAATTAATGTCCTCGACAGAAAGGTGATACTATAACTAAACAAACTATCAATTTGATCAAGATTGATTAATCTTAATTGATCAATTGATATAACCATTTGTTTCTAGTGGGTGTGTTCAAAGCTGCGGGCCAGTGGCTCGGAGGTATCGTCAATATTTGCAACAAGAAAGTGGGAACGCCGTATCAGCGATGCGTCCGCGTGTTCGATACGGCGATAGACGATTGTTACGCTACGCTCGGACCGATGTTCAACTGGTTGTGTTCCATTACGTACATAGCTAAGTTGCTGTGTTACATTGTAAAATTTCTTGACTTCATTTGTATGTTGTTCGACTTGATTGGGAGTATCGGTTCCAACGCGCTGTCGGGCATAAAAAGAAGTGAGTAATGTGATGTAATGTAATATAAGTCTTCAGGCCTATTTGCTCAGTGTTCATATGATAAAAAAAGACCGACGCAATATAACCTCGTTGTTGACGTGCTGTTAAACCCCAATATTCAATTCAATTTCAATTCATATGATAAAATGAAATATGATTAATTTCAATAATAATAATGAATATAGGCCCACATGAATATTTATTAATTATTATATAGATAAATCCATCACTGCTTCCATGCTTTTTGTTTACAAACAATTAGGCCCTAGATGTCATAATTCAAGTTTATTATTCAATTCAAGAAATAGTGAATTACAGTATTATTATTCACTACCCAAGAATTGAATAAATAGAAAATAATAAATACATGAATAATACTTTTAGAGATGAATATGAAGGTTACCTGCCAACCAAATAATTTAAAAAAATGGAAATTGTAGAGAAAGTCATTGCGGCTTTGAAAATTAAACACTTGTGAAATATGTAGTTGTGTTTCTATTCATGAATCTTGCCCTGAGAACTCATTGACTCAAAAACACCACATCTATACAAATATAACTGTGATATTGGTGTTTATTACGTTGCTTTTTTTTTCAATTGTAGGCCTACTTGTATTTATTGCCGTTTATTTTAAAGCACAGTTCAAAAATTGTATGAGCATTGTTAGGTACAAAAATAGATGGAAATCAGAAGAGTAAAATCGGAAATATAAAAGTCATCAGCATAATTTGAGATAATTAGTGTTTGTTTTATACCCAAACACTTCTAGCTGAATTAGCTGAGTTGGGGCAATTTGGGATTTCTTTGATGAGAGCAGTGAAAAACATTTCTTGTATAATACTGGTACAGAATATTCAATCTCTCTATTTTACTCATTGTAGGCCCCAAAATTAATAAAGTAAACTCAGGAGCCCTGCCCTAAACTATTATTTTTTTTCATCTGAAAAAAAATATTTTGAATTACAAAAATTACAAAATTAATTAATTATCAATTAAATTGATTTGAAAACATTTTTTCCAGGGTTGAAAGAATTTATAAACCACGTTCGTACTATTTTCTACGTTTCGGTGGATTTCCACCACTCTTTCCATTTCGAGACGAACCAGTCGAAAAAAGCCGAAGAAGTGACGTCGGGAATAGTTACAGAAATAAGAACAAGAACTGACAAGTTCTTGACAATATTTGATTTCATGAGTTGTATCTTTGGTGTCTTCTTCTTGTTTCTGTTGTTCAGGTAACATTTATCGCATACAAATATGGGGAATAGGCAATATGTGAATATGAATTCAGATTCATTTTTAATCTATATGAAACGAATAATATTTTCAGTAGATTCGATAAAGTAGCAGTCAAAAAAGTTCTAAAACAAATAAACAATGTCTTGAAATAATATTGAAAATACGATACATAAGGACTTAAAACACTTGTGATTAAAACACTTGTTGTATTGCACGTTTGCTCAATTTTATTTTTATTGATAACAACGTTATGGCAGATAAAATTAAGCAGGGAGCCTTATGATATATCATGACTTGTAATGCAATTTTATGCAAAACGGAGCCATGTCGATGTTGAATTCGGGTGAATCTTCATTAATTTCTTGAGCAATTAGTCTTTATTGAGATCATAATTAAATAAACGAGTCTACACATTCTTAATTCCTTATTATAACTTCAAGGGTGTGGCATTATCGCCACAAGTTCTTGACCAACGATCGATTCGACAATCATTACATCACGTCAACTTTCCGAGATCTCGATCTGAGGAGAGCAAAGATGGACCAAGAACAAGTACTGCCGTTGAATAGACGAGAAGCCACTAAATACATTCAGGTGTGAGAAAACATTTTCACATAACACAAATCAATATTTTCATAATTAGAGCTAGGGATGACATTGGGGTAGTAAACTTGTCAAACCGAGAATCCAATTTATGAACCAATTTAATATCAATTAAGTTATTCATCGAAAAAAAAAATATGTTCATGAATCAGAAAGACAAATAAACATAGCTTATAGCTTATAGCTTATAAGCTAATAAGTAATAAGCTATAAGGTGCATATAATAATCAAGTTGAGTTTTCTGGTTGAATGACCTTGACTTTGACAAGTGTGAGCAAGCTTCTGAACTCGAAACAGTAATTTGTTGGTCGAGATCGGAATGACCGAGCGAAAATAAGTTTGAGCGGGCCACATACTGATTGTTTGCCTACAGCGAGTCGAGAATATATGATGAATTAAACCACCAGCTTACCTCGTGCATTAGTACAAAAACACACCGAAAAGCACACTGACGGTTTCTCGCATGAAGTTTCGCCCTTTGGGATGGTTTTGTCTTACCCAAAATATGGGATTGACTGAATTATAAGTGGGAAAAATTGTGATTTCGTGAAAATGAAAAGCGGATAAGACAACTGGTATTGGTAATTTAATGCAGCAGTGATTTTGAAAAATGGATGCTTGGAAGCCAGCTGTCCAATGTTATTCTTACTTAGAACAAGTGATCAGGTTGAATTGAATCATTTTCTCTCAAAATCTTGAATGATTCGAAAAATTATCATTACGTAGTAAAATTATGCACTCGTTTAAAAGTGATTGGATCTATTGATTATTCTGTTTTTCTAGCAATTCACCAATAAATATTGGGAGCTGCAGCGATCAAAGGAGTGTTCCAATATCTCATCCAATTATGAAGCATTGTTTAGTTGACACTGCAAGTTAGCTAATTGATTGTTTTCTGATGATCACCATGGTCACAGAACTTATTATCAACTAAACTTCATGATTCAATGCCATTCAGATATTTGTTGCACTTTCTAATAGGCACCTCTCAATTCATTTAATTATCTTTTGCAACACAAAATTCATATCAGGAGATGAGAACCGTAGTTATGTACTTTTTCTCATTCAAGGACTGGTTTTTCAATAGTCAGTTTAGAGAGTGTTAAGCTAATCAACTGATCAGTCAATAAAATAATTCAGGTAACCCAGAAAGATACAAATTTACTGGAACTATTTTCACAACACCACTGAAAATCCAAACGTTAATCTCCACCTTCTAGTTCCCAGTTTGTTAATGGAAGAATGTCTTCATATTTCAGATAACATCTGTATATCTGGTAGCATCTGAAAAGCAGAAGTTAACAAAGTCGGCCGTCTTTTTGGGAGTGTCAACATTCAAGCTGTTGATCCACATGGCGATGGACTATTGTTTGTACTGGGTTCTGTCCCGAATACGATTTCACGGACGATTCCAATCGGAAGTAGAAGGTAATAATCATGGATGCCAATGGTTAGCGATTGATTATCGATTATCGTATACTGGGCCGCTAAATGATCTGCATCAGCCAGAAATCAATTAAAATGTATCAATTGATTATAATTATAATTATTATTGATTTGATTATTTTTACATGTTTCGAAACTCAGTTCGAAAATTAAATGCCTACTTCCAAGGCGAGTGGTTGGCAAATGGTGTAGATGAAACAATGCTATGCATTTAGACGTCTACAATATTTTAATTTTTACTCCATTGTTTGTACATGTAGTGTGAATGATATTCATTCATCAACATTTTTGATGTTATTGTTGTTAATTATTCCAATTATTAATTAAATAATCGAATAATTATATTTAGTCATAAAATAATCGATCGTCATCTGATTCAATATCACACATAGTTCAATTAATCAATGTAATTTTTTGACACCATACAGCAACCTTATCGATGATAATTCTGGTCACAAAATCAATCAAAAATACTTTCAACATACTGGTACTGTATCTAGTTTTTGTCAGAAAATAGTAAAATACCAATTAATCAAGATATGTTTATACTGATGTACGAGGTAAGCTGGTGGTTTACATTTATGTCCATTTGTCTAGCTCCTAGCTCGGTTGGAATCCGAGTGGAAGGAGAAGGTGCAGTGTCAGATATCTACAAGGGAACGGTAAAGGCATTCTCCCCTCTCAGTAGTGGCGTTCCTGTTGATACTATCCCCTGTCTCCCCGATCCTCTTCCTCCGAATACGGCACGGTATCTCCAGATAGGTGAGTAACTTGCATGTCGCAGTTACAGGAGGTGAGATTCAGAAGGAGAATATCGACAGATCTAATTATAAGAAATGAGAAAGTAAAAAATGACGGGCTGATCAGTTGTTGGTGTCAGTATCGTCATTCACATTCACATCATAGTCGACCGTCCTGAAAAAGTACATCGTGTTTTCCACGGTTGTTGAATTGCATATCGGTTTGGAATTGTGTACTTCTAGGAAAACGCAGCATGTGTGTTGTAAGATGAGCGAGATGTTTATACGTAACATACTCGAATACTATGTGCACACCTTGATTTTGAAAATATCGAGTTCAGTCACTCACTGCCTTTGTTTTGTGTCCCTAATTGATTTTTGAACTTAATTTATAGTAATTTTCACGATATGATGAATATATTTTCTTCAAACTAGCAGAACCGAATTCCTTCAAATTTTTAAGAAACATATTATGTATCAAAATAACATTATGAAACTTTCATTTTATTTGGATAAAATTTAAGAATTGAATATTTTACCCAAGCTATTACTTAGGAGATTTTCAAATTTTCAATATTATTTTCCAAACAATGCCAAACTGATGAAAAAAGGAACTTTTACTGGTAAATACCAATGTCCAGAAGTGTTCAAATATATAGGTTACTTGACCGGAGTGGTTGCCGCGTCCCTAAAAAAAAGAGCATGAAAATGCACTTGATTTTTTCCAGTATAGAATGAATCCAAGCAGCAGTACTTGCTACGCTCATCCAATCAGGCCAAAATAATACATTTCCACGTCTGCTTGATAAAATCATACAGAACTTGTACATTCCTCCCCATAACGACGAAAATGTTTGTCTTCTGCAGTATCGCTGATCGGGCTATGTTGGGTGATGGCTGTACTCGAACCATACGGGTTACGTATCCGACACATTGTCATGTGTTACTACCACCCTGAAAGAGCTCAACAACGTACTGTCTGGCTCTATAACAATATCATACGCTCTAGGGGAAGTTTTCTCAAGTTTGCCAGGCGACAACTGCGGAGGAAGTCCAAGGGCAACTCAGGCACGGTTGATAAAGTTACATTCATGGAACGCTTGAAAGCAAAGTGAGTGACTTTTACTTTTGCAAGAAATAATTCATGACGTTATCATTCATGATAAGTTCAACCTATCAAAACTAAGTTTCTTACACTCTCTTCGTATAATGGGTGTCATCATATTTTTACATGATACAGTAATATTTATTTATAAATGTAACTTAAGAGCCGGTTGTACCAACTGATAATCAAGTATTACTTAGGCGATTGTTAGTTGAGGTACTTTACTATACTTGTTAACTGAGGTACATTATACTTACAATGTGTTCCAGACTTTTGAAAACTGAAAGACTTTTATCTGCAACAGAAAATTATGGTCACAGACAGTTCAGTTCTGGTGTTGAGTTGAGTTCATTGTTTTTGAATAATTAAATTAGGATAGTAAGATTTCCCTTGTGTGCCTCGTCCAAACGAGATATGTTCCATCCGCAGACTTATACATAATTGCGGAACAATGATTTTGTATCAAGTTTTGATGATGTAAAAAAAAAATGTTAAGGTCTGGAAATAACATACGTGACTCAGAGACATAACAAGTTAATTCACTAATTATCCTTTGGAACAACTGGCTTGTCAGGTCAATATTCGATTGCTTTTTCAGTGCAATGTATTTATTTAAAACTAGGCAAACACAGCATGCATTGTAAGATGAGCGAGATATCTGTATAAGGTTATAATCAGAGTCGTTAAAGTAGTTCTACCTTTGCTACTTTATCGACTTTGGTATTCTAAACACCTTGACACATAAAAAATACTTCATTGTTGGGCAAATATCAAATCGAGAAAGCAGACAACATAATTCTGCTATTATTCCTATATATTTGATGAATAAATACAGTTTATTGAATTTTTTTCTTCAGAACGGCTGGTTCGAATTGCATACAAAATCGTGATAGTGTGTATCATTTATGTGTGCACATTCACAGAAAAATGTTATTCTATTTAGAGAGATTTTATTTTTTCAAATTTTCTTGCCCAGCCTTACTAATCTTATAGGGCTTTTAGAAACTTCGAGATGATATTTCTCAAATTCTGTCTGACCGATTCATTCCAAAAAGTATACAGTTTTAAATTGGATGAGCTTGCCTGTACGAAAAAAGTTTCGTGTTGATCAGTCAAACCTGCGACTTGTGCAGTGCTTACAAAAAAAAAAAATGAAAAAAAAAATAATAATAATAATAAAAACAGACAGAGCTCTATAAGAGTGGGATAGAGTCTTCTTATTGCTCATTCAATCATCTCCTGACTTGAGAAACTGTTCTACATCTAGGTGTCCGCTGCTTGCTAAAATCCTCGGCACTAAGAACCAGGAAGCGTGTTTGTTGTGCGCCCACGTAGTGCGTGAGAACGACGAAGAGCGGCTGATCCACTGCAGCACGCCGGGCTGTATCGGCAAGTACTGCACCCACTGCTACGCCGACCTGGCCAACATGTGCACTGTGTGCATGGCGCCAGTAGAGTATGGAGACGCTTCAGATATGAGCCAAGAGAAGTAAGACGTGGGGAGTTTTTTGTTGTGAGGGTGGTAGAAGCTGAAATTAGAGAACTTTTTTTTCCTTCAACATCGAAAACATATTAAAGCCTTGTTTCTCTGGTGAGGCAAAGGATACTGAGACGAGTGGTCGAGTGGTAACACACTAAACTGTCATTGAGGATACCGGGGTTTGATTCTCGCCATGGTCAACCAACCTGACAGGGTTTTTTTGTGGTTTTCCTCTGTCGTTCAGGTCAATACTGGGAAGGTACTTTTTTTCTCACTATCCAAAAACACATGATGAAATAACCTTTCATCTCAACATCCCATCATCTCATATATCATTCACCGATGCCAATAGATCGTAGTCATCAGTGCAGTGAGTCGCTAAACCCAATATAAATAAAGATTTGATCTGGGCAACATTGACTTTGTATCAAGTTTTTTATCCTTAGAACAGAAAAATAAAATAGTGACTTCTATATAAGTAACTTATTATAACCAAGATGGTGGAGGTACGTGGCATATAATTTTGATTACACACATGCCTATCGTAGGGATTCTTCAGACGAGCCTACCAACGCTGTACACAAGCCAAAGAGGAGGAAGAAGAAGGATAAGGAATGTACAGAGAAAAAGGAATATCCTAAAGATGACGATGATGACTTAGAGAAGGGTGGTCCAGGTCCAGGTGATACTACTGAAGAGTCATCAGATGTCTCCTACGGCTATCAGGACAAAAAGTTTGACAACAGGACAAAACGGTATGTTTGAAAAACGAAAGAAGATGATGGTCTAAAAATTGAATAATTGTTAAAACTTTGGTACTTGTAGAAAAACTAGCTGCAGCTTCAAACATAATGCATTTTAAAGATGTAGTTGTGTCTCTCATTCTAAATCTCGTGCTGAAAATCATTCAAATAAAAATATCGTGAATATACAAATATAGCGGTGATATTTGTGTTGGTCATGTTGGTTATTTTGTAACTAAAAACCGAGGCAGAAATTGTAGCATAGCTCGTTATGAGGAATCATGAAAATACTGTGTTTTTTCCTCTTTGAATTGATATTTTTTGTATGAGTAGATTGGTTTAGAAAATTGATATTTCCATATGTCAATCAGCAGTGAATACATCAGACATGGTAAACATAACTACCTCTTACGTTTTTAGAGGTTGTGATCTTAATCATCAAGTAATTATTTTTTCATTCATAAACTATCTACTTCTGAAATCTCTCAGATGATCCATGCAAGTTATTCGGGTATTTCACAAGGTTTCACATCCAATTTCATTTCAATCAAATTCATTCTAGATTTTTAAAATTCAAAATTATTTGTATAAAGTAGCTTTTTTTTAATCAAGGGAGGCTCTTTGAATATCTTATAGAAAAATAACAATAATTCTGAGCTTGAAAATACCGAAACATTATTGCAGGTCAGGAGACAAGGGTAATACGAGAGGGAAAGAGAGAGTCGCTGATAAATTACCATTCAAAGACGTAGAACAACAATATCGCGTCGAACTGGCATCTACACAAGCCTTTCATCAGCCATTGCACTGGGGCAACAGTGATGGCACTAGTGACACTAACTACCTTGACGACGGAGCATCAAGCTATTCCTCAGATGACGGTAGACGTCGTCTACACTGGAGTCACTCCCTGGTAATTCCCCTGGTGATCCCTAGCTGGGATCACACATTGTGGCACTTGATTTCCAACTCCATAAGAAATTAAGAATTGACTCCATGATTTGTTTTGTGGACCTTGATATAGTGATCCCTGATTAATTTATATGGTGAATGATTGAATATTAGGGTTGCGCATCGACAGCGAGGTCATTTAGCGCCTAATTTATATGGTTTTAATGTATATGGTTTTACTGGGCCTCAATACATTGATGTAACTTGGAGTTCTCACGTTTTCTACCCCTTGTCATATATGACACTGCAACCAAGTTGATTTAGTGTGACTAAGATATTGTGATCCTCAGTATTAATCCTTACGTCATTCAGGAGACCGGGTTTCGATTCCCGCCATGGTCGCCATCCTGAGTTTTTTTTCGTGGTTTCCTCCTGTCGTTAAGGTCACTATACTGTAATGGGTCCTTGACAACTAACTCTTTCCCTCTATGCGAAATACATAGTAAAATGACCTTTCATCTCATCCTCCCATCAACTCCTCCATCTCATCCTCATATATAATTCACCAAAGCCAATACATCTTGGTCATCAGTACAGTGTGTCGTTAAACCCAATGTAGCCTGAAAATAAAAAAAACCCATACCGATCCTCTGTAGCTACAATTCTAATTTTCACTGAATTTTAATACAATAATGTCGAACATTATCACGAAGTTTCACATAAATCTGATCAGCCGTTTCGATAAAATAAAGACATTTTGTTTACATCAATCGAAGTTATTCAGAGAGCAGCAGGAATTCATGCAACAGGTACAACCAAACTAACGTAGTAACAAAAACCAAAGCTAGTAAAAAAATTACAAAATAAGGAATACTTATATTAAGGAACTATATGAACCACTTTTTAAACATTTTAAAATAACAACATTGCATAGCATACATATTTTGAATGTGATTATGTATGCTGTTGATAACAATCATTTATGCTTAAACAAATGCAATTATGCAAACCCGCAATACACATGAGAAGAATCTGTTTGTTGTAGAGTCATAGACTATCCTTATTTGCCAAGGGACAAATACATTCTGGGTCCAAACTTCATAATGCACTTCCAGAACGAATACGGGAATTGAAGGACGTTGGTGAAAACCATAAATATTTTAAATGTAAACTCAAAGAGTACCTGATTGAAATTTTTTTACTCTATCAATGAATATCTGGATGAAGTTAAAATGTAGTTTATTTCAGTGTTTGACTGTTCTAATATCATTTGCATGATGTAATTTGGAACAATAAGAATAATAAATAAATAAATGAACTCTAAAACGATCAAAATAAGTAATGAATGAAACATGAAGGCAGAAACTCAATTGTTTTGAATTCAAAGTGCATATATATAGCTCTCCATTACATTCCATATAAAAATGTCTATATCGCTCAACCAACAACGCATATGTTACGCTTTCCTTGTCTACGTCAATATGACGTCAGGGTCAGGTCAAGGTAGCTGGTTTGATGGCTGAGAATCTTATAATGCGAAGCTGTGACGTCGAATAAACACACTTTGTTGGTAAACACGGTTTGCTGTTGTTGCAAAAGAGTACATTCACGATAAAAAATAGATTTCCTGGTGGTTATTATTATAATCACAAACTTTTATCAATACCTAGTTAACCAGTCAGCAATGTGCCAGGGGGTGCTACGATACCAGATCTTGGGTATGCGTCTCTGGACTCGGTGTTTGCCATTTCCGAGTCTCACTCCCTTTTGTTTTTCCTGCAACTAGTTCATAAGATGTATATGTTTCTCTATATCTTACCGCCAACATTCCTCTTCTACTTCGTTTCAAATCTATCATTTTTAAAACAATTCCTATAATTACACTGATCTGCCAACTTTTTCTGATTTTCAACTTTTTCTGTCAACTTTCTTCTCTGTTTCAACTTTTTACCCAATGACTAGCACGATGAACATTTATTCAGGAGACTGAGGTTCGATTCTCGCCATGGTCGACCATCCTGACAGAGGTCTCCCGTTGCTTACCTCTGCCAGCATTCATTGAGCTGACCTCTGGGATGGATCCTTAACTAATAACAATACGCTACGACCGTTTACTTCCCACTGTCCAAAAATTAAATCACCTTTCATGTCATCAATCATCATCCCATCACTTCCTCCATCATTCACCGATGCCAATAGATCTTATAGCCATCATTCAAATGAGGAGTCAAGCCCAATTTGTGAAAAATATCACCCTTGATTCTTTCATTATAGTATAATCATAGCCTATATACACAAGGTAATATTAAAGATAAATGATTAAAACCAAAAACTCAAAAATTATTATATTCATGCCCATCAACCAAACAAATATGTCCGAAGTAAACATCTGTTTTGCAGCTCGACAATGAGGGTAAGACAAGGATGATTAGAGCCAGAAGAGCTTTCGAATACGAAAACCCGGACCACACACTCGAACAATTCAATCCATTCTCAATCATCTACGACTTCTTCATGCAAACAAAATCAAAAGCTGCTTCTAAGAAGTCTACCCGATATCAACAACTCGCCCAAGACTCTGATAGCGTTTCACCTTGGTCTTCCAGTTCATCGCTACATGGTGACATTTTGCAGAATCTATATACTTCTCTATGATCTGACCGTGACCCAATGCATGCTGGGATCAAACCTTTTAATAACCCATTCCCGTATGCATACGTTGTCACTGCTGTATACGTGGTCACTTATTTTACTTTCCTTATTTCTACTTTTCAAATTCGAATCCATGAATCGAAGTAGTATAAATTACGTTTGAGTGTTCGGTAGAATAATTTTATTGAATACAAAAATCCATCACCTATATTTTAGTCTGCTACGCATTTTCATGAAGATCATGAATGAATGAATGTTCAAACATGAATGAGAAATAAGAGATACGACAATAAAGATGAGTAATCACTTACGGAAGTGATAAGGTGCATGAATGAGGCCCCCAAATCTGATAGTTGTATGCGTCACAACACCAACAACTGCTAGGTTATTCCTCCGAATATAACATTTGAAAATTTGGTCGTTACGGCGGAGAAATTTTAAAAATAAGGTATAAATTTAAAATTTCTCATTTCATTTTCAACATACATTAATTTTTATACTAACTATTTAATTAATTCTGGGATGCAAATATAATCTATGTATACTTGTGGCCACATGAGTGTTGGATCTATTCAGAGTGAAATACATCAAAAAGAAAATTTACTGACATTATACGCACGTATTAAAATATCAGACAATGTGAAAATACCACCAGTAAAATGTGCTTAATTTTATTAAAAATTTAATTTCAATTTCAGAAAAAAACATTCCATGTGACCACAAGTGTACCTTCTGTCCACAGATTTGGTTCAATTAATCTTACATTGACTCTTTTATAAATTTTGAGCACGTCTATATCAAATCTATTCATATTATTTTATTACATTAACGATTTTCTTGAACCTAGAATGAGACAACATCTTTGTACTCATAAGGGCAAGTGTGAACATTATCTATTTATAGCACTACGATATATATATATATATATATATATATATATATATATATTTCTAATAACATCGAAACTCGATATAAAATCATTGTTCCCCAATTAAGGCAATGGATGAAAGATGGGATCCTTTGAACGGGGTACCACAAAGGCGATCTATTACCACCCCAAAGAATAATTCAAAAAAGATACCGTTGGTGGTCACTCACTTAACAAACAATAAATCAATGATTCAGGGCTAGAAAACAATTCAAACATTCACAGTGGGGTAGAAAAAATCTTGAATCTTATCAACTTGATTTTCTTTTTCTTGAAATCTTCTTTCTTCCCTCTTTTTTTCTGTACTTGCGTTTATTACAGAATTGGTATTTCTTTCACCTTTTTGTTATTGGATGTGATTAATTTTACAGTTTTTTTTTAATAATATACGGTCTTGACTGATTGAACTAGTAAGTTATACATCCCTCAGACTGGAACGTCTGAGGGAAACCATAGCAAACCAAAATAATCAACGAGTATTTATCAACAGATATCGGATCAGAGAACAATGTGGAGAATATCCCTCAGAAGCGTCGCCATAGTCAAGCGACCGGCTCTCAAAACCGTTCCTCTGCTAAAATGAATCCACGAACTAAACGATTCCGAGGCAAAATGTATCAACAAATCGCATCAGAAGACGATGACGTCACCACTTTATATCCCATGAACACCAATGACGAGGTCGAACTCGATATGAATACCAAATTACCAGTACAGAAGTCCCAAAGTACCAAAATACCGAGCACCGATAGTAAATCCGGTACACTTCTTGTGAATAGCTCAGTTGATATCGGAGGAAGACAAAACTATGATTTACAACGTAATAGAATGCCAGAAGAAACCTATAGTAACGACAGCATAATTCCAAAAGAACAAAGTGATATGTTGGAATCTATTTCTTCCCCGACTGTGTATAAAGATGAAGAGATAGAAGAGAGTTTTGCGACATGGACTTTTCCGCATCTGGTGAAAATGACACGTATTGCTGATAGGCACTTGAGTAAAGGTCGTGAGAGGATGGAGGAGGTTGAGGTAGGGGTACACGATCAGGACTCACGTACAGTTGGGGGGAAGCTGACGACGACAAGGAGGTTGTCGATGAACAGAGATCAGGCTGGTGAGTATGACTTTTTTTCGCCAAGGTACAGGTGAGGTTCGTACAGATGACAATGAATCTGGATCAAAATGCTCTTCACACTAAGATCGTGTTAGCCAATATATTATGCTCTTGTGTCCACGTTAGAAGAACTTCTATACCAAATCAACAAATATGAATATAGCCGTTATATTTGTAATAAAAGCTGAGGTATTTTTTTAGAGGAAATGATTTCGGAACGAGGTTTACGGTGACGATCCATAATGATCGCCAGTGCCTCTTTCAAAATTGGTAAATTTCTAAAGTTGTAGCGAGATTAAGGGGTATTTGTCAAAGTTTTTTGGACGTTTTCTGATAGAGTACCTTCTTCTTTCGTAGATACCTGTACATCTTCAATTTTTTATGTCCAGACATGACATATTTCGAAGAATTTCACATTTTTAAAATAATCTATAAAAAATACACAAAATTCAAGCTATATATACTAATTTGCTTTACAAACATCTTCGTCTCAGTAAATGTCTATGTAGAAACACTTTCGGAAAGTATGTTATGAGTTTTCTTCAAGATGTTTACTAAGATAAGCAGATTATATAGTGGCTAGCGTGCTGCACCGTCATTCATGATAGTACAGGGTTCGATTCCCGTCTTGGTCCAACTTGCTGACTCAGTTGTGGTCATTACTACTGGGATGGCTCCCAGGACTGAGTCACTACTCCATTCCTACTGTCCAAAACACATAATAAAATGAACACATTTTCCATCATCTTACCCATCATTCACCTACGCCAATAGATCCTAGTTATCATCATAGTGCGTCGCTAGACATAATAAAATGAATAAAACTATAGATCTTCTCTTGAAAGAAACCAAGATGATGTTAATAAAACATGTCTATAGATGATGTGGAGGCGTCCTCCAACGCACCTTACCATTGGGAAACGTCACTGCCTCCTTGGGCATCAAGAGCTCTCCAAGATACAGAAACCTCTCTGAGGGAGGTGTCGACGACAGACACGACCAACTGCTATGATAGTGGCATGTCCTCGGTTCAGAGTCTTATGTCGACACCGAGATGTGAGGTACACCACATGAGGGACTGGCCCTTCAAGGTAAGGAAATGGACAATAATTATTTGATATTTCATTCATTGGATTCACATCAAGTGGACCTTTACCGACGCAAGGGAAGAAGATACCTTTAAAGTACTTAGAAGAAGCACCAGAGGAAGAATTTGTTTGAATGTTGAAAACTTGACACAGAGTCATTTTTCCTAAATGAAGGCTAAAGGATCATTCACAACAATATTGGCATTGAACTTGACGTGATCAAAAATCACACAGAGTAATTGTTATGTCTATTTACACCAATAAAATTGGAAGAAGAGCCAATCTTTTGACGATACTAGTAATTTGGATGTAGAATTAGGAGTAAGATTTGGAGTATGAAAACATTGTTCTTATCTACTATATAAAGTCAGTTCTTTACATGTTACTACATGTTGTTGTGAGCGGGAACGTAAAATAGGATTAGGCCAAGTGGGAAGTGACCAACCCATCTCTTCCAGTCGAGTTTACTCCTAATTTCTGTTGTGAATTAATCTTGAGGATTACAAGGTATGCCTGTTCGGACGACACCACAAAGGCAAACAAATTACCACCCCAAAGGAAAGAATTTATCGTACAGTACATCAAACAACAACTTATGAATAATTATAGTAAACCAACAAGTTCATGGATAACGAATAATACAATATTTATGAAGTTATTTAGGAAAAGGCATTTTCGATTTTTTAATTCATATTCGTCGTTTTTCCTCGATTTTTTCTATTATTAATTCCATATAACAACATTTACATTCACAGGACACCAACGAAGAAAATATCCACAGTGTAACACTGCCAAATAATCAATCAAAATGGCCGACATACTTATTCGAACCGAAGATACAAGAAACAGATTCCGACTCATCTTCAGTCGACAGTCGACCAAAAAAACTAGCCACAGCTAAAGAACGAAATCTCAAATCTGTGCACGCAAAACTGAACAAGTATGAGTTACTCAGTGACGATTCAGAAACAGAGTTCGAAATATCTTATCACAAGCCATATCAAGATGGAGGTGAGAGTGGTACACCAAGTACAAGTGGCACGGATTCTGATGATGTACAATTAGAAAAGGAAAGCATTGAAGAAGTAAAAAGTGGTGAAATGTGTATGGAGAATGTGGATTGTAAGGCGGGTGAGGTAAAGAAGGTAGTGAAGACAAAGAGGAAGACACCAGAGTCGATAACTCCTAGGTCTAGAGGATCTAGGTCGAAGGTCTCAAGGACGAGGGGTATTGGCGCAAAGATTGCCAGTTGGTTTAATAAACGAATACCAGTACAAGCCAAGGTAAATCTGGGATTACAGCTATCGTATCAATGGATAACCAAATCATACTATTTCTGTTGCACATTCTCGCCAGAGCTTGGTAACAGTGACGGTCAATTGGTTTTCAGTATTAAATGATGGTTAAAGTTAGAATTAAAATTTTGTAAGGGATTATTGTGACCGTCCATCGACTTTTACTGGGTCAATAATGGTGTTCTTTTGTTTTATGTGAGAGTTGTTTTACAAATAAAACTTTTACGTAGACAGTAAAAGTGCTGCATATATTAACGATGTAAGCACGTACTTTTGCTTTTTTGTTTTTACATAGGGCTATATGAAAAAGATATAGGCCCAAAGGATATCTTATTGGAACTAAATATAGGCCTTGACGTGTAACATATAAGATACGAGTGCAAACTACGTAACACGATAATATCACATTTTGTTGTTGTGTTACTGGTTACAAAGCTCTGGAATAACCTTGAATGCTGTTGCCTAGCCATCGTTACGATGGCTATAATTCAAAGGTAATTAAACTGATAGATCTATTTTAATTTGATGAGCGACAGCGACGATTTCCATTCGGTTCAAATATGAGATTTCTCTGGTTGTTTTTTTGTGCGTTTTCACAGGTCTCAAAGGCAAAACCGATCCATATGAAACTTTAACTATAGTCATTTGTATTTTCTCTTGAAACTGATGATACATGTAGCAACCAGTCGAATATATTTCAAGAAATTATTGATTTTAATGGTGAAAATACACATAAGAATAAAATGACAAAATGTTGTAAGAACAACAATAACACAGACATGTTCGACAATTTTGATGAAAATTGGGTGATGAGTCTCAAAACCAAGATGTCATGGATTTCTATAACATTTCTTATGAATATTTACCGTCTAGCTTATCTACAACGTGCACTGTATTTTCTCAATTTATATATTTCAACACATTCACCATGGTATTTCCATAAACAATTATAATTACTTATCATTATTGGCTGTGGACAAGAAACCAAAGAAACCAATTACTATAACCAAACAAATACACCTTTTGAGAAATTTTTCTTTAAAAATCCTCAGTAAATTAGTAGTAATAAATTACGAATACGTATAATGTAAGTGTGTCGTTTAATCGTGGTATACTAACAACCACGGTTAAAAGCTTCAAGTATATATATACCAACAAGCACAGTTAAAAGCGTCAAGTATTTATGTCTAAGCAAGTTGTTATTGTAGAGACGTCGAAGACAGTCATTCTCACGAAAGTAAGCGCCATCAATAGAAATCAAGAGTTTTAGAGACGACTTTTAGTATGATTGAAGAGAAGTATACAGTTGAGAGTGCATGCAAGTCGATTCAGCGAAAATATCATTTTTTAGGTGATACTTATGAACGGTGTGAAATATCAAAAGTCTAATTCGGGGGCAACACAGATATTTTCAATACCTTGGAGGTAGTATAAGTTATAACTATTCAACGTAGTTATATCGCATAATTGTCAGTTACTGGTATATAGCTAAAAACGCATTTTTAGCTATATACCTGTGAGATATTAGAATCCACGATGAATTTAATTTAATTTCACATTGTTTTGAAAGTGCTGAAATACCTGTATCTCCTCCGAATTAGAATTTTGATACGCTGTACCGTTCAAAAGTTATTTTGTCACACAAAAATGATATTTGATATCAATGAATGGTAAAAGTAGGTTCAGTGATTTCGGTAAGCAAGGGGTTAAAACACGTTGCTAAATACGAGAATGATCATTCAAAGCTCTTTATGAATTCTAAATGTAAATAGTGAACGTAAAATTGAACAGATATGCCCACATATATATATTTCAATATATCTGGTAGTGAGATTAAAGAGATTGATATAGAGATTATAGGTTGTCTCGATGAGGTTAGGGGGCGTTGATTTTCTGTGCCAGCCGCGTGATGTATAGGACGGTGATCATAAAACAACAACAAATCGCTAACCAGCATTTTAATATCCACAATCAACAAGTGGCCCGATACTTCGGAAAAACCAGCTGACGTCACGCAGGTTCGGAAACGCTCGGATTTACGATATGTTCCGAACAGAAAAGTGACTGCATGATCGAGACGCGAGAATTGTTTCTGCAAAGACTTGAGCTACTTCGATACCAACGTCGTACTTGATGTTGATATTTACACAACATGGCATGTTGGTCTAGTGGTTATGGTGCGCATTTTACATGCTGAAGAGCAGCTGATCAAATTATGTTGCATTTTAATTTACTGTTGTATAATAATGGCTAATGATGAAAGATAAAAATTAAAATGGGTAATGATGTCGAAGGTTATTGAATTTCAAATAAAAAATCATGAACTCGAAATTATTTTTGGAGCGATTAGCATTTTCGAACCATTGAATTGAAATTTTTTGAAGTGAGAAAAGTAATATCTCAAGTCCTTGCAGAAATGGTTCTCGCGATCAAGAATTCTCCAATTCGTACATTAAACTTACCTTGAATTGTGCACTATGACATTTTTTCTCACAATTATACATAGGACTATATTGCTGAAAAATCTTATTTACAAGTTTTCTTGGATTTACATTAATTTTTATCCGTGTTTGCCGTGACATAAGGATTTGAAACTGAATAATAGTATAACTTGTTCTCATTCCATGCAATGCATTTCTTATCCGAAAGGTTTTTAAAAACGATTTCACACAAATAGTAGATTCCATGGATACAATGCAGTTGCATAACTTTGTTGGTACACTATAATTTGTACATGATATCATATGTGTGTACATTATTGATGTATTTGTTGTGATAATATTTTTTCTACGTCTATTAACGAGTATAATGAAGTTGGAAAATGTATTTATGAGGAACTATAAAAACGAGTGGTTGTTCGAAAGTGCAATTGCAAGTGATATTATATCACCTGTTATCTTTCGTCTTTATCTTCTCCTCGAAATACTTGGAATATGATTGTGTAATGTTTATTTATTATTATTTTTTAATTCAAGAATAACTATATTATTTGCTTTTTCCGTTTTTCTCTCTGTTCGTTGTTTCTACGCGAATACGTATATAGATAATCAGATTGAGACGTCGCAGGCATCTATTAGGCGTGTAAGCTTTCATACTGTGAACTGTCAAGAGCTTGCAAATTTCAAGTTGATTTTTTTTATACTTTGTTGCTAAAAAAATAGAATAGATTTCCGCCAATACAGAAGTTTGATTGAATAGACGCGTGATTGACTGCGCAAACGATTGAGTTTTTCTTGAAACGCTTGTACGCTATCAAGAACGTTATTATTTAGAACATATCAGACCAATGTACAGAACATAAATGTATTAAAATAACCCCGTCTTTTCTGTGTTGGTAGAATTTCGAAAAGGAAAAGTCTTCAGCAAGTGTAAAGATGCGTGAAGAAATGAGCAGATTACGACTGAGTGACTCTTGTTGCACTTCTGATGACGAGGAGAACCTGGACATAATAACCAATCACGGTAGAGACACTCTGGACCAATCAGCACATATACCTCGAATGTCAACTAGCAGATACTCCAGTGCTGAGGCGTCGTTAATGAACGCGTTGCGGTGTACTGAAAGAGAAACGGTGTCCCTCAAGAGAAAACTATGTCAAATGAAAAGAAATTCGCAGAAGAATGAGTCGAGTGGAATGGAAAGAATGGATTTTTCAGTGGAGAGAGTCACAGAATTACCGAAATACGTGCAAGTCTTACCGTTTATGGTCGAGGAGAAAGAAACGCCAATGGAACCGTTTTCTTCGGGAGAAGATGTAATATCAAGGATGAGGATTAATAAAACAGGAAAGAATATATTAAAAATAGATGATGTCACCGGAACTTATTACAAGACTGATTTCTCCATGGAACAAGTCTTGGATTTACCTAGATATGTTCAGGTATATCCATCTCGTACTGGTAATCAGGTAGATGAGGATGGGTATAAAATAAAACCAGTGTCTACGTCTGAAGATGAGATGGATTCGCCAAGACAAGGTGGATTTGATTTTGATCGCTGTGGAATAGCCGCTACATACTCTTCACCCAAACACTTGCATGTTCCGCCAAGGTTGAATGAAGAATACGTTATAAGCAACTCTTCCATGTCCAAAGAATCTTTCTTGGGGCAAGCTAGAGTACAAG
This sequence comes from Brachyptera risi, assembly GCA_964007535.1. Classification (NCBI taxonomy): domain Eukaryota; kingdom Metazoa; phylum Arthropoda; class Insecta; order Plecoptera; family Taeniopterygidae; genus Brachyptera; species Brachyptera risi. Next base: position 17,662,010 of record OZ023333.1, on the reverse strand, counting down.
AGCTGGCCGTTAAGAAACGTGACAAAGGAGACTATTCGTGGCAGACCACGTCGAGCTTACCGATATACATGAAACCACCTCCGAAGTTGACTGAGATCAATGAGGGTGAATACAACAAGAAGCTGACGTCCTCTTCGGGAAACACATCGAAAGTAGAAGACGAAGCCGGGATGCATATACAAGTTACTCCTCTGATGGCTACGATAAACCATATTGTTCACCAAAAATAACGAATAATTTTCCAGTGTTCACTCTACCAAAACTATCTAATACTACCGTGAGGGCCGAACAATTTGAAAGTGAAGGAGAGATTTATGGAGCTCATCTCGACCAGAGTAACTCCAACACGAGTGCAAACGTTCACCGGTATTCATCGGAATTCTTGTTGAACAGAAATGAACCGATTAATTACTGTAAAGTGCTACCCCACATTAATGAAATAAGAACTCATAATCGGGTATTGAAGCCGCAAAAAAGTGAAGTATACGAAACTGATGGTGATAATGTGCTACCTAAAACAACAATTGGATCAGTCATGGTTGGAGATTTATGTAATAATTTTCTTTGTGAAGAATCAACAGAAACTTCGTCCGATCATTATGATCAACTGGACTATTCCTATATAACAAATCTAACGAAAATAGACTCTCCCCTCACATCCTCCAAACACAAAACAATGAATACTCTCGATGCAGTAGTTAAGAAAAGAAGTACGGAAATAGATATCGACAACGGACCTTGGGAAGATATCAGTGCAAATTACTCTGGGGATATTTCCAGTACAGCAGTATCCGAAAAATCTTCAAATGATTTTATTGCTAGTTTAAAACAAATATATGGCATTTGTAATCTTCAGCAAAGCTTATCTGACGATGTTATACGGGATAGTGACATCTCAGACGGGTATGATAAAGTTGAAGACACTTCTGAAACTGACCGAAGCACGAAGAAAGAAGATGTAAAACATATTTCTAAACCAACGGAGTGTGCAAATATCGGTACACAGACTGACAGTTCAACCAGCAACGATTCCACTATAACAAGGGAACAAGAAAACATTTACAAAGCAAAAACATTTACGACTATCAAGAAGAGAACTAATGCAACGACGATACAAGGGACGACGCCAGAGTCTTTTAACGAAGTCTTCACTCATATATCGAGTAGTCAGCAATCAGAAGATGAGGGAATGTTCACGGGATATCCAACTAAAAAGAGAGATTTTTTTAATGCCTCACAGAACGATAGAACATCGTTCACTTTAAATAGAGTTGAGACAAATATTCCAAAAGAAACATCCGCTTTCGATAAATCACCTACTCTTCTTTATAAGGTAATGACTTCTACAAGTGACATTCCTTCATCAAATTACTACGACAAAGTGTTCACACCGAGATCGCGTGGAGATATCGATGATCATGAATCTCCATCGTCTTCCAGTACAGAAAAGTATCATACCAATGGGCCTACATATTACAAAGCCATTGACTCCGATCAGTTGATTATAGATATTAAAGATATGTCTTCGGACAGTGACGATAATGAAGACGATTTTGAAGTACAAGGTGAACATCAGGGTCGTAGGACGTCGAACAGTTGTCAACAGAGAAGTGGTTTTGATTTACATCGTCACCGAAAAGTGAAGCAAGATATGTTCTTAGAGAAGTGGACGAAACTGTCACGTGATAATCCCAGTAGTGCTGATGACGAGACTATCTACCCACCGAGAACATATTCACAGATCATTAACGGAACAAATAGTGACAAATCTTTCATGTTGGACGTGGATCCAAACATTGTTCGAGAGTATACGGAACTGGTCCCAGGCAGTGGATCACACCAAGCTAGTGAGAAGTACTACCAGGAGAGAGATGTACACGAAGAGGACAGAGAAGATCTGCGTCCGAGCTGGAACGTAATAAATGGTAATAATCCTCTGACGTTTGTACAGAAAACTGAAGAACTCCGTTCAAGTTGGAATACAACAGTTAATTGTCCAACAGTGCCAACGACAGGAGGCTGCTGTGCAGACGATAACTCGACATATATGCGAGACTATGTGTATTCTTCGGAAGATGGAAAGGGGGAATTCCTGAAGAGTCCAGACCCGTATAGGGATTCTGAAGAGGAGAACAGGTGTCATGATACGACTATGAGACAGCAAGACCGGTCTGGGAAGAATGTAAGAGATGAACAGGTATCTAAAAGTCATAATAGAGGGATGAGACAGGAAGACCGGTCCAAGGAGAATGAAAGAGATTCAAAGGTGTCGAGGAGTCATCAGAAGAAGAAACAGGAAGAATGGTCCAAGAAAGATGTGAGAGATGAACAAGTATCAATAAGCCATGAGAGGAACATGAAACAGAAAGACCGACCCAAGGAGGCTGTGAGAGATGAACATGTAACTAGAGGATGTTATGAGAAAATGTCTCCGTTGAATCAAAGAGGAGAAGTGATAAGTACGGAAATAAAAAGAGACAGTAACGGAACTGAGTATACAGAAGAGGTGAGGTTTGTACTGCCACATCAACAACAACAACAACAACAACAACAACAACAACAGCAACAACAACAACAACAACAACAACAACAATATCAAAGACGACAACAAAAGCGACAGCAACAACGACAACGGGATAGCAGTGACGTATCTTCAGAACGACAAAGTATTTTTCAGCGTTTTCGAATACCAGTTATATCACCTCGTAAACAAGACAAGACGCGGTCGTCTCAGTATCAACAGCGACACAACTCTGCAGCCGGGACATCGCGACGTAAAGATCATCGCGATGACGTAAGGATATCCATCACGGATCCTCACAGCAAATCACCTGAACCGAAAAGAAAATGGTTTCAAAGGTGGACAAGAAATCGGGGATCTCGACCGTCAACTGACGGCTCGATTGACGAGATTTATATTAATCCTGATTCCCCCGTTGTAGCAATGGATAGTCAACATTCGCTGTCAAGATTAGGATTGATTGATCCGATTTTATACGAGGTTAAACCATTGCAGAGTGAATATGATATGACGGAAGATACTACTCATTAGATCAAAGGTGGGGATTTTCCCATTCATATTTATCATGTTTAGATAAATGAAATAATATTGTAATATTGTGAACTTGTACGAAAACGCAACTGATGTAACTTGACGAATTTAAGGTCTCTGTACCTTGTGTCATACTACTTTTAAGAAAACAATCGCTAATGACATTTACAGTTATCTATCTATAAGTGACATGTCAAGTACGAAGAGAATAATATATTAATTGCTGTTGAAAATATTAGCTGAAATAGCTGTTGGCAGTGTAAAATATTGATGTTCATGAATATTGGTAGAATACAGTAAACGTATGGTAACTTTCTTATTATTCTCTCTATATAGGTCTAAAGGGACTGTAATCTTTGATGAAGGATGACTCTGTCATACTCTGTATTGTCAGTAAAGTACCTAGCAACAATTAAACATAATTTTATTAAATATAAAAAATACTAACAACAGATATTGAGTAAAAAGATTGGCAAGTAACGATGAAGTAAAAAATAAATATCAAGTACTGAAAATGTTACACGGTATATTAATATTTCAAAACAAGATTAAATATACATTGTTGTTATTGTTTTTCAACACATTGTTAGGCAAACATACGATAAAACAGTACCTAAAACCACACGATTGACATTTTAGTAGATCAACTGTTACCGGTAACGGATTTGTAAAGAAATTCAAAATCACAATATAAATATATATTCAATAATAGCAGTAGAATGGTGAATATTAATAATTCAATGAATTAATAATATACATTTAATAAGAATTGAGAAATAGCACCGATTGTGAATAAGATATTTATTATATTTGTATCCATGATAGAAGATGGTCGTCTACCAACAAAATAATTGTAAAAACTTCAGTATTACCATAGACTAAAGCATACTACTAGTAGTATTCTTTAGTCTATGGTATTACCTACTTGCAACTTCAAGGTTTTGGCGTTTTTGAAGATGTAGTTTCGTTTCTTACTGTAGACTTCGTCTTTAAAAGTCATTTCATCCTAGAAATATCACGGCTGCACAAGTAAGTATTACAGCTGCTGTGATCGTTGCGTATGTTCTTGTTGGTAAACAATGTTCTTCTTTCATGTATACAAGTATATCAAGTCGATAATATCATTTAATATCATTAATAATAATATCATTAAGATCCTATCTTTCATCCACAGCCTTAATTGGGGAACAATGATTTTGTAGCAGGTTTCGATGTTATTAAAAAAAAAAAATAATAATATCATTTTGGTAATAAAAGTGAAATGGGAAACTTTAATCAAGAATTTTTCTCTTTTATGGACTAAAACTGAAAAAAATATCACTAAAAATAATGAATGAATCTGGAACTGTTTCTTTCTTCATTTACTTTCTAGATTTACCACACTTTCTACACTTAAATCATAGGTCTATACTTGTATCCACGAAAGAAAGAGGTATATAGCATACCATCATAACAGACACAAATATATCGCCGTTATATTCATATAGTTATATGATCAAGTTGGTTCATATTTGTATAGCTTTGCTATTTTCAGGGTATTTTGATTTATCAGAACGAGGATTAAAAAGGGAACTCCATCTTTCAAAAGCATCAAGTTCATATACATTCTCATCGAGTCTATGTAATAGCAAAGCACAATAATTCAGTTGATACTCCTTCCGTGGATAGGCCTATAGAAGTGTACGCACATTATTTCATATTATATCGTCATTAATAAATATCCATTGGGTTATTGTGGTGCCCCGTCCGAACGATCCTACCTTTCATCGTTAACCTTAATTGGGGAACCATGAATTTGTATCAAGTTACGATGTTATTTGTATCATTTTTCATTTATATTGGGTTCAACGATGTACTGTACTGATGACCGCGATCTCTATTGACGTCGGTCAAATGATCATTCGTCGGAATGATGAGTTGAAAGGTTATTTTATCGTGTATTTTCGGATTTTGGAAAGGATTCGGTCGTGGCTTGTTGTTAAGAAACAATTCCAGTAATGACCTGAACGACAGAGGGAAACCACGAAAAACTATGGCGGGAATCGAACCCTGATTTCCTGATTAACATTATTGTGTGATAAGTGATAACGACTCGACCACTTGTACCTCAGATCTCGACCTCAGTAGTTTTCTCTGTTAATATAACATATGTTATATAGATATATTCACTTTAAAATAAAAGCAATTGGCACCCTCGGTAGACGGTAGCTCGGTCAGCTGAGGCACCGCTTCAAAAATCCAAGTCACGGTTGGGCGTGGGTTCGAGTTCCACATAAGGCATATGGATTTTTGTAAACGTCTTTTCACTTATCATCACATCATAGTTTAATAATCACCTGCTCGTACGCTAGTAATTAGAAGCAACCAACAGATAAGCCACAAAATTTATACAACTCCAGACTACAAACTAAACCCACAATTTAATAAAATTGCTCTGAGTTTTTTACTGGGTCACACAATAAAATATTTACGAGAAGAAAAGACGCAATTAAACCTAAAAAATTACAGACTCACAATAAATGTGCAAAAGGGATTCGAGTCAGCACAATCGACAAAAAACTAAGATTCTTACAGGATTGTTTTTCGTCACCAATAGACCCACTCATTATCGTGTAAAATGTGATTTTTTTCTTTTATTCCTCATCTTCCCTCAAATGTTTTTTTTTTTTTTTTTTTATAACATCGAAACTTGATACAAAATCATTGTTCCCCAATTAAGGCTAAGGATGAAAGATAGGATCGTTTCAACGGGGCACCACAAGGGCGATCTTAATTACCACCCCAAATGTAATAATACCTCAAATGCATTAGATTTTAAGTGCTATTTTTGGTAGGATATTTATAAGTTTGTACATAATTTATGTAATATCAATGTAATATTTATGTAATATTTATGTATCAATGTACCAACTGGAGAACCATACGATGATGTGGAAATGCCCCCCAAAAAATGAATGAAAGAATATTCAAACATATTTAAAAAATCGTACCCCCGTATGACCTAGTTGTTTGTGGGGTCGTTAAGCAAACAATATATCAATCAATAATATCAGAAATATATAAATAAACGATCCCGGAACCATGTTTTCATCATATGAAACGCATTTTCGATGTGTCAATGTATTATTGTAAAGTCAAACCCCATGAAGTGCGAAAACAACGAGATAAACACTTCTCTAGCGTTAATGCCCTCTCAACATTGAAGATAATTGCTCCTTGCCGCCGATGACGTGTGTACGTCTTGGTATATACAATATGCGCGTCACGTCTACCAAAACCATGGCTATTTTTTTTTTACAGATCAATCTAGTTTTTTGTTTCAAGTTATTTCACGATGTTCAGTTGTATTCAGGTAGAAATAGACGAACCTTTTTCAGAGAAAACAATAACATATGTAATTCTCCGAAGGGCACTGGCAAAACATTAGATGACGTAAAAATCAAGTCTAAAAAACATACGAAAGCACAAACATTCTTGTTTGATGAAGTTGTTTTCGTCTGTCTGTGTGCAACTATCTAAAAGATATTGGATTGAATTTGCATATACTGTTTACTATATTTTTCAAAGGGTTTATCCAATAACTGCGTCGTATTTGCGATGTAATTGCATACCATAAAAGGAGTCTCAAGGCTCCTTTTCGTTCTCACTTAACATTTCCACTGATTATTGTCATTATTTAGAAGGCAGTGAGATTGTTGTTATTGGATGAGCGGTAACAAAAACATCCGTTCGTTTCTGATCGGGTTTTTCTCTATTTGTGTTTTTCTGTGCGCGTTTTACAGGTTGCAAAGCAAACCCGTTTCAATTATGACATTTTTTCCAGCGAATCCAGAGATCCTTTCAACTTGGAACTATGTAGTTTTGGGAATAAAAAACGGTCAAGTTATGTTTCAAAAATTAATTATTGATATTTTCAGAATAGCAATGACTAGATTACAGCGAAGAAAATACAAAATTATCCGAGAGCAGATATTTGAATGTTTTGAGGACAGCAATGACATACCTTTTACATTTTTGACAAATTTAATGAAAATTGATTACATAGTGATTCCTCGACCACAAACGTCACTAGACCTAACATCCAATCAAAGGGGCTGTTTATTGTGTACTATCTTTACAATACCAAACAGGGTATCTCTAAATATTTTCACATGATGGTCGTGAAATATAGAGATATAAGTGGTCATATTGATAAGCCACGCCTATCAGTATAGTAGTCATTTTACCCATTTCTTTTTTCGTTTTTTGTCCCCTTGACGTCGCAAAATATAATATACAATCAGGAGGGCTGTTTATTAGAAGGTATTTTCAAAATGTACAATCAGGATATATTATAAAGGTGCCTAGATCAAGTTGACTGATCAAATAGCCATATCCTTTGATATTCTTTGATTGAGTGAACTATTAAAAAAAAATAAGATGTGTATATTTCAATTACAATTCGTATAACTAGACAAACGCAGCATATGCGTTGTAAGATGAGCGAGATTATATGAATGAGGTATAGTAAGAGTCGTTAAAGTAGTTCTACCTTCGCTACTTTATCGACTCTGGTATTCTACACACCTTGACACATATACAACATAACTTACTGCATTGTTGGGCAAATATCGAATCTAGAAAGCAGTGGATCTTGGCAACATAATTATTTTATTATTGCATTTTTTTCTTCAGAATGGCTGTGTCGAATTGCATACAAAATCGTGATAATGTATATCGTTCATGTGTACACACAATATATTCACAGACAATTTTATTTCATTTGGAGAGATTTTATTTTTCAAATTTTCTTGCCCGGCCTAATCTTATGGTTTTTTTTTTAGAAACTTTGAGATGATATTTCTCAAAATCGGTCCGACCGATTCATTCAAAAAACTATACAGTTCCAAGTTGGATAAGTTTGCGTGTACAAAAAAAGTTTCATGTTGATCAGTCAAACCCTGCGACCTGTGGAGTGCCTACAAAAAAAAAAAAAAAAAAAAAAAGAACACACGAACAAAGCTCTATAAGAGTGGGATGGAGTCTTCGCTTACGCTCATCTAAATATCTCGCTCATCTTACAAAGCATGATGGTGCTGCGTTTTTCTCACTGTGGAAGATGGTGAAAGGAAGAGCTACTGTTGTTGAGAACCACGCCAATCCAAGCCAACCGAAACGTAACATGCTAGATAGTTTTCCAGTCAAGGTATATTAGACATGGCCATGGCATCAGGTGATATCGTATACATCATTACTGTAGGTGTTGAAATGTGCACAAAGCGGCACATATAGAGCATTCCGAGCAAAACATTGACATTTCTGTCACTTCACCTCAAATCGAAATCATATAGTTATGCGTATAGCACATGACATTTTCTGTGCGTACACTTGCGGTCTTATGATATTTTTTTTTCACGAAATTGGAATCAAATCTACGCATATTTTATTGATATTGTTTTCATGGATTCTGATTGGAGTTCGTATATGTATAGTTTGTACCAAAAGTACGAGTCCGATCTTCCACCGGGCTTAATCAGTTAACCTTGTAATATTGCATAGTAGCATTCAACAGGTATTAGACCAACAGAGAATGGACTTTTTTAAAAGGGGTTTCAGCTCTGCATTGTCTGCTGGTTTAGTGCGTACAATATAAGCTAGTACCGAGGGGTTAACAACTGAAACCTGGTGTACACTTGTCATGAAATCTTCTTGAAATCCCTTGAAATCTTCTTAAAATCGCTTGAAATATCCCTGAAATCCCTTCAAATCTCCCTTAAATAAATGTCGTGAAATCTCCCTGAAATCCCTTGAAATCTGAAATCAGGTGTGTACACCAAATCTACTTGTTGTTTATCCCTAGGCTAGTACATTTTATTCTGTTCGGGAAGTATTTTGATGTGGTTTAATCTGGATGTGGCACAGAGTGGTACGACCACTTTGTTTACGAAAGTAATACATAATCCTCAAACAAAATAATATGTAAATAATATGTAAATAATATATATTATATATATCATTACTCTGAGTCGCAGTTTTTGTAGTTGTCCTTTAACAAAATACATTGTTTAAACATCAGTCGCAGTTATGAACATGGTTCAAACAACCAGTCTTCACCAGCCCATCTTTCACATAATGTTATTGTTATATCATTTTCCTTGTAGATAGTGTACATGAACAAGATTCAAAAGCATGAGAAACTGATTATTAACATTAGGCTATTTATTTAAATGCTATATACTCAACATTGATTCAAATTGTCAACTATTCACCATCTACCGTAATGACACATATTAATTATATTTTACTGCGTACCTGGATGAGAGTTCTTCAATATTATAAAATGCATCTTCGTTTAAGTAACCTTTCAACCGTGATTTAGATTGTGAAATGCTGTCTTGCTCCTTTGAAAGGCTAAAAAACAAATTGAAAAACTTTAGAAGCTGAAAAGACTTGTGGCACACTAGGTTAACGCTATACAAATTTGCATGGTAGAGAGAAAAAAGCAAGCGTACGTATAATAATTCTATAGCCTCAAAATATTTTGATCAAAAAAAAATCACACTGCGGACTTTCTTTCAAATCTTTAAAATTGTACATTTCATACTGCAAGTGATTCAGTGTGCGATCTAGTAGGCCTACATTTGTATTTCGTACAAATATGAAAAACATGACAATAAACAAAGATGAAACAGGTGCTAAAATCTGTGTTTGTAATTCTTTATCGCATTCGTGAAAATTGAACTTACGATTTATTGGTTTGGTCATCACAATAAATTACAGTTTTATGTGTTTGTCATTTCGCTATAGATTTATACAGATAATGAATAGATAAATCTGGTGTGATAATGAAATAAAAAATGAAACTGTTATTTAATAATTTGAATAACGTAATATATTATGTGTATGTGACAACAATCAGATTATATTTTCATTATATATGCACATTACTGTTTATCGGCCCTACTTAACTTCTTGAGTGGTCTCAAATCAGATTAAATTATCCTTTCTTAACCTTTGAGATATTAATGATAAAGACACTTTACTTCATTCATTGACAAGATAAGATAAAATATAAATTAGCAATCAAATGTAAACTATAGAGAAAATATGATCCACAAAAGATGAAGGTGTGAAACACCTTAGCTGTAATGATGTAGGATAAAGTAAAACGTTCGATCGTTACCATCATCTCTCGTGGATAAAAGTATATAAACATATAAAAAAGAATCACATATTACATTATAATTTCTAATCACATTATGAAGTAGGGCCTTTTTTAGCGAGGCATGGTCACATGACCAAAGATTAGTGACCCCAGATCAGGCTGAGTGTCAGTTAAGTCAAAAAGAGATAGGATATGCGAAACGAACTTTAGTTTCTTCTCGGTGGATTAAATAGTCTTCTCCGAATGGGATACCCGTCAGTTGAGACGACACCGTTCTAATGGTCACTTCGCGATAACTCCTCGGAACTAGACACACATTTTATCTACAACAACATTCTTTTAGACGATTTTAACCAGTGGTGATCACTATTCTAAATAATTTTAAAGTCATCTGTTTATTTATTTAAGTGGTAATCATATAAAATACCATCAAAAAGTATTGTATAGATATATATATATATATATTATTCAAGGACAGAAAATAATTTATATAAACTTTGTATAGCATTTCAACGAATTTCAAAAAGATTATTCAGTGGTAATTGAATTTTAAAAATCATTAAATATATATATTTTTTATTTATTAAGATATTTCATAAAATCAAATCAAAATGACGGCGATCGAGCACACAATAACCTTGGAGGACAACAACCGAATCATCACTCCCAAGACATACACGAAGAAGTTTCGTATTCCGGACGACGGTAACATCTCTTTCGAAGATCTAATCCGCGAGCTACATGCCGTGTTTGACGGCGATTCCGTCAACGTCGACTTCGTCCACGAACTGTTGGCGGCCTACAAGAGCAATCCGGCCGACTGGAAGAAATTCGCCAAGTTTGACAGATATAGGTGAGTAAACACTGACTTCTACTAGATTACTATTACTAATATAATTACATTTACTAGCTTGTCGCTCAAAATCATTTCACCACCTAGAGGTATCTGACGGACAAAATGTCATGTGGCTGCTTCTAAAAAAAAAAAAACTAATTTAAGCATAAAAACTGTTCTTATTGTTTATCAACATGTATTTTTTATTATCATTTAGATTGGGTTTTAACGAGGCACTGTACTGACGACTATACTATCTATTGGCGTCGGTGAATAATATACGCCTATGAGATGGTGGGATGAAAAGTCATTTTATTAGGTGTTTTTGGATAGTGGGTTGGAGTCGATCGTGGCTTGTTGGTAAGGAACCATCCCAGTATTAACTCTGTATAAGGACAGAGGGAAACCACGAAACTGTGAGGATGGTTATCATGACGGGAATCGAACCTTGGTCTCCTGAATGACGGTTCCACTCGGTCACTCGTCTCAGTTCGCTGACCTACTAGATTACTAATATGATTACTTACTCTAGGTTGACGCACAAATCATATCACCACATAGAGGTATGTGACAGGCAAAATGTCCTTTAGCTTCTTCTAAACAAAAACTTTCAAATTTGACCATAGAAACTGTTTTTATTGTTTATCAACATGTAAAACAAGGTACAAAGTCAACATGGTTGCACGGTATTTTCCGTTCCGGTAAATCACGAACCAGTCAGCAACGTAACGGAAAGCTCCTGATTGTTCACGTGACTATAACCGGGACGGAAAAACCGTGCAACCGTGTCACTATAAGACTGAAGTGAAAATGTACGATGATTCAAACGGGGCACCAGAAAAGCGATATTGAGACCTTCATAAAACTGTTATAAGGCCTAAATAGAAAAAAATCATGAGTTATATTCTAAAAATGGATATAAGAAACCTTATCGGTGATTCAACTGTCAACGTATACATGAAAAGCGTTTTCCTAATACCAGCAGATACAATATTATTTTGCACGCCTAGTAGATCGAATGTATTATCCAAAAATAAAACACAAAAATAAAACGTCTGAATCTTATTGATGAGATGAGAAAGGTATAGGAAAATTAAGGAAAACAAATATTTAAACTTCAAATTCATTACATCTTTCAAAAATATTATTCAACTAGCCAGATTGAATTATTATTACGCCCTCCGTAGTAAAGTTCAGAATTCAAATATTACAATGCATCATGCTAGTCGTAACAGTACGAGTGTCAAGGGTAGATATTAGATAGACACGTATCTGTATTCAAGTGTACGAGACGCGGCGAGAGTAAAGATTTTCAGTCAACGAGTCAAAAGTGCAGTATTTTGTTACTGAAATGACGCAATAATATGAAGCATTGGCTCTTTAGAAGTCCAAGTCCAACTACATTGCTTTGCTACGATGTAAACATACAGAGTAGACTAAATATACAGTATTACGGTACCATTAATAAGTTATAACAAATATAATATAGATACAAATATAATAACAAACATAATAATTCCAATTTTATATATTGTTTTAAAATTATTAATGGGTTTATAGCAACGCACTAAGACATTTAATGATGATGATAAACGATGAATACAATGATGGAAAGATAAGACAAAAATATATTTTATCACGTGTTTTTATCATCAAACTAGTGGGAAGGATACGGTCGTGGCTTGTTGTTAAGGATCCATCCCTTCATGTTTCAGCAGATTCAATATATGGATGAGCGTACCAAGACTTATCATATTCACTACATTTTTTTGTCTTCTTTTCAATTCTGTTTTCACTCTTAATATTCAAATGTTGAAACGGTTCCAAATTTTCATATTGGCCTACTAAATTAAATTAGCATATTTCAATGATTTTTGTAATGTAATATTTTTTTCACTGAAAATTAGTGTATTTTCAGGAAGAGAAAATCTATAATTTCTTATCACCAGTTCATCTCAATTGAGATTATTTCATTTGTTCATGAGTGAAAAAATAATAAAGCTGTATTTTTCCTATCGCTCGCTCATCCGCTAACAAGACCACGAACATCTTGATTAGCACTTAAAGACACTCACACGGTCGAGTGGATTCTTGTAATTGTCACAAGAAATAAGAATTACTTGTGACAGTTGTACACGTACACTCGCCGGCACATAAAATAGTGTTACAAGCACATGCAGCTCAGTTTGCCAACGTGTTCGCTTCATGCGATCCGAAAAGTGAGGGGCATATCGAACCTTGTTCGATCCACGCTACCGTCCATCTTTACAGGGGAGTTTTCGTCGTCTCTCTTCGTAGTCTATCGGCTGATGCCGGAATGGTTCCTACAATATAGGCCACTACCTCTTCGTTCCCACTACCTACTTAAGGAACCTTCATCACATCATCAAATTATTCATACATTCGACGTCAGTATATCTTTTAGTTATCATTACAGTGCGTATTTAAAAAGCCATATACATAGAAAGATGAAAAAATACGAGATTAAAATCATATTAAAATCTACATATATTTTCCCGCTATTTTTTGAATAATGTGTGAAGTACCAATATGTATACTTGCGGTCACATAAAATGACTTTAAATTTAAATTTAAGATTTAAATTTAAATTTGAACGAAATCTATGCTCATTTCACCTCTAATTTTTTCACATGTTGTTAGTGGAGAAGGTTTCTGCACTTTTTGTTAGTTTTATTGCGTAAAATGCCAGTAAATCTTCAAGATTTTTTTCAATGTGGCTTGATTGATCACTTTATGTGATCACAAGTGTACTGATAAGACGGCTACAACCAATCAGAGTATTGACTTTTATACATGTATGTAATTGAGATATACTACGAGAACTGACCTAGTCAATGTATGAGCAACGGTAAAATTACTAGAACAATTAATTCACTATCATTAGGAAGTGCTATTATACTAATTTTTGTCATGCATTTATGCGAGGCTATAGACATTTCATTTCAGTAATTTATTTATCAAGACATATTTCTCTCTCAAGTACTTGATTATTGAAAGAGCCAGCCAAGAATGTCAAATAGTAATCTCTGATAGTTTCCCAGGTCAATGTTTGGCTGGCTGGTCATTTGCTACTTGAAAGTTGAAAGTATAGTCTTATTTTGTTTATTTCCGATATTTCGACTGTTTATTTGGAACTGGACCCGGACGTATAGAACTTAAGAGCGTATTTGAGCGGAGACAATGTAGCGAAATACCTTTTTTTTTATCACTTTTGAACGGTTTGAGGTCAAAATTCTAATATTGGGGATATAAATATATTTTCAATACCTTCTAAATGGTATAAGTTCTAATCATCCAACTCATATCGCGTAACTGTCAACCGTATATATGGCTAAAAAAAATATAGGCCTACTTTTAATATAAACTATATTACTATAATACTAGATTAACCTTGCTTTAGCTGTAGACGTTTGACAATAATGCGATAGAAGTTGAATTATTTTCACTTATACGTTCTTGAAGTTATTACAAATATCTGTGCTCTCTCGTATTAAAATTTTGATATCTCATATCGTTCAAAAGTTATCACTAAAAAAAACTGATATTTCGCTGAATCGACTCCTATGCTCTCTTAAGTGAGTTGAACAAATACATCTAGTGGAACTCAGTATAGAAAACAATAATACTGTTAGTTTCCATATATAGACGAGTTGGTAATGACAATATTTATTTATGTTGGGTTCAACGACTCACTGTACTGATGACTAAGATCTATTGGCGTCAGTGAATGACGAATGATGAGATTAATAGTTATTTTATTGGGTATTTTGAATAGTGTGAAGGAGTCGGTCTTGGTGTATTGTTTTGAGTTTTACCAGTATAATCACCGTATTGCCATAGAGAGATAGATAACCATGGTGGGAATCGAAACCCGGCTCCTACATGACGGGTCAGCCTAATAACAATAAACTACGTTAGAATATAGATTAAAAACGTAATATCTCAGATATATACCAGTGAAAATGTCAGGATAGAAGGTTAGTAATAATTAATAATCCATTCTATATAGCTTCAATGAGTTTTTCAAAAGTCTTTAACTTTCTAGCTTCAACTTTGACCATTACCCCTCTCTTCTCTACTATTCGCTGTATATTTAACTTCACCATTTACTTTACTATGTAGGCCTACTGTATATAACTGTAGTGCAATAATTCAACTCTAATTAACTCTAATTTTAACTCGAGCGTAGCTTAACCCATGACGAATCCCATATTGATACACATTGTATTGATCAAATGAAGAATAAATAAATATCTAAATATATAATATCTAAATGTATATCATTTTGGAAGGATTGGAAGAGATTTGTGAAATAGATCTATTGCATTGTAATTTTCATGTATCATAAACCTTCCGAAAGTTATCACAAAAAAAAAACATTTCTCGCTAAATCAACTCCCATGAGCATAGAGCTTTTGTTCTGATAATTTTATTGGTCACAATTTATTTCCTGATAAAAAATACTTGACAAGAAAGCTTAAAAGAAATTGCAATTGTTGTGCGTTATTTTCAGCACGTATAATATTTATAAGTAATTGAAAGTCCAATATGCTGTACGCTAATGGGCCGTGGAAAAACCTATTGAAATTGTTTTATTAAATCTGTGAAAAGATCTCATTTTCAATCGAATCGAATCTCATCAATCTCCAGAACATAATTAGACACGAGTTATCAATTAGATTTTATCAGTACAATATAAATGTGCATGCCTATTCGAGCTGCACTTCGAACAGTCTACTTGGCTATCGTGCTTGCTTGATCCATGGTGCCAGTTGGCATAGTAGACATAATCTCAGCAATTCGAGTGTGCAACAGAATTGATTAAATTCGTCTCTACATTATTCGCAATAATTTTATCAAATCTGGTAGATATTTATTTCATACTGAGACAAGATGTCGAGTGGTTTAAAACATAGGACGTGTCATTCAGGAGACCAGGGTTCGATTCCCGCGATGGTCGACCATCCTGACAGGGTTTTTTCGTAGTTTCCCTATGTCGTTCAGATCAATACTGGGATGGTTCCTTAACAAGGCCACGACCGACTCCTTCCCACTATCCAAAAATATCTAATATAATGATCTCACCATCACATATATCATTCACCGACGCCAATAGATCCCAGTAATCAATACAGTGCGACGTTAAACCCAATATGAATCGATACATATTTATTCTATTCTTTCAAATTCGTTACAGTAGACAAAATTATATATTGGGTGAATTTTCATGTGGTAAAATTCTGGAAATCAAAGTGATAATATTCTCAATTAAAAGAATTGACCTAGCTATTTGTGGGATCGTTGGACAAAAATAATTGTTTGTCGAATAAATAATATACCATAACAAATATAAAACACTTTCAAAAGTCTTAATATAATTAAAGCTCCATCATCCGGATGTAAATTTTAAAATTAATTGTAAAAATCGTCATAAAGAATTTAATCAGTAATATATTAAGAGTCAATTCAAATGAATTATTATAAAAATTTAAGTAATTCAAATCAGAGGTTATCTCGACACCATAATCCCAGTTGATATAATCTCATATAAAAATGATTATAGAACTTTTTCACTCGACGTTAATTTTTTAATGAATTGTTGTTTACATAATCAGTGTGCTAAATGATAGTTGGTAAAACAAGCTTTAATTAGTGTACTAACAAATGATAGAATATATTTATTAAATAATGAATGAATAAATAATTGGAAACAAAATATACTAAAATGTGTGGTTAATATATAACACATTGGAAAATGTGAGAATTAATAAGTCTTAATTTTACCATTTAAAATGTCAATGATTAGTTGGGTATGGTGAATAATTTAAATTATTTCTGCAATTATTGGCAGTAAATAGTGTACGGATTCAAATAGAGAGAAGGGAAAAATATTAAGAAATGTGTCGTGACTCGAGAGTAAATAGCGGTCCCGATTGACCGTCTCCTCTATGCCCTAGCACTAACTACCGGGTGTGTCGGTCGCCTAAAGAAAGTGGTGCATTTACCTCACACAAGAGGTCCACTAATATATAGTCTGTAATTCGATCTCATAGCGATTAACCTACTAAAACTGTGAATTAATTATAGTGAATTGCATTTTTTTCATTTATTTAATACCGGTAACAGAAATTATGAGACAATTCTGTATTCCGGTTCTTTATTTCTTTATATTTCTATACTTTCTGATTCTCGATTTTCTATGACAGTATACAGTAAAACCGATTTATTTGTCTATTTATAAGTTCACAACTTTCTATGCAATCAGAAGAATGGAGAACTATTTTTCGCACTACTAACACTAGACTAGAAGTTTCACAACGTAGCGACTGAATCAATATACGGGCAGAGCACATTTCAATGTCAAATTGGTTTGATTTCAAAGAACTATTATATATATATATATATATATATATATATATATATATATATATATATATATATATGTATATATATATATATATATATATATATATATATATATATATATATATATATATATATATATACATATATATATGTATATGTATATATATATATATATATATGTATATGTTTATATATATATATAAATATATATATATGTATATGTATATATATATATAAATATATATATATATATATATATGTGTATATATATATATATATATATATATATATATATATATATATATATATATATATATATATATGTATATATATATATATATATATATATATATATATATATATATATATATATATATATATATATATATATATATATATATATATATATATATGTATATATATGTATATATATGTATATATATATATATATATATATATATATATATATATATATATATATACACATATACGCACAAATTTTCTGGTTTTTATGTCGTTTGCGGAAAGTAATAATTGTTGAATTATCAGCATAACTTGAGAAACTGCCGTCAGATTGCGTCGTGTTGTTATTGAACTCATTGTACACTGTCATTCATTCATAGTCATTCTTCTCGTCTCATGTAATCTGCGATGAGTGAATCAAACATTAAAAATTGCAATATTGATTGATAATCGATTTTTTAATCAAATGTATATCAAACTAATTAACAAAAGAAATGGTGATAATCAATGTAGACCCTACTTGAAGAATAATTGTTCTAAGATTGCAATTAAAGTTATCAGATTATGATAATTCCGCACGTGATTTTTAATTAGTTTGAATAGATTGTTATTCGATGTTTTATGTTTTAATTACCATACCATACATTACCATAGTCATGTTTTATGACATGATATATCACGTCATCATGTTGAGGTCGATTTGTCCATTTTTATTTTCACAACATTAAAAGCCATGCAAACTCAACTCAGATGCCATTAAGGAGACCAGGGCTCGATTACCGTTTTAATGGACCATCCTGGCCGAGATATTTCGTGAATTCCCTCATTTCCCGAATAGAATAAACTGGATATGTGTATATTTCTAAAATGAAAGCATTCAAGTCTAGGAGCTATAGTTGCAAGTTTGGGTTCCATGTATAGCTGTGAAGACATCCATTGATAAAATTGCAAAAAACAAGTTTTACATTAGTAGGTTACGCATTATACTACGATCTTACTACTACGAGCTCAGTATAGGATCTCCGGGTGAAAACAAATTACCATAAATAAATAAACAAATACAAGGAAAAACATCTTGTTATTTTAGCACAAGTCGTAAATAAAGATTATACTAACGAGTTAGCAAATTTAAGGTCAAAGGATTTCTTTTTCGCCAAATTCCAGCAGTAAAGATTTATCTCCTAATTCGGTGATTCTATAATAGATTACGTTTTTATGTAAATTTCCGTTCCAATGACAAGATAATAAAATATTAATTACTGAAAGGGAGAATTGCCAATGAGATAATTTCGCCGAGATGAAAGTGATTTACCGCCAGATTTCACTCTTTACAATCCAACTCGTCCAACTTACTGGTTACATTTGTATAAACCACTCGCACATATCTCTTCTCCACTTTCATTCACTTCCCATAGGTGTGAAACTTTTCAGAAGAGATTTTCCTTCCTTTTTATATTACATGTGAAACTTGACTCCAAATTATTGTTCCCAAAATATTGC
This sequence comes from Brachyptera risi, assembly GCA_964007535.1. Lineage (NCBI taxonomy): Eukaryota > Metazoa > Arthropoda > Insecta > Plecoptera > Taeniopterygidae > Brachyptera > Brachyptera risi. The sequence continues at coordinate 17,642,849 of OZ023333.1, read as the reverse complement.
TATGAAGAGACAAGGTGGGGTCGTTCGAATGGGGCACCACAAGAGCGATCTTATTCTTACCAACCATGATGAAATAATTAACTATAATGTAATTTTAATTGAACGTGCCGTCTATTTAATAGTGATAAGTTAATAAAGGTATAATGAAAGAATTCAAACATTCATACCGAGGAAAAAGAAACATCAATTTTCTTCATATTTTCTGTATCTTTTTTATTGTTATTAATATATATATATATATATATATATATATATATATATATATATATATATATATATATATATATATATTATCATGATTTTTTGTTTTTTTTTGTGTTAAAAAATGTTACCGTAAGTTCAAGGATTTTGCATATTCATTTAATTGTCAACTCGTAATCGTCAATAATATTGATGTTAAGATAACAATTTGTACAATTAGATAAGGTTGTACACGAGACAATCGTATCAGTTGAATCAATCAGAAGTAAAGCAGTCGATTCATATCCTGAAGTGTGATTTGTAATCAATGAACAGTGATAGTGGGCCATCGAGACAGGCGACAAAACCAATAGCATCATATAGTAATAAAAACGATGCATGTTATTTAATCAGTAGTTGACTCTTGTGACCTGAAAACTGACAATAACCAGTAGAAACTGGATTGGACATTGAGAAGTGGAATAATCCACGAGGTCACTTTTAGTTTCATGTACCGGTATGGAAAAAAGCAGTTGAGACATAAAATACAGTAGGCCTATCATGTTTGGAGCGACATATTGAGAAATAATACCTGGCTGGCAAAATGTGATGGACTACTGAACTACTAGCACCAAGCTGAATTATCAATATAATTAAATGGATTTTTTTATAAATATGTGTATATATATATATATATATATATATATATATATATATATATATATATATATATATATATATATATATATATATATATATATATAATAACTAATAAAACAAGTATTTGAAAAACAAATAAGGTTCATGAAAATAGATGAACATATTATTGATAAAGAAACACATAAAAACCTGTGGATCTTTGGCCCTATGGTATAGGCATACTATTGCAATAATAGTTGTGCAGAATTGTTGATACCATATACTCAAATTCACTCCAGAAGAGAGTTGTCTACCAACACAGCAGTAAAAACTTTGGTCATTGGAAATTGTTTCTGAAAAATTTAAGGAATTGAAGGTTTTGAAAGATACTGTTGCATTTCTCATCGCAAACCTCGTTTTGAAAAACCATAATGCCCTCAAAATATCACTACTTTATAAATATGACGGGAATATTTGTGTTTGATATTTTGGTAGACGACCCTCTTTTGTGGATACAAGTATAGTACAGTCTCAAGTTGTCATCAATTTAAATGTCAAAATTAAAATTTCAAGACATTTTTAGAGAATTGGAAAATAATCCATCATGATTGAAGTGCATCAACAATTCCACAATATATACCAGTGAATGAAATATAAATCGTTTCCATTTTCCAGGTATACACGTAACTTAGTAGACGAAGGTAACGGCAAGTTTAACCTGATGGTGCTGTGTTGGGGCGAGGGACACGGATCCGCGATCCACGACCACGCGAATGCTCACTGCTTCATGAAGGTGCTACAGGGCTCGCTGAGCGAAGTCAGATTTGCATGGCCAAACGCTGACCAATCCAACGACGGGTCTTTGCACGAGATCGCGAGGGGAGATATGAAGCTCAATAAAGTCTGCTACATGAGTGGTGAGTTCGATGTCATTTGCCGATTGTACTAAGAGCCGGCGGACGCTCGAGGTGAACTCAATTGTTGGCGTGGACCAAGATGCATTGAGGGTTGCGTTGGTTTGCCGGTTGGAGATGGTGACTTCACTAATTAGAAAAACGTTCCATTTTCTGAGAACTTTTCTGAGAAATATTGATCGCTGCTGTATCTAGAGTTGTTTGTAGAATTGGCTGGTAGGCTGATAAACTTGACGACAGCTGTTATTAGCTGAGGCGATGCGAACGTAAAGATAGTTTCTTTTATCACCACATATCTATGCACGATCAATAATTCTTAAAATATGGCTTGTGAATTGGAACATATTTTCAAAGTGGAAGAGATAGGAAGTGAGGACACCATCTCCCAGCGGCAGCCCAACGGAACTCTCAATGCATCTTGGCATGGATGATAGCGCAAAGACTTCGGTATTTATATTTCATCAAAATGTTGTTTTTGGAAGGTATCTAGCTGTTTTCTTTAGTAACAACAAAAAAATAATGATTTTTAAAAATCACGGTCTTAAGAATTCACGGCATGACAGCTTCTGATGCTAAACCTGGCAGTCAAACGGAGATAAATCAATCATTAGCGCAGGGAATCACGCTCGGAGTTTATTATCGGTATGTGTATTCACAAAATTCTGTATTTGTGTGAAAATACTCATCGACTTCAGAGACACAGTGGAATGAAAAGCCCCCTCTTTAGCTCAGTTAGCTGAAGCACCTCTTTAGAAACTGAGATCCACGGTTGGGCTTGGGTTCGAGTCTAGCATAAGGCAGGCGGTTGTAGGCAAATAATAATAATAATCATGAAATTGGAAAGAAACGTTTGAAATCTACACTTGTGTACTACGGTACGTAACAGATTTTTTTGGTTTTGAAAAACATCTTCTAATCAAAAGTAACAAATAGAGTAAGTAACAAATAAAAACAGTAACAAATACAAATATTTCAACACTAGTACCAAATAGAATCAGGAATAATTTCTCGTATGTCATTCTCATCTTACCGTCATCTCATTCATCATTCCAGAAACCATTGGATCGTAGTTACCATTATTGAGCGTCATTAAACACAGTAGATAGAGAAAAATGTATAAATAATTTATATCAAGTAGGCCAATATCATTTATTGTTTGTTATCAGAGAATGATCTTACGGTATTAGGTCTTCAATATCAATGAAAAATGAATAGATATACAAAATTGTATGATTGATGGATAAACCTTTAATTGGGTCCAAATCGAGTCTTCATTTGTTTTTGTTTTTTTGAATGCACTTCGCAAATCCTAATTCAAAACCTATCCAAATTACAGTGGAACTTTATTAAACTGAATGTTTGGAGAAAATCATCAAGTAGATTTAGAGAAATTATTGAATACATTGAAAAAAAAATCATATAAATAACATGGATAAAAAAATATATGATTACTACGAAGGCTTTATTCTTACTTTTCGGTTTTTATACATGGAAAGATTATGAAGCATAGGGCCCTATAATTTTACTAATAATAATATTTCTAATCTCCCACCATTGCTCAGCTAGCTAAGGCAACGCTTTAGGAACTGAAGTCACCGTTGGGTGTGGGTTCGAGTCCCGCATTAGGCATAGGTTTTTGTAAATGTCCTTTCACATATCATCACTTCATAGTTTCATATCATCACATACTCATTCGTACTCCTGTGTCGTCGAGCACTTAATATATATATATTTTTTTTATTGTTATCAATTTTATACATAGATAATGAATACACTTGACAGTAACAAATCCACTAAAAGGAAGACTTGAGTGTAGGAGAAAAAAGAATATTATAGTCTGTACTCTGTATATTTTTAATTTTCAATTCTTATATTGATTCAAGCAAGAAGGCAATTAAGAAAATGGTAAAATGTAATTCATAAATTGAGTGGCAAGTATGAATGAAATTTGACAAAAAGAAGAATATGATTTATAAATCATATTCTTAAATACAATAGACCATTATTTACAATATGATGAACAAGAATATACTGATTAGGATATTAAGGATAATTACGATAATTGGAAGAATAGGATAATTAATAATATTTGTAATTTGTTTGGTGTGCGTAGATGAGCTGGGCCTGCATCGCGTAGAGAACCCCAGCCACACCGTACCTGCAGTCAGCCTCCACCTGTACTGCCCTCCCTTCGGATCTTGCTCCGTCTTCAACCAACAGACCGGACAACGGTCGACGAGTAATGTCACCTTCTGGTCCAAGTTCGGAGAGAAGAGAAACAGGGTGAGTTGAGACCTCTCGGCAATCTCATGGCAAAACCACTCCACTTCCACTATAGGAAAGTGCAACATGAATCTTGATGGCAGTGACTTTCCAAGTTTACACAGCAAGCCACAAGAAAACTTTCAATACAGTAGAACCCTTTATAGTACGTTATTTTTGAAGTAAAAATTGAAAGGTCTTTCGAATAGTAGAAAACTTACCTTTATTCAAACTTGATTCAGTTTATTCAAGATTGGGGAGCAATTTGGTGGAATAAAAAAATTCAACTTGACCACGAATGACGAATGTAGGCCTTTACTAATAAAAACCTTCTAATGGCTCAGCATTTCAATTAGATAGCACAATGTGTATTCAAGCTCTTTGGCTCTGAATGAGTGGCATTCAATTTCTAGATCAGAAAATTATTTTGATATCATTTTGGGAAATGTTATATAGGTAGAAGTATGAAAATCTCTCAACGTTCAATAAATGCATAGCCTACTGTCCGTGATATAATTTATGATGCTAGAATAATTTGCGATTGAAAAATTAAATGTTTACCGGCACAGTTTTTCTCCCCTACAAGTCCCTTATTATGTAACGAATGTCAAATAATAAATTCACCTGCATGGATTGCTAACCTGCATCCATGTTTTTATTCTTGGTCCATGAAATATGCAGATATGAGTTCCCCGCAGTACCCGCACTGAACCCAAATATCACTTGTATTGTAGTTTTTAATCATACTTTTCATTCATAGTTTTTAATGGAAGTTTTTAATCATGCTATGTAGACACCACTGTACTTTTAGAGCTACATTGAAATCCTTGCTCAAGTGAGTAATAATAGCAGTAGAAACTATTTTCTCTTGAAAACAAAAATAACAAAATCTATTTCAACACTTTCTATGAATACAATCTAACGATGATAATTCATTGACCTAAAATAAGATTCGCAAACAATATTGTCCTTGAGCTGTGACCTGCTGGTAGTTCTACGTGATATCACTTGCTGTTGGGGCTTGGCCAATCGAATGTCACCTTTTGATTTTCATCTCGTTCAAGTATATAGCCTACAAACTTACTACAAGCTTGACTATTGAGAAGAGTAATAAATATGTAGAGGGCAGTTATTCAAAAAGTTCACAAGGTGATCATAAACTCGGTGACTTTGATGATCATCAGCAACAACCAATAGTCGAGTTTCAGTAGCACACAAACTACACTTATTGATTACGTAGATAGCAGGATGAGAATTTGAGTGTTGTGGCCCCAATATAAAGTCCATGTTCATGGACAAGGTGAATTCATGCAGTTAAAAAACCAACATTTGAACTTGGCATGTCCTATTAGCAGCTAGCTAGATGTTTCAACCCACATGGGCACTGTTGACGTTGTTGGGTGAAGCCTAAATCAACCTAAATCAACTCTGATCTCAAGAAAATACTACTAATGTAGGGCTGTTTTTGAATAGCTGCTATGTTCAAAGGCTATACCATTAGTATAATTTTAATCGCGGAGAGGCATTCGAGGCTAACTCAGTTAATCGCGTAGTTAATCATGTGCTGAGTTCAGTTTACCAAATTTGGTACTGTTGTAAGTCTGCCTTATTTCTTTAGTGAAAAGGAAAAATTTGATACTTTGGAAAATATAGTTGTGAGAGTTGGCGGCATGTAAGCTTACTCGAATAGCAAATTTCTACGACCTCTCAATGGATGGACATTATCTTCATGAATTTTATTTAACAATGGCTGTATGTTGGATGAAAATAACATGTTTTTTCTTTTTTGTTTAGGAAATACAAGAAAACAGAGCCCCTGAAGACAACTAGTTGTACGAAGAAACTAGTTTTAGAATCAAGACTTGCATACATATCAACGATATTTGTCAATAAAAAAACAAAAAGTGAAGAAATAACTTATTAAAGTAGGAGCTTATTTTTTTATTCCAATTGTATAAATCCGTCGAATGTTCTCTCTCAATCTCAGGGGTTAAAGTTTATTTAATTCGTGCGTCATTGATAAGACTAATGTTTTATGTTAAATTAAGACAAATTACATCGTAAGATGATAATGTGACGGAACTCTTGTTATTGTAGATTAGTTATAACTTATAAGACAAAGATAAGAAATGTTTAATATATTATATATATTTAAGTATGTATTTTAATTCTCAGTTCATTCATACAAATTGTTGTGTATTAATGTGAAATGTGTAATATTTTTAAAAGATGAGAGGTGAATAAACTGATAATTTAAATTTCAGTACGTATGTGTGTTTGTACTTTGTACTGTACTACTTCATTTCATTCTTGAAAATCTTTCCAATCAACATTCCCATTTTTGTTCAAAAATCCAAAATTATTAAAAAATGTGCCTACAATTATTTTTATTTAGGAATATTTTTAAAAATCACAATTAAAAGTATGTTGAAATCGTAACTGCATCTCCCGCAGCTTCGACACTTCTTTAGATACTGAAATCGAGTTCGAGTCCCGCATCGAACATGAATTTTTATTCAAAATATTCAACTCGTTCATTCATAGCCCCAAATAACCTCGATGTTGGTGGGATCATTGAGCAAACAATAGGCCCAGTCATAGAAATCAATTTATGAAATAGATTTAAATATATTAAATTATTGAGCTTTATTCAATATCAAGTGCCAAATAAGAACAATGGGTGCCTTGTACGACCTAACGCTACATATTCATTCCACAATATCTATAAAAAATATTTTATACAGTACTATATAAGTTGATGTGACATACAATATTCTCTAAGGAAAATCTTGCATCCAAAGGAGCTCTGTTATCCCCAAATGTCACTATTCGACCTTACATTACATAGACTATAACATCGAACAGGACATGGCAACAGAAAAATTTGCTGTTCAAGGTCAAACAGCACACAGCTGTTATCAAAATAGGAGCTGTGCTGTTCAACACATATAATTTATGGGAAAAAATGTGTTTAAATATTGGTGGAAAAATTAATGTCAATATCATGGTCAAGGTTGTTTTGGATAAAGTTCAATCGTTTGTTATCGAACTACTTTATTCTTGCCATAGACCTTTGGATTCAACTTCAATCGCATCATACGGTATTGAAAACTTGTATTTGTCTGTTACTGCATTTGCAGTAAGTTCATATGAGCGCTAAGTGAAGCCAAATTTCAGGTAGTTAATAAGCATGAAATGAATACATTACTGAAAAAATAAATTTGGAAGATTTCAGAATTTATTGGGAAATATTCTCAGAATTTATGTTGTCAAGTTTTAAATTTATTAATGATCGGTTTAACAACACTAACGATAACTATCAGTGAATGATGAATGAGACAGTGGAAAGATGAGTAGAAAAGTTATTTTATTAGGTGTTTTGGATACTGGGAACATCAGGCATGGTCTATTTTCACGGTGCCTCTTTATACAAAATTAATCCTTATCAGAGGGAAACCATGAAGTACCTAATAGGATGGTCAAATATTGCGGGAATTAAACCAGTCTCCTGAATTTCGGTTCAGCGTGCTAGCCACTTGTCCACCCAGCTCAGGGATTTCTTCATGAAATATCACAGAAAGAATCATATCTTGAAATCCAATTTTATAAATCTATGCCTAAAAGTTCCCAAAATGTAACAGCTTTTTTGTCACTTTCATATCGTCATTTAATTCTTAAAATCTTTGCAGCCAAAGACAACTTTTCAGTGCAGAAAAACTGCAGGATAGCTTACTATATATTAGATGGTAGGCACACAATATGTAGGTATAAGAGACATATATTTTTTTTCATTGTAAAATGTTTATAACTTACCAAACTAACTGAAATATATACTCTCTTTATATTATATGATTTGTGTTAATCACCACCTCAATGACGAATGTATAGGCCTGTCTGGAAAATTCCAGATGTATAGTTCAGAAATAGATACAGTATGCAAATCCCTACTAGAATAACATTTTAAATGAAATCCAGAGACGATGTTGAATTTTGTTCACCTCATTTTCCACAGAAAAACTCTGGGGAAAATTCTGGGTAAATTCATTTGCAATATCTTACTCTCCACTTAAAAAGCACTGAAACCAACTTTAAAGGATCTATCATGTCACGATGATTGTTTGCTCAGTGACCCCCAACGACCCAATTAAATTATTATAATGTGAATGAACAGGTTATTTTTATTATTCTGTTATATTATTCTGGTTAATTATTATTCTGTTATCATTCTATTATTATTATTCACCATTATCTGATGACATGTTCTACAACTTTGTAAAGAAGTAACACTGAATAAAGAAACTTATTATTATTATTATTATTATTATGATGAAGCGATGAAGTGATGATAGGTGAAAGCACGTTTACAACCCCCCCATACCTACAGCGGGACTCGAACCCGAGTCTTTCTGGCGTGAGATTTCAAAGCAGTGTCCAAAACTGTCCGACCAGACTGCACAGCAGATTTTTAGAACTTTCCTATAGGCCTATAGAGACATGTAAAAATAACAATTGCTATAAAAGCTACAAAATCTAGAAGTGCTTTGAAGCATATTTTTCTAATATTTCTTCATGTTCTTATATATTTTATGTTGTTTGATTATTTTTTTGAAAAGGCGATAAAGCGCTACAAACAAACGTATCTGAATCCGCCATGTTTTAACGCATCAGCGATATAGACCCTATATGTATATTTTATATTTTATATATATATTTTTTTTATATATTTTATGAAGCATTATAGCATCAAGATATTAGACAAAGCATTAGACATTACAGTGTGTCGTTAAAATCCAATATAAAATAAAAAAAATGAAAAAAATAAAAATAAAATAAAGCATTAGATCATTAGTTGCTATTTTCTGCAGAATATATCAATTGGGAAGTAAACAGATGGAGTCAGTAGAGGAATTTCGAAAACCAAAGTGCATCTGCAAATGCGGGTGGCAGATGAGATGAAGGTTTAAACTGGGGGTGTACACCATTTTACTAAAACCATAAATTTGAATGTAGGCCTACCACTTGTATGCCTATTGTACGTTATATAATGGTTTTAAGGGTACCATCCTGTTGTTACACTGCAGGACGTTATTGTGCTACAAAACATGATGTTTTAAAATAATAGATGTATCAAAGTGCTACTTTTCAAGTTCTAAATGCTATGAAAAGAGAAAAAAGAAGCTATATTTACATGTCTCTGATCATATTTTAGTTTTCTGTAAAACTTTCCGAAAGACACATCTCTAGGCATGCATATATATTAGGCCTACAATAATACATTGACCCATTATAGATTGGTATCATATTTTGGTTGGGCAAGAGGTATCATAACAGTTTACGTCATAGCTCGGACTATCTCCGGTTACAAGAAACCCAGGTTTTTCAACCCATTCGAAAGCCAATCAAAACAAGTTATTGACAAGTGTCATCACACAAGATCTTCATCTCGTTGAAATATTTCCATTACACAGTTAATATATTGACTGCTAATAAGAGATGACCCCGTGAAATTAAGGTCATTCGTAAACTTTGACTCTATATAAGATAACCGATGACTAGTATCTACCGCAAAGATGCAATCGTTGTGAATATAGCATCGGGTAGACGGAAAACACTTTAAATCAAGTTATTGATTTCAAAGTTTAAACAGGATGCGATTAAAAATTTTAATTGAATGTCGATATTTGTTTTAGCAGTAATTAGGTCACAGCGTATAAACTAGAGAAGTGCAATATTTCTAATTAATTGTCTGTATTTAGAAATTGAATAAGTATAAAAAAAACATTAATTGAATTCATGAGTGATGGCATTGAGTTTGCAGTATACAAACTCAATGGCAATAGCAACGACAAATGGAGTCTTCAGCTGTTTGTGTGTTCATGTTTGTGCATGCTCCATGGGCTGCCAGGCCAAACAAATGCGCGATAAACTTATTCTACGCATGGCCATCGAGATGGCAATCAATGGCAATGTAATGTAATGTCCTTCATCATCTATTACCCCTTATTCATTCATCATTTTATATTTATCTGATATTTTTATATGTGACACATTATACACAATGTATATTGTTCCCTGAATAAAGATTATTATTATTATTAAGATGCATTGAGGGTTGCGTTGGATTGTCGAGCAGCGGCAAACCAACGCAACCCTCAATACATCTTGGGTGTTACTCATCTTCTAGTTTAGAATCGGTACAGTTTTGGTAACAATCTCTCACGTAGACTTTGAGAAAATGATGATTGATTTTTTTGTGAATAGAAAGAAAAACAAAGCAAAGAAAAGTGAGAAATATTTTAGCCTCAACAAATATTTTCGAGATGTTGTACGGACAAAAATGGTAGACATGTTTGACAAGTTTCATGTCAATCAGTTTAACAGTTTCGAAGCCAAGATGTGTAAATTTCTATTAAACTTACTACAAATGCCTCGCTTATTTTACAATGCGTTTTCAACAGTTTTCGAACATTGTAATGAGATTGACAAAATGCCAGAGAAAAAAACAGAAGCCACAACTGGAAAATATTCGAACAACACCCAGGAAGAGTAAAGTAGAGAAATGTGAAAACAATTAAAACGTGATATAATTCTTAACATTATCATAAATATATTTTCCATTCACAATATATATAGACTTTTTTTACAACTCATACATACACTATGAAGTTATCACTACATGAACAAACGCAAAAACACAGTAACTTGCGCTAACTCACTGCGTTAACTCGCGGCAACTTCACACAAGTGAACTGTAATGGAAGGAAGGACAGTGATGCCAATACGAGATAAGGTTGACAGGTAAAAATGGTCATATCAGCATGAACGGTTAAATTAACAAAACTCTTGACCTACCTCTCAATATCATAGTTTGATTGCTTGAACCAAAAATAGTATATCTCTTAGAATCAGATAAATCCACGAACCTACCGATCACTATCATAAACGTAGACACAAGGCTAAGATAAAAAATATAACATCGATTAGTGTATCGTACAAAATGTGTATAGCTAGTACCTTTCAGTTCAATTTAAATCTAAAATTAACCTACATGAATGAATTAGGTTATACGGAATGTTATGACCGTTTCTAACAGCTAACGTTCAACGCGGATGAAAATGTGAAAACGAGAATGAAACGTTACTTAAAAACTGAACTATTGCTCTGACCTTGGATACACGTTGGCAAGGTGAATTAGTAATAAGATTTGCTATTCATACTTTCTTATTCTAAATTGCAAATAAATGCAGTGCTACCAAGTAAATTGGGTGAACCGTTCACACTTGGGTACTGTATGTGCCTGTTGGAGATGATAGTACGCTGGTAAGCCTAGATACTGAATCCACGTTCATAGGTCATCCTATAAGTGCATAACACATTGAACTACGTAGAAAAAGTGGAATCAAAATTTTCGACGCATTTCTTCAGATCGTTATCCTGAAGAATTCAAGTTATGCAAAGTTGGTTAATAGCAACTCGAGTTCAAAAGGTAATAAAACAAGAAAATACAAACTACTAAGAACATTTGGTAAGCACACACCTTAGCATTCTGACCTAGAACGTGGACTAGAATGAAAAGAACAAGTGAATGGATCAAGGATTGAACAAATGAATGGATCGAGGATCGAACAAATGAATGAATCAAGGTTCGAGCACATGAATGAACGATCGAATGAATGTATGACTGTATGGATGGAGGGTGTTGAGAGGGGGTTAACTTCTCAACAGTTCAATTGTACTGCATGTGAGTGGTGAGTCCTAGGCCTTCTGCGTTGTCCCAACCGTTGTGACTACTAGGGGTAGCAACGACAACGGCCGTCGGTCAGAATTTCAGATCTTTGATCGCCTGCGGTAGGTCGGGCAGTTTCATGTCCTTGAACTGTTGTGGCAGGTTCATGTTCTTGACCGCGGAGACAGCCCTGGCGGGGGCGGCTGCGATGCCGGCCTGGAAAGATGACACCAACGTTATTAATACGTTTCAACATGACCGCCAACTATGTCGCAATAACATCGAGTTGGCTTTGAGTCCTAAAAACATTTCCAGATAACGAAACTGACGATAATGATGAGGTGTATTACCTATAGTCAGTCACACATTTAAATAATACTACAATACATTCAAGGTTTTCATGACACTTTATGAGTATTTCCATACCAATTGTTGAAGAATTCAACAAGAACTACCTAGGTATAGAATGGGTTACTTCTTACAAGTTTAAAATTTAATTCTGACGTGCCATTTATCATTCAGAATACCGGTAACTTGAATTAGATGCAAGTTCAAGAATACTGTTAAGAATGATATCATAGAAAGTTTTTATGCTACGCATTTAGGCCCCTACGTGATATGCATGCATTTTAGTATTAGTTTTAATCAACATGAAACTAATAATATGGCAGCCAAAAAAGTTATGAAAAAAACAGCAATGGACTGAATGGCATTGAAAATATGTACACTATTCAAAAACTGTAAATTTGATCAAGACATGTGCTTTTGAAAGGCTTCACTTTTACTGCCCATAAGATTAAGAAGAGATTCGCTCCTACTCAATGACGTAGCATGCGATTTTATTCAAAACCAAGCCATGTTTATGTTGAAATGGAGTGCATCTTTGATAATTTCTTGACCAATAGTTTTCATTGAAAATTAAAAAAGAAACGGATCCATTTATTTTTAGTTGCCGATTACAATATCAAACTACCTATTTCATGCATATTGTCTATTGTTAAGAGGTTACAGTTACTCTTCATGGTATGTGTGTGTGTGTGTGAGTGTACGGCCTAATTCGTGGAACATTTCTTACTACCAGTACATCAGTAAGGTAAGCACCAGAGTTGGGTAAGTTCCTAAATGAAGGAACGAAGTGACAGTTTAGTTTCTTATCTATAAAAGGAACCAAGTTCAATTTCTAGTTCCTCAGATATAAAACGAGCTCATAAGTTACCAAAATATGAAAAGTTCCTGACAAAAAAAATTCCTAGGTTCTTGGGTGGTGAGACAAAGTAACATTGAATAGTGTTTTAATACAGTGGGGTTTGGTGGGTTGGGAAACACGACCGTTAGTAGTTACAAATTGGAATTGTCAGTTGGAACAAGCAACGATGGCTTGAAGGAAGCTCGACTCACGACCCAATTTGTTTTGCCAACGACTTAACCGGAGATAGTAATCACACGAAACGTAAAAATGACTTAAATTGATAAGTAGTTGCATTAAGAAAAACTTTTAAAGGAATGTCAAGTCGTTCCTACGTTCCACGAGAATAATAAAGTTCTTAATTAGTGACAATGTTCCTTGTTGAAAAAAGGAACTAGTTACCTTGAAAGTTCCCCAAAAAGTTCTTTTTCTCAAGTTCCTACCCAACTCTACCCATTTCACTCCGGGCCTATCTACCAAAGCAGAGATACACATGGCGTTTTCTCGGTTTCAAACTGGACGTTGCATGGACCTATGAACTACCTAGTAACTACGTACCTAAGTATCTTTCACATTACATTTGGCAACTCATTCATAAGCAATAACATAATAGAAATTACAAACCACGTTGACTAGACCTAAGGCATTTTAAGCAAATTTATCAAGCATTTATTTATACAATAACAGTTTCGTCAAACGAAAATTAGACTCGTACTTCCACAGAAGTCACATTTTTGATACCACTTCAAGTCTCATTCAAAACAGAAATTAGCAGTTAACTCACAGTAACTTGAAGCGCAATTTTGATGCCTATTCACAACAAAAATTTTGTAGAAAAAGAATAAGAAAAAGCCAATGAGATGGCTTGTTCCCATACACGTGATCCCAGTGACCGCCAACTTTTCATGTTGTCGTCAATTTGCAATCTGTCTGGCGAGGCAAGCAGTTTGACGTGAAATTTGAAGATTGCAAACATGGCTCTTACAGCTGATTCCGCACTGTTACTGCGCGGGTTGTAATAGTAACCTCACTATTATAGTCAAGTTCAGTACTAATTTCTATATGAAAGAGCTTTGGAGGGTGAAACAAGACAACTAGGCGAGAGAAAGAACAGTGTACCACGATTCAATAGCAAATGTGCACCGAAACTAGACAAAGACAGAGAAAGAAGATCTAAGCACTGATCAACTGCAAACACAATTTTCATAAGATTAAGTTTATATTTGATGATGATTATTGTTTGATCAATCACCCCACGTACAGCTAGGTTATCTGGAGGTACGAATGGGCAGATGAAAAATACAAGATGTTGACAAAAAGTCAACCATTCATGTTTTATATGTGGAACATGAAGCCACGCTCAACTTGATAGTTTCCAATTAAGTGTCGTAGCTGACGGAGCCACAGAAGTACGTGGAATTTTACTTTCCATCCAAAAAGTGGTCCACATCAAATAACACCTGATGAAATGTTCAATTTATATAGGATTATCAAGCTAGAATGTATCACTACAAATGTCATTAGGAAATGGTAACAACGGCCAACTTGATACGACTTGAACACTCTCAAGCAGGGATCTAACTGGGGTAAAAAATATTTTGTTTTTATTCACAAAATCGTTTTGTCAAAGTTGGTTCAACTTCAATGAAAAAATGAGCGTTGTTTGGACGATCACTTTTTTAAAAATTTAAAGTTATTACGCTGCCACGGCGAGTAACTTTCTAGATTTTACATTAAAAGTACTGCAATTGGTACCACATAAAAAAATTGAGTGAAACCCTGCTTTAGCCTATACTTTCAGCTTGTGAGGACCACTTCATTGGAGTCCTATTTCATCACATCACGGCAGCTTCTGTCTGGTATCTAGTGTGATAGTCCTGTATGGTTATTGAACAAGAGTTTGCAGGAATACAGTACTACAAATCTACAATTTGTACTATTACCTGGTTTAAAAAAAAACAGTTACAAGACATAACAAACACGACAGATAAACCCACACTTTTTACTGCACCAAGTAAGCCCTTGCTATAGACACTGAACTATCGTTTAGTATAACATGAGTGACCATCGTTTACTCAACGGCCCCACCAGCAGCTAGGTTATTTCGCAGAACAAATGAGCAGATGCTTGATGAATGATGTTTACAAAAACTTTTTTCTTATGTCAGACTCTGACCCATGCCCGACTTGACTTCAGTTTTTAAAGGAGAGTTCGCCTTAGGTGACTGAGCCAGGGGGGTAGGGAAGAAGCTCTATTGCATAGGAATTTCATGCGAGGTAAGAAAATAGAGAAGTGAACTCAACAATAATCGAGCTGTCATGAATCTGAAAGACTCAAAGACTACACAGTAGGTTTAACTACAAACCTACTAGTATCAAGGGTTGCTGCTCAAATTTGATATTTTTCAGAAATTCGAATTTTCAGAAATTCAATATCGATTGGAATATCCGATATTCATATTTTTTGATTAAATATTTTCAATATCTACTGAAAATTCGTTCCATATTCGCATTTAAAATTCGTATGAAGTTTGATATTTTTCTTTCGATTGGCAAACCCATCTCTCTGTGAAGATGTTTGAAAGAATTAACAAGGAAAAGCAACTTTCCTTGAATTCCAACACAAAGCTTTATACTTGAGAAGGTGCTATTCAATACAAAAGTCCATTACAACTTGGCTTATTTTGGCAGTAAAAAGTATGAGGTAAATCTGCATCAACATTCAATGCATTCAACATGATAAGTCATGATCCTGTAGGTATTTATTGGGAGTGATTGAGTCAATTTGAAAACATACTCAACTATTATACTATCTGGAATGTGTTCTAGTTTGAATAACATTAAATGAACCATATCATAAAAGAATTAGTCATCTATCGGTAGCTTTACAAGTGAATTGGGATCTTTGTACCCACGTTAGAAAGTCTTATGCTACCAATGATTTGTGTCATGATGGAAAACAGTTCATTTATTTACTTTCAATACATTGGTTACTGATAATGGTAATGTTTCCTCATGTTTTTTGGAGGGTTTTGCATGTTTGGCAGAATGTATAAAATGAGAGTTAGTTTATGTTATATACCGGTATCTTTGTAATTTGCACTTCACCCAGTGGATTTAATCCACATGATTTTCAAAAGAGTCTATTTGGAACACATAATTTATTTCGTTTTAATAGACACCATGTTTGAATTCGTTATCAATCTTATTTTTGAATACGTGTTTAGATCAACTCGATCAGTCCAGTAAAGACCCATCCTATATGTTGTTGAAGATTAAAATTACAGGCAACAGCACATATGTAAGACGGAAGAGGGAAATCAAACCTCGGATTTGGTTAGGAAAAGAGACGCCTGACAGAAGCGCGCTGGCCGAGATTATCGATGTGAACGGTTATTGCGTCGAATGGGCTCTGGAAAATACAGTCACGCCACAAAACAAATGCTAGCAGCAGCATAATCACTCACACATTGCCAGACTCGTAGTACGTAGACATACATGTATCGAGCAGTCGAGCCGTAAGGTGTTTCAACTTGATTTACAAGCGCGGTTTTCTGCGACTGACTAGAGTAAAAGAGCACGATCATGTGATTCTTCACATTTCTTAAGCACTTGACAGCCGGGTTACGAAATCACTACCCACCTCCCAGGCTGGGTTTTTTCCTGGTTTTATTGCACAGATACTTGTGCTTAGATAGCTTTTTATAACATTCATAGCAGATAATTCAATTGTATTGATATATTGCTGTACCGTACTTGATATGTGAAACAAGAAATTCGCCGATGTCACTTTTATTCAGCGTTCAGAGGCTTGTCAATTTGGCACATATAGTCTAGAACGATGTTTTGGAATAACAGCTGACTGTATTAATTACCATTTTCCAATACATTAGCGTAATCTATCGACCCCAGAAAATAACACCTACTTCTCAAATCGTCTCCCAGATGTCAGTAGAAGTCCCATGTTAATACGACATCATTTTATCGAGGTATAAAATGTAACATTTTGGAAAGTGTGAGGACGCGTATATGCGCCAGCGGCCGTCGAGTGGTTAAATAGTAAAATGAGTGAAAGTGAATGACTTTATCAATGACTATTGCCAACATGACAGAGACTTAACTAGCCTGTTGATAAATACTCAAAGTGGTTAATAGTTGATAGTTAATAGACTACCATTCTGAGACTCAAAATAAACTCTGTAATAATTAATAGATCTGTAATAAATTTCAAACTTGGATTTTTAGATGAAATAAGATATTTCAACTTTTTTTTGTTGGGTGACTTACTTTCTTTGTAACGTGGTTCTCTCAAATGTGGAAGAAACCTTCCCTCCCCCCTCCCCTCCAGAACCGCCCTATATCTATGTTTGGTGATATGAATCGAGCAAAAAAATCATGACATTCGATAGATCTGTGGAGGCCAGACTGTGTATTTGTCGTTCAATTATGCACTTATCAAGTTGAGTCACCTTACGGATCTGGAGGGATAGCAACTTGCACTTTTCAAATCGTAAAATTATAAATCATCACTTGAAAGTGATTGCGCTTAAAAAATAAATGAGTAGCATGTAGGGCCTACTATTAATAATACTTGCAAGACAGAAATGTACATGTAGGAAACAAGTTTACAATGCCATATGTTTGTAATTGTACATATGGATAGAAAGGTGGAAACACATTGAGATTTAATGAAATGTTGACAGAATTTTCAAATTAGATATAGGCCTACTGTACACAATTACATACAAGCAGAGGTGTTGAAACTTTCAAGTAGTCTACTAGTTTGAACATTATCATATTTCAAACTACAGTCATTTGCCACTTCAACGTTAAGTTGAACTGTAAGAGTGGCTAAAAACTTGGATAGATAGAAAAAGAGAGAGACTGAGAAATAGAGCAACAGTAATAGAGAAAGCAAAATAAAAAGTAGGCTTACAGCACTAAAAATAATAAATATCTTACCTCCTGTTTTTCTAATTTATTCTGGTCTTCGATTCTCGTAAGTATTTCTGTCATATTCGTTTCGAGAACCATTCCACCCATGACAAGCTCGTTGAGAATGTAATGAACCTATGACAAAACATAGAAAATGAACAATTCATGAATGCTATCAGTACCCTAGCATAACCAAACAATTTGAACAATTGATACTATCAATACACTAGTTATGAATGTGAATTTCTTTTCTCTGTTCGAGCCTTATGATTGAACAATAATTCAAAAATGCCACGAGTTAATGATAATTCAACTAACCGCACAAGTACGCCTAGTTACCTTATCAACGTGGAAGATGAGATCCAATTCGCATACATTTTCAAAACATTTATCCAGCGTTTCAACAAATACTTGAATCAAATCCAAGATTCCAAGCTCTGATTCCGACGAGTCGACACAGAATACAAAGTAGAGTGTCGCGTAGTGGCGGTAAATCAATTTGTAATCAGATCCTCCAATTAAGCTGCAACAAATAATTACTCAAATCAGTTTATGGGTCCTATTCAGGACTACCAATCCAAAGCACTACTGTAAGGCTACTAAGAAGTACACATATATTCTACTGATTACCTGCCGCCTTCGAGGAAATTGCAGACGTTGTCATCTCTTTTTGATACTAATTGGAAGGTTTCTTTAATAATCTGCTGTTGCATGTCTTCATTCTGAAACGAAAATCGTCATCACAAAGTGATTAGTATCATGAACATTGACTAAGTTCATCACACAGCTGGAAAATGGTTTGATCAGATCAATTTAGCCTGAAACAATTCAATTATTCAATTGTTTTTTTATTGAATTTCCAAGCTTCTATCTCAGCCGTTGTCAAGGCAAAAGCAGTGTAGAGTGTAACCCAATCCGGTCCAATGCCAAACTCATACGTTGTGGAAGATTCAAATTCCTGACATAGGCCTATAACTTCTTGCAGATTGTAAGGATGAAAAGTTTGATTTATTCAGTGTTGTATTCATTATCAATAAGGTTTAACATAAGTAAGCCGCATCCATCTTTTCACAAAGCTGTCAAAGTTATTAGGTAAAAGTGAGCACTCATCGCACTCCGGAGTCCAGAAACCTAGCTGCATGCAACCTAATGAACCAAGTCAATGTGGGCTGTGTGGGCAGTGTGATTGGTGATCCCGTTTATGGGAATAGAAGTAACCGCTTGGCCATGATGTTGTCACGATCCGAATGAAGGTTCTTGGTAACTTTTAGTATGTACATAGATCATATAGATCATATAGATCTTATAGGTCATAGATCAGGGACATAGACTACACGTGTATACAACACAGTCGAGAAACGGATAACCGTTTCAGTGCGAATCGGTTTGCCCAAACCGTTTCCCGACCTTGTGAGATACGTAGTCATAGACACTTTGTTGTATCTAGGCTACGGTACCGTGAAACTACGGCCTAGTGGTTTCAATTATTGAAATTTACATGGGGGGGAGCCTATTAGCAGACCTACTGATTAAATGATGGTAAAATTCAAAGTTCGTAGTTTATCATTGTGATTTTTTCGGGCAAGACTGCTCAGTACGCCTTGGCTCCTGAGCTCAAATCAATGAATTTGTCTTGCAGAATCAATGCCCAAATGCAAGGCAGATGAATTAAGAAATTACTCTCTACATAGGCCTAGTTCTACATGATACCGGTAACAACAAAAATATATTTTGTGCTCAGTGATAAGCAGTCTGTATGCTGAGATATCAAAGTTCACTCCCTTGATGGCTGGGCCTAGGCCTAGGCATTGAATTTGATCGAGTTCAACATGGTTCAACACTAGGCCGGCCTAGGTCTATAAACACAATGGCCCTATCGAGGGGCTTCTGCTAGGCCTAGATCATTGCCTAGAATTAGGTCATTTTATGCTCAGGCTTAATGACTTGGGCATTGAATTATTGAATTTCTTGGGTCAATGCTAAGGCCTAGCATTGGGCCTAGGCCCTAGTTCCTAGCAGAATTACTTGTTTATACTTACAAAATATTGATAGAACTTCGACATTCTTGGTTTTCCATGATTATTAAACACTAATATTGCCTTAATCATGATTTATACCGAATTGAAGTCAAGGTAGAGCTAATTAATTTGATTTTATAATTCGCACTGACACTACTGACGTACATTTCACTCGGCCATGTTTTTTTGGGTCCACACCGCACTGGCTAGTGGCTAAACTGCACAGTGGCCAGGTGGGTGGAGTCTAGTAATTTCGACATTGTTGCCATGCTTGTATTCATGTCATCAAAGTATTCAGCACTTCCAAACCACATGACGAAGAGAATGACAACAGTGTTAAGACTGTGTTCGCGCTGTCAGCTTTGTTGTTGTTGCTTTTAGGTTAAAATCTCTATTTGCTTGACACAACTTTTGAGATAAAATGCCTTTTGGTGTGAAAGCTGAGTGTGCCAGATGTAAAACTAATGAGTGTCTGATGTGGAACCACTCTCCGGAAGGTCAGTTATGTAATGACTGTTTTCAAACATTAAAAAGTCCTGTCATAGTAAAGGTTGAGGATGAACCAAATTCTGGAAGTGTAAAAAATGGTGATAATTGTGGTACAAAAATCGTCTTACGTAAGAGCGCAAGAACAACCAGGAATTACAAGACGAGGCTAAATCCATACGCACTGCCAAAACCAGCTGCACCGAAGGGTAAAGGGCGACGTATCATCTTTAAAAAAAGTTCAACGAGAGCACCATCTGCTGTTGCTACTCCGGTCACGAGCAACCATCTATTTTATAAGGTAGGAAGGCACTGACCAACTAGGCCCAGGCCTGTGGGACTTAATGTTGTTGGTCTCTGACCAACAACATTTAAATAAATATAACTCTGAGGCCTAGGCCTATAGTAGGTAGTGAAGAATTAGCCTATTATTTTGTAACATAGACCAGGCTCGTCGTCATAGTACGGTAGGCCTAGGCCTAGACATAGATTGTGGAAATTTGGCCACAAGTAATTTATTGTGTGAATATCTTTCCAGGGCACTTACATTCAAGTTGGTGACATTGTTTCAATGCGGGACGTTGAAGGTGGAATATACTATGCACAGATTCGGGGATTGTTAACTGATCAATACTGCGAGAAAAGTGGTGTTGTAACGTGGCTCATACCAACGCAAGAAAGTCCTGACCCAGAAGAAGGATTTGACCCATCAACATACATAATAGGTTTGTGAACGTATAAATATAGGCATTCTACTATAACACTTGACAAATACTGAAGGCCTAGATCTGTTGTCCTAGTTACTCACATTTGCCAACATATCTTACCAGTAGCCTACTGTACATCAAAAACATATTTTCAGTAAAATAGAAATAGGCTATTGATCACAAGTCTACTACCACACACCGCTTGGTAGTGCTACCTGGTGGAACTTTTGTGAACTTGTGCACACCATATGTGGTAGGAGTGTAAAGAAAATCGCAGGGCTGGTAGGCCTAACACACACCCTCAAGATCGTACGTGTGTACACCCTATGTGTGGTAGCAATGTACACCTACCTACTACCTGCTGTGAGTGAAGCTTGAAACAACCTTAGCAAATAACCTACAACTCCCCTACCCGCTAATTTCAGTAGATCGCTTTGCACCCCATCTATGCCTGGCGACTTCCCACTTTTAAGTTTCCTTAATACATTCCACACTTCTCTCTCTGTAAGCAGAACCTCCTCCCCATCCCCCTCTATTGCTTCCTCCTCCCCCATAATTCCATTCGCATTGAACACTTCCCCATAGAATCTATTTAAAGCTGCTGCCTTCTCTATGTCCGTTTTCCACTCATTCCCTACCTGATCAACTAAAGTTGGCAACTCCCTGCCACTACCTTTCTGACTAGAAACAAACCTATACATTCTATTCCAGCTACCTTGCACATCACGTTCAAGATTCATGGGGGGTATGTTCAATGAACGTGATGTGCAAGGTAGCTGGAATAGAATGTATAGGTTTGTTTCTAGTCAGAAAGGTAGTGGCAGGGAGTTGCCAACTTTAGTTGATCAGGTAGGGAATGAGTGGAAAACGGACATAGAGAAGGCAGCAGCTTTAAATAGATTCTATGGGGAAGTGTTCAATGCGAATGGAATTATGGGGGAGGAGGAAGCAATAGAGGGAGATGGGGAGGAGGTTCTGCTTACAGAGAGAGAAGTGTGGAATGTATTAAGGAAACTTAAAAGTGGGAAGTCGCCAGGCATAGATGGGGTGCAAAGCGATCTACTGAAATTAGCGGGTAGGGGAGTTGTAGGTTATTTGCTAAGGTTGTTTCAAGCTTCACTCACAGCAGGTAGAGTACCGCAAGTTTGGAAAAAAGCGGAGGTGGTTCCAATTTCAAAGGGAGGGCAAAGGGGTAGGGTAGACAACTACAGGGGAATTAGTTTAACATCGCATGTGTGTAAGATAATGGAAAGGGTGGTTATAAGAGTAGTGGAGAAGGTAGATGAAAGAAGGAGTATTTCAGAAGTGCAGCATGGGTTTAGGAAGGGTTATTCATGTGAGACGCAGTTATTAGGTTTTGCAGAAGAGTTGGCTGGGGTAGTTGATAGGGGGGGACGTGTTGATGCAGTGTTTTTAGATTTCGAGAAGGCTTTTGATAAGGTAGATCACAATATATTATTAGGGAAGTTAAAAATGTCCGTTGGGAATGCTGGGTTGGTTAATTGGATTGGAAACTTTCTTCAGGATAGAGTGCAAAGAGTTCGGGTGGGTTCAGAGGTTTCAAGTGAGACTAAGGTTACGTCAGGAGTTCCACAGGGTAGTGTGTTGGGTCCCTTATTGTTTGATTTATATATAGATGATCTGACTAGTGTTGTTGATTCGAAAATAAGGTTATTTGCAGATGATTGTGTGTTATATAGGGAAATCATTACAGAGGAGGATGTAGTAGCTCTTCAGGTAGATTTAGCGGCAATTAATCGTTGGGTTCAGTCAAACAAGATGGGGTTGAATACAGGAAAGTGCAAGTTAGTCACATTCGGTAAGAGAAACATAAGGACAGATGTAGTGTATGAGGTAGGAGGGAAGACGCTGGAGTTGGTGGAAAACTACAAGTATTTGGGGGTGGTATTTGATAGGCGTCTAGGGTGGGGGAGTCAGATTGAGAGAATAGTAAAAAAGAGTATAAATGCACTAAACTTTGTAATGAGGCAACTTAGGGGGGCAGGTATGGAGATTAAGGAAAAAGCATATTTCTCGTTAGTGCGTCCCATGGTAGAATATGCTAGTTCAGTTTGGGATCCTTATAGATTAGGTGAGATAAGGGATGTGGAAAGGGTTCAAAGGATTGCTGTGAGAAGGGTTACAGGTAGGGTTAGGAGGTGGAAATGGGATGAGAATGAAAGGGGGGAGAGGGTAAGAATGTTGGAGAGTCCAACTGAGATGATGAGAGACCTGGGGTGGCAGAAATTGGAAATACGGAGGAAGGAGGATCGTTTATGTAATTTCTTCAGGGTAATGGAGGGAGAGGGGGGGTGGGGGGAGCTGCATGAGTTGATAAAAAGAAATAAGTCAGGGTATGGAGGTAGGCGGGGTCATGATAGAGCGGTAGTCATAAAGGGGGCTACATTAGATGTCGGTAAATTCTCTTTCTTAAATAGGACAGGTAGGGACTGGAATGGGCTTAGTAGAAATGTTTTCGAAGGGGATGAAATCAGGTTAAAGTTATTCCGTCAGAGGGTTAAGGAGATGGTGGGATAGGGGTACTTAGGGAACTTGCCACCGCGCATTTATGTGCATTTGCAAGAGTTAAATAATAATAATAATAATACACATAGCGTGAGAACTACACCACCCAAGATTGTGCATACACATTGTGTGGCCTTGGTTTCAGTCAATTTATCATCCAATAGAAAAGCTAAACACTGCTAACACACCCTGCGTTCCAATTTATCTTGTCTCACAACACAATGAATAGAGTTTTAACTATGAACATTAATTGTATATCAACTTGATATCACACGAATTCAAGGTTATTACGGTCTTTGTCAAGTTGAATGGACCTGGACGAATTACAACAATTCTGCCACCTTTCTCCACCCCTTTTTTACAAAATTGCATTTTAAACACTGAAATATGTCAACTTGTTGAGTGACTTGCTCTGACAGGTGTGAAATAACTGATAATACATGCAATTTATGTCAAATGATTCAGTTTGTGTGTACGTTATTCTCACATTAATGTTTAGGTCATGGTCTAGAATAGAGAGAGCTTTTATCGAAGCTATTTCAGTTGATACCAACAGTGCTGCTAGTTCCACCAAAATCCGTGCCGAACGCTAGGTGAAAAGAAGCGAGTGGGCCACGCTCTACTTACGAGGCACCAAATGTACGTCATAATTGGCAGCAAGATGTCAGCTGTCAGTGGCTGTCAAACGTCAACTTGACCACGTGATCGACGTTTCACTTGGCGTTCCACACGAATTTTGGTGGAACCAAAAGCACCGTTGGTATCAGGCTTCTAACACACCGAGATAGCCTGATAAAAGACTTATCTATTCTAGACTGTGATCTAGGTGTAAGCCGATCCCTAGGCCTACTTACAAGAGCAGACGTCATACTAATACATGTCCTTAAGAAGATATTAAACAATCTTTTAAAGCTCACGTAATCAACTATTCATACAAAAAATGGCCTGACACTTCATTGAAAAATATATTTGTATCAATATCAATGATGATTAGGTAGGTTTCGTTACTCTTCCACGACGACGTAGGCCTAGGGAAACTGTCAGTTCCATGCCCTGGAATCGACCTTGAAAATGTGAGCAAGTGGGTGTGTGGTAGCAGCCCTGTGGTTGGCAGGGTGTGTTGCAGTAGATACTTCCCAAGTAATAATAAGCAAAGTATGTGTTACTGATGAATCTGGTACCGGTAATAGTTAGTTACGTATTAGTGACTGTAAGTAATAGTAGTAGAGAAGCGGTGCTAAATGACCTCGCTATCGATGTGCCTTAAAACCCTAATATTCATTCATTCGAGAAGCGGTAATCAAAATTTGGGTTTGTCTTTATTGATTATAATTCGTTACATTCTTGTTATCAAATATATACAATACGTACTTGACAATCAGAGTTGTCAAACCTATTCATAAAAAAACTTAGGGCCTAGTAGAGTGTAGGCTCAAATAATCAATAATTGATAAATCAGGGGTTAAGCTGCTATCAATAATTAAACCATCTGAAGATGTTTTTCATAATGTTTTTTCTCCACAGGGCCAGAAGAAGATATTCCCAGAAAATTGGACTCGATGGAATTCCTCTGTCACGCACCGTCTGATTATTTCAAATCCAAAACAACACCTTTCCCACCAGTTACACCAGACCCGTTGGAAAATAGATTTATTTGGACAAGAATTGGTCAGAAATGAATTAATTGTAGCTTACCTCTTCATTAAGTATTTCATTTTATTTGATGTTCTAAAAATACACCAATAATAAAAATAAAAGTAATAGGTCCTATTAGGCCTAGGCCTACATTGTATTTTATGAGTTATATGGGTAATTTTCAACGTACTACCTAGATCTATCATTTCACCAGTAATAAGTTTGTATCTTTTGAGTAAAAAAAATAACAAATAAAATGAAATGAAAATGAATAAATAAAAACTTGTGTGTGACTTGTAATTTGTTTTCTTATGAGGTTTCTTTGCAAGAAAAGTGCTTTCACCACAAAAATGGATTTTTACCATTGATCACAGTTTTTAATTGAAGTAAATTAATTATTTCAGAAAAATAGTTATTCAGTAGCCTATTTGTGATCAGTATTTGATTATTGTGATTTTCAAATGTTTGGTTTTTCTTTTTCACATATTTTTTTCCTTTAATGGATGTAATAGGGCCCAGAGCTAATACTGTAAGACAGGGCTTTTCAACTAAATATCTCAGAGGGCCATTATTTATGGGAAAAGTTGAGGTGGGCCACACAGTTAGTTGTCTGACATTTTTATTCAGTGTTCTCTTGTTTGCAATATGGTAAACCGTATTCAAAACCATATTTTTTCAATATACACAAATTCAAGCTTCTTACAGCTGAATATATATATATTTTTTCATCAAAATTCAATGGAATTGCACTCTTTGTCTTCACATGACTTTATCTAGGTCTTTATAACTGACATGGTGCAAGCCGGGGAGTGCAGAGTGTTGCCAAATATATATTTGATTTTACCACAGAGAATACCTAATCACAGTGATTTTACTGTGCTTTTTGAAAACATACCGCGGGCTATTTAAAAGGGCCCGCGGGCCGCCAGTTGAGAAGCCCTGTTGTAAGAGATACAAAAATATAAGATGCTTGATTTTTAATTGCTTCAACCAGGAGAAGAATTCAGAGCAGGGAATAATTGAAAAAATTATGACAGTGAATAGTAAATGATTCCAGCCGTTGAAACTTATTATTAATTGTTATTGGGTTCAACGACGTTTTTTCTTTCAAGTTGAATTTATTGTATCTCTCGCAGCAGCGAGCAACAGGTTCAAGTGGCAGAATTTAACGACTTTCTGATTCACCAGAAAACAATGCCATATGCCTACAGCACAAATTCAGAACATTCAGAAGCTAGAGCAGGGAATAATATAAAAATACAAATACATTGACAGTGAATATAGTAGTAGATGATTCTGGCCATTTAAAATTATTCACATATTGGGTTCAACAACGTTTTTCCTTTAAAGTTAAATTTATTGTGTCTCGTGGTAGTCGTGGTTATTCTGCCAACAGGTTGGCAGAATTTAACGAAATTCTTATTTGCCAGGGAAAAAATGCGTTATGTATACAATACAGGCTTTCAGGTTAGGCTGGAGATATCGTATCCTGAAAAAGATGCGTTTGTACAGAATATCTAATATGGATATCTAAACCTACCTATCTGAAGTTTGTTGACCTTGTGACTTATATCAACATGAAGTATTATTTTCAATCCTGAGATTTGTTTAAGAGCATTCAAAATGTTCTGTAACGTGAAATTATTGGATGTAGTGACTCCCAAACCCATATTTTGTACTACTGTACTGTGTACGTCAGTCGACATACGGCGATGGGATAGATCTACGAATGTTTTATCATTCATGCACATGAATGTTGGACGTCAAGTCTCTCGTGTTTCGCAGACTATCAGGAATATGATCATCTACTCCTGTCTCGAAGGCGGAGGAGGAGTGATGTTAGTATTCGGATCGTTGACAGTTTGCTTCCTGAAAATGATATATTTTTTTTTAATTAAGAGCGAGCATGCATTCGAGAAGAAGTCGAATGTTCATGAAGTCAATCGCAAGTGAAGTTGAGTACGTACATGTATTTCATGAGAATTCATTAAAATGTAATTAGCCCAGCTTATTTCTCTAGTAAATAAATGAAACAGAATCAAATTGATTTTTTGAAAACTGCGCTTGTGAGAGTACATTGCTTGGCTGCTTGCAAATCTTTCATTCTTGGGTTTTCAATACTGAGCCCCCAAAAAACACAAAATCCACCCTTCACATGCCCAGTTTGCAATCATACGGCAAATTCAGTTATGTCTAATGATCAAAATGGTGTATTAACATAAAACTAGCTCATTTCTGTAGAAACAAATCAGAACAAGATTCAAATTGATCTTTAAAGAGCTATGGACATGTGAGTTCAGGACGTTAGAGCCTATATGCCTAGCAGACGCCTGCGTCTCTTAAAAGTTGTAATTGTCGGTAAAATGCTTTTCTACGTAGTCTACTTGGAAGTTTTCTCACCTGGGATATTCAGAAGGATTAGACGCCATCGCCATTGTTATTTTGTGCAGGGCGTACGTACTGGAAACTAAAGATTTGTGCTGAATATCATTACGACGTGACCAGATTCGCAGCTCTTTCTTCAGATTCTCAACTTCGGATTTCTTCTTGAAATATTCAGAGACGCTGGGTGCCTGAAATCATATCATGCTAGATTCCCAATTGATAATACCGGTATTTTGCAAAGCTCAACTTTTTAGGACAGACGTGAAACTGAATTCATCAACTTAATGTTTAGGTTTTGTGCCGCTCAAATGGTCAGTCAACAT
This sequence comes from Brachyptera risi, assembly GCA_964007535.1. Classification (NCBI taxonomy): domain Eukaryota; kingdom Metazoa; phylum Arthropoda; class Insecta; order Plecoptera; family Taeniopterygidae; genus Brachyptera; species Brachyptera risi. The sequence goes on along the minus strand of OZ023333.1, from coordinate 17,614,928 downwards.
ATATTCCTATCATATTGTTCATATCTATATCTCTATTCCTGGGATAATTAGAATGAACACTTTCTAGAAAACCTAGATTACATCTCAAAAAGAGATTTCTACATCAAAAACAAAAGAAATCTGAAAAAGAAGTTTTTCTCAGAAAAATTCATCATTTTGTATAGAAGGAGGAATTTTATGATCAATCAATATGATTAGACATTTCATTAGGGCCTGTAAATCATCATTTCCATTTTCGTACGCTGCTGTCGTATCTTCTATCATACCCACTTTATAATTATTCTTCAGCTCTCGAATGACTCTCAGTCGAGCAATCTCACCATCAACTTCACCTCTTGCTTTGGCACCTCTTTCTTTTGCTCTCAAAATTTGGTCACCTGTTTTCTCACACTTTTCTTGTAAACTATCAAGATGAGCAACTTGTTCTTGGAAATGACAGTTGAGTTTTTGACCCTGGATACTGTAGTTACCTAGAATATATGACTAAAATCAATCACTAACATTTGCCCGCCCCCTTGACATCGTGAAACATAATATCCAATCAAGTGGGCTGTTTGAACTACTGTACTTTATAGTGAAATAAATATACATATCCAATCAGGGTATCTTTTAATGACCACAAGTGATGTAGATCCAAGGGTCTAATTTATAAGGCACGCCTTTATAGAAATTCCTATTCTTTTCGCTTGTCTTCTCGATGACCATGGGGGGCCTTTACTCTGAGCGAGCTGCATGACGTCAGCTCAGATAATGGACGTAAGTGGTGCAAATTGAACTTGGTGAGAGTAACCAATTCAATCAACAACAAATCGCTACAGTACTGTTCCCGGCATTTATTAGTCACTATCAACGAGTGCTTTGAAACTTCCTACACCAGCTAACGTCACGCAGGCTCCGAAAGTCGCAGATTTACCGAGTGTTCTCACCAAGTGCGTGTTGGATCGAGACTACCTATCCACTCACGTATATTATACTTACTTTGGGTTAGAATATTTTCTCACCATGTTGAAAGTAGTACAGCAATTTATTTTGTTCAAATTATGAAATAGTTTCTAATCCATTTGCAAGGTCGCTACGGCCTTCAGGTATCCGACATGGAGCATATATTCTACAAATACTTTCATCTGATTTAAATATGTATACAAATTTTGTTCACTTGCATATTATAATAATTTGAAAATATGATAATTGAGAATTAATCAGTCTCACAGTCATTACGCTAATGATTATCATATTTCTTATCATTGACATTATTAAAAAAAATTCTAATAGGGTTGTAAGATTGCCCTTGTGCAGTCTTGCCTGAACTGCCTTACCTCATACCCTTGGTTAATTGGGGAATAATGACTTCGTGGCAAGTTCAGGATGATGATAAAGAATAAATCATACTTACCGTGTATCTTTTTCAGAGTGGTAACATCATGATTTCTCTTTTTCATCTTTTCCACCAATTCTTTATTTTCTATTTCAAGTTGTTTGCAGTCGACAGAATGGACGGCTCGACCTTGATCAATCATCTGCTTCAACTCGCGTTGACGACGCAAGTTTAGCGAGTGCAACATACTCGTCTTGAAACGTAGTTTCTCAGCTTTTATATCTTCTTTATGTAGCCATTCTTCCATGTACCTAGAGTAACACAATCATCAGATCAGCGTAGGTTTCACATAAGATTGAGAAAAAAAAATGAAAGTCGTTGCTCATTTCTCCTCAGTTCAAATGGGAGGAACAATCTATTATATCTCCAAGACAAAATGGAAGTTTTGTATTTGAAAATATAGCCATACAGGGATTTTTTCATTTTGTAACAATTTAAGCTGTTCTGGGAAGTCTTCCAACCAACTTGGTTGTATTTTCACTTTATTAGACTTCATCAATTTTTTAAAAACAAGAGAAATTGGCGACGTCAAATTCTACAAGTTGAAGTTCAGTATTTATTTTGAATCAGTCTTTAGTGAATAACAGCCAAAGTGATTATAAAATTTTAAACAGGTCTATGCTACACACAATTTTTAAATAAGACAGAATTTGAAATCTCCAGAGCCTGGATTTTCAAAAAAAAGATGTTTTGAAAAAAGGGAATCCACAAAAACAAATCACCCCGGAGTAGATGAAATGTCCGTTTCATGAATCTCAGCCCAATGGAGACAAGTGCCCCCCTCCCCCTCCTCCTGCAATGCCCATGCTCGTGTATACTTCAATCAGGGTACATTCATAACATTGTTACTTAATTGTGCAATTCAGTAATAAAGTCAGCTCCTAAAGTTGAAGTCAAATAATAAATGATATAATAATATAATGGAAAAATAATGAAAAATAACTTGAAAAGTGAATGAATAAAGTGATCAAGTTTAATCAAAATACTGAAATTATAATACAAACGCACTGTATGAATCCTTCCGCGGATATTTTGCGTATCTTGCTGTTCTTCTCAGCGATAACTGTGTTTCTGAACTCATTTGCAGTTTCTGTGATATCTCGTATTGCTAAATGTAAACCTAGAATCCGAACTTTCAGACCGTTCATCTTGTTCCTTCTTTCCTTCTTTGTTGCCTCGCTTGATATTCTCAGCTCTTCCAGCTCACGACTTGTCATGTCCATCTTGTGGCCGATGTTCATTCTGAAAACACAATGTTACTGTTCCAAACTTCTATCGAATCAACATTGTTATTATGATTCTCTAATCATTTTAAAAAGTTTATAGTCATTATTATTATTATTGTTATTTATTTATTATTTATTAATCATCAATTAACATATTTTCAATGGACAATTCCATATGGTTTCCAATGGTTCAATTTTGATATATCATAACTCTGAATAAATGCGCACAAAAGATGATACATTATTCAATATTGTTAACAATTGTTAAGTTAATAGAATACATTCTATTCCATTCTATTAATCTGAATAAACTTATTGAAATTTGTAAATTCAGTTCAATATGATGGCTATAAGATCTATTGGAGTTGGTGAATGTTGAATGAGATTATGGAAAGATCTGATGAAAGTATATTTCATTAGGTTTTTGAAACAGTAGGAAAGTGGTTAGAATATTTATATTAAATACATAAGAATGGTGCCATGGATGCAGGATGGTGCCAGCATATATTTGGAAATTTCTCCTGGTTTTACTTGGGTTTACTTGATGAAGGCAAGGGAAATATTATTTCGATTATAATCTTTGATAAGTAGCTGAGGAAAATTCAACAGTAAGCTTATGTTAAACTTTTTGTGGTACGAATTCTTCTTCTTTTTGATCAGTCCGTGACGGGAATCGAATCCCGGTCTCCACGATTTGACGGTTCAGTGCGCCAGCAACTGATCTATTCTGTATCAGTCAGTCAGTGTGTTTTTTGAAACTAATTACATTCTTATAGTCTCTGATCTGAGGACAAACACAAAGAAACCGATACGGTACCTAAGTGGTGAAAACGGCTATACCTTGTATCCTTCTGAAGTAGGGACGTTCCAAATCTCATCACGGACGGTGAACGGTCTCTCGAGATTGTGCGAGGACTTGTCAGCGAGTCGTCGGTACCTCTTCTCACCGAGAGATTAGTCATGGAGACGGACGTCGTGATTGGTCGAACAGTTAACGAAGTCACGGTGTGGGCACGATTTTGTGCGGCGGCTGCATTTGTGGCCTGCGTGATTAACTGTTCGTATCCTATGTAGATTCAAATTGAAAACTGAAGAGTAACTTATTTGGTTGTAATTAAAAGATAAAATTATTGAATAATTCATTCTGTTACTAGAACATGAACAAATAAAGTCACAATACCATAACCTTTTCAACGTACCATGATTCAGCGAAGAACTAGAATTGTGCTATAGACTTCTAAACTTTTATTTTTCTACTCATTCACTAAAATAACCGATCAGGGGATGGAACAACAACAAAATCTATTGCAGACTGCTCCAAACTCTGAAGTTGACAACTTTGAATCTCTCTGCTTCTTCCACTCTCTTTTTCCAACTTTATCTTGACATTCATCGCCATCTTCCCACTAACATTCATCCGTCTTCAACTTCTTTCCAATTCTCCCCTCTTTTTAAATATTATCTCTTACCCCCATTTGCAATATTTCCCTTAATATTTCTACTCTTCTCATCAATTTAAATTTCATGCCTGACTCAAACAATAGGTCTCTGTATTCTTTTTTCATATTTTTTTTATATATCCGTACTTTTATCATTTTTTGGCAATTTTTCTACTTCAACTTCTTTCCTGATCTTGCATTTATTTCCCTCTATTGAGAGGAAATTACAGTACCACTGACTCCACTGAGTGGTACTTGCACATGAAGCAAAGAAAATAATATTTCTAATAAATGTAAGTACCGTAATACAAACTATTTGAAGTGTTCAACTAACCTGCATTGAATGATGGATCCAGTCGTTGTAAGAAGCTCTCAAATAATTGATTCTCGAGAACAAGTTGGTAGTTGTTCCTCTTGATGCTGTCTGCTGCTACAACAAGCTCGTTATTGGTCAGGTCTGAGAAACAAACACGTGACTAGATTTTTCTAGAGATCGAAATATTTCTTTCTATCCCACATGACTATCTTTCTATCTTTCTATTCTATCACGATCTTTCTTGAAGTCTTCGTGGATATTTTTTAGTGTATAATCCATATAAAAAAATCACAATAATATATAAAAAGGTCAACATTGTTTTGGGGGAGATGAAGTAGGTAACTGAGAATGTATCTTTGGGCAGATGGCATTATCCCACACCCCCCTAAAATTTGAACACTGCATACAAGAAATAATAATTGCTATGGTAACGAGAACGCACCTTCTGCTCGATCGTCTTGAGAAAGTACGGTACAAGCCGACGCTCTTCTTGATGTCATAAGACTTCTCGTTCCCAAACTGTCTCTCGTTATTACGATCGACATGTCCGCTTCTGTAAAACAACAACGTGAAATAATAATAGAAAACATAAATCACTGCCTTGGTATTTATTTGTCCTATATCCATTTTTCGTATTTTCGGAGTTGAATGTTCTATAATATTTTCCAGGGCTGGTTGCCCCATATCCGTCATTCTTTGTGAATCAGGTGATTGTCGCATGTTACATCAAATGATTGTGTGTCCTACATCCAGTTGATTTGGCTTGCTAATCTCTGGAATATAGTATACAGCATCCTACTCCAAAAATACGAAAAATGGATATAGGACAAATAAATACCAACGTAGCGAAATGGTGTGGGTGGGGGGGGGGGGGATATTCACTAGAATTTTCAATTCACTACACATCAATTTTTGATTTTATGATTTCCATATTTTTCAAAGCTTTTAGCTTGTTAGGTTTTTATTTTTTAATTTGTTAGCTTAATCATTTTTCAAGATCTTTATTTTTGCTCAGTAACCTTATACACAACAGTTTGGTTTTAGAGGTGATATGGAAACGATGAGGTGATGATAGGTGAAAAGACGTTTACAAAAACCCATGCTTTTTGCAGAACTTGAACCCACACCAGTCTGCTTCAGATTTCAAATCAGTGTCCTTCTTTATTGGATATGATCATACCATAGGTATATATACTAATGTTTTTGGACATGACAGTCTCGCAAAATGACGTATAATTCCTCATAACAGTCAGCTTCAGAACTGAAAGACCAGGAATAAAGAATGCAGTGGCCTCAACTATATGAGACAAGCTTGAGTACATATTCAACCTTGAAATTAAATAGAGAAGGCAGTGATTTGAGTCCAATATTCATATCACTCTTTCTTGACTCTTTCTCTTTTGAAATCCTCTTGTGGAAAACTATTAGAAAACGATAAATTCTTTATTACTAAAAGATCTACTAGAGTAGGTTCTATGATGGAAGACCCAAATAGAGTGGAAGACCCAACTCGAGGCTGTATGGTAGATCCTAGTATAAGCTCAATGGGAGGATCTCTGACCACAGACATACCTATATTTACCGAACACTCCAAGAGATACACAAAAATATTTGAACATTTCTCAAAAGTAGAGCAGTCACCTCTCGAAAGCTTTCATATCGGTGCGTTTATTTCTATGCATAGGGTTAGGTGAGGTAAGATTTGAACCGTGAAATTACAGTCTGGTTTTCCATTCATCACATACTTTAATCAACCTAACCCTAACCATCACTAAAGGACACTCTGAAACCTAAAAAAGATAAGTTAAGCATGTATGGCATATATAAGTTCTAATTATTTTTCCAAACTCATACAGTACTCTGATATTATTTGTTTCCGCTCGACTATAAATTGTCTCTATAAAATGTGGTTTGTTGAGATGAAAGTATTATCAAAAACTCCTTCAAAAAATCTGAACGAATGAGAATTTAATATTGACTAAAAAAATAATGTTCTCAACTCGAAACATATCTTTGTCTTTCATTTAAATGCCAGTAACTCGAAACTGAAAATACAACGGTTAAAAATATTAAAAATTACATTTGAAGAGAAGAACCTACTTGATCCAACAACCTAGGACACTACATTTTTGTGCTTTATACTACAACTCTAATACTTTACTATAGTCCCAGCATTACTATTATGTGATTATGTTGTTTTCAGATACATTTTTTGAATAACTCAATATATGGTCATAATAATCAGAATCCTAGCAGTGACTACTTAACTTTTAACTTTTAAACTTGACTCAACTTTCAAGTCGAAGAAACAAACTGAGGACTTATGTCACCTAAATTTTTATCGTAACTTTTCATGAATCCTGAGCTGATGAAGATTTAAAATTAGGTTAATTAAAAATTATAAACTGTGCTTGATTTGATTGATCTGTTTCAGACAATGAAATCAGGGAACAGATTGTGTTCAGGGAAGAGTTGGAAGTGATTAACGTTGGTAGCTCGAAAGATATCGGCGTTGCCAACATCAAGATAATGCGTGAAGGACCAGGCTACGAATATTTCCTGATAAGATCATCAGTCAACGGAAGGATTAATGGAGCAAAATGCGGAGCTACGATTATAAGCTGCGTTGACAAGAACTTCCAAACGATGAACGAAAGGCGCACAGAGTAATTGAAAAGGCATTAATTTTCAAAAACTTAGAACTGATATTCAGCTGAATTAGCCTCCTCACGTCCTTATTAAAGAATCTGTACTATAGAAACTCTGTGGATTTACCAAAATACATGAAATTATGTGAATATAATAAAAAAATTCTCTGTTGAGCATAAAAGGGGGTCTATGCCATCCAGACCCCCCCCCCCCCCCCTCACCCTTCCTTACTCTTGATGTCAGCTTTGCATTTGGTCTTGGGGTGCTTGATCGAGTCCTTGCTCAAAGCTAAAATATACCGAGGGTGCGTTGATTTGATTTGCCGGTCTGGTATGGTGCCTTAAATCCCTATCTCACCAAAGCTGAAAATATGCACAATATTTCAGGGTTGCAGAGGCGTGATGCATTATTCGTTTCATATTGTACACCATAGGTAGAGCAGAAATTGGTAGGTTCAATGATAGTACTCATGATTTGTTTTTCAAATAACATCAAAACTTGATACAAAATCTTTGTTCCCCAATAGAGTCTATGGATGGAAGTAGGAACGTTTGGACTGGGCACCAAAAGGGCGATCACCTCATTTTAATTTTTTTAAATATAATGAAATCGAACAAGATTGACAACCAAGTGAAACCACCATGAAAGCTCGATACATCTCACTTAAAGCGTTGACAGTTCTGATGAATGCGAACATTTGTTGTTGTTAAAGGTATGAGATTCCTGATGAGGATGGCCTCAAGACTTGCCCGGTGGAAAAGAAAGTATTCTTCTCTCGAGGAGCTTCAAGCTTCTATTGCTCGGCGGTACACAAACACGGCGAGCCGGACCACATTGACAAGACGGAGATGCAAATACCTTTCATTTGCACGAAGGTACGATACAACATTATGGCTTCTTCTTTGTACGGTTTCAATAACAAATCACTTGATACATGTCTGCTTGATACATGTCAATTAAATATAGAAATATTAATATTATTTATGTTTCAAATGTATAATTATTATTGACAAACTTCTGGAGGATATTATTACAATGATTGCATGCAGGCCTAATAAAATTTGTTTCATTATATTTGTTAATTATTTCCTCTAAAAAGATCAAAATTGATAATCAATCATCAACTATCATTATTTACTTATAAAATCACTGATCAAAAGTCGATCAATTTCATGAAGAATTTGATTAATCAATGCCACTTTTCAGAATGAAACAGCAACCCTAATTGAAAGGCTTCTCTCATTTTCAGTACCTGATTGCGGAAGGAGCCAATTTGTTGTTGCTACGATACTTAGCTATAACTGGTTACTGTGGAAATTTTGATGCCGTCACGATATTGCTCGACGGAAGACTAAGAATAACTAACTACGTGAGTACACATACATGATTCTTGAACAACTTTTCAGAAGTTAATAATTCATTCAGCAATACCATAGTAAGATATCCATTGTATCTGGAGTCAACAACGATGATAATTTTCTGAGAGTATATTGTGTTTTCGTATCGAATCCAATGCTATCCTAATCGCTTCCATTTCACCATCGAACCATGATCCATGTCTTCCTGCAGTAGCCGAGTTTTGAAAGATATGTACACTCCAGCACCAGCATTCAAGTGAGCAGCATGTGCCAAACATTAAATGAATATGTGTTCATCGCTTGTGAAGACAGTTGTTTCAATGCTAACACATTCATCAAATCTTTCTTGTTCATCTCGTCAAGTAGCTTTATTTTTGTCTTGGTATTAAAAGCAATGAAGATGAAGTAGATGAAAAAAAATGTCTTACTACCAAGTTATTTTCTATTTCAAACTTCATCTTCATATTATTGACAGCAGCAAGGAAACCCATCTGGAATGAAGGTCGTGACACCAGTGGCTCCCAGTACTTGTCTTTTAGTCGTAATTGTTTCTCTTGTTGAAGTTTAGCAGCTCTTTCTCTTCGTATAGATAGTGGCTTGATTCTTGTTTGTATTTCCATCACAGTGACTGGAGTAGACTTTGCAGTGCCACATATCATTCTAAGAACTTGATTTTCAATCAAATCAAGAATATTACTATGTATTGGTTTTGCTATAGCAGTGCAAAAGACTTCTCAGGCATAGTTAAGCACCGGTCTAATGTATGTTGCATACGTTGTTAAACTTGGACTTTGTACTATTTTCAAACGAGCATTTCAATTATCAACTTTTTCAGTATGTTCTTTCCATGTAAGTTTGTTATCCATATGCACTCCCAAATATATGCTTTTGACTGTACTTAACTATAGTGCGTTATGTTGAAGCTGTGTCTGATGTTGTACTGTACACATTGAAATGAATTGATTTTGAGTATTTAAAAATGAATATTATAATTTTCGAATTTAATTTTTGATTGAAAATTAATTAATTATCTAATTTTTTGTTTCTTTACTAGTCGTGTTCAGGATATAAGGACCACAAAATCAACGGCCTGACAGTTTCCGTTGTTAGCATCGAACGAGTTATTCAAACATCGAAGCAAAGGCACGACACAACAGTGACAATCGTGTCACGAAAAGGTACCTATGTTGATGAATTGACCAATTGGATGAGCGAAACGAAGACTCAATTTTAACGTACTCGAAAAAAGAACATTTTCATCTTTTGTTGTTTTGTTTGTGTTGTTCTGTTTGAATTCTTCTCAGAAGCCTGCCCTATCTCATATTATCTTTGGCCAGCATACAATGAGGATATAGTTTTGTTAATTTAAATTTGAATGGCCTTATTATCTTTGAGATACAGTGCTGCCTTCATACATATTTCTCACTCACTCACTCTCTCCCTTTCTGTCACAGGTCAAGTATTGGAGCACACATGGGACGAAGGTATGTACAAATGCCGAGTGCGCACATGGCAAGGTGTTGATAGGACAATCATTGACGAGACCGTCAATTACACAATTCCACTACACTTGTGTTGGGAAGGAGACATGGTGATGATGTCCAAATACCAGGATAAGATAGTAAGCATTTTATATTATAATTTTAAATTTAATTCTCAAAAATTTGAATCAATTCTTGAATGACAAGAATTCTTGGAAGAGTCAAATTTAGAATAGAAAATGGTTAAGCTAACTGAAGTAGTAAGGCTTGGATGTACCAATTGTAGATTAGTGAATTAACCAACCTCGATTATTAGTTTTGCTAAGGCCCGGTATTACCAAGTCTAGTTAGCCTTCATCTTATAGTTCAAACTTGTTATTTATCACCATGGTTATATGCGGCATTTGTTTTCAACAACTATCAGATAAATACTAACTGGACTTGGTAATACTGGACCTAAATCAACTACCTTCAACTACTAATTAGCTTGACTTAAGTACCCCTTTGAGGTCAAACTAAACAAAAGCAGAAAAATGTTGAATATTTTATCTCCATTTGGAAATAATTTAAACAAATGTGTGACAACGTTAACACTTTTAATGAGAACTGATACCGAAAATATCATTGTTTACTCAAAGTGGATAATTTGTAAGAGATTAAAATTCACACATATAATTCATAAAGATGGTTGAACTTTTCAATTGCTTCAAAATGAAATTGCCATCTTTTAATTTTCTGTTATATTGCCCTGTATCATAAAGTCTTTCTAAAAATTGGTGAAAATGAATAGGAACTAACACAGGTAACCATGGTGATAACAACACTTAACTGCAAGTTAAAGCTATTCCCAATAGTATTAATGAATTCTGTTTTGAATAAAATGAGAGAAATGGGTATAGGCCTACTAGTATAGTTACCATAAATATGAATATTGTTGTTGCTTAGGAATGCGTATAAAGATCCAGTCCTAACGGTACTGTAAGAAGTATTTCATTAGAATGAACTAACGGTCAAATGAACTTGATGCTATTGTTCCAAGGTACGTCAGAAAGCTTCTCACCAATCGTATCTCTTGGACCATCCTGAACTACGCAGCATCGTTTCCGACTTTATACAATCGGTGCTGCTCTTAAAACCCAATCAAGTCGTGCCGTTTGCAATTGATCACTTCAAGACGTATCGTTACGACGACTCGATAGAAGAACGATACGTGGAAAAGTACGTCGAAAGACCGAGAGAACCATCTATGGACTATCCTTACAAGAGAGATGTCGCAGAGTCGTTGTTGTCAATGAATGAGCCGGGAACGAGTCCTCGACCAAGCACAGATCCTCTCATTGAGTTTCTACTCAAAAGAAAGAAGGAAGAAAAAAAAGATTCTTAATAATTAGGCGTAGTTTACGACATCATGTTTGAACTGATCAAGGATTAAAGCTGATGATCAGCGTTGAATGGATATCAATGTTTCATTTTAATATGGATTGGTGAGTTAAAATAATAGTGTTATCAAAGCTGGATCGACAACTTTAATCCTTGATCAAGTTACCTAATTAAGATACCGTAAAACTGCCCAATAAGGAAGTTTTCAAAGATTTTCGTGCGTTTTATTTTTTTGAATATTATCACTGTACATCTCAAATAGAGAAATGTTTGAATTATAAGAAATAATCTCCATGAATAAAATTTTTCTAATAAAAGCAGGCGAATAGTCTAAATGAGTGATTTTCAGAAAAACACTTACTCAAGTTTATTGCTGTATATTTATTATTGGATGAATTTTAAGTTATATCAGAGCCTATTTTAGGTATTCTGTTGAACACTCTGTAAGTACAGTAGGAAACAGAAAATCAATAATACCACATGTCTTCTTCAGTAACCATAGCAACAAGTAAACAATGTTTGATATCAATTCAGCTCATTTCAGAATGACTTCTTGCAGTTGTTAGGCAATCTGATACAGTGATACCTGAAAACACTTTTTTTTCGGAACATGATATGTAAAAAAATCCATATAAAAATGTTACTTATAGTTCCTACAATTTTACTGATAACATTTTATTTTGATCTGTGTCTGATTCTATCATGTCTGTCAGCTGACCATCTCGCCGAGAATTACCAGCGGAAAAAATGAAAACATAGAAACAGAAGAATAAGCTCAATTGACAGTTAACACGTGTGTAACTGTGTAAAATTTAAGTGAAAATGCGTGATCCAGTGTGTTGTTACAAGCTGAAAGGCAAGGCTCAAGATTTTAGGACTTCCACTAGCGTCGGGCATGATTTTATTCATCCAATTAGCGAGCATTATGAGGTAAAATTTGGATAGTGAAATACATAACTATTCACATTGATACAAAGAAATTAGAAATAAATATACGGTCTTATTTATAAATTTGACCATCACCTCATTGACTTTTACACAGGTGTGCTTTATACAATTATTTTACGTAGCTTGATGATATAAAAATTACTCCGCAATAAACATATGTGAATGTATAGTGAATAAATGGGTGCCCAAAGGGGGTGATGAAATGAACAAATAATTCTGTGCAAAATGAGTTTACAATAGTGTCAATGTTCTGCACTATCTATGTAGATTGTGTTTACTACTGAAAAATATCAAAATATTGGATAACACAATATAGAATAACAAGTGTAAAATATGAACATGAATGTAAGGATTATACAATATATTATCAAGAAAGAGAATAAAACTGGTGTTATTGAAGAGTAAACATCACAGAGATCCCCGATTACTCGATTAGGTATTAACGAAATGAGCGACAGACCAGCAGCTTACCTAGATAAATATTGAAGAAAAGTACGATATTAAGGTCTTATGGATGCTAGTAGGACAACAGGAAGATTTCTATTAATTAGATAAGATGTTTCTCTTTTGGAACAGTTGAGATAAATTCTTGATATGAACTCTAAAATCCGTTGAAATCAGGCTTAACACCTTTGAAATAATTGTAGTTCTTGAGTAGGTCAACTATTGTAAAAAAAGCGATCAAGGGTTGATCACAGGTCACTAATTGATAATTGACCCATGTAAACCAGGCTCACTTGGTATGACTTCATACAAATCAAAAGTATTTTTGGAATATGTAAGAATAAGATATTTTGACTAATTATTATTACGTCACCATGTATCATAATTTATTTATTTATATTGGCTATGACTATCAATAACGTAACGGGATAAGCAACACGGCATAAGTCCTATCTTTTTAACATTAGGCCGTTTTCACCATGATGGAATCAGCGCGCTTTCGTGTACATTTGTGAGATTCGCAATTTCAAATCAAATCGTACGTATTAGGCTCGTATTTCAATATATAGTACATAGTTGTACAGTTGCATTGATTTTAATCTTTCTCGTAGATGATGAGTAATTATCCAGTTATCAAATGGTAAATATAGCAGTAGGGCTCTTGACTAGGGGACTGAATGCTTTTACAGACGTATTTTAAATTTAGATTGGCTAATTCAAATGAAATTTATCCCAATATTGTTTAATGCAGTTGGAAAGAGCTGGATTCACAGATTGCATTACATCTATTACTTGTATAGATCAACATACAACAATACCAGCAAATCATCATACCATTTGTGAGGCGGCATCCCTTTGATGTACGCATGGTGTGAAAGAAAACCGCCATGTTGCTTATCCCGTTACGTTATTGATAGTCATAGATATTGGTCAAACAATGCAATGTACTAATGATGATGACATTCTGTTGGTGTTGGTGAATGATATATATGAGATGATGAGATGAAAAGTTATTTTATACTATTTTCATATACCGTAGTGAGAAAGAGTCGGTTGTGGATTGTTGTTAAGGAATCATCCCAGTATTGACCAGAATGGCAGAGGGAAACCAAGAAACAACACTGTCAGGATGGTCGACCACGATGAAAATCAAACCCCAGTCTCCTGAATAAAAGTTCAATGTGCACTCGTCTCCATGATCCCATAAATTACCATGGATCTTAAAACGCACAGTATACATATTATAACATTTACGGTACCTTAATATAAATGTTCATTATGGATTGACCAAACTTTAGAAAGTATTTTCTTAAACAGTATGAGGAAGGAATTACATTTTGATACGTTAAAATGGAGAGTTGATATTGATTATGTGTTAATCAGAAGCTGACAACGTTACAAATGTTATGCTGTGTCTTGAGGCCCATGAAATTATTTCGTATCGGAGTTTCAACGGAGTTCGAACGGAGTTTCTAGCTCGATGGTTGAGGCCTTATAAAATATGGAGCCTAAGAAAAGATGAAAACTTTAAAGTAATGTTCCCAGTATCGGTGCAAGTGATATATTCTATTATTTATATTTATGTATTATTATTATAATTTTATTTTCTAATATCTCTGACAATGTTCATACAATTTTATTATTGTTCTTTTATAAGAGACGGCAATAAATACAAATCCTGGATCCATTCATGATTACTCATCATTAGTGAGTTGATATCCATTGTTATTTCTTCCAGCACAATCGCAGGCAAATACCGTTGGATCTCACTAAGCGAGACCTCAGATTGGTCGGTGATAATTACGTGACGAACTATGCAAAAGAACACGACTGGAAGAATAGAGATGGGATAGAAATACCTCAACTGCCGATGAGTAGTAATAGGATGTGTATGATGAGAAATTTTCAAACAAAGGTAAGCTCTCTAATCTGTATGGAGCCAAGCCATACAAATACAATACAATTCTGATCTCAACATAAAACATAATGAAAGTATAGTTAGATTCAGGTTTGAGTTGTGAGAATATATTTCATATCAGAAAGCTGAAACAACAATCTTCAGAAATTTTCTATTACGCCCATTTTAAAAAAAATTTCATTCCAATCAGCAAGAAAATCGGAAATCTAAATTAATTTGAAAACAAAGCTTAAGACTTGAAATTACACATTCCTCGCTGCATAGAATCTTCAGTAACATTCTTAAAAAACAATAAACACCCCTTCTCTCTTTCTGTCTGCTGTCTGTCTCTATCTGTCTCTCTCTCTCTCTTTCTCTCTCTCTCTCATTCTCTATCCCTCTTCCCCCCCCCCTTTTCCTCCCTCTCTCTCGTGCTCAGGGGTATAAAGTGCAATGCTCACTTGTTTTAGTGTGCCAAAAAACCAACGTATCCAGTTGGTATCGGAGCTTGTGGCAACACCGAGTATAAAGAAGAATACCTGCAGAAGATTCCATACATTCCATGCGCGATGAAGCCTATCGAGCCAGCGTACATCTGTAAGGTGAGATCAATAACTTGAAGGGCATGTTTCAAGAGCACGCAAGATCGCCGTGAACTTTCACCACTGTAGTTTTTATAATATTTCATTTATTTTAGTTTTCTTTCATTACTAAAAAGTTTCACGCTGGAGCAGAATTTTGGCAAAACACACTGACTGAACTTAGCACTTGATTGGCTACATGAAGAGTTGATTCCGTTCAGAATAGCTGCATACAATTAACATTTTTATTGAGATTATCATCCAGAACATAGTTATTGGAGCAACTGTCTTCCAATTATAAAATACAATAGAAATGTAAAATCATAATACAAATTGTATTATTGAGATAAATTAAAAACTACATTCATTAAAAACATTGAAGACTGCAATTCCTTGTTCATATAGGCCTATATATTTTTTCTGTGTTATTATTTGTGTTTCAATATTTTTTTATTTTTCATTGTTCTCTCTCCTTACCATTTTGTGGTGAAAACTCAGATTATATATACAATTTTTGAATAAGACAAACAAAATATTATTTACTACATGAATGTAAAGTACAAGGTGGGTCTAGGCCTACTATTGAAAAAGTGTACTGAATATAATAATAGAATGATGCACGTGATGGTATTTATTGAAAAACACGTGTATGATTGAATGTTGAATGAACAGAGCATGGGACTTGGCCGTGACGAACAGCCTCCGATCGGAGCGGAAACGACCGGTGTTCTCAAGCTGTTGGATCCATACGTCAGCACATACCAGATGGCTTACATACCGTTCACGAGAGAACATCAAATGGGCGTCGCTAAGAAGGATATCGATACTTTCTACGATATTGCTGGAGTTCCCAAGGTGAGAAGCCAAATACATTCAGTAGGCCTATATTTGTTTTGTAAACATTATAACAAATTATATGGGCAATATTTTACCATGCATTTATTTTGCAAATTTTAACATGAACTAACAGGACTAAGCTTATAATTTAAGAAACATAAGAGTAAAATGCTTTAGAAACTTTGATCACAAATTCAAATGTTGTATGGTATCTAAACTCTCTTTGACAATCCGTACTATTTGGAAATTCCTCCTTTTTTTGAAAATGATACATTTTTCTTGTATAAAACTATCCTTGGAAATGTTGTTACAATTTTGTCCTGGAAAATGGTGGTAAAACACCCCTTCATCCAGAAAAAGTTTTGGATTTTCATGATTGATAATACAGTATATAGTAACATAATCTTGAACCATACAACTGAGTTTGAAGAGTATTGCATACATGTGTTATTAATCTGAACCACATTGAACTTTTTCTGATCATTACTTATTTTCTCACTTAGAAGTGTATTGTTTGTGGTAAGGTTTTGAGAAACTGATGACTAAAATTTCATAGTAAAAACCTATTAGAAGAAATGAAGTAAAAAGTGAAAAAACATTTCCAGCCAAAAAATAAATATTTTCAATTGTTGTGACTTGTGAGGAAAGCAATGTCATATACGTGTTTGACAAGTTTTTATTATTATTATTTAAACTATTTTGTTTATTATGACACTCGAATAAGAGGTTACCAAGGTTTGTGGATATTAATTATATTTCACGCAAATATCTCGCTCATCTTACGACGCATATTCTGCATTTTATTTATATTGGGTTTTAACGACGCACTGTAATGATAACTAGGCTCTATTGGCATGAGATGATTGATTATTGAGATGATGGGATGATGAGATGAGGTGTGAGTTAATGGGAAGGAAATGGTTGTGGCCTATATTCTGGAAACCATCCCAGCATTAGCTTATACTACCGAGGGAAACCATGCAAAACCCCTGCAAAGATAGACGGTGGCAAGGATCAAACCAGGTCCGATATCCCCTCACCTACCAGATCACAAGAAGCGAGCGTGTTAACCACTGCACTGCATGTGCCAGTAAAAAATCCTTTTGCACGTTAGTAAGACATAAATGAGTACAATGGGTAAATTATTACTTTGCAGTGTAAGGGCTTTGGACCAAAGCAGTCTAATTTTGCTGGACCACTACTCAGCATACGCCTGGATCCGGTTTACGACGTGGTTCAGTTCCCCAAGATGGCTAAGAACCGAGCGGTTCGAAACCTCGCACACAGGGTGCCATACGTGTAAGTACCAATCAGTCGTGTTCAATCTTCAATATGGACACGTAATACTGGACTCAGTTGTCTTTGTTCTTCATTTTGTTCATATTTTGTCTGGTTTTCAATTGTTTCAACTTTCAATCAACTGGTGAAGTCAAGAAGCTCCTGCCAAAATATTGTTTTCGCTGTTCCAATCATATTTGAAAAAAAGTAAACATTACATCACGAGAAAAATTATTGTGATGTGTAAAGCTCATTTTTGTTTACATTATAATTAATACTTATTGTCATGTATTGGATGAGGGTGAGTAGAGAGGGGGAGAGAAGAAAAGATCAAATAGCACTTTTATTCATTTTGGCTTTGTTTGATTCTGTTCTTGTTGAAGAGACAACACATGAGTATACTATCTTGAGGTGAACTCTGTCAAGCGTAGTTGTTACAATATACATTTTTTGGGGGATTTTTTTTCAAATGATGTATATTGTATGTTCATACCAAAACAGTATTTTGATAAGATGCATTTTCTGAACTCATTACGCGATTGACCTTATGAACGTTTGAGTTCATCTCTAATGCCCACTTCCTCTTAAATAATATCATCAATCACAGTATTTTGGAATTCCTATTCCAGCGGTATGGAGAGTGAGAAACAAGCAAAATACAAGCTACCCATCGACGAGTTCTCGTCTCACATTTTCGACACCGGCATTGAGTTCAATCAAGCGTATCCGCGCGCGTCGCCATGGGTGAACCTGTGCGCTCCGTACATGTACTGCACGGACTATTGCCACATCGGCAGCTCCAAGTTCCCTGTCCGAGCCGTTGTCGATCCAGGGAAAAACAAAAAGAACACCAAGAATATGATGTGCTGCATTTGGCATCCTGGAGATTGTGATCATTAAAACATTGGTTCCATTAATTCTAGTCAAAGACTGAATAAAATTGTGAAATTAAGAATGTGCAAAGTATACAAACTGGTTAAATCTCTGTATTCAAAACAGGGTCAGTCTGTTCACAATTGTAATTGTAAAAATAATATATATAGGCCTATCCTTGAATTATAGATGTAAGCCTATAACCCAAGAATTATATCTTCATGTAAAAAAAAAACACAGACTGAGCTTTGATAAATATGGTTGTCATACTGATAAATAATAACTTTTTTTTTTTTTTTTTTTTAATAACATCGAAACTTGATACAACATCATTGTTCCCCAATTAAGGCTAAGGATGAAAAGTAGGATCGTTTGGACGGGGCATAATAACTGTCAAACATCTTCTATGAATTTTGAACAATGATGTACTGTAGTGGGGTAATTTGGGCCGTATTTGGAGAAAGAGGATCAGGGAGACAGGATATTATCAACAGGAACAGACTAGGAGGGGAGAATGCCTTTACCGTTCCCTTGTAGATATATGATACTGCACCTCCCCCTTCCACTCGGATTCCAACCAAGCTGGTAGCCCAATGGTATCCAATTTCAGAACGCTAAATGTATAATGAAGTTGGTTTGAAATGCTCATTCATTTCTAATTAATGCACATGCGTCAGCTTGTCTTCGTTCTGGACAAATAGACACGAATGTAAACCACCAGCTTACCTCGTATGGTAGTATAAAAATATCTTTACCAACTACTATATTGTCTTATGAAAAAACTGAATATCAGTTGGTTGAAAGTATCGAGATTGATCTTCTAACCAGTGTTATCATTGATTATGTTGCCGTACGATATCCAAAAATTGTATCGAATAATTGAATTAGTGTGATATTTGATCAAATGATGATCCATTATTTATGACTGAAAATAATCAATTGATTATTCAAATAATATTATTTTGTAATGGATGATATGAGATGAATGATTGATGATGATGCAGGTTAAGAGAAACTAGTGATGTGATGAATTGATTATTCAATTAGCCATGGGAATGAATTAGCAACAATAAGGATGAAAATGTCATTGAATAAATATAATTCACAGTACATACCTGAGAAATAAATCAACTAAAATGAAAATATGGTGGCTGCCTAAACATATAGCATTGCTATGTGATTATCACATTATCATCAGAGAATTCGTAATGAATTCAGAAGCCCGAAAGTCTCCGATTGTTATGTCTAGAGTTATCACACTCCTGAATGAATTCTAAGAATAATTATAATCCTAATTATAAGATTGTCTCTATCTTTCGTTACAGTACAACGATATGATAAAGATGAACCAGCACATGCAGCTCAGTAACTAGCGAACTCTCTCCATATGATCCGGTGGGTGAGAAGCAAATTAGACCTGGTTTGATCCTCACCACAGTTCATATCAACAAGGTTTTTATGTGGTTTCCCTCTGTTTGATTATCATCAAAGATTTAATTGCCTGAAAGTTTTTACTAAATTTTATGCGATTCTAATTAAATCTGTATCAATAGAACGGCAAGACTGATGGAAATTCTAATTATCTGATGATGATGACATGCCCAATAGTGTTAACGATAACTTTGTCAAGTTTCAAAACTCTACAATCATTTTTGTGGCATTCACGTATTTAGTGAGCGTTTTTCGTTATTTTGACGGCACTGGGGAAAAAACAGGAAAAAATATTTCGATTTTTTTTTAATCATTTTGATATCAATTCCCTTCAATGGTCATGCATTAGTTGAGTCAAAATCTAGTTATTTGTCAGAAGTAGAAATTCTCATCTTTAGATGGATGAATAGCCTCAATAACATCGAAACTTGATACAAAATCATTGTTCCCCCAATTAAGGCTATGGATGAAAGATAGGATCGTTTGGACGGGGCACCACAAGGGCGAACTTACCACCCCATTTTAATTATTTAAAATCAATGAACTTCATCACAAGACTGCGCTGTCTGTGATCATAATTTTCCTCCGCAGTTAACATCTCTTAGTTTCCGAAAGTTCGGAACACATTATAAGTAAAAACCGTTTCTGTGATATATATTTGGACATGACCAGCATTGGTATTAAGAGTAAACAAAACACACTGAAAAATATCATATATATCTCAAACCCAGATAACCAATTAAATTGAGTCAGGGGGTGTTTCCACCAGTTTTTCTAGGGCAGACTTCTCATATCAATCGGTTCCTGCCAGTTCCGACTTCAAATATAATATTTTTTTTCCTTTTTTCAATTCTATCTGATTTTAATTTCTGATGTTAATATTGTTCTAATACCTATTTGACTATCAAGTTTGAAGAAGTGCGATTTGAGAGTTCTGAGTGAATAAATGTATTAAATTAGAAAAATTGGAAATATTGAATTTAAAAATTAACCAGAGATGAATAATGATTAAAATGATCAACAGGTAAAATCATTTAAAACTGACTAACAAAGGTAATTATAACTACATTCCATTGGTTGAATTGACAGGATTTTTCAGGTCTTTCAGG
Source organism: Brachyptera risi (assembly GCA_964007535.1). Lineage (NCBI taxonomy): Eukaryota > Metazoa > Arthropoda > Insecta > Plecoptera > Taeniopterygidae > Brachyptera > Brachyptera risi. The sequence goes on along the minus strand of OZ023333.1, from coordinate 17,594,306 downwards.
AAAATGTTAGAGGAATATATCTTGTGAGCATACCAAAAAATGCAATTTTTTTCAACTGGATGCCCTATTTTGGTTCGAGAAAACCAGCCTAATGCTTCTGAGTCATGATCATTGATATGAATATCTATTTGTATTTAATTTGGAAGACATTCAAAGATGTCGTCTTTGCCTACAGAATTTGTATATCTGCAGCAGTTATCTCTTGATGAACTAATATTTCACTGATATGATTTCTGTCTGTCTCTACTAAACGTATATTGTCTACAGTAACAGTAAAAACATTGCTCACCCAGTCCTGTGATTGGTCAAATATTGCCAAGAAAATGTTAAGTATAGAATATGTAAAGTTATACAGGAAGTATAGTTACGTTATATGAAGACTTGCCATAAAAATACAGAACTATTATTGGTATTGTTTTGGAAGCAAGAAGCATTATTGCTGTTGTTTATTGTTGCACTATTGTTTGGGTGCAGAACTATTGTATGGTATAATGTATTGCTCACTTTTGTATTGTATCCATCAATAAATTTACTAGTAATATGCTAATGTAATATGTACCATAGTTCATGTACAAATAAACAGTATAGGCCTATAAATGAAAAATAAATGCTTCTTTTATCAAACAACTCAGTGTTTAACAACCTGGAAATAGTGGTCATATTGTGGTATGTTTAGTTTACAATTCTTACAGATGTGCGTAATGTACTTTGTCAACATGCTCTGAATATCTACATTCTATATTCACTCTATATTCATAAAAAGTATTGTACTCTTTCATTTTTTAAGAAACAGATTGCTTGAGTAGCCTAAACGTATATTGAAATAGATTCAAGAAATTGCTTTCAATTTAATAACTGCTTTATAGGCCTTGGGCATTATGCCTTTTTGGGCACAAGGGGCACACACAATAATAGAAAAGATAGGACCTAATACAGATAGGCCCAACACCTAATGGAATCATTCTGATCAATTGAATCGATCCTGATTGCAATCAATTCATTCCAACAGCTTGATAAATGAATTGTGAATACAATATTTCAATCGAGATATAAATAAATTATCATCTCGCCAGCAATAATGATGCAGAAAGTGATGAGCTCATATTTCTCAATCTAAACTGAACAATCAACATAGTTGTACGACTTTCTTTGTTGATCTGGTACACTATCGACCCTAGCGGTGACACGGCATACTAACACACATGACGGATCAAAACGTTGCTATGGTTACTGATAATAGCCATGCTTCACCACATACTGATATTGTTAGTAAAATGAGGACATATTTTTTTACATTTTATCAAATACGTGTTTTAACTTTTTATGAAAATAAAATTATGCGATTAAATGAAGAAAGACTTCTTGAAGTGAAATTCACGAATGAAGAAAAAATACCCCCGCCCCCCTCCTTCCCCATTCCTAGATAAATTATCGCTTACGCCTTACACCATCTCCAATAGAAGAAAACTGATTAAGCATACCTATTTTCAATAATTGGAACATGACTTTTCATAGAATAATTCGTCTATTTACCGGTAATTACTTTTTGCTTTTATATATTTTCATAGAAGAAGATATTGCTAGATGACCTCGCTGTTGATGCGCCTTAAAATCCTAATATTCATTTATTATCTTATTTTCAATATCCATTCTCAAACTACTGTTGTGATAGTCGTGGAGTGTTTATTATACACAGTCATAGTCAAGATTTTCGTAATTTTCAGCATTAGTAAATAAGCGAATGACTTCAAGGACTATTACAGATTCCCACAACCGGAAAAACGATTGAGAAAAATATTATTTCAAAATATATCATATGTGTATAAATGTGTGTAAATAAATAAATGAATGTATACTCAATTAATTTCATGACTCAAGTTTTTATCTCCCCCCAAAGAAGTAAAAAAAGTATTCTTACTTTGTCAACTGAAAAGTTCAAAAGTGGGTGACTAAGAGATAATAATCTCCTCTTGGTACCGGAAATAGGCCTACCGGTACTTCTTTTGTTGACTGATTATTTGGGCGATCCTAAAAAGCGGACCACCAACTCTCTTCAAATCAAGTGCGTAAGTAGAAACAAAATGGAAATCAATTCAATGACTATAATAATAGCATAACTAGCATGAATCGTGTTCCAGCATGATTGATGCATGCCACACAAATATTCTGTCATGCTACTGAACGAAATAATAACAACATTTATTTCTAATTCTATTAAATCTATCTGAAATAGGTCATGACTCATGAGTAGTCGTTTAAATTACACCTTTGATCAATGTATAAGAAAGCGAGAAATCAAACAACAAAAATCAAAGTGGTTACTGGCTGAATGATTTCAAGGAATATAGGAAGGTAATTATTATCTGTGATATAGAATAACTGAGGGTGATATATAATTTGCCGCCTCACATTCAATGCCGACTGAAAAAATGATTTGTGGAAGAAGTCGGAAGAAATATAACATGTGACTATATTAACTTTGTAAAATGTCGATTCATTTAATTACCATGCGGAGCCGTAAAACAGAAAAAAATTAACGGTACCTCTTGGCAGGTAGACTACTTTGTTAGCAGTGATGTGATGTGGGTTGCCAGTTTCTAGGAGGTCAGAAGATATTCGTATCTGCGCCTACACTGAGACAGGTGGACCAGTGGCTAGCACGTTGAAAAGTTATTCAGGAGATCTGGGTTCGCTTCCCACCATGGACCACCATCCTGATGAGGTTATTTCGTGGTTTCCGTCAGTCGTTCAGATGAATAGTGGGTTGGCTCCTTTCCAAAAGGTCACAAGTATAACCTCATAATTATTCCACCAGACTAAAGTGGATAATTATACCAGTGGCCCAGCCCTACTCTGATCCATTAATTTCAATTGATTTTTAACAATATCGAAACTTGATACAAAATTAACCGTCTATAAAAGCCTAAAATCTTTTATTTTTTTTTAACATTCTCATTTTTCTAAATCGATGGAGTTAGTATTCACAAAAATGATGGTAGCTAATAACTGATGAGCAGAGAAGAATATTTTTCAAATGATAAGTTCACTTGTTGTTTTTGGTGCATAGAATCCAGCTACCCTGTTCTAATTGTACTGAAAATCAAGGAATTTGTATGCAATCAAATATAGAATTATTCAAATGAAAACGGAAAAACCTTCCATTTATTTCTGAAAAACTATCCCAACTTATTATTGTGTGACATCAATATCTAGAAAAAGGTCGAGTCGATTGGTCTTTTTTTCTGACCTGTATGCCGCGTACAATATAACGTAAACGGATGCTGCAATGTAAACGAAGCTCAATTTTTGGTATGTGGAATCGAAGTCTTCACCACGCTCATCTTATTAGTTCAAGTTGGGTTGGTCAGGTTGTGTTTGGTCACACACACATATATATATATATATATATATATATATATATATATATATATATATATATATATATATATATATATATATATATATATATGTATATATTTAAATATGTATGTGTATATAATATATATTCATATTTAATATATTTATTTATATATTTTTAATTGTATCAACATTTATATTTCATTTATTATTTCAGAATATTCTATTATATAGTGTATCAAGAGCTCAGTTGAGTGAAATGAGAAGCTATCGGCTTAACTTCGCCTCAAAATAAATATAACCTATTATTATTATCATCATATTGTTCTCGAATGCAACGTACGCCTTACATGGGCGTGGGAAAACAATTTCATCTTTCAAACGTTACACGACCTGATTCGCGAATACCTGAAGATGACATTATCTGATAAGGGTACGTCTTACATACACGTATTGAATGTCACAGACGTTGTCCAATCCCCTCCCAGTCCCACCGAAACTCGCTACAGTTAGTGCTTACACATAGGTGAGACGGTCGTACACAATAGATACAGCAAGAGATTAAATCGCTGGCATTGAGATCATTTTACAGTTGAATTTAAATAAAGCAGATAACGTTTTGTGTAGCACGATCTTAGTTGTCACTATTGTCAAATAAAATGGCTAGCTGAATTGGATTGTCTACTTGTGTATATTCACACTTATCGTGTTCCAACTGCAGTCGACAACTCGGTAGAGGTCGATTTCGCGCGGTATAAATGAAGCAACCAATCAGAAATGAGTAAAAAACGAATCGAGGTTCGATATATATATATATATATATATATATATATATATATATATATATATATATATATATATATATATATATATATATTCATATATATATATATATATATATATATATATATATATATATATATATATATATATATATATATTCATATATATATATATATATATATATATATATATATATATATATATATATATATATATATATATATATATATATATATATATATATATATTATATATATATATCGATATAGCGATGGTTAAAAACCTTCCATCTCCACTTTTTCTGAAAATGCTTCTTTCTGATAATACATTCTGTAAACATTTTAAACATCCAATGTAAACACTTCCTGAATGGCAATGCATCAGTACTTAAATTTCTTAGGATACATATTCATATTTTGAACTTGCCAACAATTAATTGTATTCTTAAAACAGTTTTTACTGCCTCGTGAAGATGCTCGATTTTGGAGATAGAAGATATTGGTTTTTAACCATCGATATGTAAGATCGAAGGCCCAAAATCGAAGTTACTAGCCAGAAGTGACGTCACGTATTTACTGCATTCTCATTGATTGTTTGCTGATAATCGGCCAATTTTGGCGTTGTCAGAATCTATCTTTATCATCATCAACTCAATTCCAGTCAACAGCGATCGAATTGGTGTCATACCCACATGACCAATTTCGTACTGGTTCCTCAAGCCAATTGGTGATTGGGACATCTGGAGTTGTCCGTGAGTGTAATGTGCGTGTAACAGTGACTTAAATACGTTGATCAGGTGTTATGAAACTGTTGACCGTCATCCAGGAGACCATAGTTCGATTCCCACCAGTGACAGTGACAGATGCATCTAGTTTCTCTCAGTCGTTGAAGTGGATACTAGGATGGCTTCCTAAACTATTAAGCCACGATATCTGCACGATAATCAATTCTGAAAAATTTCAAAATCAAGGTGTGTAGCTTTCGAGTATTCCGTATGAATACTTCGTTATCGATAACTGGCTCATCTTACAACGCACATGGTGCGTTTTTTTTATTTTGAAGTTGTGAGCAATATATATATATATTTTATTATTGATTTTTTTTCATGAGTTTTATTTTCATTCAATAACACATGAACAGAACAAATCCATATCACAATGTTAAAAGACTCTTTTAATTGTGCAATTAGAATAAGAGTGTAGTAGAAAGCCTTCATTAGATGAGCTTCAGCGAGGATTAAATTTGACATACTGAAAAAAATTGATGTTCGTTTTTATGTTTTTTGTATGTTTTTTTGTCGGTTCTCCACAGGTCGAACAGCTACAGCTATCAACTTCAAACTTTTTAAAATCATGGTTACTAATCTAACTTGGATTTGTGTAGTTTTGTGGCATTATTGGGTGGTAACTTTTTTGCATGAATTTTCGAAATTTCGAAAATATCCATTAGAATAACACGGTGGAAAAAAAGAAAATATTTTTATTTTCAAAAAAAATGAAATTTTGTGTGAAGTTGAATTACATTCTGATACACATTTATGGAAATTTTCAGCTTGATCGGGTCAGCCATTTTGAAGAAAAAACATAAAATATGCTAAATTGGTACCTCTCGCAGCAGTTTTTACCCATTTATAACTTGAATGTCACCCAATTGGCGAATGTAGGCAAAAGTTTGGCAAAAAATCGACAAACTATTACAATCCGCTCGTCTAACAGCGCATATATGGCGTTTTCCTGATTCATTTTTTTTCAATTTGCTCAAGTATGTTGTACTTGTATACAGTATTTAGGTTGAATGATATATATCAAATAGTGTCAGATATTCAGGTCTGTAATTCAGGCTTTCATAATATATATATATAAATATATATATATATATATATATATATATATATATATATATATATATATATATATATATATATATATATATATATATATATATATTTTATCGAACATGTTTTTCTGCATGTTTGTGTAGAAGTGTTAATGAATGAAAACGGTGTTAAAAGAAGTTGAGAAAATGTTGCACCATCAAGTTGTAAAACGTCATCGGATGTTGTTGACGGACGAAGACAACCGATCGCTAATGCTACAGAATAGGGGGAAAGGTCGGTCGACACAGCATGAGAGTGAACATTTTATTGTATTCTCTATTCACCGTTGATTAGTAGGGCCTACATAGTAATAATATTGGTTCCGTCAAATAAGCTAGAGCTGAATATAAGATCATGATAATAATGATAATAAATAATAATACAAGAATGCCCATTGCAGGGACATGATGGATATTTATCAGGATCATCAATATGACTGGAGAAAATTAACACTTTATTCAGTACATTAGATTCAATTTCAATTTTCAATTTCAATTTCGATTTATTTTTGATTCATTTCTTGGAGCAGTAACATTTTACACATTGTGTTTAAAAGTACATGTTAAGGAATTAGTCAAAATGTAATACAATTCAGTTGAACAATGATAAAACCAGCGAGAACATAATCTGAATAGTTGCAATGTCAATGTCATTGAACATTGAGAATTGAGAGATTTGAGTTATTTACAGTTGGATAAAATTACGAATAATTAAAATGAGAACGAACTATAGTGCGTTATTAACTGATAGGTATTCTCTCCCACTGAATATGGATATGTTTTAATTAACAAGGTACTTCTTGAGTTCATTTTTAAAACAATTGGTTCCAGGTATTCATTTCATTGTTGATGGCAAATTATTATATAAAACTGTTCCTGAGTAGATTGGGCTTTTTTCATATAGCTTCAAGTTATGCTTCGGTTGATATAAATGATAAATTTAATATTATTTTCTTATGAAAAAAAAACTAAATTCGGAAAAACTGTCTTTTTTCTCACTGGTTGGAAACGTTTGATGGCGGATATTTCAAAATAAGATCTTCATTCAGAGAATATATAATTAGAAACTGTCAAATCACTTGTAATAGTAATATTCTAACGAAAATTACTCACAGAAAAAGTATTTCAATTGAATCCCAATCGAAATAATAGGCCTAATAGTTAATGAAAACATACATCTATTATATGATGAAAAACATATTTCAAAACTGGAATGTATTCCTATCCATAACACATGTTCAAAATGACTCATTATCTTGTTCATTTGACCCCCAAAAAATGTTTGAATTGTTCTGTCATCTGAACTCAAGAGTGTAGGTGTGGGCCTACTTATTATATTTAAAATTTATTCAAAAGTTCTATTACATTTTATTATTTTCATTTGGTGGTAAGACCGTCTTTGTACCACGTACAAACGATCCTACCATGTCAACAATGGATTCATGTCAAGGTTCTCATATAAATACGAGTAATAAACATAACAACATTAAATGTAGTCATTATTTTTAGCAGGTAAATTTTGATCAACTACAAAATTCAGAAAACAAGTCAGAGTAAATACAGAACGAAATGTCGACAGTAGCGAAATTCAGAATTTATTTATTTATTTATTTATTTTATACTCTCACGAATTTCATAGACGATGGCGAGGACAACAACATTCTCAATTACAATAAGCACACTATAATAATATTACAATCTAGAAATATGAAAAAAATGTGTTCTTATCAAAAAATGTGAACAATTATATATAAAATGATAGAATGATGAATGACGAAGGGTAAGAAGAAATTAGTGTATAATTTATTATATACTGTAGGCCTATATATTATTATTATTAATATATATATATATATTCATTATATAGAAAGAGAATAGATGATCAGAAGATTGATAAAATATTGAAATATTGAATTGCAAGTGATAATTTCTGCTATATTGCTAATACTGATATATTGATTTATATTGATTTTCATTTGTACTGTACTATTGGGATCTCGCCACCGTGCTGCGCACAATTGCGATGTAACAAAAAATATAATAATAAAATAGACACATTATTTGTTCTATCTCTCTTGTTTTCACGAAAAGCATCTAGCAGACTAACGTGAAGGTGAAAATGAGACAGATTCCTGATTTGGTCCTTTCTCTCTCCTCTCTGCCTATCACGTGATCAGCTCGAACCACCCGATCGTAGACGGTCGAGCGGTGAATATGTCAATAGAAATCAAGCAAGCATGCGTGAAATAATGTCATCAATCACCCACGTGGCTTACTTAGAATGAAGAATGAAATTTATCGATAAAATATGTTTTGTTTTTTGTTGACTTGTGTGACATAGATTTGTATATTTATTGTGGCACTAAATTGTAAACAGTGCTGCGTGATGATGCGCTATAAAAACGCAGCATATGCAAACACGAACATCCCCGTTAAATTATGTACACTTTTATGTTTTGTTTTTTCTTCGAGTATTAGGATCTTCAGGACGAGGTTTACTTTAGTCCACATGGTCTATTGTAACAGTACTTACTAAAGTCGACTATATCCTCCAAGGTTTTCGATCCTTCACTCTGACTTTAAAGTGAATGCTGGGATGGTTACTTGAAAGAAGGCCACGATCGCTTCCTTCCCACCGTTCATAGACACTGAAGGGGCTTAATGAAATCATATTTCGTGTCAATTTCCCTTCATCATTCATCCGACGCCAATAGATCTCAATTATCATGCGTCGAGTGCGTAATTATTATGCGTAGTGTGTCGACAGACCCACTAAGAGTGAATGAAATGCGTAGTATTTAGTTTGGTTCTTAGAAACAGAACGAGTATGTTTGGAGATGGGCATATTTTAAATGGAGACAATTTGAGATGGGTGGACCAGTGACTAGCAAGTTGAACCTTCATTCAGTGGACCGGGGTTCTATTCTCGCCACGTTTGACCATACTTACAGATGTGTTTTTTCGTGGTTTACCTCTGTCATCCAGTTTTATACTGGGATGGTTCTTTAACAACAGTACACGACCGATTCATTCTCACTATCCAAAACGACATAATAGAATAACCGTTCATCTCATCATTCTCATCATCTCATTCATCTTTCACCGACGCCAATAGATCTTGGTTATCACTACAGTGAGTCCTTAAACCCAATATAAAATAATAATAATGAGATAATTAGTTCTAATTATTTATTATGAGAATAATTTAATAGTATTCGGTTGATTCTATATTTCTATATGTTCTATATTATATTTCATTTCTCATAATATAATGCTACCACTAGAGTTAAAAAGACCTTCAGTTTTATTGCACTTAGTTCAAGATATTCGATGAAGCTGTATATATATGTATCTTTATTCAGGACTCTGTCTTACATTATAAGATTGCAAAAACACAGAATAAAAATCAATTAATTAAAATATTAAAAAAATTATCGATAACAACATTTTAGAGAATAACAAAATGAATATTATTTGACTAGGTTTGAGTAAGAAAATGAAGAGAAGAGAAATAATTAAATGATGATAACGAAATCATACAAAAATTAGAAAGGGGGAAAAATGAAAAATAGTATGCAATGAAAACAAAATTGGAACAAAAATGGTCTTCAATATTAATCCTTAATATGATTCAAAGAGCTTCCTTCTCGCATTTTGAAGTTTGAACTATTTTTCAATATATAATTTCCATGTGTATACATTCACACATTAACACCATTCCTGACAACATTTTATTACTCACCGAAGTAGACTACTTATTATTGAATCACTTCGGAAAAACCGATGGCTCATTGAACACCTCATACAAAATAGTCCTATATTATAATAATTGGTTTATTCTAAAAATACGAAATAGTAAATGCACTCAAGCTTCCGCTCGTCTTCAACTTTCTTTCATTATGAATCAGTGACACATATGAAATGAATCTTTATGACTGTGATTTAATCAAAAAGTGATGATTTTTACCTGAATTTGGTGTGTACAATCAGGTCATACGTATAAGGCATGCAGTTTCAAGTGTGTATTGTGTTGTGTGTAAGTAGGTTTATGAAGCTATACTTGGGCTCGGTATCGTGACTCTGCCGAATATACAACAGAACTGTGATATATACTTCTGTCCACGGAAGAAAAAGGTCGTCTGCTAACATGACAAATACAAATATTAAAGTTTTATTTGTAGAGCAGTGGTGTTTTTAGGGCTTTTTATGATTTTTCGGGAATATATTTTCGTAAAGAAACAACCATATATTGAACAATATGTTTGAAAGGCGTTAAATCCTTAGAGTGGCGGAAATATTTCATAGAAATTTTGACTACTGTGCAGTTGGTAGATGATCTTCTTCTCGTGAATAAGTATATTAAATATATATATATATATATATATATATATATATATATATATATATATATATATATATATATATGTATATATATATATATATATATATATATATATATATATATATATATATATATATATGTATATATGTATATATATATATATATATATATATATATATATATATATATATATATATATATATATATATAAATGAACATACTATTTCTCGAATTTTCGCGGACATAATGCTAGAATTATCAGGATCCATTTTCAGGATCTATTCGAATCTATTCAAAACGTCACGTAATGGTGACAAAGTATAGACAACCATCTACACGGCATGGTTTCACGGTGAGCGGTGATTCTGAAAATAATTCCAACATATATATATATATATATATATATATATATATATATATATATATATATATATATATATATATATATATACATACATACATATGAATATATATGTTGAATTAGGCTATTATAAAATCCTTATACTATACATGTATCCAAGAGAGTTGAAAGTGGTCCAGCAATACAAAAAAAAATGTATCACAGTTATATTTATATAGCGGTGTTATTTTGAGGATTTATGACTTTTCAGGACGATATTTACTATTAGAAATACAACTACATCATTCAAAAGTGCTACATGTTTGAAGTTGCAGAGAATTTATCCGTACTATCACAGAAGTTGGCTCAATTATTAATTTGCTAGACGACTTTCTTCTTCCGTGTATGCGAGTATAGATGCAGTAACCCAGTAAAGAGTGGGTGTGAGTGCAACAGTGGCTTCAACAGGAATGGAGAAGATAATTACGTCAAGAGAAGGAAATGTCAAGTTATTTATGGTTACACACAGAAAGAGAAGAAAATTGTGTTTCAGGAACTTGTTAGAACACGAGTATAATTATATCTACCCACAATTGGATTAAGAAATTATACAAAAGAAAAAGGAATAATACTATCGTGATTCAAATCATTGGAATTTAGAAATTTGAGTTGAATTACTTGATTTGTATGTTAAATGTGGAATGTCGATACATGTAGGTCAGTTAGGAGAATTGTAAAGAACATTAAAACCAACTGCTATTTTTAACTCTGAATCAGTACTTTTCATAAAGTATTTCGTTGTCATAAATGATTGGTTGAATTTTTTCGTTCATTTGATTTCATATACAATGGTGATATGATATGATAATTACTGACATCTATCGACAATCAATGTTTCTCATTTATATCTTTCAACTGAAAATCTTTTGTTTTTCAAATGTCGAATGCTTTTCAATTATCTCACTGAGGAACAAAACATTGTAAGAAACCAATTTACTTTAACTACTGATTCAAATTGGACTCTTGGCGATCTATTTAAAAAAAATTTCCTCATGTGTTCGTGAGATTTTAATCGTTCTCTTCCTGTCTTAAAGGAAAGTTCTCATCATACTCATAAGAGTATGATTTCAATTATATTCCAAGCATGGCATCTTTCAATGCTTGGTGGAGGTGCCAAGTTTCTTGGAAGAAATAAAACTGATGTTTTGGTGAAGGTCATATTCAACCTGAATCCATAAGAATGAACAATATTGTTGATCCCGAAGGATAGTGGAGGAATAGTGAAGTAAGATATCAATCTAAAATGATTCCTAAACCTCAGAATCTCTCTGAAAGGTAAATTAATTTCTTCTCTCAGGCCAGTCCATTTCATCATCATATTGTATCATTTAGCTATTCAACCAATGAATATTCAATTATAACTTATTATATATGTCATATTTATATATTGCATATATATATATATATATATATATATATATATATATATATATATATATATATATATATATATATATATATATAAATTAATTTGAATGTGAATTTATTTAGAGAGAATCTATGAAACGAAAAACCGAACATGAAAATAATAATGCTGAGATATCATTTATATATATATATATATATATATATATATATATATATATATATATATATATATATATATATATATATATATATATATATATATAGATATAGATATATATATGTATATATATGTATATATATATATATATATATATATATATAATATATATATATATAAATATATATTTATATATATATATATATAATTATATATATATATATATATATATATACATATATATATATATATATATATATATATATATTTATATATATATATATGTATATATATATATATACATTCATATATATATATATATATATATATATATATATATATATATATATATATATATATATATATTTATATATATGTGTGTGTGTGTGTGTGTGTGTGTGCTGTTGGTGTATGATTGATACGGTTGATGTGTTTTTTTACGCGAGCCAGTTCATCACATGCTGCCTGAAATTGCTCAGTGTGTGAATAACAACTGTGAGGCACACAAAGACTCATTCATAAAAACAATTAACCCTAATTGAAATATTTTAACAAATCGTTAACACACATCAACTCACCGGGTCTGTAGATCAAATAATAAGTCCACACGGATAAGAATGATGTATCTTTAGAATGTGCTTGTTCTTATTCAATTTCATTATATATATAGAATAGAATATGTTTCATTGGTCCAAATTGATCTCATGAAGATAATAGACGTGTCAATATAGTATATAGTTTCACAAATGATGATGAACAATTTTAGAAACAAATACATACACATTATATACAGTGAGAACAGTGGACAGCAATAACAACAACAACAACAACTAGTGGATGTGTTGGTAATGCAGTTGGTTATTCAATCATCTAGAAACTCTTTCACATTATAATAACATGTATCAATCAGGTGTTTTTAAGTTGTACCCCATCGATACAACATAAATCGTTTGGACCGCAGCCTAATCGTATCAAGTTCTCTAAGGCAGGGGACGCAGAAAAGGATGATAATATATATATATATATATATATATATATATAAAGATTTTACATGAATTTTACATATATCTTTGGTGGGATGGACAAGTTGTTTGTGACCTTGAATATTGTACGAGCACTTGTGGCTTAGAGTTACCAGGTTTGCAGTTACTCAGTTACTCAGTAGAGCTGTCAGACGAGGGTGAATCAAACCTTGGTTCGATCTCCGCCATCGTCCATCTTTACACGCTTTTCCGTGTATACCCTCTATAGCCTAGGGATAAGCCGGGATGGTTTAATAAAGGCCAAGATCGCTTCCTCCCCATCACTCGAGAAACCTTCATCTCATCATCCCAACATCTCATTAATCATTCATCCGACGCCAAAAGATGCTAGTTATGATTACAGTGCGTCGTTAACCCCAATATAAATAAATGAAAGAGATGCACATCGTGTACGTAGATGAGGGAATGATTCGGTCGATGGCTGTAGCAGAGAACTATCCCAGTATTCACTGAAACGACTGAGGGAAACCATGATGCACCTCAGTCAGGATGAGCGACCGGCGGAAAGAAGTTACTCCGAATGACTTATTGGACAATATTCTCATTGGAGTTCAAATGAAGATTATTCCTTCCTATAATGACGTTTCAATTAAAATAGGTGCGTAAACTTGGTTATATTTTGTGAAATAATCAATAATAATGGCGTCATCATATTGAAAACCATATCATTCAATATAAAGATGAATTGATAACATCCGAATTAAATTAGGTCATGTCAAGATCAAGAAGAAGTTAGAGTTCTCTCTCCTCACCACCAATTAATAATGAACAGAAGAAGAAAGAAAGACGTGGAAGTGAAAAAACCGAAGATAAAACGGAGTAAAGATCAATAGCAGATTGAATACATTTTTTTTCAGAATTATAGTTTAAATTTTCAGTGATACTCTCATTTTTTTATTTTATCATTCTAATTTCGTTATGTGCTACATTGAAATTCATCATTCATTTTTCGGTGGTAAGATCTCTTTTTTGGTTCCCTGCCGAACAATCCTGCCATATCATGTTTCACCTTAATTTGCCAACAATTATCACTTTGTATCAATCAAGTTTTCAATGTCAATAAAAAGTCAAATCTTCATCTTGTTAAAATCCATGAACGCAGCATGTAAACCTATCCCTTATGATGAGTATAACGCATGTGTAATGATGATTGCAATTGACCTAGGTCATAGCGTCTCTCGGCTGCCTCATTACAAGTCACCTACTTCGAGAGCAAGTCTCTAGCTGATGGTTAAAGGTCAGAGTGCACACCTTTGTTCGACAGTTCATGCGCCCCAGTTGCATGCATGCATTGTTTCTCATTCATTATAGCACATATCTTCGAAACTCACGTAGAGTACGTGGATGATGGATGGACTTGTATTTCGGATGCGAGCTTTTGCAACCTATTTAATAATTTTCGTAATTTTTTTTCGCCTGCACAATTGTTTTGTATATTACTCATTCAACAAGTAATGCATTTTTCATGTTGTTTATAATTGCCGACAATCATTTTAATCATTATCAAAAGTGAAATATCTCCAGCTTTGGAATTTGAAAATGTGTACTGAGTGCCGAATTGATGCAGACTTCAAATTTCTTAAGAGGCCGCTTTACATCTTGCCTACCGGCTTGATTGCGGACGTTCGGGGCCCAAGTTGGCAACGGAAAACAAATCACCGTATCAACTTACAGTTTTCGGTTAGATGATCACTAGTATATTCAATACGTGCTCGTACAAAGGGCTTTATTAGTTCGTAATATGTTTTCAACCCTTTCAAAATAATTGTCAAAAATCAACATGTTTCTACCTGTTTTTCATTGTTTTTACGATTTTTTCAGAGTAATATGATATAGAATTATGATTTTTACTGAACGTAAGGGAACAGATATACTCACTGTAGTTTTATTGCGAAAAGAATTAGACTGATTGGTCCTACCGTTTACCCACCATGTGTTGGGAGCTAAAGGCCTGTATTGACGCTTTTTGCGTCCCCCTATGGGTTGTGAGATGTAAAGTAGCCTCTTAACGCATCATCTCAATCTCTAAACTAGGAAAACGCGGGATGCGCGTTGTTAGACGAGCTTAGGGGTATAGAAATCTAGAATGAAAAATAATTTGTCAACCCAATCTACATCTACAGACCTTGGATCACTCCAAACGTTCAAAAACCTTACGAGAATCAGTTATGTCACGGCCTTCCTCTTCATTCATTTCAATCGTTTTGAATTAATTGGTGACACTTGTTGCTATAGATTTAATTGGTTCCCGTAATAGCCTAAATTTATGGGAAAATGCTTTATAAATGCGTTTTCTTCGTTATTTCTCATCCGATTGATGCGAAAAATCTCTCAAAATGTGCTTAATAGTTTCTTTTATATTCGGCGAAAATTTGAGAGGTCTTGAAAAATTTTGATTTTTCAAGTATTTTCCTCCGGGTTATTCTAATGGGGATTTTTGAAATTTCTAAAATTCATAAAAAAAAAAGTTACCACCCGATAATGCCACAAAACTATACAGATCTAAGTTAGATGAGGAACCATGACGAAAAAAAGTTTGAAGTTGATAGCTGTAGCCGTTTGACCTGTGGAGAACCGACAAAAAAACATAAAAAAAAACAAAAAAAAAACAAAAAAAAAAAACATAAAAACGAACACCAATTTTTTTCAGTATGTCAAATTGAATCCTCGCTAAAGCTCGTCTAAAAATGAACAGGTTACTATATTTAAAAATATTCACATATTTTTTTACTCCATTAATAATTTCTGTATACTCTTTTTTCATATTCACCCGTCTTTATTTCATGTATACAGTACATGATGAAAATATAAAAAAACAGAATATACTTTGGAGTTACTGAAACTTTGAAAATGTAATTTATATTCTCAAAATGAATCAAATCTTCTTCAACCATTCACAAAAAGATTTTGTTCCACATTGTTCTAGACTTTTTATGTCCACCATTCCCATAATTTTCAAATTTGTAAAATATCAAATCAATATTAATACAAATTAGGATTTACAGCACCTCTCCAAGATCCACCTATCTTAACCTCTTTTCTATCACGATTCCAGATTACTATAAAGTAAGATCGGAAAGTAAATTGAAGGTGAAGTTATATCGAAGATGAAGAAAATGGAGTTTTGAAGGTTGGAGATTTGTTTCTCCTAATACAAATTTGGAATATCAATTGACCGATATAGATCGTCCGCCCTCGTGATGTCACAAAATATAAAAACCAATCAAGTGGACAATGAAGCAGGGGTAAATAGGGAAATAGCCAATCAAGGTATCTAAAATTTCCCCTGCTTCGTATAAGTCACGCCCATCTACATTGGTCAATTATCCCTGAACTTTTCCTTCTGCTATTTTACAGGTGGTTGAATGATGTACATTATGATCGATTGTCTCTTTTGGGGTGCTAATATCGTCTTTGTGGCACCTCGACAGAACGATACTACCTGTTATTCGTAGCATTAATTGGGAGCTTTTTTTGTGTGTCAAGCTTCACATACTACCAAAAAATAATATATTACATAATATTATAATAAACAGTCACTGTTGGTTCTTTGTGATAACATTGAACCACTATGAGAGATGCCTACATTTAGTTTTTTAAATAAATAAATGTATAATAATAGTATCAAAACTTCTAATTTAATATATTATATTTTCTCCGAAATGCAGTTTGAGAAAAAACGCATTTTCAGCAGTGAGTGAACAAGTATCTATACCAACGTAATAGGACTAAAATAGAGAGTTCACTTTTGATGAAAATTACTGGACTAAATCCTTGCTGTATTTGTGTATGCATTTACTTATTCTAGATCACAAAAACAAAATGTATTTTCAGAAAGTAATTCAGAGCGCGATTTTCATAATAAAATTGAAGAATGATTTTATGACCGTATTTTATAAATTATAATATATTAATAAAATGACATACATTAGGAATAAAACCGTTACAGACAGAATATATGCCTCTAACATACAAAACAGTATAGTTAAAAATAGGTTTGATTCTCAGAGAGATTTTCAATCGAGTCAAATGGAATACTATAATTTTAAATTAGATCCTATTTAATAGAATGATCATTATATCATGCTAATACAATTAACAAAAATAAGTATACAATTGCTGTACTTGAATATTTGATGATATAATAATTAAATAAAACGTAACATGCATGCATTTCGAATTCATCAATCGATTTTTTTTTCATTTTGATTAATAATTTATCAGTTGAAGGAATATAAAAAAATCAACAGGGTTCAAGATGAAATTCGAAATACGTAAATAATCTAAAACCTGTTTGTTTTAATGATACATCAGATATAGGCTTCTGTCAAGTGAACATTGTTGAAAGAGACAGACAACAATGTCCACCAGTTGGAATTGACCAATCAGAATATTTGGTAGTCCACCAGTTCGCTGTGTTGCTATGGTAACTATTGTTTGTCATTTGTTACGTGACAGAAGCATATAGATCGGGCTTGCTGGTGTTCATAGATGATGACGTCACGGTCTATAGGATTCAACAGGAAGACGCTTCCCTATTGGCGTTTTAATGACGTAGAACACGACTTGATGGAGAAAAGGGGGTATTCCTTTAATCATTTCTAGAACGATCGAACAAACGAGTGTGTTAAAGTTAGCTGCTGTTGAAATAGCATGTATGCTACACGTATTGTTCGTCCTTCTGGCATCTGTTATACATGCATATTGACACATTTTAGAACATTTTTTTGGCAAAGTGTGCAGATTTAAGTGTTTCCGAATTGTGATTATTTGCGAAATCACTTACTGAATTAATTTGTTTAGAATACGTTAACACATTTTTGTGTGTGACTACTTTTGAACGGTATATCAAAATAATAATACAACAAAATAATAATAATAATATAATAATAAAAATATGATAATAATAATAATAATAATAATAATAAATAATAAAAAACATATTTTTTTTTAGCTCTAATAAATTAACATAAATTACAAATTCGACATTCACTTGTCAATTTCCACAAAGCCCATAAGGGCTTAACTGTGGCGTTTTAACTGATGTAATTGAATAAAAACTGTCTCTCTTCTTACACATGAAATAAAAAGTCGTTACTTGACATATTTGAAATATAAAATAAAATACTGAGAATAATAATAATAATGAAAAAAAAGATCTCTTCGAATTCAATACCGTCAGAATGGTAAACGCGAAAACTAGCAATTCAACTCATATCTTATATTTTTCACATACCGATGAAAAAACAATACTGATTTATACAGCTGAAAAACAATATTTAAATTAGCTGTGATAAATCACAAGTTTCAATGCACGTCAATAATGATGATCATAATTCAAGCATTTTATATTTAAATTCAATTTTAATAAAGCGAACAATATTTTTAACAGATTTGATAATATGGCAGCCAAAAAAATCTGAAAAATTAACAATGTGTTAATTAATAATGGCATTGAAAATAATTGAATCATTCTTAACTTGTTGGTTTGATAGTCCATCTTACGAATATGGTTAGTTAGTGGAATATAACTAAACTTAATTAATAGGTACCCCAGTTTTACGACTTATGATTAGTGGATTAAAGTGGTCAAACTATTAATTAACTCAATTGAGGTTAGTTTATTGATAAGTTTATTTATTTTGAAGGACTTTATATTTCTTGATAACGTCTGTCACGACCCATAAGATTATAAGCAGTGAGACGCTTTTGCCTTATGACGTTTCATGACGTAGAATTATGATTTCATGCAAAACGGAGCCATTTTCATATCGATACTTGAGATAGGGTAATTCTTCAATAACTTCTTGAGAAATTCGTTTTTATTAAAAATTGTGCTAAAAAGCAGATCCATTGATTCTTGGTTGTTGATTACCATACAAGATAATGAAAATATCTCATTCATGTTGCCTATAGGCTTCTGTCAAGTGACGTCACTCATTGTTGAAAGAAACAGACAACAATGTCCACCAGTTGAAATTTGAAAGAAAACTAGTCGAAAATCTGTTTTTCTGTTGCATTGGAATTTTCATACCTCATACCGTTCGAAAGTTATCACAGAATACTGGTATTCCTTAAAATAGATTTCGTGGCGTTTTCAACAATGGGGTTTATTGAATTTAAATGAACCCCTTCGAGATATTCTGAACGTAATAAATACACTCGGCTAGGGGAGGATGGCAGATTTGGAGGTGGAGAGGGAAGAGTCAAATTTATTAAATGTCAAGCACGCAAATGTTCCAAGTGTTTACTGTTCAGTATAATCATCAATGTATAATTAAGTGGAAGTTGTATTTTTTATTCCAAATTTTAGCTTTCGAAGTTTTTGAAAGATAACGTAAAGATCGATGAGAGTATCTCAGACTCCTTATCTCTCAACATGAATAACTGAATTTTTCGTTATCCACATCACAGTTTGACGAAAGAGTTACAATACAATTATTTACTTCCTACGGGGCGGTAAGATCGTCATTGTGGTGCCCCGTCCAAACGATCCTACCTTGTCACTCTTAGCCTCAATTGAGAAACACTGACTTTGCAGCACATTTCATATTGACGAAGAAAATGATTTTTCTTCGAATAGAAGAGAAATAAACTAGAAGAGTGTTAAATGAAGGTGATTGGTCAGACACGTAGGTTTCAGCAAAAAGCATTCCCTACATTGGAAGATAGTGTTCACATTTTAAAACACTGAAATGACCACACTGAAAACTAGAACATTCAACGGAGCGAAGTCACAACAGGTCAACCTTACAATTAATTATAATTAATAATATGAGTAAATATTTATATAATAACATAATATGTTTACCATGTGAACTTGGGTAAAGATTGTTAGCTAAGATACAAGCCACTAGAAATGCAAGTAGCAATATTTGCAACAATTCAATTCAAATAAGTTGTGTTGAGTACATGCAATTATTCTAATTTATGCCATTTCATTATATTTAATTCGGACCGCGTAACTTACATATACCGATGACATATATATAGTCTATATTGTATATATGACCTATTTAACACTGTACTGTGACGTATAAATCAATATAGATGATATTCATGATGAATCAATACATCAATATACTCATGGTTAAATATCAATTCAATACTAAATTGAAAAAAAAAATCAAAATTTGCGAAAATGAAACTTTTTTCGATCATGTTCTATTATTGTCAAATAAGAGCAATAATACTCATCTGCTATCCAGGTCAATTTGAGCCTTGAAGATAAAACGTAGAGATACTTTAAGCTTGAACAGTTGTTTTCTAAAAACCCTAAGAAGTTTTCTGACCGCAAATGGAATTTAAAAACTATAATTTTTTTCTCCCATTCATCTTGAATAGTTCGATGTTTTTGATCCAGTGTTGGTAGAGTGCGGTTTGGAGGTATAGTGATGATGCGGCCTATAGGACGGACGGTAAGAAACAGTTAACCTACTTGCGCATAGTGTCTAACGTAACATTCTGACAGTAGGTTAGTATCTTCGCCTTGGAGGGGGGGAGAGACTGCCTTCCTCCTTCCCCATACCCGTCCGATTGCATAGCCATGAACTTGAGTAAGGTTTCAGTATGTGTTTGGAAGGCCTTCAAGGCTGTGACTGACATTTAGGAGGCAGTGACCGTGTCAAACATATACACGACAATTAAAACACATTCAAAGACGAAACTTTTCAAAAATCGAACATTAAATTTTTTACCTCCGAGACATGTGCTAGTGTCATTCAACTTCATTCGTGTGATATATTTTATTATTTTTATTTTTGGTGCCAAATGTAAATAAACAGATAATTCGAGGATATGATATACTATCGGAATTGATATCGAAACGATTGGAGCCTGCCGCCAATATTTTAAAGTTACATTTTTTTGATCTAGACAATATATCGAACAAATACGGTAAGTGTGATTTATTTCTATCAAGTTATTAAGAGAATATAGAGGTTTAATCTGAGTTAACCTATACATGTGAACCGGTATCGAGAGATAAATACCAGCATATAGTTGCAGAGTTAACTGAGAGCCCTGGTTAGAACTGACAGTTGTTGGCAATATGTCAGTGAATAACTACTAGTCTAATCGGTTAAAGAAATGGATTACACTAACATTGCTGTGACAATAAAAAAATGATTCTGTAAGTAGTACAAACAATATCAACAATGGCATAAATAACTGATGGTCATTAATGTCAGAGTCAAACATTTATTGTTCATATTTTAAATACTGATTGGGATAATTTCTCAAAAAAGAAGGGTCTTACTATTCTAACTGGGTTATTTGGGATGCACGATTGAAATGGAGATTAGTGGGAGGAAGCTACATGATTATTTACGCAGTGTCGTAAATTATTCAAAATGTTCTAGATATTACAACAAACGTGCTAGAGCTGGTGCACTTTGAATGCACTTACATTTTACTGACACTCACATTTAAATGCACTTATGTCAATAACATGGAAGAGTACGATGATGTTACATCTCATAAAATAGAGGTATAAACCTATATAGTAATAAAATATTATATCTTGATGACAATTTTACCTGTATTCAGAGTTTATAATAAATAGACAGGAATGTGATGAGATGGTATTATCACAATATCAAAGTAATAAAAGTACCGATTAGTGATAATTTTAATTTTCCTGTATTGCAGATAATCTGGTTGGAAAAACTGTCTTGAATGATCAATTTCTGCTTGTATGAAATATATATATAAAAAAAAAACAGCGAAAGTGATGAAAAAACTCATTTTTTTGCTATAGATGTATATTTAGATAAATAAATTCAAATTGTGGAAAAATTATCAGTTTCAATTTTAAAAACACACATATTCACATAAATTGATTTTTAAATTCAGTTTTGAATATTTCATATATAACTTATTAGGCTACAAATATCAGACTTCTTCTTCTTCTTCTTTCGATATATTGTTTCAAACTTCAAACCGAATTTCAAAACGTCAGTTTTGTAGATATAGTGAATTGACACTATTCTTTCACTCAATATTCCAAGTATCCACTATATAATTGAATATAAACACGGGCATCAACAAAATATATTCACCCAGTTTCTCACGTCTGTATTTACGCCAACATTTTCCAATTGAGAATTTTTTATGTTTCGGATGTCAATCTGTTACTTAACATAATTATATGCACAATTATCTCGTTATTGCTTATACATGCGATATAAGTATTCTTGTTATACGGAAATAGGGGCCAACATGTTTCGGTCAGAAACGTCCTTTTCATCGAAACGAGCACAAAAAGCTGATATTTTAAAAACAATCCCATCTATAACAAATCGTGTCCATTTTTTATTTCACGACACAAATCTGAAAAAATAAAATCAAGAACGGAAATAATGTATTTTCAAGTTCATTCATTCTTTTGAACCATTGATGGTTAAACCACATCGTATAAGGATGTGTGTGTAAAACACCTTATTGAAAATCCACTCACAGTTTGTACGAAGTCGTGCGATCGTTCTCAACTAGCTCGTTGTATAAAGTCGTGCGATCGTTCTCATAGAGTTAATCGGGGCCAAATCTACTCAAAACTGCGGCCAACACTAATTCTTCTGCTTTTTAAACGTGGATTAGAATAATGAATTGTACTGCGCTTTGTGGATTGAATGGTTAAGAAGTGGGTCAGTGGTGTAAACTTGGCTATCATGATTAAATTTTCTCAAGATGCAATCTGAACAGAAAAACCTAATCACCGTTCCACTAGCGTTCAGCTTTAGTCACTCATTACACATATATACCTGTTTGGGTGCGAGTTTACCAACTATTTCAGCATTTATATATATCATTAAGCAGAGAGTAATCTTCATTTTAATGGAGATGAATTCTGATGATTTATCTCGCGTGATAGATTTCAAAGCACTTTTTAGTATTGGATTTAACGACGCACTGTAATGATAGCTATCTATTGGCGTCGGTATTTGATCCACGAGATGATGGGAAGATATAAGATGGAGATTATTTTTTTAAAGGTTTCGATAGTAAGAAGCAAAAATTCGTGGCTTGCTCTCAAGAAACGATCAAATTCACTTTGATTAAGGAGGAAAAAATAATCGAGAAACATGTAAAGTAGGAGTCATATAGACCTACTGGCTACGTAGATCATAATCATGTGTTTTTCCAGCAATATGTGCATTTCAACGAAGGTCAATATATCTTGATAATGAGTATATTTTGTCGGTAAATTGACATGATTGCTATCAGGAATTGTCCTTGAATCAGGAAATATGATATAAATGTCGAGTTCCGTTTTTTTTTATCAAGAATGAATATAAACAGTATTATTTTCAAATATTGTAGAACAAAATATTATTCTTAAGGACACATTATTATCCTAACATATTAGTATATGTACGACTTGTCAAATTGGCTCAATATTATAATTTATTAATTCCCTCTAGAGTAGAAGATCGTCCTTGCGGTGCCCCATCAGAACGATCCTACCTTAATGATCCAATAAGCCTTAATTGGCAAACAATGACAATCTATGCTACGTTCTCCATGTGAATGAAGAATAAATTGAATCATGATAGAAAAAAAGGCGCTCGTTTTTTTATGTGTTTATATTATTCCCCTGTTACGATTTGATTGTACCGTCAATTTACACAATTAACTCTAATGGCTAGACATAATCCAGAAATTGAATGCGAAAGTATATTTTGGTATCATTGTTGGAGATGTAAATAAGTTCTGTATTCATATATGAATATATATATATATATATATATATATATATATATATATATATATATATATATATGTATATAAAATATATATATATATATATATATGATATATATATATATATATATATATATATATATATATATATATATATATATATATATATATATATATGTGATACAAATATAAATATATAATGAGAATGTTTATTCAATAAAAAGATCCTAATTTACATTCTGTGGCATAGTTTCAAATTCTAATAACACAGCGTCCTATTTACAATTTAATTGGTTACGTCATTCTTCACACCTCGTGTGCTCAGTCGATAATAAACACACGCTTCTACATCACCTATCCGCTTGTGTGTGTATTGTACAGATCTTCTGCTGACCACATGCCTACCTCTTACAATTTGTCAGATCTCACAATTGGATGCAAGTTTATTGTATTATGATGAATAGATTTCTACGTATATTCTTCCATTCAATTTGACACAATGCTGATCATGTGACAAATCAGAATAATTGAAAAAGAACGTGAAATCATTACAAACACAGGCGTGGTGAAAAATTCAAATTGAAATCTCATACAATAAAAAATACGTATTGTTTAAAATTTAAAATTTGAGATCCGATTAGTTGTATCCCTTACTCCTTATAGACACGGCCTGAGCAGTGAAGTTCACCGAATAATGTTACTTTGCCTTGAGCTACCCGGATAATCGGTCCTTAAAATGGAAAATATAAAATCTAGGGTAATTTACAGTACAAACATTTGAAAATAGTGTTCACATAATAGAATGATGAGTTTTATTAATACTGTCTGTCACAAAAACAAAATCTTTTTCTGTCCATGTATTTATTCATGAATTGGTCCTGAACATTACATCACGTTCATATTATATCAACATGTGCCTTCAATGTATTTGTTTCAGTTCACTTTTAATCACATCAAAATTCTTGAGTAATTTAATTGACTAGTTAACTTATTATATAGGTCCCACAATTTAGCCCGTTCAATTAGAAAATACAGATTGAATAGGTGGGCCTATAAGTAGGTTCCGAACCAACAATATTAAATAATGTACTATATTCAAAGTGTCCGTTCCCAGACTAGAAAAATGAACCATATCTCCATCAATGAAATTCCACGAACATTTACATTTCCATCTCTTCATAGTCAATAGTGTAATACTAACAAACATATCCATAAAACTGATGCACCTAGAAAAAAAAAACGCAAGTCACACAAAACTGGAACATATACAGTCTTATAAATTGGCAATTAGTAGAAAAATATACGTAATCATGATTAAGTAATTTTATTTCGACTTAAACCATCGGTTTTCCTTTCTAAACTGTGTTGGGCCTGAAGACATGGCATCAGTATGCACTGATTCCAATTAACCAAGAAGTACAGCTAACGACCTTATTACATGCATTCACATGAGAGCCTTGCCATTGAACACATAACCGAATCTGGGTCACCATTCCAACTATATTACGTAAATATAGTATTTTAATTAAGCAGATTATTTAGCTATACCGTGAAGCCGGCGAAGATTGTGGGCAATAATAATGTATTCTTAGATATATATGGTGATATTTTTTATAACTTCTATGTAATTAGCCTATATTTGGATGTGTCATTGGGTGTCGTTGGCTGGGAACCACCTAGTTTGGTAGCGTGGAAAAATTGCAATGCCATTTGTTAGCGAATTCACGGTCATACTTAGTATGTGTTATCATATTGCTATAAACACGATTTTTTGAGGCGAAATTTGCATCTTGATTTTTTTAATGAACTATTGGTATATTTAAAGACGGTGAGTATCTTAATATTTTTGTAAGATTTTAATTATTTAGGGAAGATTATAATTTTGCCAATTTCAATAGATTTCAGGTATTCAGAAAATTGTGGATTTTGACATTTTCGATAGATTTTGATTATGTATATGTAGGCCTATAATTATAAAGAATGAATTTTTCAAGGGTCAAAAATATAGAAATTAATTCGTATTTTATATTTGGTATCATATGATAGCCTGAATAATTTATATTTTGATACCGTGGGTCTATATTAATAATGTAATATGAAAAACCACATTACATCTCCAAAAAAAAGAAGAACAGTCTTATACACTTCAGTTGAAATTTATATATTGATTTATTGATACCCCAAATGATTCAGCTGTTGGTGGAGTCGTTGAACAATAATTTAGTAATATATGTACTTGAGTTTTTTCAATTTAAAATAAAAGAAATGAAGAAAAAAATGGTTACTCAATCCGTGATGATCTTCGATGCGTATTTAACATTGATTGATTCTGTTTGCATCGATTTTGAGTTTGAAATGTGAATTGTGAATCGGTACCTCGAAAATATGTTCTATTTTTTCAAGTCAACTTCTTTCAGAAGTAGAACAAACAGCTATGGGACGACGAACAGAAAATGTTAAACATAGGAAAAAACTAAATTAAAAGGTCGCAGACGTCGCTAGGCGTGTAAGCTCTCACACCGTGAATTCTCACGATCGTACTTTTCTAAATAACAATTTATTTTTATTTTACTCCTGTTTTTGAAGAAATAAACCATGTTTACGCCAATACACAATTCTGATGAAATACACGTACTGAGCTGGACAAGCGAATAACTACGCCATCGATTGAGTTCGTTTAGTTAACCGATTTGCTTTAGAAGTTTAGAATACAAATCCTGTAATGCAATGTTTCAGACCGTAATTTCTCACGACCATAATTTTAAAAACATCAAATTAATTTTTGTTTGATTTTGCTATAAAATAAATAATCTAGGCTTACATCGCAACAGAATTTTATTAAAACACACATACTGAGCTCGGCGCACGATCGACTATACTGCTGGGCTCGTCTTTAATACCTGCTCGCTCTTAATTATCCCAACACATGCTACCGATTTGATACTCATTTATATTTCATCCTAACCTAAATAATGAACAAATTGCCGCCATTTATAATACAAATTCTCTAATGTTCGATCGACCGTCTCTGCCATGCATCAGTATAAGCGGTTAGAAGTTTCGGTCCAGTAACGAGAGTAACTTGCCAAATCATTCGCCAGACGGACAGCGTATAGTAAGTACAATGTAACGATAACTTCTGTGTTGAACAAACATATGTTCCAATTCAAGTTATTACGAAGTAACAGATAAATTAGAGACATGAGAATAATGTGTGAAGATGTACGCGTAAAGTCGGTCATTTGATTTGCGCTAGTGCTAATGTATTCAGTTGGTAACACTGGGTCAAGTGTACAACTTTGAACGAATGATGAAGCAGATGGCTTTTTCGTGAATAATATATATATATATATATATATATATATATATATATATATATATATATATATATATATATATATATATATATATGAACGATTTTGTCAAATAATCAAAATGTGCCCACTCTGAGACTTGAACCCAGGATTTCATGGTTCGTACCAACCTACCGATAGATGACGAGTAATAATAAAAACATACTGTATTTCCTATTTGATATATAAGTTATCAAATAGATAACAACTCACAACTCAGATTGAGGAATATTATTAATATAATTGAACAATATAAATAATTATTTATTGAATAATAATATTCATAGTAACTGAAATGAAGTTGATAATGTGTTTTCATGAAGATCCTGTACATGCCATTAGTGAAAATCATCTGACATTTATAATCATGAAAAAAAATTTAATGTAAACATTAGTGAATTGAAAATTGGTAAATAACTACTTAGCATATTGAATCTTATAGTTCCTGTTTACACCCAAACAACTGTAAACTCGGTCTACCTGTAACTGTACATGTTTATATATGAAACATCATAATAATATGTGAAAGTGTCTCTTGCATAATCTAGAGATAATTTTGACGTTGGATCCAAGGTATAATCCAGACACAGTACTGGAATAATCAAACGAAAATATAATCAAGCAAAGTGAACAAATCATAATGAATAATTTCAAATAATCGGCATAACTGATGTTAAGATACAATTCATGACAAATTACATACCTTTGAATATTGAACAAATATATTCTGAAATGTCCTTCTTTTTTGCTTTCTAAGACTTCAAAAGGAATGTAAGAATTTCTATTTCCCATAAAATCAAAGCATAATACAGATTTTTTCAGTTTCGAAAGTACCATTAACTTTTGTTACTTCATTTTTCATTCAATCTCAAATTCCATACTGAAAAAATTATTGAATGTATTTTTCAAACAGCATCACAAGAATATTATAAGGCTGTGAGGATTTTTCAGAGTATCGTGTTCAGATTTCAAAACGCTAGAACCATTTTAGAGAAAAATGTACAATTATGAATATTTTCCGCCGCCCGTTTGGAACTTGAGTGAAATCGGGCTTAAGTTATATATATAATTCCGCATCAGGCCTTAGTTTTGATGAACATTCTTCATCTATCATTCCCTCATTTTCCAATTTC
The DNA here is from genome assembly GCA_964007535.1 of Brachyptera risi. Lineage (NCBI taxonomy): Eukaryota > Metazoa > Arthropoda > Insecta > Plecoptera > Taeniopterygidae > Brachyptera > Brachyptera risi. The sequence continues at coordinate 17,565,794 of OZ023333.1, read as the reverse complement.
TACTCCCAAATCAACTCATTTTTTGGTCAAGCAATTGGGTAAATACAAATAGGAGTGTGGTAGTAGATACATTTTCGAAAAGATCGTCAGATTTTTTTGTTGGAGTGTGATAAAAAATATTCAGAAGTAGAGATGAATATTACAGGCTTTGCGATGCTATAAAACATGGCAGGGAAAATATGGATGGAAGAGAATTATTATTAAATAAATACCTGATATTCAGTGGTTATATAGATGATAGAGATGGACAAGGATGCATATAGATGTGAAAGAGAGAGAGCTAGAAAGAGAGAGAGAGAGAATGAGGGAGATAGGAGAGCCATTGGAAAATGTTCATTTATCAACAATAGATAGTATCAAATACTGCAGAAGGACAAGTGTTTGGCAAGGCAGCTATAGGAGTGTGATCTGAAGAAATTAACGAGAGACTTAAAAAAAACATTAAATTTGATATTGTATTTAGTATTTCCAATTCAAATCAATTGTTCGAATAGTTCAAATAGTTAGAATTCAAGAATGATCATCAATATTCTGACTTCTAACTGTACACATCTGGTTTTTCGTACCCTTAAATAACCCAGCTGTTGATGGGGTCGAACTAAAAAATAATCAGCATACTACATCAACACTCATACAATATTCAGACTTTCACTGCACACATCCGCTCATTCGTACCCTCAAATAACCTAACTGTCGTTGGGATCTTCAAACAAGCAATACTGATAACAAATTTCGACTTACCCTGACCAAAACATTGCATACCCAGCTTTATCCATGTATAGATATACATTAACGAGATACGTTACTCAACGTACAGTACATATTTGTGTCTCGGCAGTAGCTTTACACCGCTTCACAAACCGGTGAGTTTCCGCGCCATATCCGACATATATTAGTGATAATATAAAATACCTTGCTGCTTAGATTCTATTTTCAAAAGTACAATATGGCCGCCGAGATTGGAACGAGCATTCGGCTGCACGAGTAACGTATCTCGGTAAGGTGATATATATATCTATGATAAATGCACCAAGCATCACGCGTTTATGCAATGTACAGTTGCTAAGCGTACCGTCACCAACCCAGTGCTGTGTACGCACACATTTACCGCCAAGTCGCCGCAGTCAATTGCAGTTTTAAACTGGGTTACGCTCCTAACGGTGTTCACCAGATCATCACGACAAACTCGGTGTGCCTGGTTTCACTGGAATCAAGTGAAACTAAAATGTCCACGCGACCAATCTTTGTTTTTACACTCTTTCTATAGGCTGACTAGGAGGAGGTGCATCGTGGTTTTCCTCAGTTGTAGAAGGAAATACTGGACTTGTTTCTCGAAAGAAGAAGGTCGTTAATCTACTGAATAGTTGTAGAAACTTTGGTAATGTTCTGAACAAGTCGCGACTTTATTGATTCAAAACTTTTGAAATGTGTATTTGCATTTCATATCTAAACCTTGCAATGAACAATTTAAATATCTTGAAAATACCGCAGCCAAAGAATGATGTCAGTGATATTTTTGTTTGTTATGATTGTATACGACTTTATTCTTTCGTGGATATAAAACGTATATCAGTAACATACGTCGACCAATTCCTTCCAACTGTTCCAAAAACACAAAATGGAATAAAACCTTTCAAATCTATCCGTATCGTCTCATTTATCATTCACTGACGCCAATACACATAGTCCCAATCAGATGTGTCGTCGAATTGAATAAATGAATAAAAGAAACTACATTCACATGTTTTAAAATAACGCCTTATTTTCCAATCAGGTCTGATCTTATTATATACCTATAGTGTCTAACCTGAAAAGAAAGTAAGTTAATATTATTGACTTGGGGAGGAGATGATATCCGTTTGACCTGTGGAGTGTAGATCGTGAGTACACAGTGCAAAGAAAGTGCATAATGGGTTGAATGGGAGTGCTCGTTACGCCCACGTTGCAGGTGCACTATGACTGTGTTCTAGAACACTGTGTCGATAAGAGAGAGATAGAGAGAGAGAGGGAGAGAGAGAGAGAGAGAGAGAGTTAGGATAGCTCCTGACTGATGTCATTTAGGTTGATAATGCAGGTCTGTTTAGTCACGTTTTATAGTTCCAATAGCACTTCCTGTCGATAGAAATTACATATTTTTCTTGATATCCAACAGATAGAATAATAATGGTAATGGAATACCCGCGTATATTCAATATTGTTTGATTCTAATTCATTCTATTTCCATTAGGTTTGCAAGTGCTGAAAAGCATTGTGGCTATATGAATGTGATGGTTATGATATGAATGTAAATTGATTAAATATGTATTTATTTATATCAATAAGCTTCGTTCCGGGCAACTGAAAAGAACTATAGGCCCAGTCATTACATTCAATAATGATTAACATTATTCAAATGAATGACAGATTTAAACGTGTTGGCAAAGTTAATTGAAAATATGTAAAAACAATATATCGTCGGTACACTTGAACATTACATCTCTGTAGGGTAAGAAAGTTCTTTTCAAATATTGTGTTCTCGATGTTCTCTTTTTACTTTGTTTTTAACAAAATTTGAAGGAATATTATAAAGACGTTGAGAAGTTTCATTTTAAAAATATTTTGTCAATTATTTATTTTTCGAAATGATGAAAACAAATGAAAAAATATAAATCGTGATACCAGGTTGTAAAAAATGACAATAACCACGGCGTTTTCCCATGTGAAACGCCGAAAGGACACAGCAAGATCAAAATGGAATTACAGCTCTATAAATACATTGCTGAATAATTGGTTATAAAACTGAGAAGAGAATATAAGCAAAGATTTCTTCGAAAATGAAAATCTAATTCAAGTTTTTGTTAGTTCGAGCTGTATATACTTGAAACGGGTTTCAAAAGTCTGGACCTATTAGTGGATGGCATAATGTCGACTCACGTCTTCACTGTACTAATACAGACATACAGATGTGAGTTGAGTGAATTCTAGACACATTGATTCTATTTTTGAATCTGAATGAAATGAAAATATAGTTCAAATGATGATTTCAATACATTTTCCAGCTTGAATGAAAATATCAAGGGGATTCTTGTATCTATACCCTTGTCAATTTCACATTTTCATTTTTTATTTTAAAGAATTTACCTTTGTAGCATTCTCGACAATAATTATTGTCTGTTCCATTTCATGACTTATTCCTTATTTTAGTTTCGTTAATAGCAAAGGTTTCACCACGGACTATAGTATATGGTTTTACGATAATATTATGTACAATACTTCTTTCGGGAACTCTTCAGCCTCCGTGAAAGAGGTTAGTTTTTATGTTATACTTGATTATGGTAGTTATTTAATATGTACCCTAATATTAGTAAAACCAATGATAGAACTTCATTCATTTTCTACCATTTGACAAATTAATTTTGAGATCGCATATAGCCTATTTTTTAAAATATCTATGCGGTGTCATCAGGTGAGAAAAATCTGGTATGAATGATTCAATTAAATAAAAATGGTGAATAAATAAAATCTAATCACAAAATCAAAATATTGCTGGCATCGTCATAAATCTCATTCGCTCATTTTCACCTGATACTTTCAGGCCTGTCTCGCATTTAGAGACCGGAATTCAATTCCCGTCATGATCGACCATCCCTAAAGAGATTCATTGTCCACTCTCTCTCTCTATATATATATGAACTGAAATGATTCCTTCAATACTAGGAAAACGAAGTATATGCGTTGTGAAAATCAAAAGTGTGGAAATCTGGAATAAAAAATATTCTGTCAGCTCAATCTACATCTATGGACCTTGAAGTACTCCAAACGTTCAAAAATCCCAACTGCTGGCCAACCTGTTACATGTTTATAATTCGACTATTTGAAACATCTTTAGATATTAATATTCGATCAAATGTATAATACTTTTAATGCATTTTTCCGTAGTTCCTTATGCGATTATCGTAAAAATCACTTGAAATGTGTATGATATGTGGAATAAAAATCTTCGCTACACTCAATTAATCAAATCACGACCATTTTCTTTCAACTATCCATAACACATAATTGAATACCCTTCCATCTGATCTTCCCTGCATCATTGACTAACGCAAATTGATCAATTGATTAGTTATCGTTCGAGTGCATCATTGAACCTATTTAAATAGATACAAAACTAAAAAATATAGTATAATCTAACAATATCTATACGTTGTCAGATATCAGATGATTGGTTGTGGAATTGTGGTATAATATCTGAAAGTGAGTTACAAGTGACAAAGACTGATTCACTAGAAGAAAGTGAGAGATACAATAAAGCCCGGTGTATCAAGTGAAAGTAATTTATCTCTAATATTCTGTGACTAATAATAAATTACCTGAATTCCAAACTTGTCAGTATTGTCATTAGGAGTGCATTATCGAGAGTTTCGTCAGTTGTGTCTATGAGAACTGTCACTTGACAGTCTTATTACTGTCTACTGTCTACGGTCTACTTTATATCCTATGTATTACCTGATGGCTCTATTAAAAAAACTCTTCGTAAAAATCAGTGTTTCCATAAATGATTTGTTTTAAAATATGAAAGTTTCACAATAGTTGGCTATTCATTCATCTGAAAATGAGAAATACTACTTCTGACAAATAACTGTATTTTGAATGTATTGAGGCAGCACCACAAAAATGAATTGATATTGAATGAAAAAAAAATCCTAGTACCGGGAAAATGATTAGAACGCTTAAGAATTCGACAAAAATGATTGTCTACACTTGTTAATTGCCAAAGTTAGTGCCCATACTGTTAGGCACTTCATAAGATGAGAGAAAATCATTTATTCATGACTTCTGTTCATCTTCACGATGAATTACCACGAAGCTCCAGCTTACTATAAATTTTGAAGTATAATTGCCAAAAGTGAAAAAGAGTTGTAAAATTAGCCCATGGTAGTAAAATTATGGTAATGAAATCAAAAAACTAATTAGTAACAATGAAAGAATAATTGGAATAATAACTGAGGTGTTTTCATAAGTCTGCCGCTCTATTGCTTCATATGTAATCAAAGTCACTTAGAATGTGATACAAATTTCTTGCCAAATAAAATATTATTTAACAATCAATCGGTTCATATAACTGAAATGTATCCCTGATAAATTGCAAGTTTGAACACTTTTATTTGCGGTGGATATTTCAATTTTTTTATTTTTCGCTTATATTCATTGCAGTTGCATTCTATGTTCTGTTTACACTCATTCAACTATATTTTATCCATTTTTATTTTTTAATATTGACAATTGTATTTTATATTAATTAGAATCTTGCAAATTTTCTGATGAGACAGGAACCAATGAAGGTTATGAACTTATGATTAAAACACACGATTAGCGCAGTTCAGATGTCAAAGTACACGGTTTTGATTCATAATACAAATTTTAGGCTACCTATTGCCAGCAAGACTACCTTGCAAGAGCCTTAAAAAAACCAAAAAGAGATGCCTCTTCAAAACGGTTCTATCAATTTATCGGTAATCTCAATTGAGAAGAAAATTATTGTATTTACAATGTCGATTTTGATTTTAAAAAAAGATTTCACTTCCGCTTGTCTGAAGTGGTTTATATTTATCGAACACACATATTTGTATACAACTTGTTCGTGATGTATTTTTATCTTCTATTGGGTCTACTGAGGCACTCTAATGATAACTAAGATATATTGGCGTCGGTGGATGATGAATAAGATGAGAAGAGATGAAATGATCAATTCTTTCACAAAGTGTTCCGGACAGTGAGAAGGAAGCGGTCGTGAGAATCGCAGCTAATGGTCACTTTAACGGCAGAGGAAAACCACGAAAAAGCTTGGTCGTTGGCCAAACATGGCGGAAATCGAACAAGACTAACGGCTCAATGCGCTAGCGATCTTCTACGTGCCTGATTATAATTTTCACCAATAATAATATTATCATTGTTATTGTTACTAAATTGCAAATATAAACTGTCGGTATATAAATAATTGCAACACTTTCTCACATGATATCCGCATATACCTACTATTGGTAGGACAACGACGAATTGCATGTGTCCTCACGGATGAATGAGTGAATAAAATGAATATTGATTTGAAATATCATCAAATATATTAAAAATTGATGCTTAATTTTCCGGACCATATTTTATTCCACGCTTATCAGGGATAATCTATATCAATGCATTTTCAATTCCTGCACTACATAATTCATTGTTTATTATTAATGTGCGAGTTCTTATTTTCCCATTTTCCAGCATTTTCACCCCACTTCGACAATTATAGAATACACGCCTTGGAAAACTACCCCGTGTAGTACACAATATTTAACCTAGACTAAAAGTGCACTTGGACTTGAAGGGCCGTTTTTTTCAATAAAACCTTGAAACTGAGACAAGTGTTCGAGTGGTTATAACACTGAACTGTCATTCAGGAGATCGGGGTTCGATTCTCGCCATGGTCGACCATCCTGACAAGGTTTTTCGTGGTTTCCCTCTGTCGTCCAGGTCAATACTGGGATGGTTCCTTAACAACAGGCGACGACCGGCTCCTTTCAACTACCGGTATCCAAAAACACATGATAAAGTAATCTCTCATCTCATCATTCCACCATCTCATATATCATACAACGACGCCAATAAATCTCAGTCATCAGTACAGTACGTCGTTGAGCCTGATATATAAAAAAGAACTTGAAAGACTCTGCTAGGCTAATCAAGATAGACACCAAGCTAACCGTTGATTAACTTTTAACGAATCACTGAAAAACTAGCGCTAAGCAAGATATAGACTGATTTAAGAGGCCGCAGACGCTTTACACGGGCTCGTTGCTCGCTCGCTTCAGACTCGAGTTTAACATGCATCGTGTGCTAGGCGCAACCCATAGACTAACCCGCCGAACTCATATCCACTTTAAACGCCGCTAATTCCCTTACTCACACTTTTGATATATTTCAAAGTCCATATTTTTTCTTGGTATTCAAAAATATGTATCTAGGTTTTCGTAAACTAGGAATTTTTCATTTTCCAGTTGAAAAATTTGAAAAATTACAAATTTTTTGTTCAAAATTCTGTGAATACGATAACCTCCGTTTTTCAATTATGAACAGAATGCAAAAACAATCATATTGATATCTCAAAAATTACGGCCGTGAGAGTTTGCGACGTGAAATACGAAGTGTCCCATGAAATAATGTTCTGTATTGTGGGTTGCAGGCAGTCATCATGAAGGGGAAGACAATCGCTGCGTTACTATTGGCTATCCAGATCTGCGCTTCCAACAGTTTCAGCGTCATCTACAACAATGAACAAGGAGGTACGTGACGATTATTGTTCATTCAATGACCCCACCAACTACTAGGTCACTGGGGGGTACGAAGGAGCGGAATGATGTTAACAAAAACCCATTTCCAAAAGTCAGGATAACTAAGGCCCAGTATTACCAAGTCTAGTTGGCCTTTATCTGACAGTTCAAAGTTGTTATCACCATGGTTACCCATGGTATTTGTTTTCACCAACTCTCAGATAAATGCTAACTGGACTTTGTAATACAGGGCCTAAGTGTCACAACATGAAAAAGAAAGTGACAAAAACTTACTGACAACAGTGTAAGGACACTTAGTGGTAGTCTTACCACTGATGCCCTAGTCCTAGCTTACTCCAAGGGATTGGTATCTGATTGGTTATAATTTACTCAAAGTGTTTGTAACTATGGCAACATGTTCAGTCTTCGTTTATGTATTTCCATAGTTGTGAGTACAAACTAGAGCCCCAATTATAAGGTGGGACAAGAAGTATAATATGTCAAGTCATTGCAGTAAAAGTGACGCGACATTATTTACTATTGTTGTCTAGATCTTTTGGTAAATATCAAGCAATCAAAGTTATAGTCTCTTGAAGCTAGTCAAAATCTTATTCCAAGTAGTAAGGACCCAGAACCCTTACCTAATAAACCACTCGAAATAAAGTGCTAGGGCTAGCTAGCTCCAAGAGGCTATATTGTGACTTTGATCTGTTAATGATTACCAAACCAGCTACCTATGAGCTCAACTATGATAACATAATATAATAACAAATTCATGGTCTCAAAGAATGCAATAATTTATTTCATTTCATAGCCCACCTTATGAGCAGGGCCAAAATTGTGTGCTAACAGTACTGAAGTTGAACAAAGCCTATATAGACATGTATAGTTATGTTACCTAGTAAATATTAACCAATCAAATTTCTAGTCTCTTGGAGCTTGCTAGCCCTAGCACGTAATTCATTAGATAAGGGTCCCGTGCTTTAATTGCCTGAGCCATACGGGAGGCAGAAAGTATACGTTGCTATGCGTTTCATCGCAAAGTTAATAATTCAGAAATATATTCATCCGCGTAGTAAAAAAGAATATGTTACTGCCACCAAAATGAATGCTACGTGGGCTCAGTATAGACTTATAGACGACCTCATAGGCCTATATAAACAACGAATTATTTAAGGTATACGAACCGGTTGCAACCAAGTGATGGTTAGTGAATTGAACAGAAATTGGCGAATTTACTTGTTATCACCCTTGGTTAGTAATACTATTCTCTTACCTCAAGTAATGATAAACTAATTAATATTTATACATCGGTTGATACATACAGCTCGTATCAAAATTACAATTTGATATGCTGAAGGCGTCCGCTAGGCGTGTAAGCTTTCACGCCGTGAAATATCACGCACCCTATAAGTTTCTAAAATATGTAATATTCAATATTTGATAATTTTTTAAATTGTTTTTAATTTTACTCTGTTATTATGGAGAAACACGCTAGTTTTAAGTCTAAAACAGAATGTTCACGTACTGAACTCGGCACGGTGCGTTTTTGACGTTTTTGGCAAACGTTTGAGAATTCGTCTCGAAGATCTGCACTTCATAAATATTTTGTTTAAAAAATAAATTAAGTCATTGGATGAGCGTAGCGAAGACTCAATTTCACTGTACTTGAAAAATCGAATGTGTTTTTTTTTTTCTTTTTTTTTTTTTGTTCGCGCTCTACAGGTCAAACAGAAATTCAGATCATGATGAAACTTGGCACACACATGAACCCCTATTTGACTTGATGCTGTATAGTTTTGAGGCGAAATCGGTTCAACAATTCTTGAGATAAATCATTTTGAAGTTTTCAAAAAACCCATATGAATAAGCCAGGCGGAAAAAATGACAAAGTGAATGTTCTCCGAAATTTCCACAGAACTCAAAAAAAAATAATAATACACATTATCACGGACTTTCACAATAATCGGATGTGACGTTTCGGAGTAAAAAATTAAAAAATGCGATTTTCATTTATTTAATTACTTCATTTTTTTATTTGCTCATCCACCAACGCGGAAACACATAACGCATTTTCCTAGTGATAATGAATGGATAACTGAGATTCATATGAAATAATTTGATTGAAAACGCTTGCGAGTCGATTAAGCGAAACATCATATTATTGGTGATAAATTTTGAACGGTATGAGATATCGCATCATTGTCATTAGGTATAAAGCTGAGAAGTCACATAGTTTTTAATTAGACCGTCTTGAAGGTATTGGAAATATTTGTCCATCCTGGTATTAGAATTTCGATATCTCATACTGTCCAAAAGTTATCACAGAAAATAATATTTCTTTAATCGATTTCCAAGGCTGTTATGACTATGAAATAAAACGGACCAAATTTTCAATAGCCTAATAAGAATACATACGGAGATGTTTCACATATAGAGGATTGTGTAGAAAAGCAATTCAACTTCTGAAAGTTCATACTGCTATATTTTTCTGACTATTCTGATCTGTCTCAGTTTTAATTTCAATTTATTACAGTTTATTCAATTTATTACAAAAGTTTATGAAATAGTCGTATACTGTGAAATAGACATGGACTTAACCATTGAAAAACAATAATCATAAGTGAAACAGAATAATTGATCATTTAATAGAATAATTGAAATAATTCTCGATGACAAATATAAAATGACAATATAGTGAGTAAATGTAAGTAATTATAAAATAACAAATAAAATAACTAGGACTGTAAGGCTATAAGGAAGTATGAGATATCATACCATTTCATACTGTAATGAATTCCATATAATAATTACTGGAGGTGTGAGTGAAAATATTATGAAAAATATCGTACATAAAAAATAGGAGGAAAGAAGAGAATTGATCAACTGAATATACATTTTTCTTCAAAATGTGTCCCGATCTTTCAATTTGAACTTTTCGACTCTGCTCCATGGAATAAAACAATAATTGCGTGACTCTCGTCTTACTTGTCTTCATGATTAATAAGGGATGGTGGGATTTAAGATTCTTTTTTCTCCTCATTTCCATGAAGAATAGTATGAATAAAGTATGAGGCTTGCGACTTTCTGAAACTGAATCCGTTTATACTTATTCAACTTCATTTATTGAGAAGCGGTACTTTCAGAGATTATAGCCTAACCTCATGACTACTGTTGAATCAGTATTTTGTCATAAATATCACCATTAGCCTACCAACTGAAATGGTCAAATCATTAATATTTCTTATAAGGATTGCGAAAATCAGATACGGTAATTGATGTTTTATTATCAAAAACTTTTCAGATAGATATAGAATATAATTTATCAATTTCGCTAAATTTTATAACCACAATCGTCTGTTAGGTTTCAAGCCGCTAACTTTCACGACCGTAGTTTAAATAAAAATCAACTCAACTTTTGCTTCATTTTGTTATTGAATAAAAACACTAGTTTTACGTGAATACTGAACTCGGTGCGGGATTGACTATATAGTGGAACGATTGAGTTCGTGTCAAAAGCCCACCCGCTCGGTATAATGTATATAGTTGTTTCATAGGATTTATTCTATATGGTTGTATAGAGATCGGATCGAAGATCAACTATAAAGAAATCCTTCTCTTGATAATGATATTAATCAATATATCAAAAGACTCACTCTACTATAACATCAGTTACTATTGTTATATTGACAAAAGGAATAACAGCCGTTTTAGTTTAATTCCATCAGCCAATCAAACATTCGCAAATCTTAATAATTTTTTTTTTTTATTTACCAACTTAAGAAGTTGACATCAATCAACTGACACACAAAAATATTGCACGTCTTCAATAATAATTGTTCCAGTTAAGAAAATATTTCTTCTTCATTAAAATAAACTCCAAGCTGTGTGCGGTCTTTTCTGATACAGTATTCTTCGTCTCATAATCCCGCGAGCCCAAGTAGAGCGAGACAATCCGTCGAACAATGCATTAGAGAGAGAAGAAAGAGCCACACGAAACTAATAATTGGATGCCTTTAGGAGTAGGGTGGTCTGTCTCATGGTTTAGTGAACTATGGGCAGAACGATAATAACACCTTATTGCAATGATATTTAGGTTACGGTATTGTCACTCAGAATGACAAGATTAGTCATTCAAGAAAGTTTTAATCCAAAAACAATAGGGATGGGCGACAGTTGACTTCATTATTTATAAACTAGATTCGAAGTAGGATACGAATTCCATGTTTTAATTTAAATGTTTTGGTGATAAGACAGATAAAATGTTTGAATGAACTGAATAACTTCTAACTGTCATGTTTCACCTCGGGCATTATCTCCACGAGGATTTGAGAATAATAACAAATATAATTGCTCAAACATGTGGAGCAGTGCCAATAGAAGTTAACTCGGTGAACAGATATTTTTTGCAACTCATTGTTACTTAAGTTTATTGTACTCGACAGTTTCGAACAAAGTTTTGATTACATTTATTTATAACTTAATTCAACATCCCTTTTCTTCCGCTAAACGAATCTTGTAAGCTTCCACGTCGTTAACTTTCACGACTGTATTTGATAAAATATCAATTTTATCTTTGTTTTATTTCGTTACTAAATAGATAAGCTAGAGTTTAACTTGAACGTCGATACAGAATTTCGAACAAATACAATACTTCATGAGCTCTTGATTGAATTCGAGAACGATCGAGTTTGTCACGATAGTTTGAACCCGTCTGGCGTTTATAACCTTGACCCACAGACCCACCCTTGATCTTACCCTTTCACAAACCACCCCTCCACCTCTCCATCTCTCCTTCCCCTCGGTCGTCTCATTCAATCGATCTTTCTCGAACTGGTGGTCTTATTGTAACCTGATCTTGTCTCACGAAGGATGCAGTTTAATGCACAATTGCATGTGGCGGTTGCACCAATGATAAGCTTTGTTTATCATGATAATGATAAATGTGTAGTTTTCGTGGATGAGTGAACAAGGTGTGAACACTTTCGACACGTGACATTGGATTTACATGCAGATAAAATAATTCACAGCAGTTTATACACTTGGGGTATATATTTAGTTTCGTTCTAGTTATTTCCATTATTTAGTTACTGGTTTTCCACTTGAAAACCATTCAATGAAACCTTTTTATTAATATTATTTAATAGTGACATTCAGTGAAGATTCAGTAACGTGATCATTTCAAATCACATTTTATTGAATAAACTGTATTCAAAATACATATTTTACTGATTTTATCTTAGATCCGAATACAGATATACAATGAAATGACGGAATGAGAAATCTAAATTAGTTATATATATATATATATATATATATATATATATATATATATATATATATATATATATATATATATATATATATATATATATATACCGGTATATATATATATATATATATATTTTTTTTTTCTTTTAATTGGTCAAATACACTGATGCAGAGAAGAAAAACACAATCAGATGAAAAAACATCCACAACGCCCTTAAAAAATGACTTTATTGTGGGTTTAATTTTTTTTTTTTTTATAACATCGTAACTTGATACAGAATCATTGTTTCTCAATTAAGGCTATGGATGAAAGATATGCATAAAATGGTTGAATAGTGGTTAAAATAGTGATTTATGAGTACAAATTCAAATTCGGACGTATTTCTCAAACATTAAAATTAGAGTTGAAAAGATCAATCAACTAATTCAAATTCATGGAAATTGTTCGGTATTTTCAATAAATTATCTGAATTTGAAAAATACTTGGATTATATTCCTGTATTATGTGAATAGAGATTGAATGCAAATTTTCCGCTTCACTCTTGAAAAAACAATGAAAAATCTCTCATCACATTCTATAATAATATCGTGAAGAAGCAACACCTGTGAATGAAAAGAAAGTTCGCAATAATAATAATTTTGTACAAATTTGGCTTTGTTGAACATAATTTGTGGTTGTACTTTGCTTTCCTTCTGCTTCCTTGTTAGGAATACAAGAACACATTTGGTCAGCTGACTTGACCACGTAATTAGCACGTCATTAGGGACTCTGGAGAGAAAGAGAGAGAGAGAGAGAGAGAGATAGAGAGAGAGAGAGAGATAGAGAGAGAGAGAGAGAGAGAGAGAGAGAGAGAGAGAGAGAGAGAGAGAGAGAGAGAGAGATAGAGAGAGAGAGAGAGAGCGAGAGAGAGAGAAAGAGAGAGAGAGAGAACCTCGTGTTCTTCATGTACCATTGTTTGTGACCACAGAAACAGAAGTATGAATATTATTCCAAAAGTCGTGAGATCTTTGAACATATATTGGACTAGATACGGCATCTGGAATTGAGGTTGTAGTTAAAGATATGTAGTTGACATTTCGTGTGGTCTGCAAAAGAACGATTTCTAGATAATTAAGATGATAGGTTTTCACAGAATTCCTGTTCACGATTCAATGTAATCTCTACAATTTGTAATTGTCATTTAATTTCATAATTTCCGGTTTGGAATCATATGAATCCTTTCACAACTGAAAGGATTTGATGAACTGAAACTGATTCATCGACTTTCTAAACGATTTATTATAACTGAAAATTGCATAAACATCAATAATTGATAATTTTGATAGTTCTAGTCTATCAAAATTTTGTTCATATTTTTGGACTTTTCTCAAATTATAAAAAGACGAACTGATAATCAGTGAAATAACCAATAATTAATTAATTAACCTGCCATCATCCTTTGGATACTAGTTTATTCAGTACTGTGACCAATAATTAGTTGTGTAATGCTTATTCAAAAGTTCGCTTAATAAATATTATCTAGAGTTCAGAAGTTCATTTGATTAAAATATCTTCAAATTATTTAATTTCGGGGTTTGAACTTGCAGGGCTCGTCGGCATGAAATGAAGCCATTTAGAGCATGTATACAAATACATTGATGAACAACTATTTCATTACCGATTTTATTTAGAGCTATTGAAGTTCAAACTCATAAGTCGGTCTAAAGATGACTCAGAAATTTACAACAAATATATTCCTCCAATATGTTATCATTTATATGTTGAAATATTTCAATATGCCTGATAATCTATACAAGTCTGATGTGTTCAAAAATGTTTGTCAAATGTTCAACATTTCAATTGATTATTTCCTTCAGGTTGGTAGCACCACCCGGTCCGAACGATCCTACCGTGGCATCAATAGCCTAAATAATATATCAATATATAGCAATCAATATGTAGCCTCAATAGTGACATAAAGATTATTTCAAAAAATCATTGAATGAAAATAAAAATGATGATAAAAATGAATTATTAAAAATTGACTGCGTGACCTTCAATATATCATTTGAAAAATTCTTCTGAATTGTTTTTATGTAGAAATACTTTTGCCGCTGAATTTTGAAAACGCCGAGTAGTAGGGGCCTATATCATTAATAAATCCGAAATTCAGTTTTCATTACAATTATTTCTAGATTTGATTGACCTATGCAATTTTGTTCCCCGTTCTATATTCATGTTATTATTTTTTAAATACAGATTTTTAAATGATTGATTTTCATCCTGTGTTGGTGTGAGGTGACATTTTTGATGATGATATATATATATATATATATATATATATATATATATATATATATATATATATATATATATAAATATATATATATATATATATATATATATATATATATATATATATATATATATATATACATATATATATATATTCATATATATATATATATATATATATATATATATATATATATATATATATATATATATATACATATATATATATATATATATATATATATATATATATATATATATATATATATATATATATATATATATATATATATATATATATATATATTATACATATAAGTGCAAAGTCGATCTGAGAGAACGATTTCACTCTTCAGTGCCGTTATTGGCTCGATATGTACTGACAGGTAGAATAGCTTTTTACAGCACTGACATATGGCATAACGTTACTTACTCGTTACTGTTCTGTTCACTGTCACTCCAACAGTTCATCTTATTCCATTTCTATCGAGTATTGTGATGATGACGTATATTGGCATCGATGAGAATGAAATGTTATTTCATCAGTTAATTTGGGCATAGATATAATACTTTTACCTTACCGACATCGCCCTGCAGCCGATAGCGACATCCACTCGTTCCAATCTCGGCGGCCATATTGTACATTTACAAATGGAATCTCAGCAATTGAGGCATTCTATATTATTATTATCACTTGTATTAGGTCAAATAAAACTTCTATATATATATATATATATATATATATATATATATATATATATATATATATATATATATATATATATATATATATATATATATGATTTGGGCACTAGGAAAGAAACGGTCGTGGAGTGCTATCCTAGAACCCAAAAGTAAATATTATCCAGGAATTGAGGAATTATCCAAGTTTTCACATAAACGGCAGAAAGTAACCTGCCAGGACAGTCGTTTTCGATCATGACAGGAATCGAACCCCGATCTCTTGAATGACAGTTCAGCTCGCTAGCGTCTGATCCACACGGCTATATGCTGTAAAAGTAGCGTACTAGATTTGTAACTAGGAAAGAAGAAGGCGCGAACCACTCGTGCGTTAGTGGTGTGGGATAAGGTGGACGGTCGCTCGGAACCTCTTTTTGTGGATACTAATATACTAAAATCACGCATATAATACCTTTTTTAATACGATTACTCCTCTTTTATCTTTGATGTTACCACCTGTTCAGAGTTTTAGGGTGCCATTTTTTGTATGCCGGTATGTTTTGAAGAAATAAATTTAATACATAATCAACATTAGCTATACGACCGCTTTCCACTCACTACAAAAACTTCATTTCATCATCCCATCATCCAGCGCCAATAGATCTCATTTATGATCAAGACGTTAAACCGAAATTGAGAAAAAAATATATCATCACCAAGAAGAGTATAGTAAACACATGGTCATTGAAGCAAACAGCATTATTTTGGTACGTAAAGAAATTACAGAAGTATAGTTAGTCGTACATAATTAAATCTTTACAATATCAAAATAATATATGCATGTTTGTATATAGTTGGCTTCACGAGAGATGAATGCGCGAATCACCCACGCGTTAGTGGTATGGTATAGTCGGGACGGTCGATCAGAACTGTCATATCGCGCACAAGTATAGGTTCCATGCACAGAACTGTACAGAACCTATAGTATAACTGAAAAAAGTATAATAACAGCTGTTCTAGACCAAGACATCGTCCAGACATCACGTTATTATTTACTAATTCCAGTCAATGGGCAAATCAAACATCACGAGCTCTGTTTCACGCGTCGATAATAACGGTACATTAAGAGAAAATGGGCTGGGGTGGTGCGTGGGGTGGTACAAGGGGTGGGGCAGGGGGTGAGGTAGGGGACCATGGAGGATCAGATAATCTAGTGGCTAGACAAACATGAGATGATGTTTTTTTTTTGACGCTCGATAGTTGGATGCACCGGTCGACCGTCTCTTCTATCTATTAGCATTAGCGGTAGGGAGTGTCGATCCTCCGATACTGATTGGGAGTCAGGTATAGGAGATATGTGAAAATCATGTTACCTCGCAGACCTAATATTTACAGGTAAACATTTCTTCGAATATTATATATTCTGGGTTTAACGACGCACTATAGTGATGAATAAGATCTATTGGTGATGATGGATGGTGACTGAGATCATGGGAAGATAAGATGAAAGGTAATTTCATCAGGTGTTTTGGACAGTGGCGAGGAAATGGTGAAATCGACTGAAAACGACAGAGGGAAACCATGAAAAACTTATTTCAGGATCATGACAGGAATAGAGCCCCGGTCTTCTGAATGACGGTTCAACGCGCTGGTGATCATGGAGGGAATCAAACCCGGTTCTCTGAATGGTGGTTTTGTGCTCTTTTTACTGATCCACCAGTCTCAGTCAGGATGGTCGACCATGACGGGAACCGAACCCGGGTCTCCTGGATGACGATTCAGCGCGCTAAAGCGACTGTTCTTACTAACTTATTCACGTGAAATGACGTGTATTGCATTGTCAAATCAAAAGGGAGTTCATTTTCAATGTTCTTACTCTGTTCTTTTCTTCTGTTCTGTTCAAGAGTCGTTGGTGTATTTATTATGAATGCTTACACGTTTCTGAAACAAGTATAATTATCTGTTTTTTCACGGGGTTGCTCTAACTGTATGAACGGTATAGTCCTGCAAAGTAAAGGATTTCACTTGGAATCAAATTTCTGATAGAATACCAATAAATGAATTCAATTTCGAAATCTGGTTCACATTTATCGATCAAGTCAACTTTATAAATGATTCATACATTTTCTTCAAGTATAGAGTGGTGATGAAAGTTATATATCTAGTATTCTTGAATGTTATTAGTTCACAAAAAAAATATTTCTCAATTTGGAGAGATGTTCTATTGCTCAAAACAGAACCTATATAACTGAAATATCAGAATCATTTGCGATGTTTTAAAATATATTAATCATTTTTAAATTGTATTTCAACACCAAAGCTGCCTACAATTCTGAATATTCAAGCTATATTTATCGGAGACAACTATGTTACGCAAATCGATGTAAAAATGATCATTGTTAAAATTTCATTTGATTTCATCATTTTATTTTTTAAATATATTTGTTTTGATGTGCATATGTTTCATCGTCATTGAGTGCAAATTTCTCACCCCATCATTCAGACAAACATCACATATAACTATGTCTTATGCAGTTTTGTTGCGTATTATTTAACCACCTTAAGCTGTTTCCAATTGCTTAACGACTCCACCAACTGCCAGGTTATATGGGGATGAAATTAATTCCCAGATTATTTTTTTCAAGTTTTTAATTTTAAAAGAAGGGACATATATGTTCACATTTTATGATCCTACAAAGTCAGAATTTTGACTTGTCTGCGGGTCTATCGACATTATAGTACTGTACTATTAGGATCTTGCAACCGTGTTGCGCACAATTGCGATGTAACAATAATAATAATAATAAAATAATACAGAATAAATACACTTGAATTGAGTAGTCTGGATCACAATTATTGTTGTACATATTGTACAACGTACATTGTATGTACTGTACATGTTGTACATATGTGTATTATTGTAATATAATTATTATTGTACCATCATTGTTTGCTTACTTATAATAACATTCTACATATTGTTTATGATTATGTCCGGACAGAATTGAATTGAGTGTTTGAAAATGAAAAGGATAGAAAATCTGACTTACTAAAGAAATAAGTTGTGCCAGATAACACCCGTAACATGATTATTACTCATCATCATAATAAATATAGACGTATTCAACATACATTTCAAATTCAATGTCAACTTTCATTATCAATTTGTAACCACGCTTGCAAAAACCTCTCTCAAGAAATCACTTAAGAAACTGCCATTAAATGTAATCGATCATCCCATTACACGATGCAACAGGCGATGAAAAAGAAAATTCAAACCTAATATAGATTGTCGTGTCGACCTGAAAAACGCTTACTGTCGTGCCAGACAAACGCAATCAAATCAAACACTCAAGATAAATAGATCATTTAAATATAATTTCAGGTCAAACACTTTTTTTTCGTCTATATCATAATAAAACACATTATAGATAAAGTTTCACTGCGGTAATTCATCCGGTCACGAAAACCATTGTTAACGCGCCATCGCTTCACCGATTTCCCCTCTAATACTATAATCATATTATATAAAATAAGTTCAATAGAAGTAAAAAGTTGAATTAAAATTTGTGTCACTTTGATAAAAATACTAAGAGCCTAATAACCTAGATTTTATGCTTTATATAAAAATGACATATCAAATTAGAGATGATTATTAACTTCAGTGTGGTCATTTCTAAAAGTATTACGATTGAATACTTGAATAATTACCCACGTGGTTTTCATAGACACATACGCACTATTTGCGTGGAAATAATAGTGCGTACAACGCGCCTATACGCACAGATTCGGTTGCGAGAATATAATATAGTGCACTGAACCACGTATAATGTTCACGTGATTTATGAACATACACGTATACATTATTCTTGTTACTGATTTGATGATATATGACCTGAATGTTACGCCAAACTTGAAGCTAAAATTAAGTGAATATGTTAATGTTAGGTTTACGCTACTAGGCCAGTAAGTACTATTACATGACCTTACATTTTACTTGAAATGGATTCAGAAGTTTACGCATGGAAATCTCGATTACGTATCATATATACGCATATTGTTATGTAACATACGTCATGAATCAGTAATTTAGATGAATATTCATGCAAACTTATATAAATATGAGTATAAATAAATAAATATGGATATAGATATACAAACACACACATATATATGTATATATATATATATATATATATATATATATATATATATATATATATATATATATATATATATTTATATATATATATATATATATATGTGTGTATATATGTTCATATATCCATCTATACATCTATCTATCTATCTATCTATCTATATATATATATATATATATATATATATATATATATATATATATATATATATATATATATATATATATATATATATATATATATATATATATATATATATATATGATTACATATATATATATATATATATATATATATATATATATATATATATATATATATATATATATTCAAATGAATCCCATAAGCCATAATAAATGCAGTTACCGTACTGACACTTGATAATTATGGAACAATGGTTATAAATTATTCGTACCGCCAACTTGAAAAAGGATTGAGAAGTATATTGTAACAGTACTAAGTAGAAACAGTTGCTCAAAGAATAATGGAAATGTTGAATGATGGAAGATACTATCAGCAATATACCCCTTCAGCGCTAAAATGCACATAAAATGTATAGCATGACTGCTTAATCTAAACTGTCAACAAAATGAAATAAAACATAAAATACGTATAATATGTATAGAGTTACTGCATGTTTAAAAGCCATCAACAAAAATGGATATTAAAAAATGCATGAAATGTATAGAATTATAATCACTATTCAATCCAAAATTTCAACGAAATTATATTTTTTCCCCAATGGTGCTTATAATATGAAACCAAAACTTTAAAACAATGTATTATAAATTGTATAAATAGCCTCATTCGATTGATATCTAAAACCTCGTTTCGAATTCACTCAAATGTACTCGAATAACCACCAGTGAATCAGCAATTTCGAAATCAATAAAGAACCGAAAAAATCTTCTTTTATTCAATGACACCTCATATTACCGCACCTGTTTGATCCAGCCTTGTTCACACCTCCGACAGACTTACCTGTGCGAATAGGTGTGGATTATGACGAGTGCGTGCGATCGACTAGGTCGTGTGAACGGCACCAAAGATGAAGAAGGTATATCGCGAACAAATGAGAGTTGGACAGAGAGAGAAGATCGAGTACCGTTGCTATAGGTCGACCTGAATTCCATCACATATATCGCGACTGCTAAGCTACTACCATGGGAATATATATTGATCGCTATTAAAAGATTGATTATATTTATTTATATCGAGTTTGGAGATGCACTTTATTTTGATAGGTTATAATAAGTTATTAATGAATTTTGATAAGTGTTTTGGATGGAAATGAAACGGTTGCAGATTATAGAGGGAAAACAAGGAAAAACTTCGTGGGGATGGTCAACCGTGGCGGGAATCGCACCCGGATTCATTAATTATAAAAACTTGTTCAACGAATCAAAGAAATCACACCTTAATTGATGTCCAACTGAATGAATTATTTGTCACTAGTCACTAAAAAAAAATCGTTCTACTAGCTAATAGGATCGTTGAATACGAAGAACAATATTCCGAAATTGGGTGTTTGAAAAAGAAACAGTAATAAGTAATTATAAACAGGAAGTTCATGTGCGTGATTCACGAGTGGGAACACGACAATTTGATATATGAAACAAATTTTAAAAAATAATATCATCAAATTTCACCCACACTTCTTTTTTATCTTACTGAATTTTCTCAATGAGATTTCGTTTCATCTGGCATGTTTCCTAATATGCTAATTACGACCGACTCTGCACACGGTCTTCTAAAAACTGAATAATGATACATTTCATCTGCCACCTGATTGGTTGAAGAAGTAATTGCATGCTCCCTAATAATAATATTAAATTCAACGATGCACAGTACAATAATGACGACTATGATATATTGGCGTCAAGGTAAATGACGAGGGGTTAAAAACTTCTGAATTCTGGTGTACACTTGTCATCAAATTTTCCTGAAATCCCTTGAAATCTTCTTGAAATCCCTTGAAATCTTTTCGAAATCCCGTGCATTCTCCCTAAAATTCCTTGAGACCTGAAATCAGGTCTACACCAAATTTACCAGTTGTTTACCACTCGGTGAATTATAATACTAGGGTAAACAGATGAGACGGTTAATTCCATTAGGTTTTTGGGAAAGTGGGAAAGAAGTGGTCATGGTTTGTTCCAGTATTCATTTCAACGACTGAGGGAAACCACTTGTGTAAATATCGGCAATCAAAACCCGGTTTCCCGAACGACGGTTCAGTGGTTCAGCGCTCTCCATCGACTTGCGGTTTGTTACTACTTCATTCATCAAACACACTCACTATACACACTCCTCCATCGTAACCATGACAACGAGATCAACTCCCGTCGATTATATCCGTCAAACTGTCGACACGAAAACAATAGTTGACGGCCGGTTAGACAAACTGGTAATTAGTAAATAAGCAACGCAAATTAACTTGAATGACTCATGTGGTTTTCGTACATTAAATTAGCTATTGATATTCGATCAGGAGCTATAATATAACAGGCTCTTGATATCGCTCATACCTTACATTAAACATTTGTTCACATAATTTTATACTATAGTGCTATTATACTAAATTGAAAGAAATTATGATAAAAAATCGCATCTGGGCACTAAGATATGAGAAAATGAAATATATTATTTTTTTTGAATCTTTTCAACACATGAAAAACTTCGGAAATATCATATTTTACGTTTTCTTCTCATTAAAATGTCAAAATTAATTGATTTAATCTAATTTTCATCTAAAAAAAAGTATGCTCATTTTACCACCATTTTTTAGGTCAAAAATCATTTGGGCAACTCTGATCTGTCATTTAGGTGTCTAATTACTCTCCCAGTGAAAAAACATCAGACGTATATCTTTCTTATCAGACCGAAAAAATTGTAAATACATGGTTTTGAAATATAAAATTGCATTTCAAATTATTTTCAAGTATTCCTCAACATATCGAATATTCTGAATATTCTGAATACTCCCAAATAATCCCAACTTACTAATCATTCAACCGAACGTTGAAGTCAAATTAAGAAATGGGTCAAATCGCCAGCAAGTAGTATTTGGCATTCGAGATATCCGTTTGTCTGTCCTCTTTACCTTAAAACACCGGATGTGAGATGTTGGTGAAATATTTCTAGGTTTCTATTGGACAGACGTTAACGAGTCGGAAACACCCTCTTGCCATGAGAACTGTACTGGGTGGGACAACCTTCGTGATTTTATGTTTTATAACCTATTAGAGGCTTCAAAAGTTGATACAATATTTAATTCATCATTTATTATCGGATATGGTAGTTGAAATCATTTACATATAGATACAAACGCACACACACATATACACACACACACACACATACATACACACACACATATATATATATATATATATATATATATATATATATATATATATACACATCAAAATATTCATAGTTCAGTTATTAAACCAAGTACTGTGGGAAATAAGACATGTTTCATCATTATTATTATTGATGATATGAATTTTATTTTCTTCAATACTTGGTTCAATTCCTGAATTATGAATATCTTAGTCCATGATGAGTTGATGACTATGAAAAGAACCTTCAACAAACTATAAACACACACACATATATATATATATATATATATATATATATATATATATATATATATATATATATATATATATATATATATATATTTATACATATATATACATATATATATATATATATATATATATATATATATATATATATATATATATAAATATATATATATATATATATATAAATATATATATGTATATATATATATATATGTATATATATATATATATATTTTTATATATATAGATAATATATTTATATTTATTTATAGACGTCCTATAATGATTAACTTATAATGAATGCAAGATTTACATTCCTAATTTCCTTATCTTCAAGTGTCTATTGTTAACAGAACTCGTGGGTGTAATTGCCTTGTTACTATCGTGTTTCGTCAGATTTTTTTGATTCGTTTGGTAACAATTAGCAATTAAGTGATAAATCTGTCTTCAGATAACAAGGTACGCGTGGTAGTTTCTGCTGCCGTTGAAGTGAATAATGGGAGTGAGACCCCTTCTAAAAACACCTAATTAAATAACCTCACACCTCATCTTCACACCATCTCATTAGTCATCATCAAATAAGTAATTGAATTAATATGAACAGAAAGAAAATGGACAAGATGAATGTATAGAGCAATTACGTTCCAACTCGGGTGTGTAAATCTGGATAATTAGGTTCATCGGACAACTGTGAGAAACGGGTCAGCGCAGAATAGATGATAAATTAATTTCAATTAACCCATATTTCATGATAACTTTGAACAGCAGATTCTTGTAACCACCTGGAAATATTATTATGTCATCACTATTATAATTTGAATTGCTAATTATAAATGGAACGAAATGCTACTACTGAAAAGATTCGACCTAAAACTTTTCTGTCATTTTTGAAATTATTTGTGAAATTATAAAACACGGGCCGTATTTATTCATTCACACCGTCTTGCTATGACGCAAGTGTTGCGAGCACGTCCCTTCAAACCGTTTTGGCCTATTAATTACTTATTTCATACGCAATTGGACAGCTCCTAATCACTTTCTTAAATTTCAATCGGTTCTGATTGACAGTATTCCAGAATGATCAAATCATTTCAGGCTGAATCGATCTGGATTATTCATTCCCCGACTGGGATAAACGTAGTCAATGACTGAAGAGACCTCTACAGCAATATGTCAACATTACTCTACCAGTACTTACTGTCTATCTGTCTATCAATCTATCTGTTCTCTACCAGTACACATGTGTCTAATTAGTAATTACACACCCACTACTTACTTTCATTAGCTTTCGTTCACATTCTTGATTTCATTAACATTCACCTGAGTGCGTTATCAGAAATATTGTAACTTTCATATCCTACCCTCTGTTGATAACATATTTATATCATTTCATAGGCTTCTATCAAGTAACAAATGACAAACAATAGTTAAACCAGCAATACAGTGAACTGGTGAACCACCAAATATTCTGATTGTTCAATTCCAACTGATGGATATTGTTGTCTGTCTCTTTCAACAATGGCTGGCGACACTTGACAGAAGCCTAAAGAATTGTTGTGGAATGACTGACTATAGTCTCGTGATTAGCTATAGAAATTTTATTCCACCAGAAAAGTTATACTACCAGATTGAATAACACTTCTAACATTTTAAATATTTATAACATTTTGTATTTGCTTGAAGATATTTATAACAAAAGTGTATTGCTGAACGTTCATCCGTTATTTGTCAAAGATCAATATAGAAACAAATCGCCGCTGTTGTCAATTGCTATCTAATAAAGTCGTGAGGTATATTGCCGGTGTGTTGTTTCTGTTTGAATCTTTGACAAGTATCTGACGAAGGTTCAAAAGTGCGCTTTCGTTATACATATATTCGTGGTACAATATTCGTCCTAATTTCAATCAACACTGAAAAAGTAAAAAAAATTCGTGAAATATATCCGTTTTAAAACCACGAATAGGTCCACAATTGTATGCAAATAAAGTGGAGAAAATATTTGATATACTCAAGGAAATACCTTAATGTCGATTTTTTGTTTGTTTGAAGTATTGAAACATGTTCACAATCAATTCTCTGTCTCACACCATCTCTCACTATCACTTTCTCTCTCTCGATGTCATGTCGATAATGTGTGTTTAACGACTCATTATTAACGTCTTGTCACCAAATTATCTTGAAGAGTGTATGGGAGGTGAAGACTGTGAGATGAAGAAAATGTAAATCGATATATACCGGGTAGAATATATTTGGATGATTATAAATATATGAGCTATACGAGTCAATTCCTTACAATCACGCTGAGGGGAAAAAATTACCACCATGGGGATTTCGCACATAAAAATGACCCCAACACGGTATTTAAATACAAGATACCTACGTATTCAGTGAATACGTCATGAAATGTGTATTATCATTATTATTACTGTAGGTAAACCTTGCGTGTATTTTGTCTAGGTAATTATTCATTGTTGTTACATTTACATTTATAGCGTGTTTACTTGTGCTGTATTTGTATTGTACTGTGTTCATATTCATTCATTTTTATTGTATCATATACCAGAGAGTGTTATTAGTTTATTCCTCAGTTAAACCCTCAATGGATTTTGTGGACACTCAAGATAGAAAAAAATGTACATTTATTGGATGAAAATAAAAATAACAAAAAAAATAACAAAGTGGTGAATCGAATTTTGTAAAAACACGTGTTGGATGATCAAATTATATTGGGAAATCGCATGCATAGTAAGATGGACGAGATTGTAAATCATTAATGTAATGAAAAGCTCTAAACAGATCTTTATTCTAAATCCATTCTACTCACTGCCTCTCTGATTCACCAATTAAATATAGTTGATACTTTTCCCAATAACTTTAATTGATGTGAAAAAATACTTAAACATTTTTTCCTCTTCAATGCGGCTATCGGGTTCATGTTTAACTTCGAAACTATATTTGTTTAACACTGAGCTACAACTACCTGTGAATGTTTATTATGGAACGAAAATATATCAGAAGATACTTTTCTTTTTTTTTAATAACATCGAAACTTGATACAAAATCATTGTTCCCCAATTAAGGCTAAGAATGAAAGGTAGGTTCGTTTGGACGGGGCACCACAAGGGCGATCTTACCACCCCATTTTGATTATTTAAAACTAATGAACTTCAACACCAGGACTGATACTACCTCGAATGGTATATGAAACAATTTCACAACAAAATGTTCAAACTGAAAGTCATTATTATTATATATCATGTGGAGACATTGATAATGTTAAGCTATGGTCCCCTTAATCTCGGATTACCAATTGGATTCAAAGTTGTCACAAATGGTTTTCAATAATACATCGCGTGATACCATCTTTTCCTCCTGAGCATTGCTATAATTATCGGTGCTATTCAACAGATCATGTACTACATGCAATTAGCGCATGCAGGTTATTCAACCGGTTCACGCCACAGTTATATGAATATTAATATTTATTACTAGATAAATAAACCAAGAGTGTCAATTAGCCTCGTATATTAATACCAACATGTTAAAGAAATATGGCGATGACATAAATCACAGCTTGTGACAATTGAGACTGTTGGTTGTTAGTCTATATCAGTTCTACAAGGCTCTGTTTTGGAAATTGAAGTCAAATCGGTTGTGGGTTCGAGTCCCGCATAAAGCATATACATTTTAAAGCATCCGCTTATTCGTGCACTTGAACGTTTTAGCTGTTGGTAGAGTCGTTGAATGACGTCAGAACCCTTAAACTGAATTTTAAATAATGATACGATTTTTATTTCCCTCATTTTCGAGAAAACCAGAAAACTCCATCTCAATTTCAGAAATTAAAATAATTTTTTGATCCTCCAGAGACCATGCAAGCTTCATCAAGCATTCTGTGTATAAACACAAATATAATCAGTTAGTCTTCACGACTAAAAAAAAAAAAAAACGGATCCTGGAGGACAAGTGAATTAATTATAATTTCTGAAATTGAGATGATGATTTAATTTTTTTCTGAAATGAAGGAAATAATTATCGACATCATTCGTTGAAATTTGGCTTCAGAGTTGTGAAGTTCCAAGTAAATAATAACATCTGAGACCGTTTGGTCAGTCGCCAGCGCGCTGAGCTGTCATGAGGAGACCATGTTTGGTTCCCGTCCTGACCTAGGCTAACATCATGGTCAAAGATTTCCATGTTTTTTCTCAGTCGATAAAGTGAATACTGGGACAGTTTCAGGTCGCACGACCTCTCCTGTTCAAAATATATAAAATAGCATATACAATATAATTTTCTCATCTCATTCATTATTCACAGACGCCAATAGATCTTGACAGAAATTACAAATGCCTTGTCTGACTGACTAATCGACCGAATAAACAAATGGGTAACAAACATCTGAATGATTGAAATTAAGATAAATGATTAATTAATTATATTTTTGGCAACTGTAGAAACGATAGTGACAGCTGATGGAGAAGTAGCATTCATTAAGATCAGTATAAGATGTTGATATGAACACAACTATTTCTATTGACGAATCTCTTCATCTTTGTTGTTTCTAAAGGTGAAGAGGTAAATGTGGAAGTTGAAAAAAAGCATTAACTTTTATTTTTCTTCTCCTGTTTCAGGGCGCAAACTGTTCGGAGGTTACCGAATCTCCCCCAAGGCGTGCACAGTCGCCGCCGCGAAGGGAATATGCATGTTCAACTACGAGTGCTCCCTCCGCCGTGGCGCGATGTTGGGCTCCTGTATGGACGGCTTCCTCTTCGGCACATGTTGTCAGCTACCTCCCGGCTCGGCAGAAATCGAAAACAGCATGTTCATTCATCCTCCTCTCGAGGAAGACGACGACGACCTAGACAGCACGGGGGAAGGTTCTTCGGACGCGTTCTATCAAACTACATTCACGGGCAGTTTCACGAAACCACAGCATTTACGACCTCCTAACACCAATCAGCCTCGTCCAACGCTGTCTCCGGCTGTCAACGAACTCCTTGTCAATCCTCTTTACACAGTAGACACACATCCAGAAGCAGATACAATTCTGTTTCACAAAAATGGTTCGGCCGTCCATGACTTCTCCAATCCTGACGAACTTTTCAAACCATTGCGAGGAGACGACAAGCCAGACAAACCCGGCTCATCAGAAGAGTTCAGTACTTTCAGTTATATTAATAATCCAGAATCGAACGAAACCTCTTATGAACTCGTCAGCGAGAGTAATTCAAACAGCCAGGAATCGAGTGAGAACGAAGTCGCAACGAAACCCGGCTTCTTCATCACTAAACCGGGTAATAAAGCGACGACAATGCGCCCGACGGCGACGAGAGCCACTACAGAAGGAAAGTACACTAGTTATAGCACAAACTCTTACTCAGATAAAATCGAATTATTGAAACCGTACGATGTTCACGAGAAATCGACACAATGGCCTTGGACAACGCAGAAAAACAAACAAACGACAATCACAGCCGAAGAAGTGGCCAGCACAAAAACGACAGATTTCACCCCGTCTTATTATTCGTCAAGATGGCCGACTAATCAACCACGTCCTACTATCAGTTTCCGGCCACGTCCGACTACACCCTCTACGTTACATCCCAGTGATAACATGATTCTTGTACAAACATTAGACTCCGCCAACACCGCGGAAGCCACCTACACTCAAAGCAGTTTAGCGCCAAACTCTGATTCAATTAACAGTATTATATCAATGTTGGACGAGAACAATCCAGTTGAAATGGCTTCATCAGAATCGTCTGAAAACAGTAATAAGATGTCGAGCAAGCAGCCTGGTATATACACTTGGGCCTCTTTGAATACACAGTCGACGACGAATAAATACAAGCGACCAACAACGCCCACATCGTACTACGATAGCATCACCAAGAGGCCGTCTCAGGTTGAACATCTGAATGTTGCCGGACCTTCTTTCGAGGTTATTCCCGAACAGAACCCTAATCCTCCTCCGCCGACCGTCATCGTCCTCGGCCCGTTCGCGTCGGACTTCACGACATCACGGCCACATCCTCCCAGTAGGAAACCGATCATCATATCGTCAACAAACTCAGTCAAAGTCACGAACAAGCCTGTTAATAATCGACCATATAATCCTACCGTGACTGTAATCAATGGAATCATCACAAAAAGACCGACAACGACACCAAGTGGTATTATAACGAAACGTCCTTCGACATCAAATTTTGGTATCAAGAGACCGTCGTCACCTGTTGTCAATAAGCGTCCGACAACACCGACGCCTTTGATAGTCACAAGAAGACCGACCACTACCGAGGAGGTATTCGAGACAGCAACGTCAGTGGCTGATTTAGCTAATTTCCCACCGGTAAGAAATCCATCACTGAATACCAGTCGACCAA
This sequence comes from Brachyptera risi, assembly GCA_964007535.1. NCBI lineage: Eukaryota > Metazoa > Arthropoda > Insecta > Plecoptera > Taeniopterygidae > Brachyptera > Brachyptera risi. The sequence goes on along the minus strand of OZ023333.1, from coordinate 17,536,139 downwards.
CTCTGGCTTCTTACACCAACAAACCGATATCAGATATCGAGATCTTCACACCGCCTCCAAACGTTAACTACGTGTCAAGCAGTGAAGAGGATCAGGTATTCGAGGAGAACACTCCCATTTTCATTGAAGACGATAAATTAAACGCTGGCATGGATGTGTTTGTCAACAAAATCGTTCAATCCTTACAAGGAAACTTCCAGGATTTAGAGGATGTATTATATCAGAAGAACAATGGTAGTTCTGTGGGAATCCCAACGTCTAAACGTCCAATTGCACTAGCTGATGATGTACCTACGACAAGTCGGCCACGTCCACGACCGACGCCTACCAAACGACCCGTGAAACCTGTTGCTACTCGTCCACGACCAACGACGACGACCACGACGACTACTGTGAAACCAAGACCAAGACCTACCACTACTAAAAAACCAGTTACTAAACCTACTTCAGGAACTACATCTCGACCTTTCCGTGTGAGTACAGAACAACCCACAACTAAGAAACCGACGAGACCGGTAGTTGTCACGACTAAGAAACCATCCCCACCTAGAAGAACGACACAAAAGCCGACAACGGTCGAGGTGACAACGAAGAGACCACGCCCAGTGGTAGTGACGACGCGCAAGCCTAAGCCACCTAGAAAGACGACGGTGGCGCCGATTGTGGAGGAGGCCGATGAGTATGTTGAAGTGGCGACCAAGCCACCGAGGAAGACGACGACGACAACGACGACAACGACGACAACGGAAGCGACATCTTCAGAGGAGGATGATGAGGAAATTTCGGAAGAGGAGGATGAATATGAGGTTGTTAAACCACAAGATTATAGGAGGGGTACGTTGAATTTGAACTACTTACTATTTCCACCATGATTTGAACCTGAAATTGTAATCATGCATTTCTTAATTACTCCACTGATTTTCAGTGGTTGAATATTATTAAGGAGGTGCATGGACGGAGCTTATGAAAATACAGAAACTCATCTCTACTATTTTTTTCTATGTTCACGAACCAGTGTGATTGAATGAAAAGTAAAATAACTTCAAGATAATTGTATGCTCTTCAATTGATATGACATTATATTTTTGTGAATTCAAACGGTTTTTAAGATGATAAATCAATGAATTTCATCATATACGTGGTATCTATAGACGTATTATTCCTAAAATGATCAAATTAAGAAAAATGGATTGTCATAATAATCAAAGAGCATAACATTATCTTGGAGTTGGTTTAATTGCTATTCAATCACACTGGTTAGTGAAAATATATGAAATGGTGAAGACAAATAATTTATGTATTTTCATAAGCATAGTGCATGCACCCTCTAAACGAAGCAAGAGAGCAGACAATTAGTATTGCCGCTGCTTAGGTTCTTGTGCGTACGAGTGGAAGTGTCTCAAGTTTGGTTTCCACCCATATTGGTGGAGGTGCCAGGAAATTAAAATTCATCATCATGATTATTTTTTTGATACATGACTCCAACAAAATCTTAGATTATTTGTTGGTATAAATTAATTGATACAAAGTAAATTATTCTCACGAAAAATGATGCCTTAGCCGCACTTTAGCCCAAACCAGAATATACTCAAATTTTCACGGTAAGGCCTTAAATGACTGAAATAAACTGGAGGCTTTGTAAACAGACAGGGATGATGTGAAAAGTGAAAACCAATCTCAGGGTGGAAAGCAAAAACCTCGGTTACAAGCAATATTAGTTAACAATCTGTGAATTATGATATTTTGTTTCATTATTGTAACTCCTAAAATGTTCTTTGAACAAGCTTTGTGCGAGTTTACAATCTAATTCCAGATTCTAATCTCTATCTGATTCAGAACATATATATATATATATATATATATATATATATATATTGGATCGTATCCAAGAAGTTTAATTATCATATATATATATATATATATATATATATATATATATATATATATATATATATATATATATATAATAAAAATAATAATAATAATAATAATAATAATTTATTTTCCACAGTATACATTGGTAATGTTATGTTTCGTCATAATACATAGATTCAAGTTGTTTTACAGTAAAAATTGTCTATATTATAAAATTCTTTATTTATGAGAAAACATTTTACTTCTGAACGGAAACGTCTTTTATCATTTATATATAAAAAAAAAAAATATATATATATATATATATATATATATATATATATAAATATATATATATATATACTCAAATATATATATAAATATATGAAAAACACATACATAAAATGCACATACATATACAAAAATATACAGAATATACTATTATAAAAATATAACGATAATGATGAGAATGAAAATATATCGAAACCGATCATTACTTCTTCAGTTTCAGAGATATTGTCCTGAAATTTTCACACAATAACTTCACAGGTTCTCTTCAGTATGACGAATACAAAACATGCCTTCATCAAATTTACACCTCAAGGCTGGTTTTCACTTTCTGCGTCACCAAATTATTCAAAAATTAAAATCCAATATCAATGCAACGACTCGGAAGAGAATTAAAACTCTCTCAACTGTTTGTAGGATGAAACGTTAATAAATTTTATGTTTAGAACGTTCCAAACTTGAATGTTGTTGTAACGAACGAATGCCTGTGTTTAGATTGCGGAGTCCGGCCCCTGATGAAGAAGAAGAACGGGCGCATCGTGGGCGGCAAAGGGGCGACGTTCGGCGAGTGGCCGTGGCAAGTGCTGGTGCGCGAATCCACGTGGCTGGGACTGTTCACGAAGAACAAGTGTGGCGGTGTTTTGATTAGCAATAAATATGTCGTCACGGCAGCACATTGTCAACCGGGGTGAGTATTCGACACGAGGAGTAACAATAGAATGCGCTTCTGAATCTCAATATGGTATGGCCAACGAATAAATACAAAAGTTCAGTCAACAATATAATATTCCAGTCAATATCATTGTTGAAAATATGCACGTGCTTTATTCTGTGACTTTTCTCTAGTTCCAATTTTCCACACTAACAGCGTACTTGCAACTTTTTCTGGGAAATAGCTGAGTAACGGAATGCACTGTGACGGATGGTGTATGGAGATTCTGTCACTCGGAATTTTGAACCGTGATTACTGGGAATCGGTACCCTGTTAATTATAGCCATGGTCAACAATCCTGATAGGGTTTTTTCGTAGTTTCTCTCTGTTGGATATAAGTGAATTCTGGGATGGTTACTTCATACAGCAGAGGGCTATTCGCAAAATATATTTGACGTACGTATGTAAACTACGAGAGGAGAGAAAAAACTAATTTAAATATTTAGCAAAAGTTTATGAAAAATGTAACTTTATCCTCATGCCAAGATTGAAAGAAATGGAATGAGATTAATCATTTTCATAATGTGGCTTGTACAATAAAAATAAAACTGAACATATTTTGACTGCACACATATACCTCCCAAGTATATAAGAAACGTGAGAACACATGATTGTTAGGTAAAGTGGACAACCTATTTCTACGAGCCTGTATAACCAGCATTTCTACTGGAAATCGCAGAGAGAAGAAGTGAAATAGAACTGAATCTCATGTGAACATGGAAAGTAAAATCAAAACAACTACCAAAAAAATCGCGGCTGCTAGACGTGCAAGATTTCGCGCCGTGAACTATCACGAGCGTGGTTTTCAAACTGTCAGTAATTGTTTCATTTCATCAAAATGAATATAAGTCATCGTTTAAAAGCAAAATTATACAGAAGAGAAGTGAAACAAAATGCACGTTCATGTCCAAATTTGGGGTGCGTAACGTTTTGTTTTCATCCAACTTGGTGGAGGTACCGTATGATTTTCAATTAATAATTTAATATCATGATTATTTCCTGCTGAATGACCTCATCAACAGCGAATTTATTCAGAAGTATACAAATTGGTGGAAAATGAGTGAATTATTTTCACAAAAACCCATACCCTATGCGCTGCAGCCAGACCCAAATAGCGTTCAGTATCTAAGGAAATGTCTTGATGCAACTGATAGAAACTGAAGGCTCCATGAAAGAATTGATAATATCATTTATTGTCATATTGCCAGACTTGAATCTAACATCATCTCCGGGAAGGGGGGGGGGAGGTGGAGGGGGGAGACGCGATTACTATGCGTACGACTAAGGTTCGTGTCGAACGCCCACTTGTTGAATGCTACATGACATGTATCATCACGAATGCTATTAGATGTTATTTAATCTCTGTTTTTCTTGGTCAACTGGAAAATGATGACACAATCTTCACTTTACTTGTGTATACAAAAGAAGAAGTTCTTTTACCAACCATTTGAAATAATGGCTCCGATAAATACATAATCTCGCTGCAACTTCAAGGATTCAAAATATCCTGAAATATAACACTAATCTGAACACATTCCTCTGTTATATTGATGCCCCGCCTGAAGAGCGTATATCGGAATAAACTTGACTCGGTTATGGGGCATGGGTTTGGGTGTCCATCCTGACCACATTCTATTGAAAAGTACCATGAAGCCCATGTCACACAACCGAGTCGATTTTATTCCGGTATATGCTCTTCAGCGCCCCCATATGAATATGACAGTGATATTTGGGTTTATTATGTTGGTGCGGTAGTCGAATAACGGAGCGTAAACAACGGAATCTATCTCTTCTTTATACCGCTCTAAAATTTTAAATATGCTCCGCTGTACTTTAAATTACCGCAATGAAACTGTAGACAGCAATTCAATAATTACATATGTCATGTCTGACGTCATATATTCGATTCATTCTTTTCCCACCTCCATCTGTCAGTGAGATCATCTTATTTATATATTTATTCATTTTATTTCACATTTGATCACACTTCATACAATAGTCACATAAGTATTTGAGCTACCAGTGAGATTATCTCCTAGGGAAGCAAATTCAAATTGAATAATTATGGTGTATCCGTCGTGTCTTCTTAAAAATGAAGTGATCAAATCACATATTGCATCCAAAAATATACGTTTCAAACCCTATTATTATTGTCGTTTATGAAAATATATTTGGATTCAATTTTGAATTGAATTATCTTATTAACATTTTTAATATTTTTAGGAATATCATCATATAATTCCACAACTTTGATTATGACTACCATTTTACTAATATTTGTTCTCGTGAAATCAATGTGTACATAAACAGCTTGTCTAGTATTATATCTATGTACATCTGAGTTAAATTATATATCTGAAAATCATGCTTAATCTAATTATGAGTAACTTTGTACAATAATGTACATGATACTACTGCATTCAAGCTATTCCCGTTCAACTTCAATGTTTCTTTATAAACTTCCTGAATATGCTTTCTCATAGTAAAATTATGAAGAATTTTGATAACCTGGTTTTGTAATACCTTAATACTTTCTATTTCTTCAGCATACGCATTTCCCCATACCCCCACTAAGGCCTAATTTCACCAACTATTAACTGGAGTTTAAACCCGGTTTAAATTTTTAATCCAGGTTTATATTCAGGAAGCCGTTCCATGAAGCCTAAACTGGGATCAGATTTGACCTAAACTGAGCTTATCCACATGGCATTTAACCCAGTTTATCATTAAACCAAGTTTTACAAAGCCAAGTTTAAACTGAAGTTGGTGAAACTGGGCCTTAACTCAGATGAGAGTAAACAAATGACTTGAATAAATGATTTTTTATATCAATAGTTCGTGTTCTCTCTAAAATATCTAATGTCTCTGCTTCAGTTTCCTCGCTAACCTGGTAGCCGTGTTCGGCGAGTTTGACATCAGCGGCGACCTTGAGTCGAAACGGTCGATCACGAAGAACGTCCGACGCGTCATCGTCCACCGTCACTACGACGCGGCGACGTTCGCCAACGACCTGGCCCTGCTGGAGCTGGACTCTGCGGTCTCGTTTGACCAGCACATTGTGCCCATCTGCATGCCAGAGGACGGCGAAGACTTCACGGGACGTATGGCCACGGTGTCGGGATGGGGACGACTCAAATATGGTGAGGAAACAGATTCAGCAAGAGTAAATTGAAATCGATTTGGAGGAATGTCAGTTTTTTTTCTCTTGATTACTTTGGAACGGTTTGAAATGTCAAATTCTAGTACAATAGCAACAAAGATCTTTGTGGTGTGTTGAAAATGGTGCATATTGAATGAATTGAACCTGAATCCTGCCATTTTCACAGATTCACAGTCGAAAGTAGAATATTTCAGCTGTAAGTCTATAACTATGAAAATATAAGGACCTGAGGCTAATGATTGTATTTTTAATTCATATAATTTTGCAGCTGTAGAAAATATATATATATATATTGGATAAATATATTTTTTAATAACATTGAACCTTCAAACAAAATCATTTTTTCCTAAGTAAGGCAATGGATGACAGATAGGATCGTTTTTTTTTTGTTTTTTTCGTATACCTCATGGGTTTCACAAGTGTCTTAATGACTTTTATCATGAAGAGGTGGGGTAGGATAGTGGGGAGGAAGCGTTGAACGGAGCACCACAAGTGTGATTCAACCACCCCGAATAATAATAAAAAATGTGATAACCTTTAAAAAGCGATAAATCCCAAGGTAATAACGTCAGGGTTGGGAAACAATCCAACATTCACAGTGGGGAGAGAAACTTGAAAATGGAAACAGAATGGAAAATAGAGAATATACTAATAATAATACTGAAAATTTAAAAAATATAGAAAATGGCCATAGCTATAGAAAATATACTGATTTTTTTGCATTCGAATATTTGTTTATATCTCAAATTGTTTGAAAGCTATCACCATACTTCCTTGAATCGACTTTTCTTATCTTGGAGAATTCTAAATAAAACAAAATCTTTGAAGTTTGAACCGTACAATAGTTGACATATTTCAACCATCATCTCGGTGGGCACTCCCCCATCCCCACTCCAATCAGCATCAATACTAATATTGAATAACAAAATTTAAATATTTAAACACAGAATGAACAAAATTACGTCTCAATGAGAATGTAGCAGAGATGAATCTCTGGAATATTTTTCGTGTTCTATGGATTTTTAGTTTGAGATGAGTTTCATACCTCATAACATTTCTCATAATTTTGAATGAAACATTACATTCACAATTTATCTCTCT
>OZ023333.1:17456524-17524024 GCA_964007535.1 Brachyptera risi | reverse complement strand
AATGCAACGTGAATACAAGAAGCCCATAAAGGCAAAAAAAATCATGTTTATGGACTGAATTATTGTAAATTCAACAGCTTCATCCAAGATGGCAGATTTGTGTTTTGAATAACAGTAAAAATGATGTAATATCAAATGTAGAAAACATGCGTGGATGTTTTCTGTTCTTTCTGCAGATGAAAGATTTCTCGTTTCGAAGAGAATCTATGGGAAGAACTCTGAGCCTCAACATTCAATTCAATTGTACATTCGACTCTTCTGAGTGCTGTAGTTGTGTTTGCAATCCTAAATCTCGTTCAAATATTGACGACCCTCATACTATCACAACAATACGAATGGCATGGTGATATTTTTGTTCATGTAGGTTGGTGACATTCTTCGGTAGTTACTTGTATTTCGTAAGACAGCTACCAACATCTGAAGTCAGCAATTACACTATCTCAAATTTTAAATCTTCTTTGGTTCTGATGAGATGAGATTGTAAGATTTATACTTTAAGATTTGAAGATGAGATAATATCTACCGGCACAGTAGCTGAGTGGTTAGCTCACTTGCTTCATATGACCCGAGAGGTGAAGGGACATATCGAACCCGGTTCGATCCCCGCCACCGTCCATCTTTACAGGGGTTTTTCGTGGTTTCCCTCTGTAGTATAGGCTAATGCCGGGATGGTTCCCACAAAATAGGCCACAACCGCTTCTTTCCCACTATCCTTCCCATTACCCATAAAACCTTCATCTCATCATCCCAATCCCATCATCTCATTAATCATTCATCCGACGCCAATATATCTTGATAATCATTACAGTGCGTCGTTAAAAACCAATATAAAAAAAGAAAATATCCAAGATTATTTTATACATGTTGGATGAGTTCGATAAGATAGTGAAGATATGATTGCGAATACAAAAATACATGGAGTAAACAAAAACAAAAACAAAAATGAACAAGATCATCGTAGATTCCTTTTCTTCAGCATGAATAATGGAGTCGTTTCGTTCGCTTATTGTTAAAATATTCCCAACTTGTACACTGAGATACTTTTGATCAAGTATTTCTTCTGATGTAATGTAATAGCATCCTTGTGGTGTCCCGTCCGAACGATCCTACCTCTTCTATCTTAGCCTTATTCAGGAACAATGGCTCATGTCAAGTTTCATACATTAACGAAGAATCATAAGGCGTTATATAAATGTAATCAGCATCGTCCTTCGACATTTGATGAGACATCTTACAAAAAAAGGAAACTATTACAAGGTATTCATTACTGTCTGAGAGTTCACGTCATGACAGGTGAATGGAGCCGCGTGGGAGGGCGGTGTGGGGAGGGGGGGTTGATGAAAAGGCTCATTATAATCTCAGTGTATCCGAGACACACAAAGTTGTTATCCTTAATCTACATCTCACCTTTTAGTCATGACAACACAACTAATCAACATGATATTATCGTTGTCTTCAAAGAAAGTGTCATAATTTAAGAATAAGTGATCAAAATACCCACAAGTACTTAGCTCTTACTCAATGATAATGATTGTTTCAGTGACAATCTCATACAAACACCCACGAATAATCAAGATACATTTGAATATTTTATAATGGGAGAATTTTATTACGATGTAGATTCAAGAGCATGGGGTGGTGAGATCGTCCTTGTGGTGCTCGGTTCCAACAATCCTATCTTTCACCCATTGATTGAATTTGGGAACAATAATTTTGTATCAAGTTTCGATGTCATTGGAAAAAAAAATCAAGAACATTTGTATACATATTTCATATGCGGATACCACATTTCAAGGGTAAAATAACAATAAGCTGAGAATATATGGAGAATATATTAAGCATATATGAATATATGATAAATCTCGAGAAGTGGTAGACTACGACATCGATTGCTCACATTAGGGTGTGTAGTAGGACTAAGTATAAAAAATGAAAATCTGAATATTTTATCCTCTAGAAGACTGAAAATGTCGATAAAAATAATAAAAACATTCACTTTAGGCCAGTATGAAACATTCCAGCATTTCAGTTACGTAACTATTTTAGAGACTTCACATACTCTGTTAGTCCCATGCGTTGCCACCAGGATCGGGCCCAACTTTCAGCGTGAAGTTTCAAATATTTTAAGAGCTTATCAAATATATTTGAAATCCTTGAAAAAATACTTTAAGTCAAAATACTACATCGAAATCACAAGATCTGTGTTTTTTATTTTCTTATACGCTGAATGATCCCACCAACAGCTAGGTAATATGGGCATACGAATCAGCAGGTGGTGTTGGAAATGATGAAGTGTGATAGGTGGAAGGACGTTTACAGAATCCCATGCCTTCATTAAGACTCGAACCCACGCCCATTAGATTATCTGAACCAAAAGCCAGACTTTGTGTGATGTTTAGCTCCAAAGTAGGCACAGCTCTCGAACCTGGCCCTTCCACCAAAATGAAGTATGTAACTTATACATTGAACTTATTGAGCCACCCCCGTGGATCAGTCAACTACAGCACTACTTTGGAAGTTGAAGTCAGGTTGGACGTGAGTTCGAGTCCCGTATAAGACATGGGTATTTGTAAACGTCCTTTCACATGAATTTCACTATCACACGCTCTTTGTACTCACGTATAACCTCCCTGATGAAGCGGTGGCTTAACAACATTTACATTCAAAAATTTTCATAAGTATATGTATATATATATATATATATATATATATATATATATATATATATATATATATATATATATATATAAATAAATATATATATATATATATATATATATATATATATATATATATATATATATATATATATACATACATATATATATATATGTGTATATATATATATATATATATATATATATATATATATTCATTTAATATGTAAATGAAAGATGGGATGTGTAAATGGGAGTGAGGATATATATACTGTATAAATATATATACATATACAGTTATGTATAATATAACTCAAAAAGCTGAGAAACACTCTCTAATCACAATATGTTGTCATCTTTGTTCATCTGCAGGGAGACAGTGGTGGTCCACTCATGTTAGAAAGAGACGACGGCAGATGGACGTTAGCCGGTACAGTATCGCACGGCATCAAATGCGCAGCGCCCTACCTACCCGGCGTCTACATGCGCACCACGTTCTACAAACCTTGGCTGAAATCCATCACAGGCGTCGACAACAGCAGGAGTTGAAACACATCGACCTTTTCATAGAGACAACAATTGATCAACATTTGATTAATCAGGAACGAAGAAAGCAAGACAATAAGAAACCTTTCTTCAATCAGGAAAAAAAGGAGCAAGGATTTGTATTTTTTTTAATTGACGCAGGTCTGAGAGCTAGGTTCTATAGGTTTCTGGCACGTAACAAATGACAAATAGTTACCATAGTAATACAGTGAATGGTGAACTACCAAACATTCTGATTGGTCGATTCCAACTGGTGGAAAATGTTGTCTGTCAATTTCAACAATGAGTGACGTCACTTGACAGAAGCCTATACTACTCCAATTCGTCTACTTTGGTTTTCGAGGCCCGTTTCATCAAGTTAGGTTAACGACTGCCACAAGAGAACGCGAAGATAGGGAGTGAGGATTTGTATTTTTTTTATCAATTAGTGCAGGCCTGAGAGCAAGGTCCTTTACTACTCCATGAGAGCATTGAATAATTATTACAAGTTCAAGGCCGCCATTTTGGTGGCAACTGCTCTTGGTTAACCTGTGGAAGTAGCTGGTACACTGCTAATAGTGATTTGAGGAACTGAAAAATTGAATATAGGACTTAATACATCTACCAAAATGGCCACCAAAATGATATCTTTCGACTTGCAAGATGTAAAGCAGTCCTGTTGCGTCCTATAGAAGTACTCATACGTATATTTAGATCTGTTTTTCTTCTAGGCATGTGCACTTTCACGCCGTGAACTTTAACGACCGAAGTTTTCAAAATATCGAATTGATTTTTTTATACATTCCGTTATTCAAGATATAAACTAGGCTTACTTCAACACAGAATTTCTGTTAAATTGTAAAAAAAATTGTAGATACGTACTAAACTTGCCTAGGAGACCAATTAACTCCGTTTCGTTCGCCTTCGAGAGTGCATATGGGAGTAGATTCGGGCAAATATCAGTTTTTTATGAAAACTTCTGAACTGTATTGGATATCAAAATTCTAATACGGAAGAATAACAGATATTTTAAATTCACCTTCCAGATGGTATAAAAAAAACTATTATTTTCACATCATTTTCACATGTATACAGCCATGAATATTGAATCAGAGTATTAGAAATATCCGTGTCTAGATTTTTGATAATACTCATATACCGGTCAAATGTTAGCACCATGAAATTGATAAATCGACCTCCATTGACTATTAACTCCCAACAAATCAAGTTTCTGAAACATAAAAATTGACTCTTGTATTATTAAATTACTAAATAACTCATTTAGGGTTACGCCAAACATAATTCCGATAATATATATCTACTAAACTCGATGCTTGATGGACTAACTATATTGACCAAGTTCGTCTAGTACGCCTGCGCACTCCCTTCCTATTTCTTACCTTCCATAATAATGAAGCAGCTGCGAATCACAAAGTGCTTTTATAAAATACGAGAACTATTCGAAATGTACTTTTAAAATGAATTTGTTTCCTGATTCCACAGTGAAAATCATTAATGAAAGATTAAATACCAAGACACCTTTACGTTTATGGTAACACGAAATTAAAAACTTCTTACACACCTTCATTCCCCTCACATATGCCTACAATTAGTACCTCTTCCGACAACTGCAGGCTCGGGCTAAGGGCTGGCCGATAACCCATCACAATCCTCAATACACCTCGTTTGTCTCAATTTTTTATAGGTGTGAATAATTCCTACATGGTGAACGGGGTAGAAGGAAGTGGGAAGATAATAAAGGGAACGGTTCATTTCAATATTTCGTGACATGTCTTGAGGTATATCTTTCGTATTTGTAACAATGTTTACCTGAACGAGTATACGTAAATAGATTGTAAAGATGTGTGAAGTTGTCTATTGTAGATAATTGGGGCTAATTAACGATGTACCTATCTGTGATTTGACATTTTGACTCAAGTGGGATGTGCCTTCATTATTGAAACCAAATGTACAATCGTTTTAATACATCTATGAGCATGTTTTTAGTATTTGTGTGTACTGTCAGATTACAAAAACGTGCTCATCGATTCTACTGTTCTATCTATTTAATCGCTTATTATGAAATCTGTTAGAATAGTTAGTGTTAGAAAATTTTATCTTTAAAATGTGTATATTCTTATTATTTATTGTATATTTATTCTATTTATATCTAAATTAAGTTTTAATAATAATAAAATATAATTATTACAAAAAAAAGGTTTTTCATTGCACATTTTTTTTTTGTTGTGGTGTGTACTGTGTTAGGTTTATAAACATGAGAAATTTTACATTTCACAGCCATGCACTCGTTATGATCTGATTGGATGAGCGAAGCAAAGACTCAATTTCACCGTACACAGAGAAAAAAAATTCTCTCCACATGTCTAACAAAAAGAAAAATTCAAAAGAAACTTGGCATTCACAAGTATCTTCATCTAATTCAATACTGTATCGTTTTTAAGCGCAATCGGTTGCATCTCTTCTGAGAAAACTTATTTAACGATAATAAACCCAGAAGAGAAAATTCGTGAAAGATATTTCCTTCAGAATAATTGAAACTTTCACGGAATTTCAATATGATAATGATAAATATTATTCCGAACTTTCACCAAAATCGGATCAGTCGTTTTGATGCAATAAAATGTATAGACCTAATGGTAATGTTTTTACATCACTCAGAGCTGTTACCAAATTGGCTGATACCAATTAAATCCAAGCAACATGTATCACCAATCCCTTGAGAACAATCAAAACCTTCTTTATCATCATGTGAATTAATTAGAATGATCATTCTAATTAATTTCATCACTTGAGCAATGAATGAAATAGGAGGGCAGTGACGTAATTGTCTGGATCTAAATGTGGACATATATATTATGTAACCAAGCAAAAATACGTTGATATGTTCCAGCTCATCCATCAACGCGGCAACACAACGCGTTTTTAAGTTGCATTGTAACGAAATTACGATGTTCAAGGAGCTCCAAAGTGCACATCTCAAATTCTTGAATACAAAATAAAAACCATGTCCATTGAAACTCATCTATTTCTGAATAAAATAGTGAACACTTCACGGATAAGATTAGTAAGGTCCTATTCTCTTTCACTGATACCTGCTGCAATTGACTCGCAGTCTCCGCCCCCATGACGTCAGAAATCATACCGTCCAATCAACAGGGCTGTTAGAACTGTAGTCAAATTCGAATATCCAATCGGAGTATCTTGAAATGACTACAAATGAGATGATCCAACTGGCTGACTGGTAAAGCCACGCCTATTTCGAGTCGTCAATTGTCGAGCCAGGGGTGGACAAACGATAGGTTTGCAAGAGTCGGCCGACCCGGCGATACACCGGCACTGTTCACACCTGTGGAATACCCAAGGAGCACACTCGACTTGCTCTGGGAACAGGAAACACTTAATAACACATGCACATGTCAATAATTCACTGGAAATGTTGGGAATTGAATATGAGAAATTGAGAATATAACACAATTTGACAGAAAAATGACAAAATGTGAATATAAATGACTTTAGTTTCGTATACTCATGTAGGCCCACACAGAAATGCGAATATTCATACAGAATTATGAATATATATATATATATATATATATATATATATATATATATATATATATATATATGTGTGTGTGTGTGTGTGTAAACACCCATGAAACTTTCATTTCATCATCCAATCATTTCATTAATCATCCATCCGAAGCCAATAGATCCTAATTATCACTGCAGTACGTCTTCGAACAGAATATGAATGAATTTACATTTCTCTCCATTTTGGTAATTCGTGACCTTGTCGTACTTACTGTGAGTTTCCAGCGGCCTGATTGTTACGGAAAGCGGGCAAGGTAGTTCCCTGCAGTCCCACTCGCCACGTGTACACGTACATTCAGCGCAATGTACCACGTGATCAACCCCAGTGGCGCACTTGTCATGCCAGATACCTGACACCGGGCCACAAAACAGTTAAAACTCACTTTATCCATTCGTACAGTGACATATACTTGTATTGACGAGAGAATACGGTCGTCTACCAATCGAATAATAATAAAAAACAAATGATAATTCATCAACATTGATATGACTTGAGAATGATTTAAATAATTACATGAGCATCACCCTTTGTCTAAATACTTTAGCTGATGGCCAGTTGACAAACACCGTTTTTGATGAGCAATTCCATTCCATGATACCGATGATTTAACGATTTTGAAGGACCAAGTAGCGTTTTTTTATCGTAGACAACGTCATGAAAAATGTTGATATCTTAAAAATATAAACTTATACGAATATATCGATGATATTTGTGTTCGTTATGTGGGTAGATGACCTTCTGTTTCTTTAATTTTTAGGTTTGACGTTCCAAACGCCAGAAAGCGCGATGATCGGGCTGACGATAGCCAAAAACAATCCACAGCACGCTTGTCGCACTCTCTAGCGTGTGGAAAGTTGAACCAATTGCTGACATAGGTAAAGGAATAGACCATTTCCGAAATGAATGAGCCATCTAGCGGTTATCGTTTGAACCAGAACGGGATGTTATTACCCGAGTTCAAAAGTCCTATGCTGCCAATGCTATTTAGCACGTGTGATTTATATTATTGTGCGTTACAGGGGTGAACGTATCAAGTTATAATATGATAGTAGTTTCATCATTTATATGTTTACTATATACTGAGAGATTTACACACTGTCAGAGTGAGTAAGATGAGAGATAATGCAAGTTATATATCTTAATGTTTTGCCTTTAACTCTGTGTATAAGAGGGCCGACTTTTTAAACAGTACTAAAACTCCCAGAATGCAATACTAGCGATCTCGGCTGCTAGGAGGCGTGTGCCTGCGCATTGAAAATGGTCTATTGGAGATGCGTACGGGAAATCAAATTTCGTTCTGCGTTAGCGTGCAATGTTTTGGTTGTATAGATATGGTATGTGCTCTTGCCGCTGTTGTAAGACTGACGGATTTATCGAGTTGTTATGAATGAGACTTCAAAGTTGTAGCAATATTATATGTAATCTTTTTACTTTTTTTTAATAACATCGAAACTTGATACAAAATCATTGTTTCCCAATTAGGGCTATAATCTTTTTACGATTATTTTTTTGATAGACGACCATCTTTGACCATCTATACGATCTTATCTTTCGTGGATACAAGTGTGCTAGTTGAAATTCTGAGTTGATCGTCATTCGTTGACAAGAAGTTAGCTAAAACTAAAATACAAAAATACAAAAGTTGGCCGATATTGCTAGTTTATTATCAAGTTGACAAGAAGTAAAGGTGGAACATATTAATAACTCCAAACTGTATGTGATAATAGAAACTGTTTAGATAGAAAGAGACAGATTTAGGTTGTGTGGACAAGTTAGACGAATGGTTGAAAAGGGAATAATAAAAGTAGCTTCATAAATACGAAGAAAGAGAAGAATCGGACGTCCAAGAAAGAGATAAGAGATAAGTATAATAGAGGAGGTTGGAACAATATGAGAAAATTGAAAAAGAGAGAAGATAGATGTAGGTGTGATGATAAAGTTGAATGGAAAGAATTGCAGTCAGACGAAGAGAAGGAGTGATATATTTCGTTGGACCACGATGGCAGTCAGGAAGCAGAGGGACTCGCTCCGAGTTCTGATAAGACCAAAGATGACAGCTGGATATAGGTTAAGATGCTCGAAGTGTAGAAATTACCAACGTGCTCTGATCGGCAGTCAAGTGTTGTTATCACCATGGTTACCCATGCTATTTGATTCAGCCATCTCTCAGAATAAGGCCAACTTGATCTAAGGGTCTAAGGGGACTTGATAATACTGGGTCTACGAGAGACAGCCCTGTACCCTTTATCCGTGGATAGGGCAACGTCATTGAGATAGAATTAGAAGCCATTTTCCTCGGTTCTTTTTGTCATCTTTTTTTTGTCTTCTTGTTTTTTTTTATTTTGTTGTCTTTGCGCGTCCTCTAAATTTTCTCTAAACCTGACCATCACTATACTCTAAACCGGCACATACAGCGTAGTGTTTAACGCACTTGCTTCATGTGACCAGGTAGGCAGTGGGCATATCGGACCCGGTTCGATCCCCGCTGCTGTCCATCTTTACAGTTTTTTTTGTGGTTTCCCTCTGTAGACTGTAGTCTATGCTAATGCCGGGATGGTTCCCACAATATAGGCCACGACCGCTTCCTTACCACTATCCTTCCCATTACCCATAAAGACCTTAATCTAATCATCCCACCATCTCATTATAATCATTCATCCGATGTCAATAGACCTTAGTCATCATTAGCCTACAGTGCGTCGTCAAAACTCAATATACAAAACTATACTCCAACACATTTAGCCCAAACTAATTTAGTTCGAACAAAAATTAACTAAAAATTTGCAGCTTTGCCTATCACATAATTTCGGTCCTACATTTATATTCACTTCGCAAGACAATATACAGCCGAGTCGATAAAGTAGCCAGACTAAAGCTAGAACTGCTTTATCGACTCTGATATAGCTTACATTTCACTCGCCTGGTGGATTAGGTGTGTAATTCTTCTGCGAAGGATATTCCTTCTTCACTCCTTCAGGAAGAATCTCTGTCTTCAGTGGAGGGCAGTTTATACTCCTGCACATTTCAGACTCGTTAGAGGCGCCACAGTAACATTCCTCGCACTGAAGTATTTCAGACCCCGGAGAACATTGGGAAGAGTCTGAAAATAGTTTACATGAAGTATTCACAAGCGTATTTAAAACACTTCTCTCAAATTATATAAAAACATGAACGAATATTATTATTTTGAATGTGTATATATTTATCATACTTATTACTCGTACTTATATATATTTATATATGTATTTAGGCCTACTTACACAAAAACTATTCACTTCGAACATGGTTATTACATGAATATTTTTTTTTTGTAAAAACTACCTGACTAATCTATCATAAAACGTTATTCTTAGAGGAGTATTCGATTTAAAAAAATTTGAGATCAGTGAATTTAGATGTAGCCTATTATGAATACTACGTTATTTTATATATAAATTATATTTTGATATGTACGGTATTACATATTATTGATAGATAATTTGAAAAATGATCACTGCTGACGAAGTATTCAATTTTCTGATTCATAAAATCAGGATTCAATGGTTTACGCATCTTTGTGAAGAATGTATAGTTCTTTACTTCTAGAAATTAAACGTTAAATAAAACATTTTTTTTCGTATTGGAGAAAAATATCGGGCATTGATTTCCATTTATCACTTCACTCATCCATTTAAATTGGGGTTAAGAAATAACTGCATTATTATTCTTTGCCTAACGACCCCACCAGAAAACATATTTTTTGGGGAGACGGATGAGCGGATGATAATTAAACTGTGAGATGTGAGAGGATTTTCACAAAACCCATGCTCAATACGACACTCGAGCCTAAGCCCAACGAAATTTTTGTTTTCTAAAGCGGTGCCTTAGATGCGACTGAGTTACGGAGGGCGCTTACGGAGATATACATTACGTATCTACTATCTAAGCTAGCTAGCTACGGAGGTCTTATATTATGTCTTACCGATTTGGTTCCACGGGTTTCGAAAAGGTGCGAATGACTGTAGCGGACATTTTGTTTTCTTGCATTCGACTGGGACTCCTTGCGTTGAACACGTGCATGCTTGGCACTGGATTGCATAGGCAACATCAGCTTTACACTCGCCGTGCCATTCGTGCACTGACAACAACAACGACAATAATAACAACTACAACAACAATGAATCAATCAACAACAACAACAACAACAGCAGCAGGTTTAGTTTTATAGGTACAGAAACTATAAAAGTTAAATGTTATTTTATTTGTTTATTTTTTCAATGTTCAGAGTGGAGAGATCGGGTACTTTCTGGAGCCCCCTTGTCTGGACTTCGAGTCTGAATTTGCACCACCCCTACCGTTTGCCTTGTGACAACAGCTCTACACACGCAATTACTATAAAGTTGAATGCGTCTTACATTGATTAATGAGTTAATTTATCTAACCTCGTCTGGTTTCCTGACCACTCATCATGCGCAGAAATACGCCTCCGCCTTCAGAAAGTTTTCTTAACTTCAACGGAGGTTTGACTTTGATCTCAGTCACAACGAAACCGGTTACAGACATCAGCAAACCTAGACGAATCTTCCAGAGTTGAGAGGTCAGCATGCTGACATTGGGTTCAACTCGCCTGCCGTCACAGAGAACAAGTTCATTATTATTAATATTGTAATGCCTAGGTTAATAGGTTAATAGGGTTGTAGGTTAATATTGTAATATTGTGTAGTCTAGTTTTTTTCCTGAATTTGAGATTTTTTTGACAGTGTAATGTTATTGCAAAAGTCGTCTAACTATTCGAAATGGCTCCGATTATTATTTTTTTATTCAGTACTTTGTGAACATACTTCTTCTCAAATAATTTCAGTGCAACCTACTTTGAGGCTATCATTTTCAAATGCTTTCAATAAAGAATATATATATTTTTTTTTAAATTTTTGGTACCCGAAAATCTGAAACTATTGAAGATTGTCTTTTCACATTTTCACAACAAGTAGTTAAAAGTGTGACAAACTTGTGTGTAGATTTTTTTCATATTCATGTGAAAAAACATTAAGAATTAAATGCTCAAAAATGTAGTATGTTCTAGGCATTGTTTAAAAAGAAGATATGAAGAATCTTTTCTTCAGTGCAACTGAACAAAGATTTTATGTGAAAATATGAACATTTTGTACATGTGACTTCTATAGTTTATGTGAAACAATTACCGAAATAATTCACATTTATTATTGTCGGTATAAGAATAACATTGTCCCCTCAGCGGCCCCACATCATCAAATAGAATATTTGGGGTACGAGTACGCAGATTATTTCTATAAAAACCCATGTCTTATGTGAGAATCGAACACACATCCGACTTGACTTAAGTTGTTCTTGAAATAATGTTTTATTAGCTGAAAGAGTTACGGAGGGTGGTAAAAACAATTTATTATAGTGGCTAGAAGTTTTTGTTTTTCGGAGTCGTAACATAGTGAAAACTTTTCAGAGTGACATAATCCTGGATATACATTTTCCACATGTTTTCCGCCTTTTCATACCAACAAAACAACACAAAATACACAATATTACAATTCACTCATTATAAAGAAATCACGTTAGATTTCAGTAAGATTTCGTAAGTAGATGTCATAAATTCATTGGGGATTTGATATATTTGTTCAATGATGTGTAATTTCAGAAGAATATTTTTTATTGGTAAATTGAATGTTCGTTCAAATGAAATCTGACAAATTAATGGGTGAAATTTATCTAGATGATCAATATTATTATAAAATACTTCTTGGAAATATTTCAATTGTACTGTATTCTTTTAAATAGTTTCACACCTTAGTTTTGGCCATTTTACTGACACCAACAGACATCGAAATTTCAAAACTCATCAGACGAGCTTTAGCGAGGATTCAATTTGACATACTGAAAAAAATTGGTGTTCGTTTTCATGTTGTTTTTTTTTCATCATGTTTTTTTGTCGGTTCTCCACAGGTCAAACGGCTACAGCTATCAACTTCAAACTTTTTTAAATTATGGTTCCTCATCTAACTTAGATCTGTATAGTTTTGTGGCAATATCGGATGGTAACTTTTTTTTATGAATTTTAGAAATGTCAAAAATACCCATTAGAATAACACGGCGGAAAAAAGGAAATATTTTTATTTTCCAAAAGAAATGAAATTTTGCGTGAAGTTGGGTTACATTCTGATACACATTTATGAAAACTTTCAGCTTGATCGGGTGAGCCATTTTGAAGAAAAACCATAGAATGTGCTAAATTGGTACGACTCGAAGCAGTTTTCACCCATTTCTGAATTAAATGTCACCCAATTGGCGAATGTAGGCAAAAGTTTGGCCATAAAAGTCGACATACTATTACTATCTACTCGTCTAACAACGCGTATATGGCGTTTTCTTAGTGAAGTAAAATTATCACTCGATTGTAACCATTTTCAAACTCCTCTAAAGTTCTCCAAACTCTACTGTACTCTAAATACCTCAAGCTCCTCAAACTTCTCCGAGTAGATTTAATCAAGTCTATCTCATATAACAGAACACGTGCAAGTTGCTAATTGAAAAATAATAAAACAAGGATCATTAAGGTATACCTTGTCTAATGATACAACAACCAAACGATTGGCAACCTGATTACTTTAAAATAAAATACACTTTGTTTTGCTTCAAGTATTTACAATGGACTCGTCCCTACATCCATAGATGCTACAATAATAATATCATTTCGAGTAACCAACGATGAAGAATAATCTGAACTGACTAAAAACCTATAGTTGCATATGAAATCAATTAATATTATAATCTCTGAAAATACAACTGAAATATCCATTTCTGAACGCAATAAGTGAAAACATTTCAAGGCATTTCAACAAGTCTCATTAAGATTGAACTATATATAATAATTGATTACTGAAAATGGTACTCACGTTAAAGCTGCATCATTGTGATGCCGACTTAGATTACTATGCCATAGAAACTCTGATGCAACTAACGTAACTAAAACACTTGAGATTCTAATTACCGTACAATCATGCAGTAAAGATTACACGAGCATTTCATATACGGAGTACCTTGCGATAGGGTGGCAGGTTATTTTAATTAAGCTCATATTGTAATGCATTTGGATTCAATTTAAAAGAACTTACACATTTTATATTAGTTAAACTTTCTTCTATGTCAATATTGGTAATTGACATTTGGAATTGCAATTTATAATTTTACATTCTTACATTTTAATTAATATAGAGCCACCCAAGTTTTTCTTTACCTTATGAATATGCTGCTTGGTGAAATGAAGTTTTACTTTGCTCTTCTTTATAATGTTCTTTCCTCAACTGAATCATAGTTTGATATAAATTTATATTCTCAAAACTTTTTCTACACAAGTCAAAGTTGAAAATAGAATCCAGTCTAATCTTTTGTGAGACTGGATCCAAAAAAGTAGACGGATTGAAAACAAATGATTTTTATTATAATTTATTTAAAGTATACAAAAGAAGTTTTGAAAATGATTCGAGCTCGATTCTTTGCTATTCATACACTCGGGTTAGATTGATGCTATCGATTCAATCCAATTCAATCCAAGTTTTCAATCTTATGAAATTGACATAATTGCAGGTTAATGGGATGAGCGAAAAGTACTTGTTGAAACTTGGATCATGTGTCAGCATCTAACTCGATACTGTACAGTTTCAAAACGCAATCGATTGAACCACTCTGAGAAAAAAACATTTCGAAACGTTCAAAAATCTTATGAGAATGAGCCCGAAGAGAGAATTTTGAAAAAAAAGATTTCGAATAAATTCAGTTTCCCTCGGAATCTTCATTAATTATGATGACAATCATTTCGATGTTTCAAATCAATTGGATCAGCCGTTTTGATGAAACAAATATCAAAATTCATTTTTTTTTCACATAAACCGAATCAATTGAGGAACCTATTGAAACAAGCAACAGGTACAAAACCAATACAATTTTTAGACGGATAAAATTAGCAACTGATAGAACAGCCCTTACTGCGATTGTCCCTTTGAAAAACGTCCCAGGCACAAGTAGCTCCAAGAGACTGAGGATTTGTATTAAATAAGTGAGCCTTATTCTATGGCAATACAAGATAATGACAGAGTCACGGTCTCTTAGAGCGTGAAAATGTGGCATATTTTCAGACTTTCTCAAGAGCAGTGCTAGGATCATGTGCTAACTACAATGGAAATACGCAAATACTGGGACATGTTGCTATGGTTGAAAAAAAAACATTTTAACACCTATACCAAAAACAACAGATGGTCAAGATGAAGAAAATTACCGTCCAATAAATGTCCTATTCATTTTCGAAAAAATATTGGAATATATAAATTGTTAAGGAGTAGATGGATGAATTTATATGCTTAAATAACATTCTGTATGAAAGACAATCTGGTTTCCGAGACAAGCATGATTGTGAAACAAGTATACAATTGGTTTTGGATGAATGAGAAACATACATAGATAATACAAACATAACTATATAGCAC
Organism: Brachyptera risi; assembly: GCA_964007535.1. NCBI lineage: Eukaryota > Metazoa > Arthropoda > Insecta > Plecoptera > Taeniopterygidae > Brachyptera > Brachyptera risi. Next base: position 17,508,737 of record OZ023333.1, on the reverse strand, counting down.
TATTCGTTGATCTCAGTAGAGCTTTTGGAAAAATTGATAGAGAAATTCTAGAAATAAATTATTCAATTGCGTTGCATTAGAGGCAACATTTTGAGTTGCTTGAAATCATATTTTAGAGATAGAACTCGGAAATTAGGATACAATGAGGCTTCGTCTTGTTATATCAATAACAATAGAGGGGTTTCGCAAGGATCTGTTTTGGGACCATCATTATTTATACTACATATTAATGATATGAGAAATGCTCTAAAAAATAATAAACTCAATTTGTATGCCGATGACGCGGTTATATCTTGTTGTGTATATAATTGTAAGGAGGTGTATGAAATGTGGAATGAAGATATACAATCATTGGAGAAATGGTTGAAAATAAACGGGATGAAAATTAAATTCACCAAGACTAAAGCTATGGTTTTCTGACCCAAAAATTCTCGAAATCAATTTAAAACGAGATACAAAACTTATGTATCATGATTGAAAGGATTAAAATTCAGATTGTATCTGAAATTGAATATTTAGGCATTATAATTGATCAAAATCTCGATTTTAAGGAACATGCACAATCCATAATCAAAATACTAGCAAAGCGACTGGGATTATTTCGAAGTATAAATGGATAATTACTAATTATTAAAACCGAAATTTCACATATCATTCAATAGTTTCTCATATCGATTATTGCAGTAGTATTTTATCCCTGTGTGATAAAAATGCCATCGATACAATGCAAAAACAACAAAATAAAGCAATGCGAAGTATATTGAGAGTCAGTAGATACACGTCAATAAATAAAGTGTGTGAAGAATCATGCTGGCTCACTGTGAAACAGAGGACCACCCTTAATTAATACTCCTACTTTTATATATAAAATTCGTTATAGTTCAGTACCCAATTATTTGAGAACAAAATTGAAATTATGTAAAGAGACACATAATCATGGCGCATAAAATTATCATATATTATAAAATATATATTAAGAAAGCATTCACATCATTCATCGAAAACTCAATCTTTTCCAAAGTTCTACGAATATACAATCGCATTCCTGAAACAATCACCAAATGAACAACATCTGGAAGTTTCAGGAATGCGGGTTCTAAATCAATCAAGGAAAGAAAATTGGTTCAAGATTTGAGTTAAAGTGTGCATTTCTGGGACCAAGTGAATTGAATGTGTCTATTATTACCATTCGATATGTCCATGTTATCATTGTTATTTTCATTTTTTCTACTAGTGGAATTTGAGTCCATTTATTATGAATGTATGCAGTAAGCTAATGTGATGCAATGTACTGTATATTGTGAATTGTATTGTGAAGTGGAGTATGAATTATGTTGTATGTCGTGTAAAAATTCAGCAGAATTTCTGAATAAACATTATTATTATTATCATTATTATTATTATTCCAGTACTTGACTTTAATAGTGAATAGAAACCAATCATGATCCTTAGTCTCTTTGAGCCAATTTAGACCTGGGACGCTTTTTTAAATGGCAGTCGCGGTAAGGGTCCCACAGAATTGACTGCCACTTCCACGCCTCGTTTGTTCAGAGTAGTGGAATGGTTATAGTATGAGATATATTATAACCGGGACAAGCATAATGATGACATTTCATGTTTGCATCACATACTTAAAAATCATGCTTGAAAATAATTGAAAAATGTTCAAGGGTTTCCTAATCAAGAAAATATAAGTTTTGTTCCGCTTATAGATGTAATATTTTTGATGTCATAGTGACATTTCTATAAAGATCATGTCAATACAGAACTGAAATCTGGATTTTGACTTCTTTTTACATCTTGGGTCATAACTGAATTTTTAGCAGGGTATAAACTTCAACAGCTCAATAAACAAAGATCATATTTGAACAATTTTTTTGAATATGTATATTTTGATTTCAACTGTTTTTTTTTTCATAGAGTTTGAGAAATTATTAGTCTCAATTTTGGAATAAAATTTTTATTTTCAACCATATTTTTGGTTTACAGGTCATATTTAGAATTGTGTAGGTGAAATTCAGGTCATATTTTAATTTAATAGAGCATCAACATTCTATACATGATTTGAAGGAAGTTCACACATCAATGTGAAATTCAACACTTCAGTTATTATGAATATCAATCAATGGAATGACATTAATTTTGTCGTTATTTTGTGTGTTAATATAGTCAAAATATTGACATCTTCATCTTAGGATGGTCTCAACAAACGAGCCAGATATTTTTCGCTCAAATCTTCTGAATGTAGTTTCTTATAGAAGTGTTAAATTTCATATGAATAATCATGAGAGTATATCCAAATATAATATGATATATTGGATATTATTATCAATTCATGAAAGTATTCAACTCAGCATTAAATGAAAGGGCAACGTCTCGATTGCAATTATATCACTGTGGTTCTGGAGCATAGCTTGGCCTTGCATGTATTGATAATACATACGACGATAGCATTTACTTCTGAGTGATATACTACTCTTATTGATTATCTGACTGATAATAGCATTCTAAGAATCTCAATATCAGTGTGATTCAAAAATGTAAATTACAAATGAATATTTTCATACATATATATATATATATATATATATATATATATATATATATATATATATATATATATATATATATATATATGTATATATATATATATATTTATATATATGTATATATATATCTGTACATATATATTTATATATATATATATATATATATATATATATATATATATATATATATATAATATATATTATACAAAGCACTTCTGAATCTTCACTTGGTTCATTCAGCAACACAACAAATGTCTCAAGTTCGAGTAGATGTACAAGTGCATGTACAAGAATGTACATTCAGTGGTGTGTTCTGATGTTGGCAGGATGGACAGGCGTCTAAGTGATTGGTCTCAATATCTTATTTGGTCTCAGTTCGGCTCCCGGCGGACACACAATGGGCTGACATTTCTCAGGCATGCCACCATTACACAAGCACTGTTCACAGTGGTGGTAGATACCAGTATTACATACCGGTGGCTCTGCAAGAAGAAATCGAATATGAATTTACACTTGGCAAACGCAACATATGCGTTGTAAGATGAGCGATATATCTGGATAAGATATAATAAGAGTCGTTAATGTAGTTCTAGCTTTGCTACTTTATCGACTCTGGTATTCTACACACCCTGATGAAAATCAAATGTACTTCATTGTTGGGTGAATATCGAATCTAGAAATCAGTGAATCTTGACAACACAATTCTGCAATCATTTCTATCTTTTTGATTGTTGAAAAAAAGTTAATTGAATCATTTTCTTCAAAACGGCTGATCCGAATTGCATACAATATCGTGATAATGTGTATCAATCATTTGTACACATTCAGATGATTTGTTTTTCAGAGAGATTTTTTTTCAATTTTTTTCACGCAGTCTAATCTTATGAGGTTTTTAGAAACTTTGAGATGGTATTTCTAAAAACTGGTTCAACCAATCTAACCCAAAAACAGTTCTAAATACAGTTCCATACAGCTTTATACAGTTCTAAATACAGTTCCATACAGCTTTATACAGTTCTAAATGGGATCAATTTGCTTGTATAAAAAAAAATTCTTGTCGATCAGGCGAACCCTGCGACCTCTACAATGCTTACAAACAAACAGAAAAAAACACAGCCACAGACAAAACTCCATATGATAGAGATGAAAGTCTTCGCATACGCTCATCTAACCAGACACAGTGAAATTGTATTTTATTTGATTTCTCTCTACACTCTTTCAACTACATTTTTCAAAGCGTAGGGAACCTACCCACTGATGATTGAGATGGTTTGATGATTCCGATAGATTCAACCTCACAATAGTGTTGCCCTTGCCGGATTGGTCGATGATTGTATGATTCAGTCCAGAGTCAGTTTGCTATTGCATGAATGGAGCTTTGATAGAACGATCTTCTGATTTATTTGTACGCCATTACCATGCACCATCTACCAAACCACCATAGTTTGAGCTAGGGGGACTTTAACAATGGGTGATATATAGTAAGAAATAACTCCACCATAAGATGCATATAATTTTCCAACATGTTTAGGAGTCCTATTTTATACCATAAGTACAGATTATTGGATGCTTATCAAAAAAATCGTATTTTGGCCAACAACTCTTGATCACATTGATCAACCTCACATTTTATCGTACTCCTATCAATAATAACTGAAAGTTCTACTGTCTTCAATCCAACTATAAATTAAATTACTTCAAATGTCTAACCCATCGCTAAATTTCATTATGGTTCGACAGTATTTTGGAAGATTTCTGAATGTCAGGAAACAGTTTCACAACAGTGACTATAATAATTTTCTATTATCATTGTTGGCAGTATATACCCATATTTATTTTGTTGTCATCATGAATTCTGCCAGTTAAACATATATTCATCTGAGAATGGAATACAATATTTTATTTTATTTCATTGAATGAGCATTTTAAACTGAGATAGGAATCTCTTCGAATCTACTGAAATTGTTATTGGACAACAGAATGGAGTATAAACATACTTACTGTATTTCTCCAATGATTTGAAAGGAACGAAGACGGGGCATTGTAATTTCTTACAATTCCATTTCTTGTTCGTGCATCTACAGTCAGCACATTGCATGATGTCTGTGACTCCACGGTTGCACTTTTCGATCCATTCACCTGTGAGAAACGTAAAAGTCATTACTCACAACTTTACAATAGAGTCACAAAGAAAGACAGACAAGGTTGTACTTTTTCTAGCTATATATAGGGGGCCTATATATATATATATATATATATATATATATATATATATATATATATATATATATATATATATATATATATATATATATATATATATATATACATATATATATATATATATATATATATATATATATCATATATAATATATATATATATATATATATATATATATATAATATATCATATATATATATATATATATATATATATATATATATATATATATATATATATGTATATGTATATACATATATATATATATATATATATATATATATATATATATATATATATATATATATACATATTACATATAACATATGTATATTCAACTATATATATATATATATATATATATATATATGTTAATATATAATATATTATATAAAATGTATATTTATTCAAGTATCAGTCCTATATTCATTCTATTCATACTAAATTCAAGGAGGTTCATGCTATGTACTCATAAAAATACAGCAATTCATATTCACTAATATTTTCGATGTTCACGAACGAGTGAAATTGAATGAAAAGTATATCAACCCCAAATTAATTCCATGCTCTTCAATTGAAATGACATTCTATTTCTGGAATTTGATCAGTTTCAATATAATACGCCAATAGATACTATGAATGTGATGAAATTAATCGACAGATCATCTTAAAACTGTAAGAATTCACAGAACTAGAATGTAATTTATCAATTGAAGAGTTCGTATTTATTTAGGTTCACTATACTTCTCATTCAATCACACTGGTTTCTAAACATTTTCAAAAATGGCAAAGTGGAAATTCTACATTTTTATAAGCACCGTGCAATGCACTCTCTTTACGACGCACTGTACCGATGAATATGACCAGTCCAGATTGAAATCAGTGAATTATGAATGAGATGATGGAAAGATGAGATGTTATCAAGGAGTCTTCCCAGTGGTCACCTAAAAGGCAGAGGAACACCACTTCAAAGTCTCCGAGATGGTCGACTATGACGTAAATCAAAACTCAGATCTCCTGAATTACCGTTCAGTGTGCTTGACACTGGTCTACTCATCTCACTTGAAACAAACCAAGCAGATTATCTGGCATTATACTATAGTTTTGACTCATATCAACAGTGAAGTATTTTTAAAAATGCTGCCTAACAGTATCATCACCGATAAGATCATATGGGAGTAAGAGTGCATAATAGATTGATGACAGGTGAAATAAATCGTTTACAAAACCCACGCCTGAAGTGGGACTCACCTGTCTGAGTTGAGATTTCAAAGCAGTGTCTCAATAATCTGAGTCAAATGGACGTTTAAAAACGACGTTTTATCATAGAATAAGTAAATAAGCAATTAAATTAATCCAGTAAAATCAAGATTCTCAAAGTTTACTAGATATCAATACCCTCTACGAAAGCTATTTGATATGATTTTAAATTATAAAGTAACGCCAAAAACCTGCTTTATATGACCCAACCGAGATAAGTAAACCAGTGGCAAGCACCCTGAACAGTAATTCTATTGAATATATTAAAATCCTCTCGAAATACCTTTTCATTTCATTCACAAAAACTTGCACACTGGTCAACAGAAACTCACAAATAGCTCATTTTTTATACTTATTATTCATAAATGAATTCAAAACACATCGTGAATTTTGTAAGAAAAAAAACTGCTCTGAATTCGTACAGTACATGATTGAAAACGTGACGATTCGTGCGCACCTTGTTCCTCGACAAGTGAGTCTTCTTCTTCAGATGCTCGCAACACGGGCATCATCCTATCTTCTGTGACGAAATCCGACTTGACCGGAGGACAGACGATACTGCGACACATCTCGACCGTGCTGTCGGTACGGCAGGAACATTCCTCGCATGACAGCTGTTTGCCCGCCTCGCTGCAGATCGAGGAATCTGAAACACAGATCAAAGACTTTCTTTCTCATCAACATCCAAAACTTGACACGAAGCTTCTGTTTTCCTATGAGAGGAAATGATGAAGTCTTAGGATTATTTGAACGGGACACCATAAGAGCGATCTCAATCTCACCACCTCGAAACCGAGACGCGTGGCCGAGTGGTAACACACTGAACCGTCATTCGGAAGACCGGGGTTCGATTCCCGCCATGGTCGACCATCCTGACAGAGGTTTTTCGTGGTTCCCCTCTGTCGTTCAGGTCAATACTGGTATGACTCCTTAACAACAGGTCACGAACGACTCATTGCCACTATCCAAAAACACATAATAAAATAACCTTTCATCTCATCATCCCATCATCCCATCATCTCATTCATCATCCACCGACACCAATAGATCGTAGCCATCAGTGAAGTGCGTCGTTAAAACTCAATATAAAAATAACCACCTCGAAGTAATATATACTAATATTTCTAAGAATATGAGTATAGTACTGTAGTAGTAATATGAGTAACATTTGATATGATATAACTTTTTGTTGGACTAATTAAAATTAAATACTATCTTCATAACCCTCTTGTTAGTACTTGGATCTGTCAGAAATGTAACAATCTGTTCGAATGAATACATGATAAATATCATCGTTGTGTCATTAGTAATGTAGAAATCAGGCTCACCGGCGTGGAAATAACTTCGATGGGGTAGATAATCGCTTGTAACTTCCTCCCTAATAGAGTTTGGAGTACAATGAATGAAATTAGATTCGAGGTATCGAGGTACAAGATGAACTTGTCCAAATGGAGGCTACTATCTGACAAAAATATGTTGTGAAAATGTGGAAGATTCAACAAGATCCGAAACATTCCCTAGTCTGTTCTCACTACCTTGAGCCTTCACTCCAGATGATCTACTTCGCGGGTAGTGGCGTTACTACCGCAGGGGCAGCTGAGCCAGCCGCCCCGGGGCCCACGGCCTCAAAGGAGCCCATGCTGAATCATCGAAAATACGTTTCAACGATTACCGAAAAATAATGAACGTATTCATATCTTAAAAAATACTTTTTAATATTGCATGAATTAACCAAAAAACTAACCGACTCGTTTTGAAAATAATTCTATGCTGAGGAAATTCAAGTTGAACTCAGTTAAACAAGTATATATTCTTTAATACGAATCGTATCAGAAAAACTGTTATATGTTTTTGCTGAACTTATAGCACTTAAAATAAATATGAGCTTGCTACTTTGACGATACATTTTGGTGAAGAGTCAACTATTTTTTCTCTGAAGAGTAAGTGTCATCCAATCTTTATCTTCAATAGGAGTAAAAACCATTTTGTTTCATAGAATGATATAATTGTGAATGCATTTTAATCATAATTGTGAGTGTATTTCAATCGTCTTCAATCGTAAATTGAAAAAACATGAAATATGGAGGTTGCATGTTGAATGATATCGAAATTTCATCATTTCTATTGATATATATTTTGGGCGGGGGGGGGGTCCAAGTGAGTCTTTTGTCCCGGGGCCCAAAATTCCCAGTTACGCCACTGACTTCGGGTTCATTTTACTGCTTTGACGGCGGTAAAATTCTGGCAGTGCAATTTTTTCAATAGTTAAATGGAAAGTGTGTATTAGTGTCGTTATTGGAAGCTGTGAGATTTGTGGTGAATTGCAATTCTCAAGGACTAGAATCACGATTGAAAACACAGATACATCTTACTGAAAGCGTCATTATTCAAAATCGCAATTGGATTAAATAATTTTGAAATTTTCTACAATTAATCACTGAGTGGACGCCTTTCTTACGCAAATATAGGGGCTAAGCATGCCCTACAAGCTACATTCGTGGCTTTGTGGGGTATGAAAATGTGTTTTTATTTCATGTTGTAAGCCTACGTGTTGAAACTTCAAACAAGAAATTAAAAACACGAAAAAAAACTGTCGAAAGAGTATTTCGTGAGGTGGATATTTTGGACAAGCCTGGCTACCCTGGACATTCGAATATGTAACACATATTCCCATGAAAAAAAGTGGCAAATGGATTTGCTCGAACTTGAGTTCAATAGAGGAGAATAACAAGTGTGTGTTTTTCCATGTGTTTGGTTCGATTGCTCACCGAATTTCTTCCTGTGATTTCTTCTAGGCACGAATGATTTGATCGGACATTTTGTCTTCTGACAATGAATTGGTTTTCCGTCCGGCGTACAGTCGCAGTCATAACACTGGATAGAGTAGGACACACCAGGTGTGCATTCAGGCTGCCAGTCGTGCACTGCAAGGAAGAAAACACTAAAAATATCTTTCTAAATCTCTGAAAAATACATATATGAACAAATCATCCGATTGAATGAAGAGAAGAACTTACAGTGATATATATACATATATATATATATATATATATATATATATATATATATATATATATATATATATATATATATATATATATATATATATATATATATATATATATATATATATATATATATATATATATATATATATATATATATATATATATATATATATATATAGCATGCTTGGCCTTAACTTGAATTGAAGGAGCTATATGAACGCCGAAGGATGAATATGAACCTGAACTAAATTTTATTGAACTCGAAAAGACGAAGATTTTTTTGTTCACTGTTCAGAGATAGAAGACCAAAGAATATATATATATATATATATATATATATATTTTTTTTTTTTAAAGAAACTTTGCCTTCACATATGTTATGATCCAAATTGGAAATGAAATTTCGGCAAACATTTTTGATATAAGTTATTCGAAATTTTCAAAAACAATAGAAAAATTCCCAAATCCCTAAGGAAAAGAATTGGAAAACAACATATTCTCTTCAGAAAATGGAATTTCGACGGAATTTGAATACAAGAACGATAGATAATACCCCAAAGTATTACATGAATCGGATCAGTCGTCGTGAAGGAAAAATGTAAATATAATGTTTCTTCATAAATTAAATGTATGAAAAAAGTAGAATTTATAAAAGCTGCGTAATGATGCAACGGTACAATAGGTGTGTTTACAACCAAATATAGCTGCATTACGAAGGCAGTGAGTGTCCAGACCTAACAGTTTCGAAATCAATATGTATATAGCTTTTGAGCTTCTGAGCTTTTGAAATTTTCAACAAAATCTTATTCAGTTATTTGTATTGGGTTCAACGATGCATTATAAGGTGAGTGAAAATAAATTGCCATCGGTGCAAGAAGAATGAAATGATATCAAGATGAGATAAAAGGTTAATCAACTAGTTCATTTGATTATATTTGGTTACGAGAGAGCTAAACAAATTAAAACCTCTGTTAAAATAGTCGACCACGTGACATTGACTGAAGCCCAGTATCCTGAATGACAATTGAGCGTGCTAGCACTGATCCACCTGTCTCAAGTGAGTTTACCACTGCACTGAAAAAAGAATTACAACTGCCTCAAGTAGGATTGTGTACCCTTCGAAGATGCAAAGCTCTGTGTTTGAGAAAAGCACTTATAGTATTACTTGCACGTATAGTGTTATCAGCCCGAATAGCTGGTATTTTTACAGCTCCAAGAGATTTCAAATCAAACTTATAACTAACTATCCTGGCTCCAATAAATCACCGCAATTAATATTCCCAAGCAATAATTATTGTTCAATTCTTCAACCGTGTAGTCATAGACAAATTATAGTATCATGAGAAATATGTCTTGCTTTTGATTTGATACCGTGTAAGACTACAATTGTGTGAGATACACATCTCAATTGAGAAACTATTATGTCTAGTCATGCATTGTCTTCGTCAAGCAATTGAACTACCTGTTGATCATAGGATAGTTATGTAGGCCTAGCTGTATTTCCTATTCCTGATTTTTCAGTCACATACCTAATAAGTTCTCACATTTATTCACTTGAAAATGCCAATACCAAATTTCTCACGAAGTGGACCACACATCATACATCAGAACAATATAATGTTTTCATTAAAATTGAAATCAAATTTACAATCTTTTCTCGCAATTATACGGCTGAAGAATAATTGATATTATTATTATTATTATTATTGTGATATATTATTATATATTACAAGAAATTACCATTGCATGAACATTTCATTTTGATCACATTGATTACAAAATATGAAAATTCATCCGAATCTGTTCTCACAATAATTTTGTCAGACAATAAAAATGTTCTTCGAAGAAAAACGTCGAATTTATTTTGACAAAAACAATATGGATAATGACACACTTTTCAGAGAAAAATATTCAATGTGATGTGTTTCTTTGTGAATTATTTCTAGTAAATTATAATTTACTACTTTTATTAGTTATATCATGTTCTCGATTTTTTCCTCATCCTGATCTTGACTATAAGGTATAATCGTTATGATAAACTTGTTCAACTGCAAATTTAATGTGTATAGTCATATTTGTATCCATGTTTTTAATCATAGACTATGTACCAATTACTTCGGAAGAGGGACAGTGGTTCAATAAACATATACATACATATTTGAACAAGACAGAAGGCAAAAATATGAAACAAATGAACTTCGATTTGTTTCAGTAAAAACAGAAATGGAAGTCTTTGCAACGCTCATCCAATTACAAAACTTATCTATGAATTATGTTGCATCCGATTGAGTTATGTTGTCGTTTACGTTAAACTCATTTTTATTCAAGGCTCAATTACTCTTCAACTTCGTGTAGCAGTGTCTTTTCCATATACTTGGGCGTGAACACAGTTAAAATCTCTTCGCTGGGAAAATACTACCTTTCCCGTTCTTGTGCGTGGAAATAGTGTGAAGAAAGCTTTAGACGGGACTCCAGAGATTTGAGTGATATTATCTGGAGCTGCGAGCGAAGAAGTCCTTCGGGAATTCTAACTCCCGTGTTTCTTATTCCACTCTTATAAGCACGGAACATGGGGTTCTATCAAATTGGTTCGATTCAGACTATTTGTTGAAAAGGTTTTGAACCTTGTTTTTTTTTTAAAGAAATTTTTACTGAAATTACTGAATCAATTTCTGATTATCATGAGAATCTTTCACAATAATGATCAGCTCATTGATATAGTTCCCACATAAATTACAATTGATCAAATAATTCAAGTGTAAAATAATCTCAAAGAATTGTTTTCTATACGATAATTGATTCAGAAAGTAGAAGACGACATTACATAATTTTCAACATATATTTCCAATTTTTTATCTCAATAAATGAAATCACAAGTGAAACGAATGAACTTCAATCAAAACTGGCTTCTTGAAGAGCGTATACGGGAATAAAGTTGACTCGGTTATGTGACATGGGTTTGGGTGTCCAACCTTACCTGTACCCTAAACACATTCCATTGGAAAGTAGCCCAAAGCCCACTTCACACAACCAAATCGACTTTATTCACGTATACGGTCTTCAGCGACACCTATCACAAAAATTCAAATGTATCACAAAAAAGATCATTATCATCACTTTCAAACGATTTTGTCGAAAAAGATGGCCCTTCCACCAATATCTTCGCTCTTATACCGGCACACTTTACCTTTGTGGTGATCCAAGTCTTCCAGGATACGAAGTAAGACACTGTTGTCGTTTTCTGCTGTTGTACACACAACAAAGACTGCTAAAATGCCTATTTCAAGACACGGCCAAAAAGACGACATTACTCTGTGCTCAAAACACAGATCCAGAAGTCTAGAAAATAGAAAACGATTGAACTTTTTCGATTTCTTGCTCTCTTTGACGTCACAAAACATGGAATTCAATCAAGTAGGCTGTTTATTGGGAGGTATTCTCAAAATTTTCAGTCAGGACTCGATGTAGTAGTACCAACCTATTCTAAATAGGTTCTAAATGTGTATCATAATATAAAGAAGGTGACCCAAATCGGGTCTTGAAAGTGGAATATTCCCGAGGTCAGTCTCCGAGTCCAGGGTCCTGAGTGCATGTAGCGCAAGGAGGCTAGATACTAATAGTAATACAATATACATATAATAATAATAATAATAATAATATATAATAATAATAATAGTAATAGTAATACATATAGAATACTAATAGATACTATCAGTATCTAACCTCCTTGATGTAGCGGAACTATCGCTTTCATATCGAACTGATAGAACAATAATACTCAACAACACTCAATTATACAACAATACTACAACAATTTTTTTTTTACGAAATTTATAGATTTTGTGAGTTCAACAATGCCACCGATACTGTAGCCACTCTTATCTACATCTATTTCACAAGGAAATCCGCTGAATCGTGACAGATAATCGGGGCGTTTGGCTCAGAACTGACCGCAAGAAAGCGCAAATGCCTTCCATGTTATTAGTGCGGGAGTTGGAGCACCTCCTTCATATTATATGATAACATAGGTTGGTGTCACTACATCGTAGTCAGGATGTCTTTAGTTACATATTATATTCAGGTGGCCGATTAATAAACCACACCTATCTTTTGCCGTCGAATACAAACCCACGGGTGCATGAGATATCGTCTATTCACGAAATAGACACATCGTCTCTCTACCAACATAACAAGAACTAATATCACCGCTATAATTTTATAGATCCAGTAAGTTTAGGGTATTACTATTTTTCTGGGCGAGATTCACAATAATAAACTTGACTGCATCTTTCAAAAACTTCAAATGTTCAAAGATGCAACAAGATGATGCAGTTACACGAGTTCTTATATTTATTCAGTGGTTAGACGATCTTTTTCCTTCGTGGATAAAAGTGTAGTCATCAATAAGTACGAGTAATAAGGAAACACCGCTAATAATACAGAGATATTGAAACATATGAATACAAGAAATAATAATACAATACAAAGAATTTTGAAAAGATGAATCAGCAGTTGATGTGATTGTGAAACAAATTGAAATTATAGAAAAAAAAAATGAAATATCTAAAAAAAACGTGAGCCAACGATTTCAAATATTGTCGGTTTTTTTATCGAGAAAAACCGATCAATTGTGCCATATTTTAATTTTTATAGAACTTTTTTGATTGAATATTATAGTATCATATTTTTTTTCTTGGAGTTGGATTTTTTTTCTCATCCATGATATCAGTCTAATATATGTCGAAAATAATCAGCGTCGATACACGAAACCAACACGAAGTTTCAGCCAATATGCTTAACATAATATTCATGTAAAATGTAACTCTGATCAATTATATATAAATACTTACGAATGTATGACCAATCTGAGATGATGATTTCTTCTATGTTAGGCTGACGTCAACTGACTTATCGATTTTACCAAGCTTGTTTGCCTTCACGTGGGTTGTAACAGGTTTAACGACTACGATAAGCCATGCACAACAAAACGAACAATTCAATAACATAATATTGGTTATCAACATTCAATTACTAGAAACTGTAAACTCATTTTAATCCTTCAGTACAATTTATACTCTCACTTTGTAACGACAAATTTAGTATCTCCTCGCTATATGTGGTTCTAACAACCCTACAAAGAGCCAGGTTATGTGGGTTTATAAATGGATTGACGAGGAAATGATTTCAGTAAAAACCCATGTCTACAGCGGGACTCGAACCCACGTCCGTCTGGATTCATATATCAGAGCAGAGTTTTCACAATCTGTGCCAAACGGCCTGCATGTAACATACCATGATACAGGCCCACATTTATCCATGAGGGAGTACCATCCACCAACTGATTAATTGTAAACACTCCAGTAAATGAACTCAACTCAGCTGTAACTCGAGGATTGGACGATTTTTAAAGACGCAGTTGCGTTCTTAATCGTGAATCCAGTACTCAAAAATCATAATATCCATAAAAAAACCACAGCTTTAAAAATATAACGATGAAATTTGGTACCGCTAGTTGACTTTCTACTTCCATCTATAGAATACAATAGTGAATACTGAGACGAGTGGTCGAGTGGTAGCACTCTGAACCGTCATTCAGGAGATCGGGGTCCGGTCGAGGCCATGGTCGACCATCCTGAGAGGTTTTTTTCGTGGTTTCTATCTGTCGTTCGGGTCAATATTGAGATGGTTCCTTAATAACAGGCCACGACCGACTCTTTCTCACTATCCAAAAACACCTTATGAAATAACTTTTCATTTTATCATCCCATCATCTCGTGTATCATTCACAGATGCCAATAGATCGTATTCATCATGAGAATGCGTCGTCAAACTCAATATATATTTTTAAAAGTGCAAATTGAGCATAATTCAAATTTTATATGAAGCTAGCTCATTCATTCACTTCCGATGTATTATTTGATATAAGAATTTTAAATAACACATGTCACTAAAACCGAACATAGAATTCAACATTCACACATTTGGTAGTATATTTCGCTTTGAATGAATTGATCTTTCAAAAGTCATTTCCACATCAACAATGAAGCTTGTTTCGTGGTTGCATTTTTCTATGTCCCCGTAAGTCGAGTAAACAAATCAAAAACTCTCCGTAAGAATTTTGAGGGTTTCAAATGATTCACCAGAATAAAAAAAAACTGGCCACCGAGTTACTAGCGGTTTGGGTTCATCAAAATCATCTGAAACCACTGAAGGAGATTAATTTATTTGCCTACCACTTTTATTTTTTCCATAAATTGTATGTATTTTCTTTCATTTTGAGCCTACATAACATTCAAAGTGATATGATGACTTATCACAGAAAATATATCGAAATTGTGAAAGTTGCTATTTCAATAGAGCAAAGCCAGAGGCACTACGGTGAGCCAATGTTTCAAATATTCCAGATATGAAGATATACAAGTACCTTTTGCCTGCAGCTAAGTGAAAAAACATTGTCTGCTGTACCTACTATATCCGTCTGGTAGAGGCAAGCCGGAAACCGTGAAGTGTGGTCATATCAAATAATATTATCTCAAACCTGAAAATAAAATTTCAATGTTTCACGAGCAATACTTTTCACTTTTTTTGCAAATGATTGTGTACTTATTCCAATCTTGGTTTCTCAAAAAACAAAGTCAATTCAAACGTAACACTGATGATACTGATGTCAAGAAAAATACTAGATATATTGGACCTATGTGAATAACATCAAAATACCGTTCAAGTCTCTCTTTGCTCAAGGCTCTTACATTTTGTGGCCTCACAACTATCCCAATTAAATGTCAGATGAATATATATATATATTTATATATATATATATATATATATATATATATATATATATATATATATATATATATATGAATACACATTGTTTTGCGGTTTTAACGCCTATAATGAAAACAGAGACAAATCCAAATATGAAAATGTTTTATTATAAAGATTGCCTAACGTTTCCGGAGTTCTGTCTCCGGAAACGGAAACGTTCAGAACTCCGGAAACGTTAGGCAATCTTTACGATAAAACATTTTTATATTTGGATTTGTCTCTGTTTTCATTATACGCGTTATAACCCCAAAACAATGTGTATACATAACATTGAACGCGAAAGTTTGGAAAATCACATATATATATATATATATATATATATATATATATATATATATATATATATATATATATATATATATATATATATATATATATATATATAAGGTATATTGACAATTTTCAGCGAGAAAGTCGTCCTACTATACTGAGGAATGGAGTCGGTTGTACTGATTTTATAACTATAAAAATGTTTATGAATGAATAACTGTCATATTTGTGGGAAAAAATATAATTCTATCAATTCCTCATGTAACTGAAATATGAATACTGGAATATTAGGATTTTGAATGCTTAAATTCTCAAGGAATAAGGAATTGCGTCATATTTGGATACACACTTTATTTTAATCCATAGATTAGCAATAAATGTTCACATTTTCAAATAATCATAACTCTAATTACAGTATACAGTAGGTCTACTGTTGAAAATCATGTTGAAATCAAGATTCAATTTTAATTTGAATAGCAGTTAATACGAATTTTACATTCCGCACAAGTACAAGGATTCCACTTATTATAAACTATGTTGAACCTATTTCTGTTTATCACTGGTGTGAAGCTCTACAAACAAAATCACATGTTGCATTATCTGACTGTCCTCATTTCTATGGAGCATTGCTATGTTTCTGTGGACTCTTTCCTCTTATAACTACTATTTGTACATTTTCTTTTCTGTCCGTTTACATTTCTACATTTTTAGGATGTGCAAACCTATGAACTACATCGTAACATCTGTCGGTTTGAACAAATTGTAGTGAGATTGCTTCATTTCATTCATGGAATTATTTTCTGAAATACTGCTGAACCATAGCAAGGTATTTGTAAATCAAGATTCTTGGTAAGATCAAAATAATAAGTCATTATATATTATGGTGATTGTAAGATCAATCTTCATTCTCTCTATACATTCTTTCACATAATTGACTGTAGCATTTCAGACAATTTACACAGATAATAAGGTAGAAAATCATAATATATTATGGAAATTCTCTAATGATATACTTGTATCTACTAATGAAGGTTCTACCAACATAAAAAAAGTTAATATCACCTTAATATTACTGTAGCCATGATATTTCTAGGGTATTCTAATTTTTCAGGATGAGGACAACTACTCGCTAAAAAGCATTACAGTCTTGAAACTTTGGCGAGATCATTTAAAAACCGAATTATTTTTAAAAATTAAATTGGTAAAATATATTTTTCAATCGTGGATATAAGTGTGTAATAAGATGTGGACAAAAACAGAAGGAAGGAGGGGAGGAAGAAAAGGATGGAGAAGAAGAAAGACACTGCTCTGCGAAAACAGCAAAGTCAGAGAAATGTCGTCTTAGATATTGTTGTTGAACAACCTCCGACCCAAGGTAGATTTGGTCATCTTGGTGTTTGTCTGCATATTGTTAAAGATATATTTATTGATTTCGCATCATGTGTTTCCAACGTTTTATGATCATTGATACCAATAAAATCCCCTCGGTGAGAACTTTTTCTACTCGTAAAAAGTTTGTAAGACAGTATGAAAGTCGATTTGGAAAAATATAAGTTTTTTGATCATAACTTTTGAATGGTATAAGATATCAAAATTCTGTTACTCCCAAAATACATGTATTTTTGTTACCTTTCATATTGTATAAGTGAAAACTATTCTACTTCTATTAGATAATTTTTACAGGTATCTAGTTTAAAAACATACTTCCAGCTGTATATCTGAATTAAAATGTTAGAATCCGAAGTTATTACTGTATTTTGAATCATTCCAAAGGTATCACAGAAATTGGTGACATTTCAATTTCAATATCAGATATTTTCTCGTGAGTTGTCACCAAAAAACTGATCTCACTAAATCGACTCCCCATGTTAACCACGTCCTGATCGTGTTCACACACCAAAGGCAGGTTTCACTAGTGAATACCGATCATTAGCAAGTGAGGGTGGTTTAACATCCCCCACAAGTCGACGCCGCATCGCTTGTACCACCGGACATTTGATCTGTCGACACGACGTCGGCACGGCGCCGACGCAGAGGCACTCTTCGCACTTCGGGTAGCTCTGTTTCGGCTTGCATATCGGCCTTCTACCTGGAACATTCAGACACATGGGAGCAATGGCGGGCGTGAAGGGTTGAAAGGCTTGAGACATTTCAACTTCGTAGAGAGGTTTATGAATATATTTTGCTTCACAAATGAGTTCGTTGTCATGGTTTCTAGAAATAATAACGTATTCCGATAGTTTTATTAACTAAATACCATGATTATACATTTTAATTTCAATAAAAATAAGTTGGCCTGCAGAAAGATTCGATCCAGTGGAACTACAGCATACAAAATTACATGCCACTATCGATTACCCTAATCATTCAACAATTTTTCATGTTGAATGAAATGGGAAATGAAAATCGAATGCAATCCTCGATTATAGGATAGATTCTTTTCTTATGACAATACCTTCATTATTTCCTATTTTCAAATCATTAGAGAATCCCTTGAGAATGGCATGGTCACACATGCCGAAATGTAGAGAAAACCTATATTTATATGAATACATATATATATATATATATATATATATATATATATATATATATATATATATATATGTATATATATATATATATATATATATATATATATATATATATATATATATATATATATATATGTATATATATATATATATATATATATATATATATATATATATATATATATATATAAATATATATATATATATATGAAAAAAAAAAAAAAAAAATATATATATATATATATATATATATATATATATATTATATATATATATATATATATATATATATATATATATATATATATATATATATATATATATATATATGTATTTATATATATATTCATTTATGAATGTAATTTATGCATTTACTCTTTTGTGTTGAGAGTGCTTGGTTAGACTCTACCAAAGATTTTTTTACGAGTCCACCAGATCGACTCCTGAAGATGATTTATAGTTTTGTACCGAAACATCGAGATATGTTTTCAAGTTTATTCATAGATAAATTACATCTGTAATACTCTAGCTTTTATAGAAATAGCTCCATGCTTCTTGAATAGAATCTTAAATAGTTTTCTGAAATGTCACCTTGATTATTGTTACAATTCTCTTATCGAATGTTTTGAAGAAATCTATGTACTGAACTCGGCGCGCGGTTGAGTTCGTCTCGAACGCTAGCTCTTTCCTAATCAAAATAAAAGGCTTTATTTTGACTCACTCCGAATGATGTACATGGTTTTCTCGATGCTGAAAGTGTTCAAGTCGCAGGTAACTTCTTTGCAACTGGTCGGTTGTCCTTGGTTCGAACAATCACAATTGGAACATTTCAACGGTATTTTTTTGTCGTTGTTTGCTTCACTGACGCGCTCGCAGCTGGCCACGTAAGACATTCCTAGAAATAAAGACCGAACGTTGTCCATAAGAAGAGTTGTGTGCTTTTGGTGGATAGTAAATTGAATGCTTCTTCAAAATTTTCAAAAATAATTTTTAAAATTATCTTGAAATTTTTTTACGAAAATTGTCAGTAGAACTTTTAAAAGGTTTCGAAAGATTCAATGGAAATATTTACAGAATGTTTTGCAAGCATTTCTTCTTCCAAATTATTCGATTTTTATTTTTTCAAAAATCTCCCTTAAATAAACTTCATTTTCAAAAATGCCTACAAGCTTCGATTTTTTGTTTGTGAATCATATTTTAGCATCAATATATTTTGTGGTATGAATCAAAGTCTCACAATGCTCAACTATAATGTGGTGTAGACGTGAATTGAACTAAACTCAAATTAAACTGAGAAATATCTTCAATATATTGAATTGTAATTTCATATTGATATACTCATCTTACTACTGAACTGTACTGTTTATGGAGAAAAATTAGAATTGCTTCCAACTCAGTACCTTCAAAAATAGTATGAATCATAATATATCATATTCAATCACACGACTGTAAAAACCACGTCAAGTTGAATGCCATTTTCTCGAAATTTCATTCGGAAGACCGAACTGAGGAAAAAGAAAACCCAACCAAGCTAGTCTATGACACAAAACTGAACTTCACGTTTCGAAAAATGTGATATTTCGTCCATCTGATTTTTCAGCTAACTAGTATTTTCAAAATAAGACGTCACAATCCATATCATACCTTTGACACTGATCCTTGTCTTGGTATAGTCGAGTCGCCTCGCACCGTGAAATCGTTTACGGGACGATTTTGCTCTTCTCAATGACAACGGGATCGGTTTCAAAGTCGTAAAGTCCTCTACACCTGATCTGAACTTCGGTTTCAGAGACATGTCGGTTATAGTTGCTTTGGTAGTAACTTCACTTTCTATTGCTCCAGTTGTAGTTGAATTTGTTGCTGTGATTGTATCAAGTACTTTGGTTTTTTGTCTCGATATACTGGGTTCTGGCATACTTGGTCCCTCTGTACTTTGTCCTTCTTTACTTGTTTTTTTCATACTTGGTTCTTGTATACTTGGTCCTTCTCCACGTGGTTCTTTTCTACTTGTTTCTTCTCCACTTGTTTCTCCTTCACTTGTTCCTTGTATACTTTCTTCTTGTTTATTTGGTCCTTCTATACTTTGTCCTTGTATACTTGATCTTCGTCTACTTGGTTCTTGCATACTTGGTCCTCGTATACTTGTCCCGTCTATACTTGTTCCTTCTTTATTCGTTCCTTCTATACTTGTTCCTTCGTTATTCTTTCTTTCTATACTTGGTCCTCGTATACTTGTCCTGTCTATACTTGTTCCTTCTTTATTCGTTCCTTCTATACTTGGTCCTTCTATACTTGGTACTTCTATACGAGGTCCATCTATACTTGGTCCCTCTATACGAGGTCCATCTATACTTGGTCCCTCAATACGAGGTCCATCTATACTTGGTCCTTCTATCCTTGGTCCTTCTATACTTGGTCCTTCTATACTTGGTCCTTCTATACTTGGTCCTTCTATACTTGGTCCTTCTATACTTGGTCCATCTATACTTGGTCCTGGTATGGTTAGTCCTGGTACAGTTAACTCTGTTGTAGTCATCTCAGTAGAGATTGGGCTTGTGGTTATCGAAGAGTGATTTTTAAGTGATTTCGATTTACGTTTAGCTGACCATTCCAACAGTTCTGCCCAATCAGAGTTGTGACGTTCTTTTTTCAAAGTCGAATTGGCTTGAATTAGTTTCAAGTTACTGAAGTCAATGTCACCGCGAATTGGGCAAATAATGGATGCACACTTCTCTCGTGTGTTGGACTCGGTTGAGCAATAACACTCTTCACAATGTAGATATTTATCTGTCTCGTTACACGATGCATTACCTGAAATAGTGATCAAAGTGTATTGAGAGTGTTTCATTTATTAATTTGTGTGAACTTGATCGTGATGATATGTGCTTGAGTGATTGAACTGATAAGTGGTTTCACCATGGGATGAGCGATGATGAGAATGTTTATTTCCAAGATCAGGGTGATGCGAGAACATGTCAAGAATTCGTAAAATGTCATGAGTAATATATTTTTGATTTGATGTGATGTTTGAATGTATATTTCGACTGTACATGGTTTATATTTTGATTAGTTACAGATTCTCGTTATATACCCTTCAGAATTCAAAACTACTCCTTCGGGGTTTTAATAATTCAATTATTACTGTTTCATTGCTGCCAATGTAATGTATGTCATTTAAGTTATAATAAATATGTTTGTTGGTTTTTATGTACCAATTAGTAGTATTAACACAATTGAAAGTAAAATTTTCAATCGTAAAAGCTTCAAATGTCTCCATTTAACAGATTATTTCCCTCCCCCGTCGGTTTATAATGCACCCTTCGGATAATAACTCCACTATTGCTCGAATCAATTATTTCTCCTGATGAATGAACCTTGAAAGCAAATATTTCAAAAGTGGAGAATTTACATCGCTACATATCTCGGTCACTTCCTAAACACTTTAGGAGTTGAAATTGATCCCAAATTGAAATAAAAAATCAATGTCAACTGTATTGATGTTACTTATATTGTTCGGTTTGAATGGATTAATCTCATACCCTTTTTGATACCTTTATCACGTAAGTATTTCAAACCTAGCCATGCCAATGCTCTCCGATCATTATGATGTCCTGTTAGAGTCATTGATATTTGAACCGACAAGAGTTGATATAGTTCGTTCGTTGAGGGTCGATATTGCAACCTGTATTGCAACTTTCTTTTTAAAAATTATTCGATATTTATTTTTTCAAAAATCCCCCTTGCATAATTTTCACCTTCTGAAATGTCCACAAGCTTTAGATTTTTTTCTGTAAATCATTTCTGAGCATCAATATATTTTGTGGTATGAATCAAAGTCTCACAATGCTCAACTACAATGTGATGTAAACGTGAATATAACTCAATCAAAGTGATAAATCTCTTCAATATATTGAATTGTAATTTCATATCAATATACTCATAAGGGTGTGAATATCATACCACAATGTAGATATAATTCAAATAACACAATGTGAATGCGATCAAAGTCCTCTTAGATTGGTTAATATTTGAACCTATCAATGTTGTTTTTTCGACCGTGAAAAGTTCATATTTCTACCTTTTACAGTATATTCTTCTGCTCCTCAGAGTATGAATTTCATACCTCATCATGAATATAATTCAAAGATAGCGATGTCAATGATCTTCGAGTATTATGTTGTCCTATTAGAGTCGTTGATATTTGAACCCAGGAGAATTCGATTTCGAACTTTCAAGGTTAATATTGCAACCTGTTGCAGTGTGCTCTTCTACCATTGAAGGTGTTAATTTCATACCTCATCTTAGATATGATTCAAATATCACAATATGCGTGCTTTTCAAGTATGATCAAGTCCTGTCAAATGTTGATATTTGAACCCATAAAAGTTTATTTCTCGATCGTGAAGGGTTGATATTCCTACCTTTTACATTGTATTTTTCCACGCCTTAAGGTATTGAATTCATACCTTCTAATGAATATAATTTGAACATAGCAATGTCATTGCTCTCCAAGTGTTATGTTTTCCTGATAGAGTCGTTGATATTTGAACCCATGGAAGTTGATTGATATTGCTGATGCAGTTTGTTTATCTACCCTTTAGGGTGTGATTTTCACAACTTATAGTGAATACTATTCTTTTCTAACAATCTGAATGGTCTCTTGAATATTATAAAGTCATATCAGAATGATTGATATATTATCCGATGATGTTTGATATTCAGACCGTGAAGGGTTGATTTTCCTACCTTTTGCATTATATTCTTCTAGCCATTGGGGTATAAAATTCATACCTCATCAAATGAATAAATTTCGAACATAGCCAATGCTCCCCAAACATTAGATTGTTCTGTTGGTTGATGATATTTGAATCGATTGGAGTTGTTTTTTCGGCATTGAAGAGTTGATATTTATTTCTGCAGTATTTTCTTGTACTCGTCAAAGTTTGTATTTCATAACAGCTCATCATGTATACAATTCAAACAGAACAACCAATTCCACCGCTTTTCGAGTTTCATGAAGTTCTCTCGAAGTGTTTGAAGTTGTTGAAGTTGTTGAAGTGTGTGAAGTTTTTGATACTTTAAACGATGAGAGTTAATATCAACATTCTACCTCTCTTGGAGTATGAATATCTACCTCATCATTAATTTAATTCAGAAAAGGCAATTTCAATGCTCTCCGAGTATAACGATGTCCTCTGGGAGTGGTTGATATTTAAACCCCAAAAAATTGTTTTTTCGACGAAGGCTGGTTAGTCCTATACCTTCTGGCTTCTGCAATTTATTATTCTACTCTTATGTATTTCAAATTCAAAGCTCATTATCAATTTGATTCTGTCATTACTCCCCAGAAAATATGATGTCCTGTTTGAGGGGATGACATTTGGATCAACAGGGTTTGATATTTCGACCGTTGAGGGTTGATATTGCAACCTGTTGCATTCCTTTTATTTTTCCTCAGTGGTGTAAGTTCCATACTATATCGTAAATTATCCCAAAACCATAATTTCAATTTTCTTCGCGTATTATGATGTCCCGTTGGAGTGTTTTATAGCAAGGACTCAATTTCACCATTCCCGAAAAAAAAGTACTTTATTTTCGCGCTCCACAGGTCAAACGAAAATCCAAAATCAGTTGAAACTTGGCATACACAAGTGTCCTTATTTAATTCGATTCAGTATAGTTTTGAGGCACAATAAATCAAACCACTTTTGAGAAAACTTATTTCAAAGTTTTCAAAAATCCCATGAGAATAACCCAGAAGAAAACATTCGTGAAAAAATATTTCATCCGAGAGAATTCAAATTCTCAGGTAATTTTAAAATAATGATGATACACATTATTCCGAACTTTCACTCAAATCGGATCAGCCGTCTTGATGTAAAAAATATATAATGTAATTTTTGTAAATCATTCAAAGTTATCAAGATACCATTTGAATTCGAGCAACAAGTGTCACCACTTAATTGTAAGCGATTAAAAAAAGCCTTCTTCATCATCATATATAATAATAATGAAAAATAAGATGACAGTGACATAATGGTTTGGATCTCAAGGTGTATATACATATAATTATAACCGATCCAAAGATAAGTTGATATGTTCCAGCTCATCCATCAACGCGGCAACACATAACGCGTTTGCCTAGTATTTAAACTCATGAGACTTATTCACTGACCACGGAGGGTTGATGTCTTTTCTTCTACCCTCAAGAGTGTAAAGTTATACCTTATTGTAAATAAAATTCCAATATCACAATATAAATACTCTTCGATTATCATGATATCCTGTTAGAGTGGTTGATAATTAAACCCATAGAAGTTGATATTTCTACCTTTTGAAGTCCATTCTTCCAAGCCATAGGGTATGAAATTAATACCTCCATCGTGAATATGAAATCAAATCACACACACAAGCTCCATTAGAGTTCTAAGATAAGATGGTCTTCGTTATTGTTTTTACATCCGCTGTCAATGGAAAGAAGTGATCATTGACCAAGAGACTTAGTTCGAAGTGGAAGATATCAACATTCGTGTGTTTATACTGAAAGACTTTTATCCACGGCGAAAAATTATGGTCATAGACAGTGCAGTCCTGGTGTTGAAGATCATTAGTTTTAAATAATCAAAATAGGGTGGTAAGATCACCCTTGTGGTGCTCCGTCCAAACGATCCTATCTTTCATAGTTAGCCTTAATTGGGGAACAATGATTTTGTATCAAGTTTCGATGTTATTAAAAAAAAAAATGTATTGCTCATCTTGAAATCTATACCATCTTAAATATATTCCAACTTCCACTTTTTTAATCCTCTCCAAGGATGATGATGTCTTGATATATAAGCCCAAGTTGTTTCCTTGACCGCAAAGAGGTTGGATATTATACCACATGTTGCAGTCTTTTCTCTCACCTCTCATGGTATGGAATTTATATTACATCGTAAATATCATTCAACTTCTACTACTTTTCTAATACTCGTTAATTCTGGTGGATGGGGTATTTCACTCATTAAAATTGTCATTTCGACCGTGAGTGGTTTTCACTGCCACCTGTTGCAATCCATTAATTCTTTCACCCTTTGGGGTATAAAATTCATACTACATCAGAAGTTTCATTCAACTTTCATATAGTGAATTTATTTCAAGTCAGCAGTGCTTTTTTTCATCATTGAACAGTGTTTTGACGTTGATGCGCATGTCACAAAACACTGTGTTCAGAACACAAAAGCGATCTAGCTTATACATAACCTTAAAAGTGGCCCACAAAAACACGTTTGCCCTGTACGACCTGTATATATGACCTGTCTTTCATGTGTATCAACCGTGAAAAATCTATATAACTATACCTGTAGCAGTAGATTTTACCAACTGAAAAACCATGAAAAGCCCAGCTAAGATTACAACATTGAAACACAGTATACTCTTGGATAAAAAAAAATATTAATTCATATGTATATGAACAGATAACATTCACCCGTAGGTTTTGACCAAATGAAGGTCCGTAGACCACTAAAATATATCTCATGATTTTGCAAACAATTTTCCGAAAGATTATCTACACTTCAACCCAATGGCTATTCCAAAATATGTACAAAATGATTGCTTGCTGGATTTGACCTGGATTGAAGTTCGTCTTCTCCAACAAAATGATTGAACATTTCTTATTCCATCAACATTTCTTATATTTTCTTATTTCTTATTTCATTATCTTGCACTTGGTTCAATTTACATGAATATTGATAACTGTTTATGTATTATAGTTATTGATTCTCATTTTTTCTTTTCGATAATATTTTTCATTTAGTTAAAAAAGAAGAAAGTAAGAATAAATAAATAAAGATAAAATAACAATAATGGAAAAGAAGATTAAATAATAATTAAAAAAAAAAAAAATTATACAGGTATTCATGATCTATTCTAGACAGTCACCGTCATATCGTGAATTTAATAATACTCTAATTATTTCAGCCCGCACACAAGAATTTTTCTTTCTTATGCGGGCTTCTATACATTCTTTATTTCATTTTCATTTTTCATTTATCTTTAATACTCAACTCTAAACACAGTTACATTACATGAATTGAATGTATTATTCATTGATTAGATTTGGATATTACCATAATTCAAGGAACACCATCTTTATTTACTCAATTTTTAATTTTTCTTTTCAAGGGTTTAGTCTATCGATATCGAAGGTGTGTGAATAATGATAGCTATGTGAAAAATGAATAATTTCTCATTGTAATTCCTGATGTATCATATTGTATGGAATAAAATGATTTTTGAATTGAATTGAATTATTCAGCTCACAAAGGCTTGATTATGAAAAAAAAACAAGTTGAAATACAAGTTGCGATAGATGGTTGTAACTCATTATCTGGATACATGATGTTTCAAAAGATAAAATTACAGTTGAAGCCAAAACCTCAAAATAAATCCAATACGACATCCTAAATGAATTCAAAATGGCAACGAAATATTGTTTCGAAAACCAAGATAATGAAATAAGAATGTGAAATAATAATGAATGACAAAGCAAGTATAGGTCACTGTGAAAAAGGATTGTATGCATTTCCTTTTGATATCGCATACTCTGAATGAATCAAATTCATCCCTCTTGGTAATATTATAGCGTCTATTGCGGGCAATTGCACTTCAGGCTCTTAGTATATATTGTTCTTATAGATTAGATGGTATATTGAAATCCTGTAAAGTTGTCATTTTTACGGTGGGTAGTTCATATTTCTAACTGAGAAATAACTAATGTATTACAACTAATATTAAATGTATTAACTGATTGCTAACTGATGCAATTCTTATACTTCTAACGTATAGTATATAAAATTAATTGAATTATTGCTGTATAATCGCTGATAATTTATTATAGTACTCCACAAAGTGAGTAAATGAATATATAAAGTTGATATTTCAACCGCAAAGGATCTCCATATTGCTACTTATTGCTTCTTTTGTTATTGTAATGTTATTCTTCTACCCTTTCAGGTATAAACTTCATCTCTATGATAACCATTATCCAGCTTCTACTTTGCGATTGTTCCTCATATTTTAAAGTGTCCTCTTGAAGTGGGTGATAATCAAACACTTTGAGTTAGTTATTTCAGTCTTGTAGTATTAAATATATTGATACCTATTGTGGAAGAAAATAATTTAATCATGATGACTCTTCGTCTTGATAACGAATGACCATGATGGTCCAGATTATTATACATTTCAAATTATGATTGCCGAAATTGAAAATTAGTCACTCATATTTTTTTAATAACTTTGAAACTTGACACAGAAACATTGTTTCCCAATTGAAGCTATGAATGAACGTATCTTTGATCGTTTAAATAATCAAAATATTTCCATGTTATATATAAGCCAATTGATTTGCTATGATAAGATAAGAATGAACTTCAAATCATCATCAGTCATCATCATCAACTCTTGCTCACAGTTATAAAATTATGGTGAAAAAATAATAACATAATGAGTATTAATAAAAGTTGTAATGATGAATGAGAAAAATAAATTTCAATTGGATTCAAAGACGTTGAAGAGATGATATAATAAAGAAAAATGACTAGATATTCCGTGAATAAATTATTTCGATCAATTGCACGATTTCAAAAAAGTAAAAAAGTAACACTTCTATCATTCTGAGTTTAAAACTCTACTTTCGAGGCAATAATTGCCATATATTATTTATTATATCGTATAGGCCATTACACCCCAAGGCATGGTTGCAGTGGATGGTTAATCACGACTGAAATCGAACTCCATTCGCCTCATAATCACCTTCAATGTTCGGTATCAGATTAAAATTATTACCGTTTTGTTGCTCGTATAAACGGTATGGTAGAATGTTTGACACCGGGCATTCCGCTCTCTGACACGACTTGTTGGTCGTGTCCACGGCGTTACACGAACAAACCTGGCACTGGATCTTGTAAGACACGCCGAACTCGCAGTCTAACGACCATTTGTGTTCTGTAAACGAGACGCAGGCTGTGACTTCAAGTGAGAACAATCCTGATTGATATAGCCAACAAGATATATTAGTAAGCCATTGGAGTGGTAATTTGACTGGTGATGCGCGCTGCCAAACTGTGTAAGCAGGTACTAACGTCGGCCATGACAGAGGAGGGCCAGAAGACATTTTTTTTACTTTCCATTGTTGACATTTATTCTATTGTTGAGATCATATCAAAGGTGAATATGTGTTATTTTGTTCCTGTTACATCATATTCTGACTATACATAGGTGAGCACTTTTGATTACTTTTTACAAGATTCACGTACCTGTTACTGTGATAATTTTTGCATGTTTTGTGATAATAGACATTAATTTGTGTTCATCGTATGTTTTTAAAAGAACTGTCTCAACATCGATGTTTTTCCTATTATACATCCTAGTGGCCCAGGCATGGTCTTTGTATATATACTAATGTATTTGGTCTCTTCTATCAGTGACATATTTTATTATATATTATTGATGTATAATATAGAAGGCCTTTCTTCAAAATCTCGTCTGTCATGGCCGCAGAAAAAAACGAACGTCGGGTTCTTTGCCACTCTACGGTTTACTACATTATATCTCGTTGGTTATAGAATCTTTGCACAATTTCGTGATACCAACATACCCAATTCTAATATAAAGGAGGTGTACCGACTCCCATACTGATAACATGGCCGATATTTGTGGTTTCTTGCGGTCAGTTCAGACCCGAAGGTCCCGATTGCCTGTCGCGATTCAGCGGATCCCCTCTTTAACTAGATGAAGATAAGAGTGACTACGATACCGGTGGTATTGTATAGCATTATAGTTAGATATAAAAGCGATAGTTGCGCTACAGGCAATCGGGACCCTGGACTTAAATTCTGACCCCAGATTTGGCGGATTCCCTTCAGTCCGAAATGTGTAGAGAAATAGATTTGGCGGTGATGATATAATTAATAGGGAATGGGAGGTGATTTAGTGAGATATCAGATTTTTGATGGTTGGTTTTGAATGGGATAATATATCTCAATTTTAATTTGGGGGACAACATATATTTTCAATATCTTCAAGTAGTTATAAGACCCTATTATCCAAGTAACGTAGTTAGATAATGAGATCTTTCATAGTAGGATGTTTGCTCAAACTTTCTATAAGACAAAATAATGCTCCATGTTGGCGGTGAAACAGATCTTTCTTAGAACTATTGACGAACTTTTTTTTCTTTTTGGCGAAGCAGCTATTGTGGCCCAGCAAAGTCAGTACAACCCCAAATCACAATCACTAGTGCCTATTCACTAATCAATATATCAACTGTGGTTCGGCCTTGATTCAGAATGAGTAAGATTGAATGCAAATTCAAAAATGAAAATTGAAAAAATGAAAAATGAAATTGAATGAAAATTGCAAATTTGATTAGATCAAATTCGATTCAATTAAACTCATTGATACTTTTGATGCATTGCTTGTATGGTGACTCAATATACTCTGCAACAACTATAACTTCATGATATAGTTATATTATTCATAATATGGAGTCTATAATAGAGTTACTTGTTAAGAAAAATTAGCATGCATGTATTCATTATTCCTCATACATAATGCATTAAAAAACGACTAGAACCAGGCAAGTTAAAAGTCATTATATAAACTTGTTATATTCATGTATTATCAAGAATGGCTGATAAGTGGTCGGTACAGGTAAGTTCCAAGCATAGTTGTTTAAGCATAACTTTAGGTGGATATCGTCGTGTTAAACTCTGATAGTACGAGGTGTATTGTTCTGACGATGAGTTCGCCTTGTTCTTGAAATGTTGTGGCTGTTTGAATAGTATTTTATTGGACGGTGTCGTTGACGAGTCAGCCGTCAACAAGAACAATACGCCGACGAGCCACCGAGACGTCATCTCTGCAAGTCTAGTGAGAAACATGTGTGGGAGTTAGACCCTAGAATCAAATATCCAAAGTGGTAGGATTCGCAAAATTGGTTTAAGTGAGGGTAGGAGTTATATACACCACTAATATACTCCGAAATTCACCTTTTTTTCACTAGCAAATTTTCAATATTCTCAATAGGGAAAAATGGTCAAATCGCTCTTTATTTTACCATTGTGTTACTGGGCTAATATTACTGAATATTAGGCTAATCTGGTCCAAGATTTAGAATAATATTCGTGAAAAAAAATATATATATTTCAAGAACAGTTTAATATAATGTACTTGTAAATGAAAATCTGATAGAAATAAGCAGAAAAATATGATTACTAGTATGTTATTTTGTGAAAACTCGTTTTATATTTTGGAAAAATAGTAAGTATTTCCTTATGTATTTTTTATTCATTTGGAATTTTATTTTGTGGGTAGATACCATAACACCCCCTTCCCCTTTCGACTACTGAATTGATTCACAAACAACACTGACTCCCTATTTGACTTGACTGTCAACTTGAGAACTTGCAAATTGTTAGTCTCACGGCATTTCTCCTAAATGTTCACGATGACTTTGCACTGAACTTGGCAGTAGTCGTAATGTAGGAACATCGAAGGAATAGAAGTTTGCCAACATCAAACTTACATTCTGTAGTTTACAGATAACGTATATTGGAATTGACCAATCAGCGTCGTTTCAAACCGAAGATGCACGATCATTTCCGAAAACTACCGCTATTTTCTAGCAAACAGTGATCTTTTTTTTTCAAAACGTCAGCTGTTCTTTAGGCTTGTACCAATTATACTTATTCATCTTAATTTCTATATGCCATTTTGTAAATTAACCCCTTTTGTTTCTTCACCCCTTTGACGTCACAGATATGACATCCGAACAAGTAGGCTATGTATTTGTGATGAAAACACTTCTCAGAGATCTTCTAAACGACCACGAGTTGTTCAGATCTAGGTGGCCTCCTAATGAGACACACTTATCAATAGTCGCTAATTGAATACACTGTGAAGATGAATCTATGCTGAGATGGTTTTACTTTTATGTTACACTGTTGATGAAAACCGTAGATACCATTTCCTCAGGGCTGATTGAATAATGAAAAGTTCAGAAAACAGAGGATGTGTGAATTATTATCGGAGATGATGGTTGTAGAATCGAAGAGATAAAAGATGAAGATAAGTAGGATGAACAAAGATTACATTACCATTATTCAAAATGAATTATCAAATCGTTCATTATTCTTTGAATTATCAGTATATAATCATTTTTAAAAATATACTCACAAGTTCTCATGAAATGGAACAGAAATAGTATGTATGTATATATATATATATATATATATATATATATATATATATATATATATATATATATATATATATATATATATATATATATATATATATATATATATAGAGAGAGAGAGAGAGAGAGAGAGAGAGAGAGAGAGAGAGAGAGAGAGAGAGAGAGAGAGAGAGAGATGTTTTCACTTAAACTACTCATATTATGAGAGTAGATCATTTATGTATGGGTGTTTTAGTCGTTTTTTTAATTGATTCGATCATTAACCTTCAAATCATTTTGAGGAAACGACCAAAGCCCCCTAAATACTATTCATTCATATATATATATATATATATATATATATATATATATATATATATATATATATATATATATATATATATATATATATATATATATATATAATATATAGGTCTATATGGATGTACCAGGGTGGAAAATATGAATTTCATTGGCATATAACACTTGGAAACGAAATAAGAATGACGGTCGCTGTACTTGTGCCCACTGAAGCAGAAAATCGCCTATCAACAAAAAATTGTATAAGCTTTTGTTATAACATAATTCTGCTGCATCTATAACGATTTAACTCTTTCGGAATATCCAGTTTCGTTTTGTATCGTAATTTTTTTTCTGAAAAATCAGAATACCCTAGAAAGGTCATGAGTGCAAAAATGTACTGATTTACTTCTGTCCTGTTGGAATTGAACAAGTAATTAATCTCCAACTATTTCTACTGGGGGCTCTGAAGATCGAGCGAGTACTGGGAGCGATACTACTATGAGTGAAAGAGGGCTTGGCGTGTAGGAATGCCGTAGACAAGCTACTTTTTCGGGGAATTGGTTAGAGCACAAAGAAGCTTCTGTTAGGGCTTTTGGGTTAGGTTATGATCGTTTCCTCGAATAGGTCATCGTTTTTCCAAGTAAATACTCCAAGCCAAGTTCACTTTTGGTACTATATTCATTCCCGTATTCGCTCTTCAGGCGCCTCAGGAAATGACTGAAGAGTGAATATAACAATATTAATTGTATGAATGAATGTGAGTAATGAATGTATGAATGTGCAGTATTTTTGTGTATGAATGTGTTTCTTTGAACATATGTATATTTCATACATATAGTTCAGTTTCAGTTTAAATTATATTCATGTTCATATTTGACGTGCCATTTATTTTATCATGACCTATTTATAGAATGTGAAAATCAACTCGGCAAATAAAGCATTAAAATTGAAATTGAATAAGTTAGCGATATGCATTGTGAATCAGCAAGTTATTTACATGAGCCAAACATTTCACAAGTTGATGTTAGATTTTTTTTTTTAATTGTACAAAAGAACATAGAACATACATATAAATAAATGATCAGTCACGTGATATCCACAAATCCCTAGAGAGCTTGACTGTGAATTATATATTTGAAAATAATGGGAAAGAATATTGCGTGATGCGATAATTGAAACAAAATTATGCATAACTAGATTGAATAAAATACAGACTAAATTTAATATTTCAAATATATCTATGAATGAACACATTATGAATGGGTCTTTATGTTCTCATAATATGGCTAACGATAAGAAAACGAAACTTGATGCATTCATGTGTTTCTTCCAAGTGAATTACTAGAGAGTAACTAAGCTTATCGACCCAGCTGTCAACGTTCCTCTGAACCCAACCATGAAATTTCTCTACGCTTCTGTTTTGAATGAAATCATGAAAAATAACTTACCTTTTACTAGCCAATCCATTCGTTTCAACCTATCACTATACTAAAAAAAAATTAAATTAAATTTCACCACAAATTAATTTCGTAAAGTGCAATCAATTGGGTGTAATTAAACGTTTTATTAATCGGAAAATATTGTAGTTTATTAATGATTACAGAGATTAAATATTCAGGTAGCATGTGCCAAACACAATGGTTTACAGAATTCAACATCGAGTGAGCCACCCTTCGTAGCTCAGTCAACTATAGGTCACATATTGAGAAATTGAAGTCAGCGTTGGGCGTAGGCTAGAGTCCTGTATTATAAGGCATGTATTTTTAAAGAGCCACTGAACATATTATCACTTTGAAGTTTCGTTATCACCCAATTACACTTCCTCCCAAATATCCTAGTTGTTGGAGGGGTCGTTGAGCGAACAATAATCAATTAATCAACATGATGCATTTTTTGTGCATATGTAGACCCATGATTTATATTGAGTCTGGTAAATTAGACGCTAGCGCGCTGAAGCGTCATTCAGGAGACCGCAGTTCGATTCCCGCCGAGATAGCTCTCCCCGACTGAGATGCATTTGTGGTTTCCCTCTGTCGTTAAAGTGAATGCTGCACGAGATGGCTATTGAAAACCAACATCGTTTCCTTGTCACCTAATAAAGTAGCATTACATCTCATCTATTCCTCATTCACCGACGCCAATACATTGCATTTTCCATTAGAGCGTCGTTATACATAATGCAAATGAAATTACATAAATAGTGTGATTTATTGTACACTTGACGAGGAACGAATTTGGATGTCACTAAGGCCCAGTATTACCAAGTCCAGTTAGTATTTATCTGAGAGTTGGTGAAAACAAATACCACAGGTAACCATGGTGATAACAAGTTTGAACTGTTAGATAAAGGCTAACTAGACTTGGTAATACCGGGCCTAAATCAACTATCGTCTCAATGTGCTAGTTACTTATTATTTATTCTTATAAATGCACATTTAATATCGAATCATTCTAACGAGCTAATAAAGCAAATCCTGATCCATAATAAACAGCTTGGACAATATTATATATATATATATATATATATATATATATATATATATATATATATATATATATATATATATATATATATATATATATATACATATATATATGATATATATATATATATATATATATATATATATATATATATATATATATATATATACATATGTATATATATATATATATATATATATATATATATATATATATATATATATATATATATATATATATATGATAGTTTGGACCCTGATGAAGACGAGACTATTCTCGTAGAAACGTTGGTCATTTATAAATAGATATCATCACGATTTTAAACAGCCCAGTTTTACTCAATTTATTCAAATATGAATCGTGAGAGTTCAAGTGAAGAATATATATATATATATATATATATATATATATATATATCCATATATAAATATATACATATATATATATATATATATATATATATATATATTTATATATATATATATATATATATATATATATATATATATATATATATATATATTAGGGTTGCCATTCGATCAAAAAATCGTGATCTAAATTGAAGTGTACAATATCAAAAATCGATCGAATCGAATCAAAATCGATTGCATTTTTACCGAGAATCGATCGAATTGACGAATCGAATCGGAAACTAATCGAAAAAAGTGTTGTACACTTGTTCGTAGAATAAAATTAACGTCGATAGCAAGTCAGACCTACTGATCGATAAAACTTCATATCTGTGTTATTTTGGCCTGAAGTACATTCTACAGCCAGTGTGTCCAAAATTTCGGACACTCCATCCTGATTGGTCCAACGTTTCGGAAACTTGACTTCTGATTGGTCTAATCTTTCGGGCACTCGATTGTCATACACTTGACTGGTATTAATCCTTTACAGACGCATTCTTCACAGCGCATAAACTTTTCCATTTGCTCGCATTTAGACGCATCTGAAACAAAAAATACACCTGTATCTTGAACTTATCATGAAAACGTGCTGATGCAAGTGATATCGATTTATTTATATTGATGTCAACGACTCTAATGATTACTTAGAACCTATTGACGTCGATGGATGAGATGATAGAAAGTTGGGTTGGAAGATTTGGTTTCATTCATTTATATCGTGTTTAACGTTTCACTGTAATGGTGACAAAGATCTATTGTAGTCGGTAAATTATGAATGAGCCGATGGAAAAATGAGATTAGAGGTTATTTTATTAGGTATATTTCGACAGGTAGAATCAACACAAGGAAGTGGTCCTTTGAGCCTGCTTTGCATGAAGGTACCATCTCATTATTCACTTTAAGGACTGAGGGAAACCACGATGCACCTCAGTCAGGATGTTCGTCCATGGTAAGAATTGAATCTCGTGGTCTCCTGAATGAAGGTTAGGCGTGCTAGCTACTGATCCATCGGTCTGAGTCAGGGTAGTGTCGACCATGGCGGGAATCGAACCCCTTTCTCCTGATTGACAGTTCAGTAAGTTAGCAACTGATCTGCCCGTCTCAATATTGGTATAATTTATATGAGTTCCATTCCATTAAGACTTCCATCCTACTCTTATAAAGCTTTGTCTGTGTTTTATGTATTCCTTTTTGTTCCCGCTGCAGAGGTCGCAGCTCGCAGGAGTTGACTGATCGACACGAAACTTTTTCTGCACACCCAAACTTATCCAACTTGGAATAGTATAGTTTTAAGGTTAAATCAATTGGACCATTTTTGAGAAACACTATCTCAAAGTTTCTGGAAACCCCATAGTATTAGGCTGAGCAAGACGACTTGAAAAATAAAATCTCTTCAAAAAGATTCAAATTTTTCCTGAATGTTAACACAAAAATGATACACAATATTACGAATGTGTAGACTATGAAATTTGGACCAGCCGTTTTGAGAAAAATAATTTACTCATTGGTTGTTATTCATCAAATTGACATGTAATTATGCCACCACGATGTAGTGATACCAACCTATTCATCATAATATAAAGTAGGTGACCCAACTCGGGTCTTGAAAGTGAAATATTTCCGAGGTCAGAATCTGAGTCTAGCGTCCCGATTGCCTGTAGTGCAACTATCGCTTTTATATCGAACCATTTACAACAACAATGCTTGACAATGCTATACACGGCCCATTAGTTTACGAGAATTATAGATTTTGTTAGTTTAACAATGCCACCGGTACCGTGGCCACTCTTATTTACATCTAGTTCGCAAGGGGATCCGCTAAATCGCGAGAGGCAATCGGGACGATTGGATCTGAAATGACCTCAAGAAACCACAAATATAGTCCAGTTTATCAGTATATGAGTTGGAGGCACCTTCTTTATACTATGATAAAATAGGTCGGTATCAATTCATCGTGATACCATGGAGTTGTTCAACTCCATAGTGATACCGCGATGAGATTGACGGCTCTCTACATTCACTTTTTACCGAATGAAGTAATTTTATATGTGACAAGGTGTGTAGTGTTTTTGATTATTATTTAGACTGATATCTCGCTCAGCAACGCATATGCTGCGTTTTCCTAGAAATAATATATTTAAGAGTACCTGAAGTTGTTTTCGGTAAACGTCTTCGAAGAGTTTTCATGGTGGGCGGACATTTGGTGAGAACGCAGAGAGCGGACATCCTCTCTCCTTCACCCTGGCATTGGCATCGGTAACAATACGCGACATATCTGTCGTTGTAGCCAAAATGCTGGTAGTACACATTGGGATCGTAGTTACGACAGTTCTTTCTGTAGATCACAGGGAGCTTTTTGAAATCTGAAATGAATAAATTTGAGAAGGTACAAAATCTGGTGTCAACTTTCCGTTACATTAATATCTGACACGATCCAAAGATTCTGTCTTATGCTGGCCTTCCATGAACGCGATTTGCGTTTCGCTAACGCAAGGCGGTGGGATTGAGGCGAGCTCAACAATCAGAAATCGCGTAACTGTCATCACTGATTGGTCGTTTTATCATCATGGTTGCTTAAAAACCCGCTTAGCGAATTCGCAATCCGAATACCGCAGGTATGGAAGCCCAGCATTACAGTAAAATGTCGGACTTTAACAACTAGATATACACTATCTAGTAAATTATCTAGTTAACAACTAAAAATAATGTATGAGCCTAGTTTGCAGAAGCTTCGAGTTCTTGTTCTTGTTTTTGGGAATTGAACTACCGAGACCGCTATCTCAATTTCTTATATTTCCGACATCACCAATTTGTCGCTGATAACAGCGACATTATAATGCAGATTCTGTACAGATACAAATATAGAAACAGAATTTTTGATCACATTTTTTTTATGATTGGATGAGCGAAGCGAAGACTCAATTACACTATACCGAAAAAAAGTGCCCGTTTTTTTTTTTTTTTTTTTTTTTTTTGCGCTCCACAGGTCAGACAAAAATTCAAAATCAGTTGAAACTTGGCACACACATGAACCCCTATCTGACTTGATGCTGTATAGTTTTGAGGCACGATCGGTTGAACAACTTTTGAGAAAACTCATTCCAAAGTTTTCAAAAATCCTATTAGAATAAGCCAGAGGAAAACATTCGTGAAAAATATTTCTTCTGAGAGGATTGAAATTCTCAGAGAATTTCAATCTGATAATGATACACATTATTCCGAACTTTAACTCAAATCGGATCAGCCGTTTCGATGTAAAAAAATATATAATGTTATTTGTGTCAATTATTCAAAGCTATTAAGATACCTATAAAATCAAAGCAACAAGTGTCACCACTTGATTGTAAACGATTAAAACAAAGCCTTCTTTATTATTATATAAATTATTAATGGAAAATAAGATGGCAGTGATGTAATGGTTTGGATCTCAAGGTGTATATATATATATATATTTATATATATATATATATATATATATATATATATATGTATATATATATATATATATATATATATATATATATATATATATATATATATATATATATATATATATATATATATAATAACCAATCCAAAGATAAGTTGATATGTTCCAGCTCATCCATCAACGCGGAAACACATAACGCGTTTGCCTAGTTTATCATGTTTATGCCACAAACAAGCCAAATAGGCTTTGTCGGCTATTGTGTAGGAAACATATGTATATTCTCCATGAAAATTCCAATAAAAACAACAAAATAAAAAACAGACACATACACATATAACACAGCTTCTCCAAATATTCTGTAAATGTAGTCAGGCATTGTTTTCATTGGGTGAATGATGAATATATTCATCAGACGAACTCAATCGTTCTGTATTCAATCGCGTGTTGAGTTTATTATTATTGTCATGACACATGTGTACACCAGCTTTAAGAGATTTGGTTGAGGTG
Organism: Brachyptera risi; assembly: GCA_964007535.1. Lineage (NCBI taxonomy): Eukaryota > Metazoa > Arthropoda > Insecta > Plecoptera > Taeniopterygidae > Brachyptera > Brachyptera risi. The sequence continues at coordinate 17,469,712 of OZ023333.1, read as the reverse complement.
TTTGAGAAAAATAATATATTTTATTGAGATGATTTAAAATCTCGAATTTACCAATTATTGAGATCAAAAAATATTTTCAATCAACAATCAACAACAACCAAATCAATCAACACTGTATAAACGAATGTAGTGAATGACTAGACTACATAGTCTCAAAATCAGAGTTTGTAGCGTTCCAGTATATTTCGCTTATATTATTATTATTTTTATTTTTTTTGTATTTCGCTCCGGCACATATTTTTTTTACGTTTTCCTAGTATTTTGGATTTAAAACCATAATCACATCAAAATATCATGATATCGTTGAAATACATTACCTAACTCGTTTTCTTTGACTTCTTTTTTTTTCTCTTTCCTCTTCCATTTTCGTATGTGTTCTCTTTTAGCTATCAGTGAATCATTTGCATTAAAAGTATCATATGCAATCGTCGCCCGTGTTGTTTCAGTGGCCTCCACTGTTGTTCTAATAGTCGCCACTGGTGTATTAGTGGGCGTCAGTGGTGTCGTAGTTTCTGTAACAGTGGTAGTCAGAGTAATTTCAGTTGGGGTGATGTTGGCCACTGTTTTTCCAGTGGTTGGCTGTGTTGTGTTAGAAGTTATGCTTGTCGAAAGTGTGGTCATAATGAGATATTGTGTATCATCCTTGTCTTCGTCTTTGTCTTTCGTCTTGCAGCTTCTTTTATTGTGGGAGCTGCCTTGGAAAAAAAGTAGGAGATGCACACACAAGATGTTACGCAAATGTGACAGTAAGATGGTTTCAATTTAATAATCCGCATGCAATTCGAATTTGGAGGCAAAGTAAATTTTGAATTGAAACATACATTCCAATAATGCTGTTTTGTTCAAACATTCCAAACCATTGAATACAAGCATGTACTTGCCATTTATTGTAGTCAGTAGTTTTGTAGTCAATGATGTTGTAGTCGGTACTGTCGTAACCGGTACTGTAGTAGTCGGTACTGTCGTAACCGGTACTGTAGTAGTCGGTACTGTCGTAGTCGGTACTGAAGTAGTCGGTACTGTCGTAGCCGGTACTGAAGTAGTCGGTACTGTCGTAGCCGGTACTGAAGTAGTCGATACTGTCGTAATCGGTACTGTCGTAGTCTTGATTGTTGATATCCCCATAGGTATGGTGTTGCGAGTGGTCGTGGTCAATGGTGGAATGGTGAGCGTTGTTGGAGTAATTGTTGTCAACTTTATTGTTGTAGTCAACACTGTAGTTTGGGGCATTGTTGTTGTCGTTGTTGTTTTTGAGAGTTCGGGGATAGTGACAGAAGTGGGCATTGCTATTGTTGTTTTCGTTGTTGTGGGATTGAGAGTGGTTGTCGTGAGTTTGGTAGTAGCTACAGAAGTGGACATTGCTGTTGTTGTTGTTGTTGTTGTTGTTGTTGTTGTTGTTGTTGGATTGGGAGTGGTTGTTCTTGTGAGTTCGGGAGTAGTTACAGAAGTAGACATTGATGTTGTAGTTGTTGCTGGTATGGCAGTAGTCACAGAATTGGGCAATGTTGGTGTTGTGGTCGTTGTTATTGTTGGGGTCTTAACTGTAGTTGTAGTAGTGGGTATTGTAATAGGTGTTGTGGGAGGCTTGACAGTAGTTGTAGTTCGGGGCATCGTAGTGAATATTTTAGTCGCATCTGTCATTGTTGTGTGCATTGTGATTGTAGTTGGACTAGTAGTAGTAGTTGTATTTGTGGGCATTGTTATTGCTGTTGAATCTTTTGGAGTAGTTATAATTGTAGTTGTCGGTGAAGTAGTAGTTGTATTTGTGGGCATTTTTATTGTTTTTGAATCTTTTGGAGTAGTTATAATTGTAGTTGTCGGTAAAGTAGTTGTTGTATATTTGAGAGTAGGTGTTGGAGTAGTTGTTGATATTGTTGTTTTGGACATCGTAAATGTAATTGGTTTTGACGTAGAACTCAAAGCAAGAGTTGTATTAATATATTTTTTAGTGGTGAGTCTTCTCTTCTGTCCGGACACGATAACGATAGGCGCATCAGTTGTGGTGGATTCGTCGGTGGGGAAAACAATCGAACCGTCATCAGTATACACGGTCCGTTCGATAGTGAAGTCTATCGCCGGATCGTCTGTGATCGACGCTTTCCTCTGCAAGTCTTTCAGCACTGGACACATGATGTCCACGCAATAGGCGGGAACTCCTTCTCCGGTGCAATAACATTCTTCGCAAGCCAAGTACTTGTCCTCGCCGTTGCACTCGACACCCTCTGCGATCAAGATCAATAGAGAATTAGCATGTTCAGCATTTCAATGTCCAGTAATTATTCAATTTATTTAGAATCATGGTGAATATTATATATATATATATATATATATATATATATATATATATATATATATATATATATATATATATATATATATATATATATATATATATATACATATATATATATATATATATATATATATATATATATATATATAATAAAATAATATAAAAGAATAATAATGAAAAATGAATATATATATATATATATATATATATATATATATATATATATATATATATATATATATATATATATTTTTTTTTTTTTTTTTTTTTTTCATCATTATTTTTTTTCATCATTTATATTGGGTCCAACCACGCATTGTACTGATGGCTGAGATCTATTGGCGTCGGTGAATGATATGAGATGATGGGATGATGAGATGAGAGTTTTTTTTATGAGGTGTTTTTGGATGTGGGAAGGAGTTGGTCGTGGCCTGTTGTTAGGAAACCAACCCAGTATTGACCATAACGACAGAGGTAAACCAGGATAAACCCCTGTCAGTATGGTCGACCATGGTGGGAATCGAACCCCGGTCTCCTGAATGACAGCTCAGTGTTAGAACAACTTGACCACTAATACCTATATTGGAGAGTAACATTGAAATTATCGTATTTCATATTTGATAAAATAATTCCACTCGAAACTAATATAGGAATATCACTTTTTGTAATAGTTGAGACAGATAGGTGACCTTTCACGATAGTCACAAAGTATGGGTAAATAGTATAACACCCCTGTACTCTATAACTCATTATATAAATCTAAAACGACACGAAAACGACCTACCTTCCATTTATTCGGACGATTCCGTATGGCTGTGACTCTTGCATCTCGCTTTCATTTTGTTCACACTGTTATATATCAACTAAGTACTCTTAGTATTTGCATTTACCTGGTATCCTCTTTGACTCGTAGAATGGTAAAAAGAACTCTAGTGGACAAGAAATGGGTCTGCAATCTTCCTTAACTTCCTTCCTTTTCTTCCTCTTTGTACAGCTGCATGTCTGACACTTGATCGTGTATTTCACGCTTGGATTACAGTCCTCGAACCACGTGTGAGCTGTGGCAGTAAAACACTCATTGTTTGTTCATTGTCCCCACCAGCAGCTAGTTTAGGCGGGGGTATGAAAGATTCATGTTATGAACACATCACATCATATTTATTCGCATCATAAATACGTAATGATGCAATTGTTCACTCATTATAAATTATATCACAAGTAACAAATTATCAAGCAAAAAACAAACTAAATCACGGTTTCCGGCTCAAACTTTTCTTACCGTCCGATATATTTTTTAGTTTATTTTATTGGTCACATACACTGATACAGAAAGAAAAACACAATTACAACAAAAAAACATCCACAAAGCCTTTCAAAAAGAGGCTTAACTGTGGGTTAAAATAGTGAATTATAAGTACAATTCAAATTCGGACGTATTTTTCAAATATTGAAAGTAATAAAGTAGTTGAAGAAAAAAGAAAAAAAGAAAAACATTGAATGATTTGTTACATTCTACTTACGAAGTGTAAGGTATCTTTGATTACTATTAATTTTAAGCAATCAAGTTACATCAAGTAACGAAAAAAGTAGACAGTTGTACAAGATTGTGAGAAAAAAATAATTACATAAAAACCAGTATTAAGACACTTCTCTGTACCGTAATGTTTGTGTGACGTCATGACCTCAGCCTTTACTACCTTTGAATACACAGGCTTTTTTGGATTTGAGAAATTGAACTCACATCAATGACAAATGATCATTATTGTCATGATTATCATTATTATTAATTATCATTATTGTCAATTCACATTAATTGTTGACAAAAAAACATGAACTTCAAGTGAATTAGTCATTTCGACTGACAAAGGTTGATGTAGAGTCAATAATCATGTCACGAATCGGTGACAAAAAGAAGTTGTGATTCATGATGTTGTTCAGGTGATCACTGGCTTGTGATTGGTGAGTGGAAAAACTCGTGTCTGTCCATAGACATATATCACCTTACCGAGATACGTTACTCCTGCAGCCGATAGCGACATATGCTCGTTCCTATCTCGGCGGCCATATTGGACATTTAAAAATAGAATCTAAGCAAGGCATTCTATATTATCACTGATATATGTCAAATATGGTGGAAACTTCCCGGTTTGCAAATCGGTGTAAAGCTACTGCCGAGGCACAAATATGTACGTCTTCTTAACGTTGAGTAACGTATCTCGGTAATATTGCCTAACGAACAATAGAAAAACGGAAGTGAAAACCTTGATTCGTACTTTAAAAAAAAAAAATGATTATCGAACAATAAATGAACAAATGACTCTACCTGGATGTGGCCTCCGATTGACAACCTCTTCAGCCATCGACATGCGTTCGTTTACATCCATCATGGAGGTCAGATCCGTGTTACTGAGATCAACCAGTGAGAGACGCTTACGAAGACCGCCGCTGCCACATTTGTTACGACGACGTTTCAAGACACGCTCAGGCGGTTTCACACGGATGGTACACGTTATGGCAACAATGCATAACGCCAAACATATAACAATTGACATCGATCTCATTTTCAGCCCTTTGAATTGATGTCAGCCAGGACCCCTATTCCTGAGATTAAATGAGATGTGAGAAAAATAAAAATGAGTATGAAAACGATTATCTCACTTAAAATGGCCGATTGGTAATGGTAAATCGTCCATTTTGAGTGAGATAATCGTTTTCTCACTCATTTTTATTTTTCTCACATCTCATTTATCTCAGGTATAGGGGTCCAGGAGTTCGTTACGAACTCGATCGTTCGCATAATCAATTAAGCGCCGAGTTCAAAATGTGCATTCGATAAAAAGTGTGTACTAGCATTGATGTAGCTCATTTGTTTATGAACAAAATGAAGCAAAAAGTATACTAATACTTTCTCTGTATTTCAGACAAAGAAAACAGCATCAATAACACTACAAAAACATGCTCAAAGTGTAAAATCACATTTGTCAACACCTTTTTTTCAAATCGATATTTTAGAAACCACTGTTGTGAGAGTGAAGCTTACATTCTTGAACATCTTGGACTGAGTGAGCAGGCAAACGAAATGTAATCAATCGTTCTTATAATCAGTCATGCTCCGAGATCATACGTGTATGTTATCCAAATTATATATCATCGTGAACTTGATTTATTGTTTTAGAAACAGAACTGAATTCAAATTAATCCGATATTTCTAAAACTACAGTCGTGAGATTTCACGGCGTGAAAGCTTACACGCATAGTAGAAACCACTCAACTGGAATTGTATGTCAATGAGCATTCATCAGCATAACGAATATGACAATAGGTTATAAAAAAAAGTGTTGACAAATGTGATTTTATACTTTGAGCGTGTTTTTGTAATGTTATCGATACTGTTTTGTTTGTCTGAAATACAGAGAAAGTATTAGTATATTCTGAAGTTGTTATTGACGCTGAGAGTCAATAATTTTTTTTTTAAATCTTATGATTTACAAGACATGATTAATCATGTATTTCTGTACGTGGCCTATATATTACTTCCAAGACATCTTAAAGCATAACAAAACTGAATTCACTTGTACATTACAGCTCCTAGTCAATAGAACACTATAGAAGAGCTGGAAAACTGCATTTCGAAACATATAATAATAATAATAATAATAATTTTTTTTTTTTTTAATTAGATTCAAATAACACATACATACAAGATTATTCAATACACTCTTCCACAAAGCCAAAAAGGCTTATCTGTGGGATGATGAATGAAATTATTAGCTTGGACAAGGAAAAAATAAATGAAAACTTTTCAATAGTTAGGGAATACAAAATCGAATATATGTATATCCTATATATATGTAGAAATGAAATTGAAAAATTATTATATCATTATACATCAAGAATACAAATCATATACACACAGCTAAAGACATAAAAAGTTGATGCACAAGAATAATTCAATAAATAATAAGTGTATCCCACTGCACAATTGGATCAATCATTTTCAGAATTAGTTTAATTAATTAACCATTTCCTTATTACTGTTTTAACATGTTGATATTTTTCTAACTTTCTCAGACTGAGAGGTATTTCGTTGAATAATATAGGTGTCGCATACTCTAAACGCCGTTTCCCATGTTTGTTAATAATAATAATAATAAAGAAAATAAAGTTTTATTCGATATAACATCAGTACAGAGTTGTAGAATACGTCAATTAAAAAAAAAAGCAAGAATACATGATCAGAATAGATTTTATACATAAGTACACTCAATTGTCGAGTAAAAGCAACTTCAAAGCCTACATTTTAAATTCAAGTGCAACGTTAAATGTAGAATAAACTGATACTGTCTTCAGGTAAGTGAATAGATATTCTCTTTATTCTTCATACTAAGTACTAACACAGTGCTTCAGCTGACTGAGCCAGTGGGGCGCCGCTCAACGTTTTTTTTTTGCTTGTTAAATAATCAACGAAATTATTGTTCACTCATACCGCATCTTAATGGATTAAGCGTGAAGATTTTCATGGTTATATGAAAAACATGAACACATCTTCTCTTATTGCTCATAAAATGAGTAATATTCTCTGAAAGTAAAGGAGTTCGAGAAAGTGGTCCATATGTTTATGTGATGAGGTAGCCTTATATAATGACCGTAATACAGTTAACGACAGTAGTAATAATTACACCATTTCATATCTAGTTCGTATAATTTTGAACTAATATGCTGTAAAATGACAATAATTAGCTCTAAAAGAGTATATTGCCATTTTATGTAACCATCCATATTTGAACCTTCATAGTTTCAAAATTAATTGTGTTCTTTATGTTGCCGTTTAATACTCAAAAGCTGTACTTGTTACTTATATTGCTGTTATATTATATTCTTCCATTATCTTATGTAATACCCAGCATAGTTTTTCAATAGTTCGTTAAGTCCGACAAAATTAGAACAACACGTTACTAGGCTACTAAAGAAATGTCGTAACTGTCAATTAGCTAAATGTATTATGCAATGTGTCGTTACGCCTCGTTAGTGAACGCTCTGTTGGTTGCATTTGATAGATTCAAAATTGCTTCAAAATTGTAAAAAAAAATGTTTAGTATGAAAATGGAGAGTCCATACTTTCTCGGTTCTACAGCTATCAAGAGACCGTTCAGTCAAGTACAGTCAAGTGCTGTCAAGTCAGAAAATTATTGTTATTATCCATTAACATTTATGTTGATTAATTTTATGACCACTGTTCTATAGTTATAATTTTAGATGCTAAAATACTCATTATTGTTAGTCTTTGTTTTGTAATAGAATATAATAGAATAGAATATGCTTTATTGGTCCAAATTGATCTTATGAAGATATTAGACGTGTCAATATAGTCCAGTATGTGGTAATGATGATACAAAATGCAGAAATAACAAGTAATGATGAACAATTTTAGATACAAATATAAAAAACACATTTAAACATTATGAAAACAGTGGACAGCAGTAAATTAATCAATCACCTAGAAATTCTCTTACACTAGAATAACATTTATCAAAAAAAAAATTGTAAGACTAAATTTGAATGATTTTGTTCTTTTAGTTTCAAGTGCAAGAGGTAGTGAATTGTAGAAGTAAATGCCAGCATGTATGGGTCCAGTTTTGATAATAGATAGATTACACTTCATTACTTTTATATTATTTGTCCTTGTGTTATGGTTATCTTCTTCACCGAAATCGTGGATAAGATATTTATTTTTCCAAAACATATAAAATTGTATTGAAAATGTACATGCACGGCAAAGTGAGAATATTAAATGATTTAAAGAATGGTTTACATGAGTCCTTGTAGAATATTTCTGATGTAGGATCAAGATATATCTGTATCTACATTGACATAATTAAGGGGACTGTGCATGAAGATTTAACATGTCAATTTGATCAATTTTGGAAACATTTTGTGGTGTATCCTGACAATATTTTCGAATTTATTCTTTATATGTTATACCTCACAGTGTTTTTTAAATGACATGCTAGGATAATTTAGATTGTGGTGATATACAGTGAGTAATAATTTCTTCAATGTAAGTATATTTTGACTTTATTTTTACAGCATTTTTCAGTATTGCCATGAACATAACCTACTTATTTTTGAGACCATATGAGAGATCCTAGAATGCTATATAGATACAAGATCAATGAAGGTATGGTGAAATTTTCTTGGAAATTTGCTAGAATAGGTTCTGAGATTCATGTACAGTACCTAACTGCAAAAGAATAATAAACATGAATAACAAGCTTTAAAATTTAAGATTGGTTTTCCGGTGATGTTTGAACTGGGCTGTTCAAATGGATATTGAAGTTCTCAATTGTGTGTAAGGTATTGATTTTTTTTTTTTAGAAATAAACAACGTGACCGGCACATGCAGCGTAGTGGTTAACGCACTCTCTTCATATGACCCGGCAGGCAGTGGGCATATCAGACCCGGTTCGATCCCCGCTACCATCCATCTTTACATAGGTTTTTCGTGGTTTCCCTCTGTGGAGTGGGCTAATGCCGGATTGATTTCCACAATATAGGCCATTACCGCTTTCTTTCCACTATCCTTCCCATTGCCCCAAAAAAACTTCATATCATCTTCGCAGCATCTCATTAATCATTCATCCGACGCCAATAGATCTGAATAATCATTAATGTGCGTCGTTAAAACTCAATATACATACTAAACAACGTTATGGTATTGGAAGTGTAAATGTATTTATATTTTCAACATATCAAATGAAAGTATTCCAATATTTTTCGTCTCTTGTTGTCCTGGTCCCCTTAATATTGAATGCGAAATGTTTCATCCAATGCTGGTTGACGGCTTGGTTGCAGAGTGTTGCAGGCAAAGGGAAATGTTTCATCCGATGCTGGTTGACGGCTTGGTTGCAGAGTGTTGCAGGCAAAGGGAAATGTTTCATCCGATGCTGGTTGACGGCTTGGTTGCAGAGTGTTGCAGGCGAGGGGGACACACGATCGGTATGCACATGGCTGCCAAGGTGTTTGACAGGCAGTAGCACTCGTTGCACTGGAAGTGGCTTTCCAGAGCTTCGCAGATCTTTCCAGCTGCAATAAACATCATCATTGGCAAGCATTACATTACACACACTGGAAGAACGGTGCTTAGTTCACGTTCGATTTTTTCGAATGTTTTTTTTCTATTCTTGTTCCACAGATCAAACGGAAGAACCAATTTTTGTGGGGTAAATGGTTTTTGATTTTTTTTTTCAAAGCAAGTTTTGAAAATGTTAATAGGTCAAATTTATGAACACATATACATGAATATATCGTAAGTGAAACCAGATGTTTGCCGACTTATTTTTAGTAGTTTTAGACTTTTTTTAAAATGTTGATAAATCAATTGTATAAACACAAACATTAAAATATCTGAGTGAAACCAGATGTTTGCCAGTTTTTTTATCTTTTTAGCATCATCACGAATCGTAATTTACCAATTGGGCCATTTGTAAACTTTTGTTCTTCATCAACATCGAAATCATTGTATACAAAGTCATTGTTTCTTTTCTCTAGAGGAAAAAATGAAATTTGGGATCATTTGAACTGGACACCACTAGGTGTCTTCACCACCTCATAAACTCATCAAGTGTGAACTGTTGTGATTGTTTATTATGAACAATATTTTGAAAGATACGGTACTTCTCTGAACTTCATGAAGCAATTTCACCACAGTATCTTAAACAATATCACAACTTCTGGTTTCTACCCGTACTTCTGGTTACTAAGATATTCCTCGACACGGCGGCCATGTTCGTTTTTCAACTGCCAGTTGGAGCTACTCCACGATGGTAATTCAGACACTAAATTTAGAACAATTTTCGGTAGGCCAAACCTGACAACGGGGAGCCTGAAGATCGTATACCGGAATAAAGTCGACTCGGTTTTGTGACATGGGTTTGGGTATCCAACCTAACCTGAATAACCATAACCAAATTTCATTGAAAAGTACCCCGAAGCCCAAGTAACACGACCGAGTCGACTTTATCCCGAGATACACTCTTCAGCGCCCCTCCCCCCCTGAAAACAATCAGCTCAGCATGAAAAACGAACATGGCCGCCATTGCCCACCAAGCATTGTCATCAAGTAGTACGAGTTTTCAACACTGAGTTAAGCTTCCTTTCCATAAACATGTTTGCGAAGCGAAACGAAACGAAACGAACAAAAATCAGTCGATAGCCAATCACAGGCCCGGAAACCACTAGGAGTCCATGTTGGAATTTCGCAACATGGCGGCCAAGATGAGTTGGACCAAACTCAACTTTTTTCGCAATAAAATCGTTATTGCGCAAAAGCTATTGCGCGATGGCTAGTGTCTACTTCCGTTCACAGCACATCGAGTGCTACTCAGTTCAAAATGAAATCACTAGGATGCGCTAGAATTGCGAAATTATTTCGCACATCATGGAAACAGCTATGCAAATTAGTCACGCAAAGTTTTGCAGTCATTTTTTTTTATGGAAAGCTAGCTTTATACCTCCAGTACGACAGTACATATATACAACTTCATGATCAGATAACCTAGGTAACATGGATAACATGGGTGACCTAGGTAAACCAAACTAGGTAATTTAGGTAACCTAGGTAAACTAGGTAATGTAGGTAACCTAGGTAAACTAAGTAATGTAGGTAACCTAGGTAAACTAGGTAATGTAGGTAACCTAGGTAACACTCACTAGGCGGTACTGGTATTGTCCTGTATGGCGTGAAAGACTCGATTGGGCAGAGAGCAGGGGAACATTGATCAGGCCGACCGTCCACGTTACAGATACAATTACCACATTGCATGATGTATTTGATGCCTGGACCACATTTGTCGTACCACGCATGCTCTAGAACAACAATAAGGAACTGATGTTATTTAGGCACGAATTTCTTGCAGTAGTAACATTAGTACGCATGCGCGCGAGTGCCAGAGAATAACTTGAATCCTAAAACAATTGAATTCAACGAAAGTCGTGTGATTAGAATATAATAGAATATGCTTTATTGGTCCAAATTGATCTTATAAAGATATTAGACGTGTCAATATAGTGATGAGTGATAGTGATTATAGTAATATAGTGATTGTAGTATTAGACGTGTCAATATTTGACTGAACTAATTGACATAACCTGATTTAATTGATGATAATGATGATACAAAAATAATTAAATTCTCAAACATATCAAAATACATACATGTGAAGTATAATACGGAATCTTGAATATGAATATAAAGACTCAAAAAGAGAGTTTTATTCAGTTTGCATAAAAAGGAATGAGAAGTCCGCGTGAGAGCGTGGTGCTCTTGCATGTGCGGACAGACATTTTGTAAATACATGTAGTGATTACTGACATTTAATTCCCACGAATATTCGTGTACATAGTTTTTCTTTACCTACGAACCATATGAATCAAAATTTTCGTGACACGAAAATATTCGTGTCTCTAGCCACTTCGATTCATTCAATATGTGGATCCACAAAGTTTTGAAGGCGTTCAAGACGATCGATAGTTCGATTAGTGAATGACGCGCCAAATTCAGTACTTTTATTTCATCAAAATTCTGTATTGGCGTAAAGTTCGATTTTTCATTGTAATACGGGAATAAGAGAGCCAATTTTGAAACTTTGGTGGTGAGAGAGAACGGCGTGAAAGCATGGCTACTAACGCTGAAGCGAGAAAAACGGAAATGAATCAATCAAGCTCCTCTTCCATTATTCAATACGTGTATTTCACAAAACAACGTGAGGCATTCTAGCTTATATCTTGAAAAACAGGAAGAAAAACTGAATAAATCAATACGAAAATCAAAACAACAAAACTTACACTGTCAAAAACTTACAAAACGGTGTCAAAACATACACTGCCTATCACTTTCGGCTTATACATCGTTGATTAATATACACATTTTCACTGACAAAATTCAACCTCCGCATCTGAAGTTTCCGAAGTCTTTTCTAAGTTAACAATCAGCTGTAACAAATAACAAAAGTCTGGAACTTACCTGAGTTTTTATTGCCGACAACGTTGACTTTTCTTGCTCCTGAGTTCGGGGCATGCGCAGTCACGGCGTAGCTCATCGATAACACAAACAAAACAAATCGCAAGAAACCCACTATAATCATGTTATACTTATTATAAAAAAACATACATAGATCTGGTATAGCTTACCAATGTGTTTGAAACTTATATTAAAGTTTATATCAAGTTATATCGATTAAATTTGAAATTGTTTCAATAAAAGTGTTTCGTTGCTATAGTATTATACGAATGTTGTAATGTGTTTCACCTACGGTGGAAGTAAGAGTACTAGTCAAGAAATTATACACAGTAATCATGTCACTGCATCGAGTAATAAACGTTTAATAGAGTAATTAATTACTCATTATCGTCAAAATGGCACACCTGTAAACGTGTAGCACGTCAGTTAATTAAGTAGTTGATTTCCGTTTTCCAAACTCGATTTAATAATAGATAGAAGTAAGGACGATTTGAGAGTAGAGAATAAACTAAGATGGAGAGTGATAATATGATAGAAGATTTCTCGTTTCGATAACAAAAGTTCGAATCAATCATTATCACTTAAATTATAAGTTTGATACCCATTTCAGATTGTGTTAAATGAATTACAATATGATTAATTTTTTCGTTTAGGGTGTTGAGACCGACTGTTCGAACGATTGTAACTTTGCATTACAAAAAAATGGAGTGCAGTTGTGGAACGCTTGTATTTGATTGCAGATTCGCAGATTTGCAGATTTTTTATTTGAGCATTTACGTTGAACAACTGTCACAAAATGAAAACTGTTGTACCATTGTGTATGGTTTTTTGAACTCATTCATTCTAATTGATGAGCATATATTATATATGCATATGT
>OZ023333.1:17434024-17451524 GCA_964007535.1 Brachyptera risi | reverse complement strand
CCCTGCCTCGACGAACCCATTACTCTGTGCGAAATATGGACTACTGCGCACGCGCGTGAACCCATAATTTTCTGCAAAGGCGGCGAACTCTGATGTGTCAAGGAGCTGGAACTGAGTGTCGCAGTCGCTCCGGACGATCTCTGGGATGCCAAATCGTGCGAAGACAGCCCTGGTATGCCTCATTTCAGTGTGCGCTCGTTGATCCTTCAAGTCGATGATCTCGAAGTACCTTGAGAAGTAATCTGTGATTAGTAAATACCATTGATTGTTACACTTGAATAGGTCCAACACTACCTTCTGCCATGGTCGATCGGGAAGCGATGATGGAATCAATGGCTCATGACGATTTTTAGTTTCTTGCACACATTTACTGCAGCATCTAATTGTTTCCTCAATCTGTTTCGACATACCAGGCCACCAACATGCTTGTCTGGCTCTGGCTCTGCATTTGGCTATGCCTGAATGTCCTTCATGAATACGGTTCAGGATGTCTGCTTGTAACGACTTTGGTATAATTAACCGACTATTGCGCATTAGCAAGCCCTCTGATTCAGTGATTTCGTACTTGTGGGTATGATAAGTTCTAAGCCCAGGAACTACGTCATTTTCTTTTCTGGCCAGCCCATTTTACTGTACTGTGCTGGAAGAATACAAACTTCATCTTCCTTTTGGTCTTTGAAGATCTCTTGTAGGCGTCGATCGGTACTTGGTAACCCTTCTATTATCATTCTTACGTAAGCAAAGGCTTGTGGTCAGTCTCTAGGTTCACTGATATACCTGTAATGTAATTTTTCAATCTTTCGCAAGCCCATGTCAGGGCCAACTGCCTGCCATCTGCGACTTCCGCTCTGGTCTAGCCTCTCTACTCTGGTCAGCTATTTGCAGTGTTGCCAACTGTTTATAATGCAGTTCTACCAACACACAAAGTGATACCAGGATGCGCCATGGTAGAAATCCTATTGGCATTTTTTTTATTTTTGTTTTTTGGTCAACTAAGTTCCTTTTTTGTTTCGAGGTAGCTGTTATCGTATAATATATAAATTCATGGTGCTTTGTGTTGTTTCACATGTGGTTTTGAACTACATTATCTGTTGAATATCATCGTATCACTTATAGGCGCATATTCAAATACTCTCCATTTCTTAATCGCATTCGAAGGGACATAGGCCTATGCCATGATTCAAGAAAAGAAACTACAACCACTTCAGTTCAGCTGAAGTAATAGTAATGCATTTTTCATTTCCAAGTGGAATAGTTGTGAAATCAGTGAAATCGTACCTAAGAAAGAAAAATAATAAAATAACAGAAGAACAAAATATGAGAATAAACACAAATATCATCGTTGTATTGATATATCTGTGGAATTTTTGATGACGTTTCACTGTCGAGATGATCGAGATTGGCAATAAATGAAGCAACTCTATCTTTCAAAATCTTAAAATCATCAAAGTTGCAGTGATTTTGCGTAATCAGCGAATTGTTTAAATAATTGAGTTGGTAAGCAGTCTTCTTATTTCCCGGATAGTAAAATATGAATCACGATTACGAATAAAAGCTCACACTGGTTATGTTAATGATGAAGAAAAAAAATACACGCTGAAATTCAGCTTAAAATGAATTCATACAGAATAAGTGTTGTCACAATCACAAAGAGAACATTTATTCACAACAAGAATAAACATGAATGCACATTGTGAAATTTTAGCTTTGAAATGTTAACTGTGAATGTAAAACGTGGCCTGTTGGGAAATACACAACTGAAAACAAATAGAAATGTTGTTAATCATAGATATTTGAATTTATTCATTAATGACTTTGTGAACTTTTGAGTGGAACTGAAAAATTATAATAAGCAGAAAATTGAGTTTTATTATAATTTCTCGCATTCGAATCATTTCAACATTATACCCACCTCTGTTTCTCTGTGTTATTGTTTTATCTTGCTGCATATAAAAACATTGAACATGGAATATTTATAAATGGAACGAAACCAAAAGATAATCACATTATTCTCTATGATTTTTGTTTGTTCGGATCATCAGACTTCATAGCTTATCACTAATGTCCCAGATAACACCAGATAATACCAGATAATACCAACGATACAGCAATAATATAATAACACTTCACAATCCTAATCCGTAGGCTTTGCATCACAATGATGTGCGGCATGTTGCGTTCAGACGATCTGAAGGGGAAAAGTTCCAAGCGGGTAATTTTACAATTATAAATAATCCTTTAGCAGGGCTAGATACAGAATCAATATATACTACGAAATATACAGGTATTTTTTAAAAAGTATAAGAGTCAAATTTTATGAACAAGTACATGAAAAGATCGTATGAGTGAAACCAGATATGTATGTCAACTATTTTCACATTACGAATCGTAATTTACATATTACATGTAACATAATATGATTGTTTATTAATTATTATGAATCGATCTACAGTATTTTGGATAGAGGGGCTGAGCCCTTATACATTATCAAAGGGTCAAGATTGATGAGTTGTCAAGTCATAGAAAATAGTGCGGAGTGCAAGGTAGTATATTTGTATTTTTATTATTATTACTAGTCAAACGCGAAATATGCGTTGTAAGATGAGCGAGATATCTCAATAAGGTATAAAAGTCCTTGAAATAGTTTTACCCTTGCTACTTTATCGACTTTGGTATTCTACACACCTTGATATCTGAATAAGCTATAAAAGTCGTTAAAGAAGTTCTACTCTTGCCACTTCATTGACTCTGGTATTCTACACACCTTGACGCATATAAAAAATACTTCATTGTTGGTCAACTCTTGAATCTAGAAAGCAGTGAATCTCGACAACTTAATTCTGTCATAATTTTTATGATATATTTTATGAATATTATCAGTCGTTTTATTTTTTTTCTCCAAAACGACTGATCAGAATTGCTTAAAAAATCGTAATAATGTGTAAAATCCATGTATACACATTTAGAGAAAATTTCATCCCATTTGGAGAGATTTTATTTTTCAACATTTTCCGCCCAGCCAAATCTTATGGGGTTTTTAGAAACTTTGAGATGATGATTCTCAAAATCGATCCGACCGATTCATCCCAAAAACTATACAGTTCTAAGTTGGATGAGTTTGCGTGTACAAAAAAAGTTTCATGTTGATCAGTCAACCCTTGCGACCTGTGGAGTGCTTACAAACAAAAAAAAAAAAAAAAAAAAAAAAAAAAACACACAGACAAAGCCCTATAAGAGTGGGATGGAGACTTCGCTACGCTCATCAATTAGTATTATTTATTTTCTTTCCCTTATGATTAACATATCACAATACACAGACTACATAACAGATACAATATATTACAACAATAATAATAAAATTAACAACGACACATGATAAAAATGAAAATATATTACTGAGTGCAAGAAAGTAAAGATCTTGTGTTTGCACTCAGATAGTACCTAAAATTATAATACAAGTCTTTGCTCTACGAATATGTCTTAAATTGGACCGGAGATGATTTGAACTAATATGATAGGTATTTGTATTGAATATAATATTCATTTGTATTTGTATTCATCAGCATTTCATTATACACCATTCAACTTGTATGACAATATAACATTTAAAACAAAGGTTATACAAATTTGTCAATCAGAATTAAATATTAATATGAGTATTATTATAATAAATGTGAACACAAAAAATTACTGATAAATAGTTCTGCATATACTATAGATACTACTGGTCAACTAATAAACAAAAAACTCAGAACAATCTGTTCGTAGACATTCACGTCGTATACGTGTCACTGTTATCATTAATAGAAATACAATATAAGCTATGAGAAACCACTGACACCATGTTAAAAATTAATTCAAACTATAAAAACAATAATTATCGATCAGAAACATTTTACATTTTTACATTGGCTTTGAATACCTGTCGACTTGTTATTTCCTTAAAATGTTCTGGCAAATGATTACAGATCTTTTAGCTACTAAATATTGGATCATTCTCTGAAAGTTTCAATTTCTGGTTGATCAATCGTAATTTATGTTTTGTCCTTGTATTGAAATCATGGATATCATTGTTCATTTTGAATAAGTGAATATTATCTCTTACAAATGAAACAATTTATTTAGCATTAAATGTTGAATGTTGGATGTAATAATTGGATGGGGAAGCGCAATCAATTCATGATTGCATGTGTCAGGTGTTTGATTTATATAACAATATAAACCAAGTTGCAAATATGATAAAATTTGATATCATTATTGTAGACACACTTGCAAGAAAAAAAATTGGTGATAACTCATTCAATTTTATTCTATATCTAATGTGTTCATATAATATATTTATTACATTTCATTAGTTTGGTAGTGGTTATACTTAAACCTATCACATGATTATTGGAGGGTCACCCCTTGACCCCCCCCCTCCCCTCCCGTTCCGCCACCCATGATTTTGGAAGATTCTTAAGACTCAAGATGCTTATCTCAAGGTGGAAAAGGTCGCTACGGTATTATATTATGGTGTGTCGAAGGTGAAATTTTACGCTGTGAGTGGATCCATCTTACGAAGCCACACACGTCAAAAATTGTTCATCTACCTACGCGATGGTATGAGGTAAGATAGCATGACACTTTTATAGTCAATGTTTCTTCATATAGTCTCTTCACAACCAGTTATGACTATCTGGAAGTGGAGTGTGAAGAATATTTATTTCACGACTTTTCCAGATTTATGAGTGCGCCGCCTATATAAGTAATACCTAAGGTATAGCCATAACACCCGCCCACAACATGAATGAAAATTTAGTATCAAAATCTGACCATAGACAATTTCATAAGGTAGGTGAGGGAGAGGCTTAGATTTTCAATGGAAATTAGTATTGAGATTTGACAATGGAAACATATGAAAGGGATCATGTGCTTTTTGTTTTGAATTATATGAAGATGGGGGGTGGGGGGAGGGGAGAGGCTTGGATTTTCAATGAAAATGTGTATTGAGATATGACAATGAAAATATGAAGGGGATCATGTTTTTTTTTCAGTTCAGGTTGGTTAAGGGTTATATTATATACATCGATATTTGGAGGATATGTCGACCCTCTGACCTAGTCATTAGTCCTAGCGGCCGATTGATGAATTTGTGTTCATCCCCCAACACTTTAAAACGGATCTCGTTAATGCGATTTATACACGGAATTTTCCATATTTAGGATATCCGGGTAACAGAATAATACCCGGGTAATGCATTGCCCGTACCCGACTTGGGTACCCGAAGGCATCACTACTTCTAATACAGTTCAAGTCTGTGGCACAACGAGATTCAATTGACCGTGCACACCTCTCATCTCACCGCCTTCATTTGTAAGGAGTAGCCTATATGAAGTTTGGTACGCTATAACTAGACTGCCACAAGACTAGATTGTGAATGGTGATTACTAATGTTAGTGACCGCGAGCCAGCAAAAGTTTCATTTCAGATCGATACTATTTAAAATTTGAAAAAATCTACCGAAGCTTTTTTCTGTGGTGATTTCCACGTCCTCACTTTCATTATGAGTGTGTATTTTTGTGTTGATTATTGTTTTTTTTTTATTTGAAAGAAACAAATCGGAAAACAAAATTGAAACTGTAACAAATAATCGGAGTAGAGACGTAGCATTCGAATGGGAGCCAAAATCAATGTTCAATCACCTATGCTCTATCCCTAAGCACTATATTACTGAATATACAAACAAAGCTCCATTATCGACTAATTATGTCATGTGTAGCTATGCATCGTTTATCTACGTTCTCTGCATATACATTTTTCGTTATTTATAAGAATGAATATAATCATTGAAATTATATCTATTATATTCAACAGGAGTACCACTCTAATGTGCTCTCAACATTTTTACTAGCGCATGCGCGGAAGCAAGAGAAGCAGACACTAATATTTCCGCATCATTATCGTAAAATGAGACGTCAAGATAGAGAAGGCAAGATATACAATGTAGGTCAGCTATATTGGTGATAATCTAAACCACAGGGAGAGCAAACAAGAATACCAAACATCGATAATAATCTCGTTTTTTATGAATCATTTCTTTGATAAAGAGATATTGAGAAGTATGTTTACGCCATCTGTTTGGTCAGACATTTGTGGCATGCTTTCAAATGTATAGTTGGATGGGCGTAGGTTTGAGTACCGCTGTAGTTGAGGGTTTTGGTAAAGGTTCTTTAACATATATCATCCCATCCCTTCATCATTTAATAATCACCCGCTCATTTCCACGTGAACTTAACCTATAGCTGTTGGTGAGGTCGTTAAGCATCATCAAACTATGCACTATGGAATGTGTTTTGACGTGGGCACGTCTATAGAATCAGTATAGCCGATCAGTCTGTAAAACTGGCTCTTCCGTTCATCACCTACGTCTACTGGCAGATATAAGGAGAGAGATAGACAGAGGGAGAGAGAAAGAGAGAGATAGAGAAACAGGCCATTCGCATAGATAGTTACACAGCCAGTTCACCACCATAACCTTTACATTGGAGCTACTTCAGCTAGTGGGGCCACACAGGGTGGAAACAAGTCTTCTGTCGCCAATGACGCATCTGGATATTAGGTGATGACAGCATATCGGCGACAAACAGCTGATTCACACTTTGGCAGCAGCCACGTGCATAGATGCCGCGATTTATTCACGTTGATTTTTACCTTCATGTCCCCGAACATGAACCACCCGTAGTATTTCCCTCTCATTATAATTATTTCTAAAAGCTTTTATTTCACTGTTTCTTGAACGATTATGCGGTTAGACAAACTTGTACGTGATGGTCACTGGACATCGATGCGATTTGTTGCTATTGTTGATAATAATATCACTTTTAGTGTGTCTGTAGACAACAATGCTCTCATCCTACTAGCAGGACGAGCAAATATCGTGCCACGACCAATGTTGTGACTGGCATTTTTTTTTTAATAACATCGAAACTTGATACAAAATCATTGTTCCCCAACTAAAGTTATGGATGAAAGATAGGATCGTTTGGACGGGGCACCACAAAAGCGATTTTACCACCTCATTTTGATTAGGTCAAAGTCTTTCAGTTTCCGAACGTCCGAACACATTATGACTGTTTCTGTGATATGCACCCAGACACAAATCCAATCTCGGTAATCTTTCGAAATATTTTATCCCATCTACAGATGAACTATTTCTGTGTTTTCATCGTCTTCATATGGATAATTAATCCGTTGTCTAACAGCGCTTATCTGGATAATTATTTTTCAATTCCCATAAATATTTTTTTCAGAAAACTCCCTTCTACTCCTCTTAAATCGGAAACTACAAGATGTTTTATTTGGATATATGTGAAAAAAGATACGAAAACTGCGATTTCACCCATGTGTGTGCTAGAGTGGCCGTAAGAAAGATTTCAAAAATTGTCTTCAGTTTCTAAGAAATTATCTTGGTGATTATTTTCATCTTCATCCTTATTCAAATGGACAGAATTCTTTCTGATGTTTTTATTTTTCCTAAATAAGTATCGAAAATATTACCATTCTCCTCATCTATATGAAATAGAACAATTGGTTAGCTCCATCTCATTTGGATGAAAAAATGTTCACTCAGAGCATATGGTGCTTCTAGATAGTTGCAAAAGTGACCAAATAATGACGAGGGCAGTTATTCTATAACATTAAAATGAAATGAAAGTGACACATTTCCGTTATTTTTTTTTATTCAGCCATTTGTTAACGGTTGATACATTTAAAAACGTACACTGTGTAAATGTTATCAAGAATAGTTAAATAATATAAAAATGTCATATAAAAATAGAACTACTAGGAGCATACTAAAATGTATGATTTAAAAATGCATCAATAGAGTAAAATGAGTGGTCAGTAGGAACCTCTTCAAGTGGTTGTTTGGAAATGTGGTTTTCCTTGGTACGTTTAAATGTCTCTGGTAATTTGTTCTAAAATCTGCGTCCCACTTGTTCTACTCCCTGCGATGTCATTTTGAGTCGGCAGAATTGTTGTTTAATAAGTTTTGTCCCTCGGGTTGACTGAAGCTCATGGTTGCTCGTGGGGGAAGCTTCCGAGCTCACGCGCATACATACAGATGTTGTAGATGTATAGACTAGGTAGGTAGAGTTCTTCGACTCCTTAATACTTCAACAGAATGCTTCATATAACCTCTGACACTTTCGTCTCATTTCATTTCGTTTGCAGTTATAGAATAAGGATCCGGTTGGGAGGCTTGTTAACTTAATCAGCAAGAATGTCGACTATTCTATACTGTTTTGTGCGTATATTCATTTAATTCCGTATTTCGACGCATGCAACATTTTGCACGTCCCTGTTTAGGGAAGGAGGGAATTGCGGAGTTGAGACGTACAGTACTTCGGAAGTATAAAACTTGATGTCGTATTCACCACATGTACCCACACCGCTCTTAACAATACTGCAAGAAATGTTCATGCTTGGTTTTATTTTCATTTCTATTAAATAAAAAGAAAATTGCACAACTCTCTGCACTTCAAGTTGATGTTATAGGATTGTGATGTTTTCGAGTGTAGCAATTTAATAACAAGAAAATCTTATTTTGCTCTACTTAATGTCATTATTATATTATATCATTCAGGTCCAACTTCCTCCCTTACACCCCCCCCCCCCCTCCTGCCCCCCTCTCCCTTCCAGTCACTAACAAGACTAACCACATCTGGTATCGTAGACAATTTACCAGGCTATATCATGGAGAACAGTTTGCTAGATAAAGATGGGCAAGGACAATTCACCAGATATTATTACGGGAGACACAAATTGCTAGGGAGAGTAAGCAGAACATAATTTACCAGACTAAATTATAATTGAGTATTAGCGAAGGGAAAACAATTTTTCAAGCTCGTATTCCGGTCAAAATAAATTATGTTGAGTGATGTTGAGTTTGGTATTTTTTTTAGTTTCATAATTATTATTATTAATTAATTATTGATTCTAGAAATTCGGAAATCCATTTTGTTTTTGTTATTCGTCAAGTTTATTGGAGCGTAAGGTCTTAGGATACGTTCAAATTCTTAAAGGGACAAGTGAAGTTGGATTCACTGGAATGCCCCAACCTTTTTGTCATGCTATTAAACTTTTCACAATGAAAATCTATTTCATTTTTTTTTAAAGGAAAATTATCTACTAATCTATATTCAGTGCATCCCGTCTAACAGATCATACTTATTCATGCAATACATCGAACTGTACCTGGTTAAATATACTCCATTCTTCCTGACTTTGTCTGGCACATGTCCATATGAAAGAATGCATGAGATAAGAAGTTCGTCCACCAACTAAATAATCATAAAACTTTCGTTATTTAAATAACCTTTCATAACCGTAATTTTAATTGTAATTGTAATAACCTAAATTATGAATCCAAAGTTTTTGAAATATCCAATTTCCTATCTCAAACTTCGTGCTGAAATATTATAACATCCTAAAAATGACACAGCTTTACAAATACAATGGAAATATTCGTTATGTTATGTTGGTGGGCAACCTTTTTCTCTCGTGTATACAAGTATATCTTAAGTACATTCTGAAAATTCGTTAAATACATGTATTTCTGTTGTGAAGATTCATTCTGATCAGTTGGATTCGCAATAATAATAATAATAATAATGATAATAATATGTTATTATAACATATGATACATTATACATATATATATATATATATATATATATATATATATATATATATATATATATATATATAAATTTATAATATATATGTAATATGTTGATTACCATAAATAAATATCTTTCACCCGGTTCCAACAAGTCAGGTCCATATTTATTATATATATTGATTACCACATATATATATATATAAATATATATATATATATATATATATATATATATATATATATATATATATATATATATAAATATATATATATATATATATATATATATATATATATATATATAAATATATATATATATATATATATATATATATATATATATAAATTTTTTTTTTTCAACATCGAAACTTGATACAAAATCATGGTTCCCCAATTGAGGCTATGAATGAAACGTAGGATCGTTGGATGAGGCATCACAAGGGCGATCGTACCACCCCATTTCAACTAACCAAAACCAGTAAACTTCAACACCAGGACTGCGTTGTCGGTGACCCTAATTTTCCATATATTATTATATGACCATATATCATGAAATTTAGTCATTGATATTGTATTATTTTCAATGATATGACATTATTTTTATGATATTCTATCATATTTATTATATGCTCTGTATTTCCTTTATGGCACTTGATGAATTCTGTCACATTATTAAAATCATCACTTACAATGTTACTGAATACACGAGAGTTGAGGGAACTAGATTATTTCCACAGAAAATTGTACGATTGCTCGACTTGATCGTCCGTCTCTTCCATCCATTAATACAATCGATAGGAAGTTTCGAGCCACGAATCGTTCTATCATCTGCAAAGAAAAGAGATGTGCAAATACATGTCCCATTCAAGAGAGGGTACTTTACGCCACAAACATTTTCCCAAGGGTGTTATTATCTTGAAAAGTAACGAGAAACTCGACCTTATAGGCCGGGTTCACATCAAGATGCAGATGAAAATAGCAAACGTGTGTTTTCAGCGAATATAATCCAATCAATCATTGTGACACAGAGAAAACAGCGCTAGAGGTTGACAACCGTTACTATAGTTACCATTGTTACCAACGTATTAAGATTAATGGACGAGTGGTAATGTTTTCTTATACTAATTGCACGCAAGAGTATTGTTATTAGTTTCATGATTTCTTGAAATGATTAAAGAAAGATAGATTCTTTCAGTTCATATCTATGATATATATATGAATAATGATGAACTTTACATCTGCTGTTAATGGAAAGACGTGATCATTGCCCAAGAGACTAAGTTCAAAGTTGAAGATATCAACATTCGTGTGTTTATACTGAAAGACTTTTATCTACGGCGCAAAATTATGGTCACAGACAGAGGAGTCCTGGTGTTGAAGTTCATCAGTTTTTAAATAGTCAAAATGGGGTGGTAATATCGCCCTTGTGGTGCCCCGTCGAAATATATCTTTCATTTATAGCCTTGATTGAGGAACAATGATTTTGTATCAAGTTTCGATGTTATCAAAAGAAAAAAAATCGTATACAATTGTATACACGAAAGAAGAAGGTTGTCTGCAAACATAATGATATAAAAAATGACTATATATTTGTGTAGTTTTTCGGGGTGTTATGATTTTCCAGGAAGTGGTTCTACATCAGTAAGGCAACTGCGTCTTTCAGAATGATTAAATACTTGAAGTTACAGCGAAATTATTCAATCACCAAAGTTTGAATAATGATAATGTTGGTACACGACTTACTTCTTTTTTTAATAACATCGAAACTTGATACAAAATCATTGTTCCCCAATTAAGGCTAAGGTTGAAAGATAGGATCGTTTGAACGGGGCACCACGAGGACAATTTTACCACCCTTACTTCTTCCATTGATATAAATATATGAAGGAGTATCTAAAATTTGTATTTTAGTTATAATAGTCACAAAGTATATTAATCTTTGAATATTTTGCTGTGGATCTACTGATAGCGTGGAACACAATGCTAAATATCAGGCGATGATACCAACTAATTTTTAATTGACATTATCTTCACTTTCCATGTATTGTGCCTAACATTATATATGTACTCGTACTAGTTTGATTTCAAACTGTTTGCATAACTACTTTCAACTATGAATCTTACCTTCATTTTACTGCATTGAAGTTTATCATACTGTATTGACCAGTCAGCGATAATATTCAATAAATAAAAAACAAATACAAATACAAATATATTCATTTATGTGTCAACTTCTTTATTGACTTCTTCATAAACTTTGAATGAATAATTGATTGAATATATTGAGAGTATAATACGTTTTTTACACTTTTATTCGCAATTTGTCTCAATTCGTTTTGACATTTACGAGAGGCTTAGAATGTTGAATAATTTTGAAAATGGATTCTGATGAAAATTTGCCATTTAATCTGAATTGCGACTGAGAGAGTGGAGTGTTGAATTCCATCCATTTGTTTTTTGGCAGTTAACCGAGTAACTCTATCCAAGAGCTTTGTCTGCTTCGAGTTAAGATAATTTGTAGCAAAATGGAATATGTCTGCGAAATATAAGATGTTTGAAGTTCTGATGAGATTAATTAGGAATAAGATATTTCACCACTGTTATAATTGTTACATTTGTACATTTCTTATTTTGTTGTCACAGACAGTACAGTCCTGGTGTTATATTTCATTGGTTTTGAATAATTAGAATGGGGTGGTATAAGAGCGCCCTTGTGGTGCCCCGTCCAAACGATCCCACCTTTCATCCATAGTCCTAATTGGAGAACAATTATTTTGTACCACAGTTACGATGTTATTAAAAAAACATTCGTTATGTTTTTTAGATTTGGTGAAATGTGAGATGTGAGAAGTGTGTTGTGACTGCTAATCTTTTGGTAAATTGAAGTGGGTTAATTAACAATACTCGTCCACGCCAGCTTCAATTTACATTCATAGTTCCAGAATTAATCCAATTATTAAATACTCACAACACAAAATATAATTTCATCACTCCATTTAATACGACTTTCATTCGCATTTCTCTTATGAGCAATCAGAAAAACATCACAAAGAAAATAACTTTTTAATTAATTTAACATTTGAAAATTTGATATTAAATATAAAATAGAAACGTCAGGAGAAGAGAACAAAATGAGTGCCTTTGACATATCGCGATGAAATCAAACAGTCCAACCATTTTCCGCAAGAGTTGGCGTTCTCGAACCGCTCCGTGAGCACTGACAGTCGGTAATGAAGTACCACCTACGCACGTGATATAAAGCATACATGTCTCAACGAAAGAAGGGGTACCCGGAACACCAGCGTGTTAGTGGTGTGGAATAGCAGAGACGATCGCTCGGAACCTTCTTATTCACTTATATTGGGTTCAACAACACACTGAAATGGTAACCAAGATCTATTGGCGTCGGTGAATGAGTAACGGATTGACTGTAAGATAAGGTGAAAGATGATGTAATCGGGTATTTCGTACAGTAAGAAAGAAGCTATCGTGGACTATTCTTATGACCTTGGATTATAGCCATGTGTATACGCAACTCATGCTAATTGACGACTCGAAAAGGGCGTGGCTTAACTAGTAAGCCAGTTGGATCATATCATTTGTAGTCATTCGAAGATACCCCTATTGGATATTCGAATTCGACCACAGTTCCAACAGCCCTGTTGATTGTACGGTATGATTTCTGACGTCATGGGGGCGGAGGCTGCGAGTCGTCAATTACCAATGAAAACTCTCTCCATAGCTAGGAAACATGGAGGTGAGCTGCTGGAACTTTCAGTTTTGCGTCGCGAAAGAAGTTAGAATCATATTATGAGTATTATCACTGTAATACTCGATGTTTTCTTGATCAAGTAGTGCACTGTTATTTCACGATTTATATATTCCACAAAGAATATTTCAATGTGGACAGAACAAAAGCTCAAATAAAAATACGTCTACACGGATGTTTGCCATCCTGTTTGTATACATGAAAAGTTGAAAACGTTATCAAGGATATAATTACAACTATAATTTGAATGCGTGATGCAATATATAATGAAGTAGTGTAATTTGTACCGCGAAAACAGCACGTTTTTTTAGTATATTGTTGGTTTCACAGCTCTGGGATGCTCTTAACTATCCATCGGTAAGATAGCTATAATCCAAGTTATAATGAACCATCCAAACAAAAAACCTCACTCAGAACTGTCGTAAGTGTCGAATTAGCGAAAAATATATATTTTTATGATAACTTTTGAACGATATGAGATATCAAGATTCTCAAGAAACACAGAAAAATGTAATACTTTGAAGACGGTGATCATTTCAACTCACACCTCATAATTTTTACAATTATCAGCTGAAAGTGTAAACATATTTTATCTGTATACCTGTGAAAATGATATAGAATTCAGAATAATAATTTTATTTCACATTAATGTGTATGTATCAAAGAGATATGTGTATCTCCAGTATAAGAATTTTGATATTTATATCCCTTGAGAATTTATCACAAAAACTAATATTTCGCTGAATCAACTCCCACGCTCTTTCAAGAGAATCAAACCTCGGTCTTCTGAATGACTTTCACGTGCTAGTTTCAGATACATACGTCTCAGTATATGTTCTTCTCTCGTGAATACAACTATATATAATGTATTACTCACGTATATCATACCCCCAGTCTGTTGAGCGTTGTTGTAAGGAATAATCTACATTTGAAACACGTTTCCCACATTTATTATACTTTATACATATTGAAGAAACTAATAAAAGTGGAATGAAGGTGCACTCAGAAGAAGAAAACAAACGTGAAATAGAAAATACGTTCGCATCAACATCATCATTACAATGTGTATGCATCCAGAATAATAAGAAATACGTCAGATCGAAAAAAACAATTTTATATTGTATACATAAATCAACATTTTGTATCATCATGATACTTCAACTGTTTATATAGCCATGAAAAACAGAGACAAAACAAATGTCTGTAATAACAGAATTGTATTTTCATAATATACATTCATTCAAAATGATTTATGTTGATAAAATCCATGAACGAATTTCAATGAATTCATTCTGTATGAACAAAAAAGTAGAAATTCACTCCACTCTTCTGTCTTAATCAACAATTGGCTCTGCGTTAGAAATTAGAATCAAGCAAGCAGTGAGTTTGAGTTTGAGACATGGGGGTTTAAACTTTCGTTCGTATAAAATATGCTCATTCTGCCCCCAAATATCCTCCAGCTGTTCGTGGAGTCAATCAGATCAGTCAATCAATCGATCGTGAGGTCAATCAATCGGATTTACATAACTAGGAAAACGCTATATATGCGTTGTTAGACGAGCGGATGATAATAGAATGTCGATTTTTCTGCCAAACTTTTGCCTACATTCGCCAATTGGGTGACATTTAAGTTCTAAATGGGTAAAACTGCTTCAAAGAGTGGTAACAATTTAGCACATTTTATGTTTTTCTTCGAAATAGCTGACCCGATAAGGCTGATAATTTCCAGAAATGTGTATCAGAATGTAATTCAACTCCATACAAAATTTCATTTTTTGGGGAAAAATATTTCCTTTTTTTCCGTCGTAATGAGTATTTTTGAAATTTCTAAAATTCATAAAAATAAAAGTTATCATTCGATAATGCCACAAAACTATATAGATCAAAGTAAGATGAGGAACCGTAATGAAAAAAGTTTGAAGTTGATAGCTGTAGCCGTTTGACCTGTGTAGAACCGACAAAAAAACATAAAAACAAAAAAACAAACGAAAAAAACATAAAAACGAACACCAATTTTCTTGTAGTATGTCAAATTGAATCCTCGCTAAAGCTCGCTATATATATGTATACATATAAAAATAAAAAAAAAAAATATATATATATATATATATATATATATATATATATATATATATATATATATATATGTATATATATATATATATATATATATATATATATATATATATATATATATATATATATATATATATATATATGTATATATATATATATATATATATATATATATATATATATATATATATATATAAAAAAATATTTCCTTTTTTTCCGTCGTGTTATTTTTTAAATTTCTAAAATTCATAAAAATAAAAGTTATCATTCGATAATGCCACAAAACTATACAGATCTAAGTAAGATGAGGAACCGTAATGGAAAAAGTTTCAAGTTGATAGCTGTAGCCGTTTGACCTGTGTAGAACCGACAAAAAAACATAAAAACAAAAAAACAAACGAAAAAAACATAAAAACGAACACCAATTTTCTTGTAGTATGTCAAATTGAATCCTCGCTAAAGCTCGCTATATATATATATACATATAAAAAAAAAAATATATATATATATATATATATATATATATATATGTATATATATATATATATATATATATATATATATATATATATATATATATATATATATATATATATATATATATATATACATATATATATATATATATATATATATATATATATATATATATATATATATATATATATATATATATATATATATATATGTATATATATATATATATATATATATATATATATATATATATATATATATATATACGTATATATATATATATATATATATATATATATATATATATATATATATATATATATATATATATATATATATATATATATATATATGTATATATATATATATATATATATATATATATATATATATATATATATATATATATATATATATATATATATATATAGCTAATCAAAGATATGTTGATGTGTTCTCGCTCATCCATCAACACGGAAACACGTTTTCCTACTTTTTTACACCATCAAGACACAAACGGACGATAAATAATACGGGAAAAATTAAAATCCAGATGGATTTCCATCTGCACTACCTGGTTGTATACTTACAATTTATGTCATTACAATTTAAGTTGATAAAAAGAAATAAGTCAGGGTATGGAGGTAGGCGGGGTCATGATAGAGCGGTAGTCATAAAGGGGGCTACATTAGATGTCGGTAAATTCTCTTTCTTAAATATGACAGGTAGGGACTGGAATGGGCTTAGTAGAAATGTTTTTGAAGGGGATGAAATCAGGTTAAAGTTATTCCGTCAGAGGGTTAAGGAGATGGTGGGATAGGGGTACTCAGGGAACTTGCCACCGCGCATTTATGTGCATTTGCAAGAGTTAAATAATAATAATAATAATGTCTAAACTAAACAAAATTCATCTCCCAGTACACTTAAAACATACACTTTTGGTAAATTACTCACTTCAAATGTCGAGATTGGACAGATGGAATATATGACAACAATCACATTGATTTCATTCAACACACATCAAAGATGACAATAGGTATATTATGATCTATCTTGTCAATTGAGCAAAAATGGTGCAATTCAATTCCTTTCAAAATTCATAAATCTCTGAATTTCATTTCATTTATTAGCTTTTTGTTCATACCAATATATACGGGTTAAAATTAAATTCATTGACATAACAAGCAGGTCTTAAAAGTTGTCTAGATTGAAAAAACAATGATAATAATGAGTAACTATGATTAACAATATGTAAAATCGAATATTAAAATCATTGAAATAATAAGATTGATAGACATATAGGATCGTGACAAGTATGAGTTGACTTGACAATAATACATGTAGATGATGCTTTTATATATAATATTTCAATAAAATGATCTTTGAGACGATCTTATTTCCCTCAGGACGATATACCTAACCTAACCTAACCTAGCCTCACCTAACCTAACCTAACCTAACCTAACCTAACCTCACCTCACCTCACCTCACCTCACCTCACCACACCTAACCTA